>OX402557.1:2500000-3750000 GCA_948098915.1 Lampropteryx suffumata | reverse complement strand
ACCTATAAGTATAAAAATAAAATTTCACCCATCACGACAATCGAGTCATAGTTGGATGATGTAACTAAAAATGTACGGTTATCGCAATTTATCCTTTATCTGTGCTATAAGACGTTGCTTCGTACCAAATTTCAAGATTCTGAGTTCACGGGAAGTACCCTGTAGGTTTTGATTCCCTTGCGAGGTGCGAGTTTGAATATATGCAACTTAAATAGCTGTTTCTCTTGATTGCATTGACATAGAAGTTTGATTTTGTTACAGCTTAAAGGTATTATAGACCTGAGTATTTTATATAAATTTCAATTTATTACCTCTACGCGTTCATGAGAAAAAGGGTAGTAAGTTTAAAATTATTAAAAAATTATTTTTATTATATGATGTAACTAAAAATGTACGGTTATCGCAATTTATCCTTTATCTGTGCTATAAGACGCAGCTTCGTACCAAATTTCAAGATTCTGAGTTTACGGGAAGTACCCTGTAGGTTTTGATTCCCTTGCGAGTGTCGAAAATTTGCGGCATAAACGGCTGTGTCTTTTGATTGCGTTGGCTTAGAAGTTTGTTTTTTTCACAGCTTTAAGGGACAATAAACTTGAGTATTTGATATAAATTTCAGCTTGATACCTCCACGCGTTCCTGAGAAAAAGTGTCTTGACAGACAGACGGACAGACGGACGGACAACAAAGTGATCCTATTATACAAGGGTTCCGTTTTTTTCCATTCGAGGTACGGAACCCTAAAAACAACTTATTGTAATAATTACAGAGCTTAACTAGGTTACTGATAAATATTGATAGATGGCGCTAGAGGCCACCCGTGGCTTTGCTCGCCCCGTTCCCGTTCTCGTTTATTTTTCCGGGTAAAAAAAAGCCTTTATCCTAATTCAAGTTACTAACTTTATTCATTTTAAGTTTCATCCAAATCGATCCAGCGATTCTCGAGTTATAAGTGGTGCAACTAACACGACTTTCTTTATAGATTTTATATCATTAGTGTTAAAATATGATTTCGGGATTATAAGCGCCCCGGCTAGCTCAAATAAAGTGTTATCGTAAAGTCCAATTTCCGACAACTGGGGCCGTATGTCAGCAATAACACGGCCGCTATTGACTTTTAAATGGTAAAACATTTATCAGCATAGACTAGTAATTTCACATAGCTTCAAAGAAAGTATTCTAAAGGTGTGAGATCACACAATCATGGAGGCCAATTCACAGGTCCATTAGGCGAAATATGCGCTCACCAAATGTTGCCCGCAATAAAGTAATGTTGGCGCCTGCCTTGTGGCATGGATCTGCCGCTCCACAGCTCTGTTACATCAATGCTATTCAATTGAGGTAAAATAAGTCATTTAGATCACATAGCTAAACTAAATGATTTGGGCAAGACAGATAATATAATAATAAATAATCCCGGACATTTCACACAGCATCATCTGGTCCCAAAGTAAGCAGATTTATGTGTTATGAGTTTCATATACTACTTATATACTTTTTTTTTTATACAAACATATTATACATACAAACACCCAGACCCGAGACAGATACTTGCAGATCATATAAACATTTGTCCCGCGGAGGGAATCGAACCCGCAACCTTCTGCGTCTCAGCCGGACCTTAGCCCATTGCGCGACAGATGATGTAGAGCTCTAAATGAAAGGCAACCAAAAACAGGGTATAGAAACATTGGTGCCAGCCAGTTGATTAAAAACCTCCACTACTTAAGTTGATAAAAACAAATACCGCTACTATTATTTACTTCATGAACCCCAGAAAAATAGTTTATTTTTGATTAACCCAAGGGATACAACGTTGAGTTTTATTCACTAGTGGTTTATTCAACCTCAACGATTGCCAGAAGGGTTGTTTTGATATTGAAATCTAATATAACAAAAATACGTGTATCCCGCCTCTTCGGTCAAGCGTAAATATCATCTGGCTATTTTCGACGTCGTTTTGCATCATCTGGTTGGACCTTTGGCATAATAATATAGAAATTGAAATACATGTTATATTTGTTTGCTATGTCCAATGTTTATATTAAAGATTTCAAATATTACAACCACACTAATGATACGTACATGTCTTATAATGCTTCTAATATTATAAATGCGAAGATTGTATGGATGTTTTTTTGTTTGTTAAATCAAGCTATAACGGCTGATCTGATTTGGATAAAACTTAGTATAGATAGATGTATTCTGTATCCTGGAATAATATATAGGCTACTGACCTGTAGAGGTCAGTACGTGTGTACGTGAGTATGTGTGTGCTTGTTGATTAACATTGATAAATTATCTGAGTATTCTATCAATAAATCAAATCGATATTTACCCAGAAAAAGAATAGCAAATGACGTCAACAGAACCGTATGGCGTACCGTTGACTTCACTATTTGATTTAGATTTAGATTTCTTTTTGATATTATAGAGTATTTTTGGCTCCAATTACGGTTCGATAATTACCCAAAAACCTATTGTTATATCTATGACCAAAAAAAAGAAAACATTCAAAAGATTGTTGACGTCTTCGTTAACGTCGTCGCTGAGTTGTTGTTCAGGTTGTGGTGCAGAATACGAAAATGTATTCAGCTGCGGTTCGATCGAGCTAAATTTGTAGAATTGGCCCTGACCCCCTGGCCCTTCAACGAGTGTACGGAGCATTTCTATTTTTAACGCGTGGCCATATCTGGCCCTTCAACAAGCCAATGGATTAATGATTACGCGTGCGAAGCCGCGGGTAGAAGCTAGTTTTAAATAATCTTTCAGTGATTTTCAAGTTCTCATTTATGTACCTACCAAACTATTTCTAGTTTCCACTGCAAAGGCAGACTAAACCAGCTTCGAGATTAAAGTCTACCGCTGATGCCTGAAGACAAAGCTACCCCTTGCCTTTTTAATCAGAGCCACCCTAGAAAGATATCACAGGCGGTTGGTGTTTTTAGAACGGAAAATTACAGTGGTGGTTCAAAATTGGGTACCTATTCTGCATACGAGTGTCAAAATAGTTAAAATACTTGTTATTATGACTTGGGGTAATATTTCTAGTTATTTTGTTGCCTTATTTTATTGCTTAAAGATTTTTTTTGTTTGTACCTTACCAAAACAAATTTGTATCAGATTAAAAAATATAAAAAACAATCAAATCAATCGCATCCCAATCCAATATTAAGGGTTTGCAAGTTCAAGTCGCATTTCGGAAACTTTTGGGATAAGTATTAGAAAATTCAAAGTCAATAAATAACTTTTCAACAAAATCACAAGAATCAATGGTACATAAAACCAATTTCAACGGACACAAAATGTTCTTTAAGCAGTTCTATCTAACCCAACTTAATACTGTGACTGAAATCATCGTATCTTCAAAATTAAACTCCCCGCAAGACTCTTTGAGGTTTGATTAAATGGCCGCTGAATAATTTAGGGAGTCTCTGGTTTTCAAAGCTTTTAAAAATATACTACAGATCTCAACCAGTGAGCTCAACCAGAGCTTTGGTTATTATTATTTTATTTCTTATTTAAACAAAATGGCTAAATAAAAATGTGAAATATTGAGGAAAGCAGCACACACCCGAAAATCTAAGGTGTGTGTTGTCGGCCAGTTTAAGCTAAGATGGGCTTGTCACGTACGAAACACTAGCTACTATACACAAATATGGGCACGTGCTAGATATTTTTGGACGTGAGAAAATGTATACGAAACCAGAAGTTTCGTTATGAGCATATTTGCTTTAGTTTTTCATATAAACATATCCCAAAAAAAGCATTACCAATCAAAACAGACGACGACTCGTTATCAATATCCCAAAATATACAACACAAAATGCTTTGCATTCCATACGGAAAATATTATTAAAACACACCGAGCGTTAATTGAAAGCTATTAATTCACTTCTGAATTTACAGCGTTCAATATTAAAACAAGCACTTAATTTCCGAGCAAATTTCCCTTTAAGAGTAAAAAAATACTTATTTTGTGCGGGTTAAAGTATAAACTGTATGAACAGGCTTTTGGGATTACATAGCGCGGCACTTAAGTCTGTAGCAACCTACTTACACTTACTTAGCATCTTCTGCTTTCATTTTAAATAAAAACTGCGAAGTGCATTGCTAAAAGTTTCAAGGGTTCCGTGTTTTTCATAAAAAAAACCCTCGAACTACTTAGTGTTACGCTTTATTTACAGAAATGTACAGAAGAAGATAAAATGCTGTGATACTGTTTAGTTATCTAAGGACTTAAAACTGTATATAGATAGCTATCCATTCGAATTCCTTCGAATGGATAGTTATTTCGTTGTCAAATTCAAGTTATTGAATCGTCTGCCGTGTATTACGACATCGATTGTCAAAAGTATGTCATGTATGTCGTTCTTTTGCTCGTTTTGTCGTGTCTTTTGTCGTTCTTTTTTACGAGTCCAAACGATGTAGCTAGGAGTAGGGTTTTGCACGATTATTGACCCGATAAATCAATAATTGATTTCAAGAGTAGGCCCCCCGATCACAGTCAGAGGGCAGCGTCGCCAGGAGTTATTTCATTGCATTAATTGTTGGGTTAGGAGAAATTGGTACCTCAATTAAGAATTCCGCTATAATTTAAGACGATTTGAAGGGATCCTTGTGACTATTAAATACAGTTTTTAATTCAAACTTGGATATGTAAACATACTATGTTATGCTTTTTTCTACTAACCTTTCATCATGTTACCCACTGCTGGGTCTTATAACTTACTTTATCTATAGCCAATATCTTCAATCCTGTGCTTGCCGCATTCATTGTTATCCGAGTTTGTAATGTTACAAATATTATGATATATGATATGAGAGGATGCGACACTTGTTTCGCATCCTCAGGAACAATTGACTCGCTTAGCATTGCAACGAAAAAAAACCAAGACTCTGCAGACTTGTAGCTTCGCCGAGCGCCGGATTGAAACTACAATAATATTAAACGAAAATAAAACAGTTGAGCAATCTAAGGGCAATCTGCCTTACATTAAGGCTTACCTAAGTGCACGAAAAGAGTTTCTGAGGCGCACTTTTATCCTTTCACCACACTGGTTAGAAAAAAGAGACACGATAAGAAGAAGAAGGGAAATTAAAAACTATATTTTGTATTGATTTTGAATTGTAAGTTATCAAGGTAACGAGATTTTCGATGTACAAAATTCAACTAACCCCTAAAAATGTTTAAGAATAGTAACTGTTCATAATTCATCGCAGATCATAAAGACAGTTAAGAGTTTGTTTTTTGAATATTTCAGTGGGCTATAAAACAAAATTTAGCGTTTCGTCGCCGATCCAAGTTTTATTTCTACGATAAGGCCCTAATGATGGAGTGAAAACATTTCAGGAGATTTAATTTATGGCCGACCGTAATAAAACATGATTTTACGATCGTTACTAGCTAGTGGAAAATATCAGAATCAATATAACCCAATAGGGAATTACCTAAGCTGAAGTGAACGTTTCCAGTTTTGACTTTATTACATACTTGGTTATATATTCTGGTCTTACTCCTAAGTCATTTACTGAACCAGTGAATTTTTTGCTGATACTATCATGACGATATACCTAATTTTCACTACCACCATGTTTTATGAATTTTCTATTTCTAAAATGTAATAGCGGGAAATAGGAAAATATCCCGTTTGTAATGAAATTAATATTATAATAATATAAAATTGTTGGATAATTTAAACGATATAATTGTAGTCTCAAACTAAAAACATATATACGATGGAAACCAGATGACTGGCAGAATACTTTGTCATTTATATACCAACGTGTAAATAAATACCTGAAATTTTAAACGAAAAACGCATACAACACCATCATACATAGCCCTAAACTAAGCATAGCTTGTATTGACTATGAGAACAAGATGTCTAATAGAATACTTATATTTTTAATTACCCAGACGCAGAACAAAAACCTATGTTCACCATACAAATGTTTGTCACTTTATGTTTATGACATAACTGAACCCAAAATATATTGTTATTGTATATTTATTGTTCAATTTAGAACACAATACATCCAAATAACAGACTGACCTCCTAGCCGAATTGGTAGAAACTGCTAAAGTGATGTTAGCGATAAAATGTGAAAGTTATTTCAAGCACCAATACCACGACAACCACTTAGTTTTAACCATTTTGTTAAAACAAAAGTATCCATATCAACCTCATCAAATGTGATAAAATGGGTATCAATTCTGCTAGCAAATCGTTTCAAAACGACACAGGTTTTTAAATAGCATCAAAAAAAAAGATTAGGCAGCGCAAGAAGAGTAAGAACAATCGTAAAAGCATGGGCATTGAGTAAGGATTAGTTAAATAAATAATAATAATAATAAATATTGCTGGACAAAGCACACAACACCATCTAGCCCCAAACTAAGCATAGCTTGTATTATGGTGACAAGATGACTGATAAAATACTTATTTATTTTATTAATACATACATAGGATACTTTATCACACGCAGACACAGAACAAACACCTATGTTCTTTACACAAATGTTTATCCTGGGAAGGAATCGAACCCTCAACCTACAGTGCCGAAGGCAGAGTTACTACCAACTAATATTAAATACTTATCCTGCAAGTATATGTCTCGGGTCTGGGTGTTTTTATGTATAATATGTATGTATTTACAAAAAAAAGTATATAAGTAGTATATCAGTCATGTGGTACCCATAACACAAGCTCTGCTTACTTTGGGGCCAGATGATGCTGTGTGAAATATCCGGTATTATTATTATTATTAATACTATAACTTATTAATAGTAAATAATAATATCATATTATAAATATTATTAAATGAATATTAAATACTATTAGACCATTGGTCTTTCTTCCTCTCTTTTTATCTCATAGTGTCATTCCTTATTTTGAATAGGGGTGGTGGATTAAAGCTCTATGACATGTCGGCTTCCTCAATATGTTTTCCTACACCGTTTAAAAGTACTGAGGGGATTCTTCGTTAGTCATTTAATGAAGTAACGTAGCACTTCCAAAATAATATTCTTTTGTAGGGTGTTATGTTGCAATGTAATTTGAAGAACAAGGAATTGCTAAAAAAATCTAGATGGCCATTCCGTGTCCACGGTTAGAATAGACAAATGACGATCGACTAAGACCTTATAATTTTATTTTATTTTATTTTAGAATGTTTGGAAAACATACAGCTAGGATATTACAGTAGATATAATAAGTAGATACATGTGGAATACATGTACGCTGATGGCCAATTACAAGTTTCCACTGATAGGTCGAGAGAAGATTAAAAATTAAACATTTATTGTGTACGACGGACCACCAACAAAAAAAAACTAATAATACCTAATATATGAAAACAATAACAATTTAGGGTTACTTACTTAAAATATAAAGAAACTTAAAAAATACTGCAATAACTTAAAACTACTTAAAATAAGGAGTTCAAAAAGATTTTGTTACTAAGTAAGTGCTTTAACTTGCTAGTTGGAGTATTGAATAGATCAATATCTATAATAACCAAGCTATCACTTGCCACTGGCAAAATTGTTAACAATTGCGTTATAAGATACATTATAGGGAAAAAAGAAGTAGAGGGCCGACTAGACAAGAACCCCGTTTCTGTTAACGTTTATGCTTGCGAAAAAATCGAATTGTATGGGTGTAACATTAGCTTGTGAAGTCACGTGACTGAAGCGTGACATCTGCAGTCATTTGATAATTTGATATTCAATTTTAGTTCAATTCTTTAGTGTGAAGATAAACTAAGCGTGGGGTATTTGTGAAGACTCCCTGGTAGCGCACATAAAGTTTACAAAAAGCTATCATTGGTGCACCGAATTTGAACCTACGTCCTTTGAATCGGAAGTCAGAGCCACGTCCGTTAGACCACCTATGAATCTTAACTTTTAAAACACGCCATTGTTGTTTTGTAACTATTGATCTAATAGAATTGGGGCCCAGAAATAATGAGTTTAATTTCCTCCATGTTGAGGAAATAACAACATCATTCAAATTTGATTAATGTACTACAAAAACCGCCACAGCTTTCAATACATAGTAGTTTTCCAATCTAACCAAACTGAGCCAGTATCCTATAAGGCCTAGAATTCACAGGAGACCATAAGTCACACCTGAATGCGAGACAATGCATAGAGAGTAGGCAGATAACAGGAGTCAACGGTGTGATACGAACATCATGGTATTGTAGTATTATTCTGGATTTTAAAATAAATTAACGAGTTTTCGAAAAGTTGGTCATTAAATTATAATAATAGGTGTGGTGTATGTGTGAAAAATTATGGAACACGCAAGACCTCCACCGGAATTGCAAATAGAAGGCAGTCCGGCAGCGCGTGCGGACTCGTGGCAAAAATGGTGGAAACAGTTTCAAGTTTTTTTAAAGGCATCCGGTGTTAATAAAGAACCTAAGGATGTGCAGGCGAGCTTGCTGGTGAACCTCATTGGAGCAGAAGGCTACGAGATATTTTCAACATTTACTTATACGAAGGAGCAATCAGCCGATGATCTCGAGTGCTTAAAAAGCAAATTTGACGAACATTTCGGAACTAAATGTAACATAGCTATGTTCCGATTCAAGTTTTTCACTCGTAATCAGAATGCCGGGGAATCAATAAGTCAATTTGTTACTGCGTTGAAGGTGCTAAGCCAAAATTGCAAGTTCGAACATCTCGTGGACGGTCTGATACGGGATCGACTGGTATGTGGAGTGACTAACCATGTCGTTCGAGATCGGTTATTGCGAACGGACGAATTGACTTTGACGAAAGCAGTGCAGATTTGTGAAGCAGAGGAACTGTCTAAAACAGAAGGGCGGCACATAGAGGAGGCAAACAAATCGAGTAGCCAAGTGGATGCATTGTCTGGACAGCACGCGCGGGGCGCGTGGCGGCCGCAACAGCGCGGCAGCGGGGCGCGGGGGGCGCGCGGGCTGTGTAGCCGTGTGGGCGCGGCCGGCACCGGCAGCAGCGGCAGCCGGCCGGCTGCCCGCCAGGTGGAAAGCGTCCAGTGTATGCGTTGTGGAAGTGTACGATGCGAGGGCCGCGGTTGGTATCCGGCTAATGAGGCTACGTGTTTTGTGTGTAAAATTCGTGGTCATTTTGCGAGAATGTGTCTTAATAAAAGAGTAGGTAAAAAAGTGCACGAGATAAATATGTGTCAGTTTTCGGAGGAGTCTGAAGACGATGAAGTGCTATATGTGAACGTGTTAAAAACAGAGACTGGACATTTGGACACTCAGTGGATAGAAACTTTATGCATAAATGGTAAGCGAGCTCAGTTTAAGTTAGATTGTGGCGCGGATTTAAACATTATAACCAAATTAGATTTTTATCGTCTGGGTATGAAGGATAAAGATTTAAAACCATTTAAATCTAAGGTATTTTCATATACGAAAAATAAACTCCCAATTATTGGGGAAGGATTTTTGTCTGTATCAAAGGAAAAAATTGGTTATAATCTTAAGTTCGCGGTCGTAGATATGAATGTACAGAATATTTTAGGCAGGGAAGACTGTGTAAAATTAGGTTTCATAAAAAGAGTCGAAGCAATTAGCTACGAATTGCATGAATATTCGGAATTATTCAAGGGGGTCGGTACGTTACCGGGATTACACAGAATAGTTATAAATAAGTCCGTTCAGCCTACAATATGTTCGGCACGAAAGGTGCCGTTAGGATTGCGAGATAAATTGCGCTTAGAGTTAAACAGAATGGTAGAATTAGGTATCGTGCGTAAGGTGATCCACCCAACTGCATTGTATGTAATTAGTTATACAATTTGCATTGTATAACTAATTACTCATGTTTTAAACGTGGTAAGAATAAACTTTTTATATAATAGGTAGATTATATAAACATATTATATGTAGATATAGCTACTTGTACCTATGTACCTACTACCTATATGGGGGTATGTTTATATTGTATAGATTGGTGTAAAAATAGATTGACCTATTTATCGGTAAGCACTGTGATTGTTGTTTAACGGTATGTAGGTATAGTTTTGAATAAAGATACCTTTACGAATGGTATACTACTTACTTTTATATACTTCTTTAGTTTTATAGCAACAGATTGTATAGAGATATTTTATTTTTATCTTCTTAAACTTAATTTACATTATAAGGGGAAAGATGTAGTATTATTTATGGTGGCGGGTAGTTTTATGACTGTTATTAGATAGTACCAACAGATAAAATAAAGCAGTGTTCAATCAGCTAGCTGTGTTTCACTACAGGTATCACAGTAAAGTGTTAGTTATCATAGCACCAACTTTCACTAACGGCTATTTTCCAAAACAAAAAATAAACTCGGATCGTTTTAGGTAAAGATTTTCGACAGTATTTTAATAAATCTATCACTTTAATGACATCGGCTCTGTAGACATTCCCTGAGATCTCTAGTTTCATAGTTCTTTGAGGATGTAGTCAGAGGCACATAGAAACATTAAATTCGGCACATTTAATACAGTAGTATGTACGGACGTACGGAATGTACATGACAGGTTGCAAAACCATCGCCACTTATAGGAAAACTTACATTGACACACACCTTCGAAAATTTTTAATTCTAGGATGTGCTAGTTTCTTCACGATCTTTTCTTCACAGGTTGAAAGCACTTGCATTGCGTACACACTTTTGAAAGGGTTGATTCACGACCAGATTCACCCCACAACCGTATAATAGAAAGGCAAGATTGCACGGTAGCAATCTTGCTGCAAAATCTTTATCTCTGCCTTATTTTTTATATCTGCCTTTATTATTGCTAGTGTCTAAGTAGCTTGAAGTAAATCCTAACCAGTGACTTGTTAGGCAGAAATTATTAACAGCAATTAAAGTCATTGACCTAAAGCGTTTCGTTTACCAGAGCTGAGAGCCTGTTAGTACTTCGTGCTCTTACGTCCAACCAAAGATAATGTAAAAACTTTGTCGCCAGCTCCACAACTATAGGCAACTATAGGCCAGGTGACATAAATTCTGAATTTTGACACTCGCTAAAGTGTGCTCTCACCTTTTCATAGGCCTTGTAGCGTGAAGTATTGCGGAACATAAATATTAGGTTTTATTCAAGCTGCTCAGTGGTGTTAAAACTGGAATAGGACAAACATAATATTGATGCATGTAAAAAAAAAAGATTAGCATTGGTACTGATAGCACGCGGGCCTTCCGATCATAGACCTTCCATCGAGGGTCCGTATAATCAAAATGACAGTGTTCACAAGCCATGATGGAAATCTTCAGGAAAATAACAAGTTTATGAATAGAAAATCCAATAAGCTGTCCCATAAACCTGCGATCTTCGATCACTCTGGCTTGAATATTATACTGGAATATTCCAGAAGTAGATACTATTGAAAATTGATCAGTGACAGATCACTGATTACAAACAGGTTGATTATCAACACTGTATTTTTAAAACCTTCGCCCTAATACCTAAAAAGTCCAAAGATATGACAATTACTATACCTATTTTAATCAAGCTCAAAATGCACCCCTGAGGCGCACTGGAAAGAACGACGAAAAGATAAACCGATCACCTCACTGGTTCAAAATAACTAGTGACACGATAAATATAAGACCTTCGTGAACCAAGAAGATCTATCTGAATGTTACTTAATTGTCATTCTAATAGAACATAAAAGTCTGTGAAAGACTCCTTTATTCGATGATTGATCTAGTCTTGCAAGAAAACAATTAGTATGTCGAATAAATCTGATCATCCATCTTCTCAAAAGCGATACATGATCGGTGCTGGTAGTAATTAATCCAAAAAATGGTATCTATCGATCGATAATGCTTACTGGCTGTTAGGAAAATTAATCTTATGCTTGTATTTTAGGATGTTGCTTAATCTTCCCTCTGTACCGGAACAGAAGGTCATTCCGTTATGGTTCACAATTATTATAGTATGCTTGGGTACAAACCTTATTAATATCACGTAGGCATACATGGGTCATTCTTAACAGAACAGATTTACCAGCAATTCCATCTCCGATCTTTAATTATTGAATAAAATAGTGCGTAATTAATTACAATGTAAATAAACAAAGCATCTGTCATGACAGACTATACCATAGACGGATTATGGCAGATGTATGCAATTGTCAAGGTCCGTGAGTGAAAGCTAGCAAAAAGTAATAAATACTAAGATTATAAACTATGGTTTAGAAATATTTTACAACTCATAGAGTATAATAATAAATAATACTGGATTTGAATTAGTAAGATTAAATAGAATTTGATTCTGTAAGATCAAATAATCTATCCTTCTATTAATCCATTATTGATAGAATGATTTGAGGCGGGAAGATCTCTAAGGAGGTTGAGTTAAATAAATAAATAAATAAATAATCCCGGACATTTCACACAACATCATCTGGCCCCAAAGTAAGCAGAGCTTGTGTTATAGTATATATAGTAGTAGTATATCAGTCATGTGGTACCCACCACATGACTGATATACTACTTATATACTTTTTTTTTTGTAAATTCATACATATTATACATAGAAACACCCAGACCCGAGACAAATACTTGCAGATCGTACAAACATTTGTCCCGCGGCGGGAATCGAACCCGCAACCTTTTGCGTCTCAGCCGGGTCTTAGCCAACTGCGCCACAGAGGTCGTCGAAAATTCGAAAGGGTAAACAATTAAATAGCTATATAAAAACAATATTAGAGCTAGAACAGATAAATTAAAATCTATTTATGTTCACGATATAATATATAAATCATAAAATAACTACATAAAGTTGGGAATAAATTGAACTTTTAATTAATTAAGGGCTTGATTTAGTACAGAGGTTATTTAGCTATACCACGGAGGTTGGGTCGTAAATTGAAATGGAATCGAAATTTCGAATGTGTTTGAAAATGGAAAGAAAGGGAAAAAAGGTGAAAAAGAAGACGGCGGATTTTGGCATTCTGGATAGGAGGGCGCGTAAGGCTGGTCGAGCTGAACGTTTCGGTAGATTTTTGCCAAGGTTGTCGAATTACTATTATCCATACTTATACAGTAGTATAAATCTACTTATGGTTCTCGTAGGACTACGTAGTTTACCTGTATACTTAATCGGTGCGCGAATCAGTGGGGAAACTATCATTGACTAAAAGTTATTAAACTTATAAACTTAAATATCCAATGAGATAGTAATACCAATTATTTACTAAAGATTTAGCTGAAACATGGCACTAGATAATTAATGTCTAGTTGAAAGCAATTATAAATTCGTATGAAATGGAATAATGATTTCCTACACCTTAAATTCAAATAATCATTATTTATACATTGTGGTACATATTTAATGGAGATCTTATGGATGAGTCCTACTATTGATTTATTAATAATCATATTAGATAAGTTCTATCAAACTCTTGAGGCGAAAGTCCTTCTAGCTTGCTTGAATCTTTGGAAAGACTAAAGCTGCTATCGACAAAGAGTCAGTATGAATATTACTGTTGATATAATTTTATCTAATTCAGACTTTTACCTAGTAATAGTATAGAGAAATATCTCTCAAGACTCAGAATTAAGCTATCCAAATTTGATATTATTCATGAAATTAAAGTTAAACTATTCATATAATTGGTATATCTATCACACATTTTCAATCTTCTTTACTCTACAAATCTAACAAATAAAATCACAACATATTGCATGCTTGCAGACAAAATTAAAGTTGAATTGCCCTTGAATGTGTTGGACCGACCTACTACATGGACGTTTTGATAAAAGATTAAGCCCTCTGATACCCCTTTGCTGAACCATGACAGATATACTAATTACTGAAGTAAATGTTTTGTTTGTTGTCAAAATTAAATTAGAGTTCCCTTGGGACATGAAATTGTCCATTGCGGAGGAAGGCTGTCCAGGTCACATGGAAAGAAACCTACTATCGCTAGCGTGGAGGGGCTGGTGATCGAAGCCGCAATAAAAATACATCAATGTAGGACTAGAATGACATAAGCCGCTATTAGGAAGTATTAATATAGAACAAGAATGATTACTTTACTTAACTATTGAAACTACCAAAACTATTATCTATATTATATTAACGAGAAAGTGACTATTTCTGTCTGTCTGTTACGTTTCGTGTCTGAACTGATTTTGATGGATTTTGATAAATAGATAGATCGACTTTGGGGAATTAGGCCGTGAGTGAAAGCTAGCAAAAAGTAATAAATACTAAGATTATAAACTATGGTTTAGAAATATTTTACAACTCATAGAGTATAATAATAAATAATACTGGATTTGAATTAGTAAGATTAAATAGAATTTGATTCTGTAAGATCAAATAATCTATCCTTCTATTAATCTATTATTGATAGAATGATTTGAGGTGGGAAGATCTCTAAGGAGGTTGAGTTAAATAAATAAATAAATAAATAATCCCGGACATTTCACACAACATCATCTGGCCCCAAAGTAAGCAGAGCTTGTGTTATAGTATATATAGTAGTAGTATATCAGTCATGTGGTACCCACCACATGACTGATATACTACTTATATACTTTTTTTTTTGTAAATTCATACATATTATACATAGAAACACCCAGACCCGAGACAAATACTTGCAGATCGTACAAACATTTGTCCCGCGGCGGGAATCGAACCCGCAACCTTTTGCGTCTCAGCCGGGTCTTAGCCAACTGCGCCACAGAGGTCGTCGAAAATTCGAAAGGGTAAACAATTAAATAGCTATATAAAAACAATATTAGAACTGGAACAGATAAATTAAAATGTATTTATGTTCACGATATAATATATAAATCATAAAATAACTACATAAAGTTGGGAATAAATTGAAATTTTAATTAATTAAGGGCTTGATTTAGTACAGAGTTTATTTAGCTATACCACGGAGGTTGGGTCGTAAATTGAAATGGAATCGAAATTTCGAATGTGTTTGAAAATGGAAAGAAAGGGAAAAAAGGTGAAAAAGAAGACGGCGGATTTTGGCATTCTGGATAGGAGGGCGCGTAAGGCTGGTCGAGCTGAACGTTTCGGTAGATTTTTGCCAAGGTTGTCGAATTACTATTATCCATACTTATACAGTAGTATAAATCTACTTATGGTTCTCGTAGGACTACGTAGTTTGCCTGTATACTTAATCGGTGCGCGAATCAGTGGGGAAACTATCATTGACTAAAAGTTATTAAACTTATAAACTTCATTATCCAATGAGATAGTAATACCAATTATTTACTAAAGATTTAGCTGAAACATTGCACTAGATAATAAATGTCTAGTTGAAAGCAATTATAAATTCGTATGAAATGGAATAATGATTTCCTACACCTTAAATTCAAATAATCATTATTTATACATTGTGGTACATATTTAATGGAGATCTTATGGATGAGTCCTACTATTGATTTATTAATAATCATATTAGATAAGTTCTATCAAACTCTTGAGGCGAAAGTCCTTCTAGCTTGCTTGAATCTTTGGAAAGACTAAAGCTGCTATCGACAAAGAGTCAGTATGAATATTACTGTTGATATAATTTTATCTAATTCAGACTTTTACCTAGTAATAGTATAGAGAAATATCTCTCAAGACTCAGAATTAAGCTATCCAAATTTGATATTATTCATGAAATTAAAGTTAAACTATTCATATAATTGGTATATCTATCACACATTTTCAATCTTCTTTACTCTACAAATCTAACAAATAAAATCACAACATATTGCATGCTTGCAGACAAAATTAAAGTTGAATTGCCCTTGAATGTGTTGGACCGACCTACTACATGGACGTTTTGATAAAAGATTAAGCCCTCTGATACCCCTTTGCTGAACCATGACAGACATACTAATTACTGAAGTAAATGTTTTGTTTGTTGTCAAAATTTAATTAGAATTCCCTTGGGACATGAAATTGTCCATTGCGGAGGAAGGCTGTCCAGGCCACATGGAAATAAACCTACTATCGCTAGCGAGGAGGGGCTGGTGATCTAAGCCGCTATAAAAATACATCAATGTAGGACTAGAATGACATAAGCCGCTATTAGGAAGTATTAATATAGAACAAGAATGATTACTTTACTTAACTATTGAAACTACCAAAACTATTATCTATATTATATTAACGAGAAAGTGACTATGTATGTCTGTCTGTTACGTTTCGTGTCTGAACTGATTTTGATGGATTTTGATAAAAAGATAGATCGACTTTGGGGAATTAGGCTGCTGTTTGTGTAGATATCACGCGTGCGGAGCTTGATATTATACAAAATAACAATTAATGACAAGAACTAATATCGAATTAAAATAGTGAAATAACTTAAGCCGTTATAATAAGATTTCTCAGTAATATTAGATTGGATATAATACTTATTTATTTCACGCAGTTTATAATATCACTAATGGACAATAAATAATATAATTATCGAGACACAGCGTAGGCAAATCAAAGATATTCTTCATTATAGAAAATTATTACTTCTAATAATAAAGTTTATAATATTTTAAATACTCAACATAATTCTCTTAAAGAATCAGAGTTACTATATTCGAAACACAACGTAGGATTTTTAAAGGATTTAAATTATATTATATAATATCATTTAGTTATTTGGGATTAATTATGGTACTTTTAACTAGTAGACTCAATTGACGTCACGGACTCCTTGTACGTAGGGAAGCTCTCGCGATTTTTGCTGTTGTGTAGTGTGTATATCTCTTCCAAATATATCGAATCGGAAAGTTTTGTGGCCAAAATATTCGTGATATCGTTATCTTCAGTACCTAAGCAGTGTGTGTGTGCTTACATCAGTTTTATGTTTTGTGTATTGTGGCGGACATTGAAAACTTTACTCGGAGTACCCTCTACTTTTTGCGCAATTTTCGTACCTTAGTCAGACCCTAGTTTTGTTTGGCGCCATCCGTCGTACACAGTAAGCACTAAGATCGTGCATAGTGACTGTGATCCATCGACCTATTCAATTATGGTGAAATGCAATGCTTGTGGAAGATTCCTTGCGGCAACGACAGATGTTGTTAAGTGCGTAAAATGCAGTTCGATCTATCATTGACCGTGTGTAGGTATAAACGAGTCTTCTAAGAATGTCCTGTCGTCGTGGTGCTGCCCTAGCTGTAAGCCAAAGATGCCGAAAGGTGATAATACCCCTGTAAAGTCATTGCATAGTGAATGCTTGGTTGATGAGGAACCCACTGCCGGCACCGTTAATAGTGGATTTGGTATATCACTTATTTCCTCGGACAGTATGAGTTTCTTGAGCAATTCAGGGAGGTACGCGACGAAATACGTGCGTTGCGCATGGAAATAAAAAGTTACAGAAATGAGGTGATTGAGCTTAAAAGTAAGGTAGCTATACAAAACACAAAGATTGAAAATGTGGAAACACGTCTTGAATCCATAGAATGCAAATTTCAAGAAATTCAGCCATCTACAGTTAAAGACCTTGAAGCCACAGTAATGCACCTTCGTCAGGAGTTAAATGAGCGAGATCAATTAAGTCTGGCCAATGACATTGAAATCTCTAGCCTGCCAGAAGAAGTTGGAGAAATCTCTGTACATATAGCTCTGCTGGTAGGAGCTAAACTTGGTGTAAAAATACAAGATACCGATGTAATCTACGCAGAACGTGTGGGCCCGAAAAGGGAGAGCAGCACGGTGGTACAGGGTGATGGTCCAATAGCGTGAGCGATGCAACCTCGACCGCGGACTCTCGTGGTTCGTTTTATGCAGCGTGTGCTGCGTGACGATCTTCTTCGGGCTGCACGCGTACGGCGCGGCATCACATCGGCTGACCTGGGACTCACTGGTGCACCGCGACGTTTTACGTTAATGAAAGACTTTCGAAGCATAACAGACAGGTATTTTTTAGAGCTCGTCAGTTATGTCGTGAACATAGTTGGAAGTATGTATGGTCCAAATCTGGTCTTACCTATGTTCGTCATGAACAGGGTAAGAATGCTTTTCGCATCACTAACCTAGAGAACCTTAATCGTATTTTTTGTAATGATTAAGTTAGTCTTTTGAGAAGCATCATTACTGCTAAATTTCACTCTGTTAAAAGTTTACGCTCAGATATGTTTTTTTAATGTTATTATTTTGGTATGTTTCTATGTAGTCTTAGTTCTGAAGCAGGAACTAATGTGCCTCTATTGCGGACATTGCACGCATAATTTAAAATACATAGTTCTAAGTGAGATGTTGTCATGCATTTTTATCTTTATATTCATAAAAGTCAGCTCTTTGTTTCTCTTATATAGTCTTTTAATAATCAAATATATATTTGTAATCTTTAAAAGTGATTCATAAAAACAAGTTCCTTAAGGTTGGCTTATTCAATGCTGGCTCACTAAATACTAAACATGACGAATTCATATCAGTGGTTGAGCGGTATGCGCCTGACATAATTGCCATTAATGAGACCTGGTTAAAAAGTGAGGAGGAAGAGCGAGCACCCACTGTGCCTGGTTACCGGCTTCGACACGCACCGCGCCTCGTACCTCGCTCTTCCTCTAAACGCTCAAGAGGCGGAGGGGTCGGCTTTTATGTTCGTAATGAAATCAGAGTTCGCTCGTGCTCACACCCATCTAACCTTTGTGTTGACCAAATGTGGATTTCGCTAACAGTAAATGGCTATAAGATTGTTATAGGTACTGTATATAGTCCTCCATGGCAGAATACTGATGTTTTGCTTGATGCTATCACGGAATCCATAATCTTCATTTGGTAATTGTGATTACATTGTCCTACTTGGAGACTTTAATATTGATATTTCGGTTTCTGACGATGCTGACACTGAAAAATTTTGCTTTTTCAGGGTTTTCTGAACTATACCAGTCTAACTCAATATGTTACTGAGCCTACACATTTCACTGACCATAGCGCAAAATTGATTGATGTAGTATGCACTGATGCCCCCGTTAGACAAACTCAAATAAGGTACATTCCTGACCTTGGTGCCCATGCTTTTATCACGATTGAACTCAATTTTAAGAAACACAAACTATCTAGATCTTTTGTAATATATAGACCTCTAAAAGATATTTTGATAGAGTATTTTAACAGAGACTTGGAGAGTGTTGATTGGAACTTTGTGAAAACCTTTGATAATGTTAATGAAATGATAGCTTTCTTTAATGAAATGGTCTTAAAGCTTTTTGATTTACATGCTCCTGAAAAAAAAGTGTTTATAAGAAAACAATCTCACCCATGGATTACTGATTCTTAAAAACGTATGATGCAGCTCAGAGATGATGCGCATGCACGTTATCGTATCTCTAAGAACGAGATTCATAGACAGTATTACAAAGAATTGAAGAATTCTGTCTTGTATGCTCTACAAGCTGATCGTCGTGCTTATTTTAATGAATACATTAACGCTAATCTAAAAAGCCCTGGTAGCTTGTGGAAACATCTAAAAAAAACGTCTTTCCGCAAAATAAATCTACTGATCTACCTTATCACTTGAACGACCCGGAAGTGATAAATCAAAACTTTCTTAATGTCCCGTGTTCCAATGACGTTTGCTTAAGTCATCTCACATACTTTGAACATCATAGATTATGTGATAGCTTGCTGCAATTTTCAACTACTACACCTTACAAGGTCCATAAAGCTCTTCACATGCTTAAATCGAATGCTAAGGGGTTTGAAGATGTTAATCTTGAGATGATTTTGTTGACTTTGCCACACTCTTTGGAAGCCATTACACATATTATGAATACTTCTATTTCTACGTCAACATTTCCTGAACTCTGGAAAATAGCAGTAATCAAGCCAATTCCGAAAGTAGCGAAGTAGCCAAATATCTTTAAGGATCTTCGGCCAATCAGCATACTACCGTTTCTGTCTAAAATCCTAGAAAGAGTAGTATATGATCAAGTTTCCCAGTTTGTTGAAGTTAACATCATCTTACCAGAAGTCAAGTCAGGCTTTAGGAAGGATCGTAGCACTGCTACTGCCTAACTGGACGTCACTGACAATATTCTTGCAGCTCAAGATCAAGGTATGGGCACTTTACTTGTTCTGCTAGACTTTTCTCGTGCTTTTGACTGTATTAAGTCTACCCTTCTTATTTCTAAGTTAAGATACTACGGATTTGACAGTAAAGTTATAAAATGGTTCGATAGCTATCTCCAAAATCGTATGCAGTTGGTAGAAACTGGAAAAGCTGATGGATGTAGAGTTGTATCTACTCTTCGTTCTGTTTCTAGAGGCGTTCCACAAGGTTCTAATTTGGGACCTTTGTTATTTGTAATTTATTGTTCCGATGTTATTAGGCATATACATAACTGTCAGTATTATATTTATGCAGATGAATTGCAGCTTTATTTGTCTTTTCCACCTAAAGATACCTTGCAAGCTGTAGCCAATCTAAATAAAGACCTGGAATGCATTACTCTCTGGTCGCGTAAACACTCTTTGGTTCTAAATCCAGGAAAGTCCAAATATATGATTTTGGGCTCAAGGAAACAAACTAATGAAATCGCACTTTATTCGCCCAATGTGAATATAATGGGAGAGCCTGTTGTCCGCACTATCGAAGCCCGTAATCTTGGTGTGCTTATGGATAGTGAATTAAGGTTTGAAAAACATATAATGGATTGTATACGGAATTGTTTCTACCGTTTAAAAGTTCTATATCGATTCCGTAACTGCCTCAGTATTGATCTCCGTATAAGTCTTACTGAATCACTCGTCCTTTCCAAGTTACATTATGCGGACACCGCATATGGTCCCAGATTATTTGCTAGAACTGAGAGGCTAATACAACGCGTTCATAACGCCTGTGCCCGGTTCTGCTTTCCAATACCGCCTAGGACACATGTCACACCCTTTATCAACAAAGCTAAGCTTCTTAAAATGTCCTGGAAAAGGCACCTGCATCTTGCAATTCTTTTATTTGGTGTCATTAGAGATCGGAAACCAAATTACCTATATAAAAAACTTCGGTGGCTCCGTGATGGCAGCAGGTACAACGTTAGGTCTGTCTTATTGGCAACACCTGTATATAGGACTGCATTTTTTGAGGGCAGTTTCCGCTATGCCGCCACCAAGTGTTGGAATAATATCCCCCCCCCCCCCCTCTCTCTAAAACATATTGCGAGCGTTAATCTTTTCAGACTCAAATTATAATAACATATTTTATCTACCCAAATTCACCAACCCTGGCTGGCCTCTAAATTTTCATTCCCTATTTTTTATATTGATTATTATTATGTAACATTTGTATAATTTTCATTGATAAAGCATGTGCTTATAAATGTTAGTGTATGTTAGTTATATTATGGAAGTGTAGTTTGTATGTCTTTTGGAAATTAATATAATATTAAGTATTAAGTATATTGAGTAAACTATGTTCAGGATGTCCGTGAAGTCAATATTGGCCTCAGCGAAAGACCAGCGCTGCAGCATGCAGTAGCATTATACTGAGTTGTGGGCCATTTCACTACCGCTCAACCCTCACTTATTTGTTAATGTTCTTTTTTTAGTATTAGTCACTGTCACAGTTTTTTATAGTATTGTTTGTATTTAGATTGTATAGTGGTGGCTCAATAAATGATTTTTCTTTCTTTCTAGTAGAGAAGGCGAAAAAAAGTTAGGTGCATCGAGAAGCAGTACTAAGTAGAGGGGGCGTTACACTTCTCCTTTCTTTATTTATTTGTAGATAAATAAATAAATAATGCCAGACATATCACACAACATCGTCTGGTCTCAAAGTAAGCGGAGCTTGTGTTATGGGTACCACATGACTAATATACTACTTATATACTTTTTTTTTGTAAATACATACATATTATACAAACATTAAATAAATTAAATTAAATAATAAAATAAAACACCCAGATCATACATTAAATAAATTAAATTAAATAATGCCGGACATTACATAGCATCATCGGGCCTCAAAATAGGAGCAGAGCGTGTGTTATGCATACCACGTGACTCAAACACCACTTATTTACTTTTTTTGCAGTTCATACAAAAATTTGTTCCACGACGGGAATCGTTTTAGCTGGGGCTTAGCCCACTGCGCGACAGAGGTCACAATTGGCACTTATAGAATGTTATTTTGTTTATCATGGAATCTCATCAACATCGACTTAATGCAGTTCACAGGCCGTAGGTGTTTCCCAAGGCGTTACACTGAGCCCGATCTTTTACGCTTCTCATCCACGTCCTGGTAGAGTTACCTAGGGAAGTAGCATTAAAGTTATTTGACCTAGGTACTTATAAAATAAGAGTGAAATATTAATTTTGAAACTGCGTTTCAATCCGAAAGCTCCAGAGTTGAATTTGATCACATAAATAACTCGATTGGAAATCAACTCTTTCAAGGAGGTAAACTTTGACCCACATTTTTCCGCTCGATTGATGTTATTTGAAATTGCAGGGAATTGGTTGACTAGTATTATATATTTAAGGTTTATTTATAAAAACATATCTAAGTCGTACAACGAGGTAACGTTGCCAGCTTTTTGGGTACCCTACCTGCGGTCAGTGAAATTGTGGTTTTTATCTATAAGTAATTGTTTATTTATATAATATATTTTTTGTTTTAGAAAAGTTTAAATAAATGTTAATTAAAAACAAACATAACAAACATAAAAATAAAAAATAACAAAAATAAAACTCAATCAAATTGTGCACCTAACATTTTTGAAGTTGGGTAAAAAGTTAAAAGTGAAAACATATTTTTTCAAATTGGTTTATAAATGACGGAGTTATAAGGTTAACACATAAAAAACAGAACAACCTCCTTTTTTGAAGTCAGTTAATAAGTTAAACTAGATAGTTATGCAACCGGCTAGTAGGCTAATCACAACTTTGAATGTGTGAGAATGCAAGCTAGCATATTAGCAGCTGCAGCCGGGAGCCTTATCTCTGCCACCTACGTATTCTGTGCCGTGTGGCCCATAGTTTGTAAGCTTTTATTAATCAGTCGTAAAGAGAATAAAACTTGTCTCAGACGTCTCGTCTTAAATTGTCGGATTTCATTTAGAATTTGCTTCATTTAATTTTAAAGTTAGTTTTTAAAAACAAAGTTGACGTTCCCGTAAACTTTACTGGCGCAGCCGGGGCAGATTTCCCGAGTTTTCCCACGGAAAATACTACAATTTTCGCGAGTTTTCCGACGGATCGGATCTGTTTGAACCAAATAAATAAGTGAAGTGTATCTGGGAGGCGATCGAGCATGTTGGTGACTGGCTGGTGAGTAGAATTTTCACCATCCTTTCCTACCTTTTGTACTTTGTGTTTGTTATTATTCGGAATCGAACTTCTTCCAATATAACGTATTCTGGTTTCCTGTCATAGGAAATTGTGAAATAGCATAAGTAGAGTTAAGTAAACAGTGCGTATCTAAATTTAGGTCATTGTTAGTTCTTGGTATTATTTATTAAAATAATAAATAACCAGGATATAAATTACTTACTTCGTTAAAATATATTTAAAATAGTATTGTGATAAATTCTTGTTTAGTTTAATATATATTTTAGTAAGTAGAGTAGATAGTAGAGTATTAAAAATGACTACAGTAAATGTAATACCTAGGGAAATAGTATGTATTATACCAATTTTTGACGGTAGTAAACGTCATTTAAACTTATTTTTAAGAAAATGTGAGTATGTCATTAATAAATATCGTGGAAATGCAGAACAAGATCTCTATGTGTTTCACACTGTGACAAGCAGGTTAACTGCAGAGGCCGCTGCATTAGTCAGTGAGCGAAATGATGTACAATCATGGGGTCAACTTAAGACCTTATTAAACCAACACTTTGGTGATCCGAGAAGCGAAGAATGTATAGCGATAGAATTGGAAACTTTAAAAATAAAACATGGGGAAAGCTATTTAGATTTTTGTAATAGGGTACAGTCAGTTCGATCAGTATTGATATCTAAGGTGAACCAACTAGTAGACGCAAACATTAGAACCAGCAAGGTTAGTATTTATAACAATACAGCGCTAAATGTATTTTTATATAACTTGCCCGAAAACCTTATTCGGTCAGTACGTATGAAAATGCCGGATACTTTAGAAAAAGCACTTGAGTTCGTACTGGAGGAAGTTAACTTTTATGAGCAGTATAGCCTCCGTGGTAAAATGTTTAAGCCACAGCCTGCAATGGGCACACCAACACCAGCTAAATTTGGTAGCAACTTTCCAGCTCAAAGCATGCCATTTCAGCCCAATAGCTTGAAGCCAATATATGCGCCCCCTAGTTTTAAATTTGGTATTCCGGGTAATAGTCAATACCGACAAGCGTTTGTGCCTAGGTTTGCTTCACAAACTCCTCCGATTGGTTATCGGCCACAGTTAGTACAGCCACAACAATTCGGCATGCCAAGGTATATGCAACCTCAAGGTTCTAATTTAAAGCCACAGCAGTCTGGTTATCAACCGCAGCAGTTTGGTTATCGACCGCCGCAGTTTGGTTATAGGCCTCAAAATCAATTCGGGTACAAGCCTCCCAACCCGTTAAACAGCAATGATATATCTATGAGGACTGCACTTCCTCAAAAACCACAAACACAGGTTCCGACACAACAGCCACAAGGCTATCAGCCTCAAGGCTTTCGATTAAATGAATTGGAGTTAGGCGATTGCTATGGGTATTATGCATACGATGAAGATTTTGAAAATGAAGGATATTATGAGTGTGATGATGGGTATAACTATGAGGAATACTATGGTTCCCAAACGGAACCAGAGACTCCAGCGATTGAGAACAAAAGCGAGCCGGAAAAATTGGTGACTGACGATAACGTGAATAGCACGGAAATTGGAAATTTTCACATATTAGCCTCAATAAAAAAAGGGAAATAATAAATCTAAATTGTAATATAAAATTGAAATTACCGTATATCTATCTACCAGAAATTAATGGAAAATTTATGATAGATACGGGAAGTACGCGATCTTTTATTAGTCCAAGAAAAGCTTACCAATTTTTCAGCGAGTTTACTTTATGTGAGCCATTCACGGTAATAAGTACGCATGCATCGAGCAGTCATAATGAGGTCGTGGAAATTCCACTAATGCCATCTTTTCAATGTAATGAGTTTCATAAGTTCTACGTTTACGATGTGGACGCTCAGTATGACGGACTTATAGGAAACGACCTGTTAATACAGTTAGAGGCAGTAATTGACTTAAAACACAATAAGCTCAGAACAAAAACCACAACTCTACCTATAATACAATGTATAACGAACCATGTAATAGAGTTAAACCCCCGCACCGAACAACGAGTACAAATACCTACGGACTTGTATTCTGGGGATGCCCTAATAAACTTTCAACAATTCTGCAATGGTGTTAGAATGCCTGCTGCTATTGTTAGATGCAAAAATGGATATGCTACCACCATTATTCAGAACGCGCTAGAGACGGAAATGACTTTAACTATCACTGCTCCGTTCAAGGTAATGGAATTTAATAACGATAGCGTTATAAACGTAAACTGTTATAATGACGTAGAAATGAAAGATATGGAAGTAGATGACATTTTAGAAAAAAACTTGACACGACTTAGATTAGACCACATGAACCAAGAGGAACAGAAGTGCATTTCTGAGTTATGTAAAGAATATAAAGACATATTTTATTGTGACCAGCTTCCTTTAAGCTTTACAAATCAAGTTAAACATTTTATTCGAACTAAAAATGAAGATCCTATTTATGTTAAGCCATACAGACAACCTCCTGTCCAAACACAAGAAATAAAATCTCAAGTAGAAAAGTTATTAAAAAATAACGTAGTTCAGGAATCGCATTCACCATGGAACGCACCTGTTCATCTTGTTCCCAAGAAAATGGACGCTTCTGGGGAAGTGAAGTATCGAATGGTCATTGACTACAGGCGACTTAACGAAATTACGACAGACGACAAATACCCTTTACCCAATATTACAGACTTATTTGATAAACTAGGTAAGAGCAAATATTTTACGACTTTAGACTTAGCTAACGGCTACCATCAAATTGAAATTAACGAGACTGACAGACAGAAGACAGCTTTTAGTACAGAAGCAGGGCATTACGAATTCCTGAGAATGCCGTTTGGCCTCAAGACCGCACCAGCGACTTTTCAACGAGCCATGGACAATGTCCTTAGGGGGCTCCAAGGGTTGCATTGCTTGGTATATATGGACGATATTATTATCTATAGTACGAGTATGCAGGAACACATTAAAGATTTAAAATCCATCTTTAACAGACTGAGAGAGGCCAATCTTAAGGTACAACTTGATAAATCCGAATTTTTAAGAAAAGAGGTACTTTATCTAGGTCATACTATCACCGATCAAGGCCTTAAGCCGAATGATGATAAAATACGGGCAGTTTTAAACTATCCACTACCAGAAACAGTTACTGAAATTAAGAGTTTTCTGGGTCTCGTAGGATATTACAGGCGCTTTATCAAAGATTTTGCCAAAATAACGAAACCATTAACGAATTGCCTTAAAAAACGGTGTAAGATTGTAATAGATCAAAAATACGTAGATGCTTTTAATCAGTGCAAGGAACTTTTAACACACGCACCTATACTTCAGTACCCCGATACATCAAAGCCCTATATTCTAACAACAGACGCATCCACAGTCGCGATAGGTGCCGTATTATCACAGGGTATTGTAGGAACTGATAAGCCTATCGCTTACGCGAGTAGAACCCTCAGTGAGACTGAAATGCGCTATAGCACCATTGAACGCGAACTCTTAGCAGTTATGTGGGCTGTCAAACACTTCAGGCCCTACCTATACGGTACAAAATTTACTATCTATACAGATCATCGCCCTTTGGCCTGGCTAGATTCTCTAAAGGAACCAAATTGTAAATTAACACGTTGGCGACTTCGTTTGCAAGAGTATAATTTTGAGACTAAATATAAAACTGGTAAGCAAAATACGAACGCCGACGCATTATCACGCATCAAGGTTTATGCTATAGACGATGATTCGTCAGACGAATCAATGAAGGTTAATGTAGACGAAAAAGAACAGCGACTTCAAAAACACATTCAAGAAGTAACTGAGAAAATTGAAAAATTAAGTAGAGACTCTAAAGACACCGATGAAACACCTGTAGAAATAATAGAACTGTCAGATACATCTGATACGGAAACGGTGCGTAATGTTTCAGAATTAGAACATAATTATCCATTACCGCCGTTATCAAGTTGCACGGGTGGAACTATTCATTCAGCGGAAGATTTAAAATCCAAAGGGATTCCTATCTTGAATGAAGCTATTGACACAAAACCTAACCAAATATTGGTCTTTACTTGGTTTAGGAAAGAAATACAAGTAAAAAATATAACTAGGGAAAAACAGAAAGTCCTTGAAGTGTTTTTGCCAATAAATGAAGAAGATTTAGTAAAACAGTTTCTGAAAGAATATGTTAAGCCTAAAACAAAATATTTCATCTATTTCGAAGATAGTAAACATAGAAAAATATTTAACAAGGTTATTATAAAATTATTCAAGAAAGATATGGTAGAGTTTTATGAGTGTACTGAAAGAGTCATGTATATAGAAGATGAGAATGAACAGAAAGCAATTGTATTACAGCATCATGAAGGAAAAACATGTCATAGAGGAATTAAAGAAACTATGGTTAGGATAAAAAGAAATTATTACTGGAATAACATGCAAGAGATGACATCGGCTGTAATCAATGCATGTGAAGCTTGTCAAATGATGAAGTATGATAGAAAACCGTTGAAACCAACAATAGAGTTAACGCAAACACAGTCAGCTCCATTCCAAGAAATTTTTATTGATATATTTTCAATAGAAAACCGAAGTTATTTGACCATTGTAGATGCATTTAGTAAGCTAGGCCAGGCGTTGGAAATTGAGAACAAATCAACACCCGAAGTAGTCCGTGCATTGATCAAATTCTTTTCAATGTATGGTGTCCCCAACAAAATAAATAGCGACCCAGGATCTGAATTTAATAATGATTTAATTAAAGAGTTTGCTAGTATGTACAACATCCAGTTACACATCTGTACACCAAATAATCCTAATTCAACAAGTATCGTTGAACGTTTTCACTCAACCTTAATAGAAATCTATCGTTTAGCGAAATATCAACAAAAGTGTACAGACGCCGCTTCAGTGATGACGTACTCTATAATGGCTTATAACAACACGATCCATTCTACAACAGATTTAACCCCATTTGAAATTGTTTTTGGTCATACCGATTCTAATAAACTATTTGACGGCAACTTTGAAAGAACTTACATGCAGCAATTACTTAATGATCACGCACAACGAACAAAACGCCTTTATCAATATCTTTCTAATAAAATGGTCGAAAAGAAGGAACATATTAGACAAAAAAGATTAGGCGAAACCGTAGAGTTAAAACCAGGCGATATTGTTTACACAAAAGACATAAATACTAGAAAAAGTAAAGACAAACCGAGGTACAAGAAAGCTAAAATAAAATCAGATGTAGAGCGGAATATAGCATCAATACGATTGGGAATGAGAAATACGAAGGTAGCAATTAAAAATATAAAACGCCCTCCACAGGTGGTGCTTGGTCGTAGTGACCTTACTTCCCCTGTTCCAGGCCCTTCATCTTCAAAGGATTGAAAATAATCCTGGAATCTTACCTGTTAAGCAAGGACGAGCATTCAAGGTGGAGGACAAGTGGCTGATAGTTAAGATTTTAGACCTTAGCGGTATTAGTAGTGATTTAGAGTTTCACATTGTAAAGTATTATGAGTTAATTAATTTAGTTGATAGACATAAACCCCTTGTCAATGAATTTATTGGCATAAGGACTCAAGTAGAGTATGTACGTAACATAACTGTAGGGAAATTGAGGCAGTTGGTTCCGTTATATCGATATAAGAGAGGGTTAGTTAACCCCCTGGGATCATTAATTAAGGCAGTATCAGGAAATCTAGATAATGATGACGCGATTCGATATGATTCTCTCATTGCACAAATAGGTTCCAAAGAAATGGTTATTGATACGAGTAAAAAGATAACAATGATCACCAGAATGTTGGATAATTTTGTGAATAGTACAGAAATCTTACACGAAAATACATTAATATTGGATAAACGATTGAAAGTTATTGAAGAATTGATTAAATATAAAAATTTTCAAGAAAATACCTGCCTCTATTTGACATACGTATTAAGCATGTTTGATATGTTTATGAGTATGTTTAGGACCATCTATGTGACATTAAATGAAATAGAGACAGCTTTGGCATTTAGTAAGGTATCTGTTCTACATCAGTCGATTGTAAACCCCACCGAACTGTTAAACCTATTGAAAAATATAGAGCAAGTAAATAGTTTAGTGTACGAAGTAAATGAGAGTAACCTGTTAAGGTTAGAAAGGCTTATTAAGGTTAAGGCTTATGTAAAGGAAAACCAGATAACGTTCATATTGGAAGTGCCACTCACAGATAAAAATACTTACAATTATTTTAAAATCTATTCATTACCTATATACAAAGACTCCATAAACAAAACTGTAGTAGTTTTTCCCGAATTCCCCTACCTATTGGTGAATGATTCTAAATACCTACCAGTTACTAAGTCATGTGAGAGAATTGCTGCGGACAACACTTTCCTCTGCAATAGCGATAACGTGGCTCAGTTTCCAACACTGACTTGTGCAGAGCAGCTTATGGAATTCCAGGCAGAACCGGCTTCATGTATACCATACGCCGTAGAAATCGAAAACATCAAGATTCAGCGAATCAGTCTAGATAGCTGGATCGTTTTTACAAGAAAACATACAAAATTGTTAGAAAAATGTGGCCATGACAACATAAGAGAGTCACTTTATGGTACATATGTTTTAACAATTACAGAAGATTGTGAAGTTAACCTGGATGAGTATAAATTAAGCTATCACAGAACGTTTGCAGAAGGCCTTCAGTTTAAAGTTACTCCAATAGTAACTCTACCGGAATTGAAATCTATAAATACAACTTCTTTACCTACAGTAAACATCAAGAATATTAATCTAGAGGAAATGAAGCATCTTTCACGTATTCTAAAACTAAAGGACGATAAATTCAGTGAAAACGAAAGTGAAAATGAGATCAGTGGCGTTACGGTTAAGAGTGTTAGTTTAGGCACACTACTATTGTACTTAATTTTAATTTCTATTTTTATTTCATATCTTGTGTACCGTTTCATGTTAATGCGAAATGATCGGATTTCAGCTTCCGCGAGAACCGATAATTTCGCACTTGAGGAGGGAGGAGTTATGCAACCGGCTAGTAGGCTAATCACAACTTTGAATGTGTGAGAATGCAAGCTAGCATATTAGCAGCTGCAGCCGGGAGCCTTATCTCTGCCACCTACGTATTCTGTGCCGTGTGGCCCATAGTTTGTAAGCTTTTATTAATCAGTCGTAAAGAGAATAAAACTTGTCTCAGACGTCTCGTCTTAAATTGTCGGATTTCATTTAGAATTTCCTTCATTTAATTTTAAAGTTAGTTTTTAAAAACAAAGTTGACGTTCCCGTAAACTTTACTAGATATGCTCAGAAAAAAAATAACAATTAAATTTAATGAAATTAAGGCAAAAGTGAATTGATGATTATGATGATGATTTTGTCGTTTGACCTACAAGTATCCTAACCAATTACAGGTTACAAATAAAATACTTAAAATACAGCATGACAAAAGCAGAAGACACTAACCGTAAATACATTTTCAGAGAAATTTCCATAAAACCATGGAAACCATAGGAGTTCTAACAGCGTTGCGCGCCAAATCACTGCAAATTAGATTTTACGGCAGTGGGTTATGAATTGAAATAGCATGTTACCATAAGTAACCAAGTTTAATAAAGTACTATCGCGTAACAAAGTTTATTGGTAGTTATTTATAACTATATTTAATTGAGATCGTCATAATTATTTCGGGATCCAATTGAAGTTGCTAACCAATTATTATTGGGATAAAAAAATCAAAGACATGCTTTGTTCAGTTATAAGAATTTTCACAGAAAAGAGCCATAAATAACGACAAAAGGTCTTACGTTTTAAAACCCTAATGTAACAAAAGTGCACTTAATTATTAACATTTTAAAAAGGGTCCAATCACACATTATAAAATGTACAATATACAAGTATCTTATTTTTCTCTAAAGTAAGTGGAGCTGTAATGTTTACCAGATAACTCATATACTCATATGATTTGCTTCTGCCCGCGGCTTTACATGCATGGTACCTACATAAATGAGGTTCAGTCTCAAAACCAGCGCTGCTTTCATACTTTGTATGGGAGTGGCATAAAGCTGAGACTGGACCTATTTGGGCACACACAGGGAGGGACTGTTGATCGTGGGTGTATATGAGTTGTAAGTAGGTAAAGTGTTTGGGTAACCATCTGCCTAGGATGCCTATGCTTATATTATTTCGTTTTATTTTACTTTTACTGTCTTTTCTTTGTGTGTGTACCAAATTAATGTTTGTTCTATTCTATTCTATAAAAAGTATCCTTTGCCAAGATAAAATGTATAACGAAATATCATCAAGAAGGGTAAAAACAGACAAACAAACAAATTATATACAGAAAAACTTTTGAATTGATATTAACTTTAATATATAAAAAATATTTATATTATAATAAATTGCTATGCGATAGTCTCACAAAAACTCGATAATATCTTAACCGAATAGTTTTTTTCTTATACTCAGTACTGCGGTGGTTTTACAATTAAACACATTTTAAGTGATACGAAGTTCACCGGTACATCTAGGTCATCTGGTTAAGCTACAATAAATCATTTTAAAAGATCCTTGGATAACTCAAATGTTCCATCTCACGACATCTGTGGCGTAGTGGACTAAGGTCCGGCTGAGACGCAGAAGGTTGCGGGTTTGATTTCCGCCGAGGGAGTGATGTTTGTATGATCTACAAGTATTCTTGTCGGGGCTGGGTGATTTAATATGTATGTATTTACAAAAAAAAGATATAAGTAGTATATTAGTCATTTGGTACCCATAATACAAGCTCTGCTTTTTTTAGGGCCAGATGATGCTGTGTGAAAATTAAATGTCCGACATTATTATTATTATTATTTATTATATATTATTCTGTACATTTCTGAAAAGTAGGTAACAAAAAGATAATAAAAAGTTAGTAAAAAGACAAACTCGTGCATAAAAGTCTTGATAAGCCGGTAATTCCTGCGATTATTTAAATCCCCTTGTGAGTGCGGCAGTACCCGGTCATAAACAACTAAAACTATCTGGCGAGCAGTAACCGCTGCCATGCGCCTAATTAGAACTTAACCCTAATTCCTCCGGACTCCGTATACACATCGCTAAGATGTGATAATACGATAGTCAAGTAGAAACGAGAAATAGGAGACAGGCGCGTTTGTGTTAAATTTTAGCTCTACTTTCAAAACTTTCGAGAATTATACACTCATAAAAATTGAGATGGGTTTTAGCAAAATCTTCAAAATCAATACTAGGAACAGAAACAAATTATAGATCCCTAGGTTTCGACTGGAAAAAGAAAATAAGTCCTGTATGGGGAACGAGCATGGTGCACTTCTAGAATAAGCTTCATGAAAATGCAACTAAACTACCTATTAAGAAATTTAAAGCTTACATAAAAGGTAGTTTGAAGAAAGCGTATTATAATATAAATTACTTTATTATTGACAAAAATATATGACCTACTGTTGCTCTACCTTAAGACAGTTAATTGACATATTTGAAATGTATTAGAAACTCTAGTATATGTTTTTCGTAATAAAGCTAGTTAAAAGATAGATCATACAAAAAAGCGCTAGGAATAAGTTTATCAAAAAGCATTCTAGTTAGTTTTGTCTTAAAATAACAGTATTAATACTACATTTGTATAAGTAAGTGTCTAACTCTTGACAATGTTAAAAGACCACCCAAAAGTCACCATCATTACCTCAAAAAACTTGACCGACAGATGAAGACGGTGCCTTTAGCAAATTAACGTATTGAAAAAATCGTCTTTTTAACCGACTTCAATAATGGAGGTTTGGTACCTCATAATTACGTTATCTAGAACGGAAATTTTTTTTGGGAAAGGATATTTTTTCCGATTGGTCTCATTCAAATTACATCATTTAAAGTTCAGTAGTTTGGTTTTTTAATCTAAATAGGTAGACTAAAATTAGATGACTTATTTTTAATCTAAATAGGTAGGCTAAAATTAAATGACTTATTTTTAATCTAAATAGGTAGACTAAAATTAGATGACATATTTTTAATCTAAATAGGTAGACTAAAATTAGATGACTTATTTTTAAGACATCCAGGTTAATAAATTTTCGTATACATAAATTAAGGCAGTTTTCTTTTAAGTTTATAGAACTTCATCATTTACCGCTACTATACTATTGGCTATATGCTCGTTAATTTAAAAAATAGTTATATAAGAGATATAGTATGTAGTATGTATGTATGAGTTTTTGAAGTAGGAGTACTTCCTCGCTTCAAATTATTTTTATTCTATTTTTTATTTTATTAAATTTATTTTTATATATTTTTATTTTCATAGTAACTGTTAGTTCTATAATTTATTTATGATAAGTATAATATCTAAAATATTCAATAATCATCATCGTTTTCTAAAGTTGAGGTCGTTTTGACTTGCAGCTTACACTAATTGGCGGAAAGTAAGCTACGAGTATATACAACATTATCTGATTACCTAATTAATAAGGTCTGTCAATTTAGCCATTAACAATATTATACCAAAACACTTGATCATGTTCAACCCTCCTATTGTTTAGTAAAGATAATGAATTAAACGTTAAACCTGTTAATGAGAGAATACGCATACGAAGCTGCGGGAAACAGCTAGTGTAATTATATCGCAAATAACAACCTGGCTGACTTCCTTGAACTTGACCTGTTCAACATTAAACTGCTCAAAACAAAAAATGTTTTAGCAGAACGCTGGTTTGGCAGTCTTTTTAACTGTTTTTACTATTTTTTTTATTTTATCTTTATCTGTAATTTTATTTTATTTAGATGTAAACAATTTCCCCAATAGATTTAGATTCAATAGAATAGATAGATTGGAGAGGCCTATGTCCAGCAGTGGACTTCATAGAGGCTGTGATGATGAAACAATTTCATATTCATTATTTTCTTAGATTATTTGATGTGTTTGGTTTTTTCTAATGTAAGCAAGCTTTTTAGTTAATATGCTAAAACTATTAATTGGTCTATAGTTATTTATATCTATATGTATTAATACGTGAAGCAAATACTTTGTACCCCTGTTTACGAGGAGTATGAAATTTCGCACACTTATAGTTTATATAGAGAAGGGGTGCAGAATGCTAATATTTTTATTTTAATTATGCATAAAAAATACATTAATTATGGTCGAATTTCGACCAGTGGGCGACCACAAGTATATTTAGTTAACTGTTATTAGTTAATTGTTAAGAGACAGTTTGTTTTCCTGTGAAAATAAAAAAATATATAAATATTGCAGATTAACATTGATCACGATAATCCAAGGTGTGTTTCTTGTTTAATATAGACCCCTTGATATTCAAGGAAAAGCCTGATACATTCTCGAACTTATACTCAACTGTTACCTAAGATGTTTTACTAAACTAAACTACAAGGTTTTCACGTACTATGTAAAACATTTAGCCCTGAATACCGCGAGATAAAGGGATCATCTGGGTTGTAGGATAATTACCCTGTGAATGTTTGATGAGATTAAACTGACATGCTAAGCCGTTATTATCTAGGTAGTAGAATTTCTGATGTACGAGTTTCACTGTGATGAATCGACGTGGCGCTTAATGAAACCTGCCGCATGATAACTAGCCTCAAACCGACTCCACTCAACATGCTCTACCCGCTTGCAGGTATTGCTCCTATATCTGTACGACGAGATGTCGCTTGTGCAATGGAAAATTCGAAGCAGGAACACGATTACCGACATCCCCTCTACAGAAAGCAGCCCCCAAAAGCACGATTAAAAAGCCGTAGATATTTTATACACACCACTATAGTGGCCGATGAAAATCCAGCCACTCTTAGGATCACGATCTGGAAGAAGAACCACCCAGAAGCACCCAACTTAAGATCGCAGGAACACCTGCCCGCCTGATGTGATCTTCAATGGTCAGTTTGGAAGTCTATAAACCGACTGCGGACACAAGTCGGTCGCTGTAGTGAAAGCATGTGCAAATGGGGCTTTCGTGACTCTGCTTGTGCGCAATGTGACTGCGGAGCTCCCATCCAAACGATGTCACATCTACTCGTCTGCCCCTTGTGCCCTTACACTTGCACAAGGGATGACCTAATGAACGCCACAGACGATGGAGTGAGGGAGGCAGTATTCTATTCAAACCATATTTACTTGTATTATTGACACGTAAGAAGAAGACTGTGATGAGCTTGTTATGTCTTTTTTTGTCGTAAATTCGCCAAACACAGAGGAGAGAATCAGATAGATAGAAGGATTACTCTATTGACTACAACACAAAATATTACAATAACAATAACTTTACCATTAAGGGAAATACAATGGGCGGTCTTATCGCTAATAGCGATCTCTACCAGGCAGTCTTTGGGTGGACTGGACGATAAATAAACAGAGGGGCATGGGTGTGGTGTAAACTATATAATTACATACTTACATATACTAGTGGTCGCCCACTGGTCGAAATTCGACCATAAATAATTAGTAATTAATGTATTTTTTATGCATATTTTGAAAAAAATTATAGCATTCTGCACTCCTCTATATAAACTATAAGTGTGCGAAATTTCATACTCCTCCGTCAGCGCAATTTTCGTAAAAAGGGGTACAACATTTTTACTTCACGTATTAAAATATATAGATGTATAAACAGAGTAAGTTCAACTAATATAATTATTTATAGTCGATATTAGCCCTGATACTAATTTGTATTTTGGTTCAAGCATAATTAAAACAAAAGAGGAAACAAATTTCAGTGAATATGAAAAAATATACAAATGAACTGAGAAACACTTAAAGGAAGTGGTTCTCAATTCGTTTGTATTTTATCTAAAATAAAAATCAATGGTATGAAGGTTGGTTGGTTATGAAGTTGGTCAAAAAAGTTTTTATTTTACTCATTTTAGTGCTTTTTATTTTTTAATTCGTAAACACCACTGGAAAGTCTCAGTAAAGCAAAATACTAAATTTCGTGTACTTGGATGACATATTTTTTTAGTTAAGTAGTGTTGTGAGCATTATCCATTAATATTTATAATTATACTTCGGGTTAAACCGAAGACGATTACAATGTTTACAAGCAGCAGTACACGTCTCATGCTGCCTCAGTCACACTTTCAGAGTTAATAGACCTAAAAGCAAATACTTTATATCCTCTGTCTCACTTGCACCTGTATCGTTCCGTCAGCGGTGGACGCCGCGATCTTGTCATTACATGTTTTTGTGTTTGCCAAAGCTACACGGTCCTCGTAAATTTTAAATAAATTAAACCTATTTCCTATGTTTTTTGCGCAAATATGGGAAAACGGAGAGATCAAAGGATTATGATCATATATTATACAGAAAATTAGATTGTAAGCTCGAAAATAAACGAAGGAGGAATTCAACCTCTTTAGAGAACAAGTCTCATCCGTTGGAGTCGGACGAACTCCGGAGGAATCGGAAGTGAATGTGGAAGTAACAGGTAAATGCATAATTATTTGTTTAAAGATATACCTACCTAATAGTTTATCAAGATAATCATTTACCAACCTGTGTATCAAGAATACGCTCGAATGTAATTTCGATATTCCACAACTACCCGCATTTTCTATCTTTATCTTCGAATGCCAAAAGTCGTGCCCATATATATGCTAGGGTTGTCTTATGATGGTGTTTATTGCCTACATACATAATCGTTGTTTTTGTGAAATAAAATAAATATTGACTGGCGTATATCGCGTAGTTAAATTATTTTATGAATTGAATACGACAGTCTATATGACTTGATTGTTGTCCAGTCTCCACTTTTACAGTGTAGAGAACAAAACAGCATCCTATATGGATAGCTTCCTCTTTGATCTACACTTATATGGTGTCAATAACAGTTCACATCCTATACGGAAAACACAATCTCCTCGTAGATTGGATCGAGATATTACCTACCCACGAAAATAAAACAATTCAGTTTGAAATTGACCCTTACAGAAAATAATTCTACCCCATATGAAGTATTCGATGTGAATATACTAACTGAAGCCGACAATGACAACCCTAGCGTGCCTGACGACAACTCGCAGGTTTTGAATTCAAAATAAGTACAAATGAGAACATAACGCCGGACATAGATCCGAGCGTTCTGGAAACTTTCGGAGAAGATCTGTTTCTAAATGTTCGTGTGAATCCTAAGTGTTTATATTGATCACATAAATTAACATGTAGCTCCTAGGTGGCATGTGGCATCCTATTAAATGGACTTACAAATATTAATGTTTTTATTGCGCATAACTGATATGTTTGTGCAATATTTGACACCTGCAAATGAAAAACCTGCAATAAAAGCGTAAATTATCTAAATACGCCAAAATTCAACCCAATAATAAGGGTAGCGTTTGATCAAATCTACCTCAAGAAAGATTTATTTACTAAAAGAAAATAAAAATCAACTTTCCTGCTGTTTGATTGCATTAAGCAATGTGAATCCAGGTATCATAATACCTCTTAGTGATAGAGGAAGGCTTTTATGTATTTATTACTATCGAGAACCACAATCTCGATGGTTTGCTGTTCTGAACTCTTAACTCTTTCAACAAGGAAATTCGAGATGCCGTAAAATATACCAAGGTTGATGAATATAAATATGTATGGTTCAGAACTAGCGGAAAATTTAAAATTTGTCAAAGCAATCTTGAAATAAGGATCAGAAATGCGACCAGCGCCAACACAACGCTCGCATTTTAAGTCGTCCATATCTGTACAACCATAACGAGGAACTTTAAACTTGAGGGGAGCATTATGGACGGCAGCCACCGAGATGCGCCCGCCGCCGTACCCGACGCCGTGCTCGCCGACCGGCACCACCCACACAGCGCCCGCCGGCGCCTGCGCCGGCTCACCAACAGCGCGAACGTTGCTGCTGCGAGACTGCGGGTTCGTAACTTCAACCAGTAACGACTCAAACCCCCGATGCCATTCCTCAGGTAGACAATTATATTACCTACTTTTTCCTGGTCGGTTACGATATTTTCTTGGACAATGGTGTATATTACTGTTGATAGTATGCCTTTATGATGGATCGACGGGTATAAATACTATTTCAAGAAACTACTTCTCAAATATCGTATCTAGAAAACTCTGGCAAGTCAAAGCTGCTAAACTAATATTTGACATTGCATTTTTGATATGCTACATGCTACATGGTGTTAAATCTCTATGCTTGCTTACCATGTAAAGACCATTTCATTTCTATAAAGTTTCGGAGAACTAAATGTTCATTGCTGTCGACCATTTTAAGATTATCGTATGGTTATAAAAAAAAAAACCTTTTTTTACATATAACTTTTAAAACTATCATGGTTTTGCACATAAATGTGCCGAAATATCGAGAAGCAGAAAAATTCATATATCATGGTAAATACTTTTATTACATGATAAACATCACATGGTTACATTGGATTTAATGATCGTAAATAGTTGCAAAAAGATAAAATGGAATAATTTAATACCAATTTAATGTCCTTACTTTTGGTCTGTGTATGTATTGCATAACTAATAAAACCAGTCGTATAACATTTGCGTTTGTCAAGCTTGTTATCGGTGGCGTACTTAGATGAATTTTAATGTCTATGCAGCTCATATTAAAGCTGATAAATTAATGTTAACAGAACACATTCGGTCTTATTACAAAAAAATACTATAGTCTAGGTTTAAACCAAGACCTTCTAGTCTAGGTTTGTTGCGGTAACAAAGTTGCTCCGAGTATCAAAATGTGTTTTTATTACAAAACGTAGTACTAACCAAGGACCAGCTAGTACAAGAAGAAAGACCATGGTTTATTTATTATCCACAGATAAGGTAGTAAAATTGCGCCGTCTGAATGAAAACGTATTGTTAAGGTCTATGCTCTCGTTCTATACCACACCATTTTACGTGATACTGACAGTAACGCCGACAGATTTACAAAATAAAATGAAAAATTGTCATCTGTCTCTGTCTGATAAGTCGATATGCTAGCGCGGTAAGTTTGATAACAATTGTCTCTCAGCAAGATTTGATTTAAACAAATCCAAAACATTTCGAAAATATAAATGTTAAAAAGAAAAGAAAGAAAGAAGGAATAAAAGAATGGAAAAATATAACAATCAAGTAAGTAATTAGTAAGTAGGAAGGTACATAAGTACTTTTTATTTAAGTACTTACCTACCTACTCGTTTTTGTTATTGTAAATATTTACATTATTATGTCCTACCATGGCCTGTGTGATGCGATATTCATTTCATGCTTATTTTTTTAGATTATGTGAACTAACTGGTAGAAACCGTGATGAAAAAGACATTAGACTAGCATGGCAGAGAATGAAGTTGTCGGCAGAGGCAAATTTATCAAGCCATAGGAGAGAACAATCACAAACAGGTGGTGGTGAAAAGCCACCATCACCATCTCCCGAGGATCTGGCAGTAATGGCTATTGCTCCTTACGACTTTGTCGTAGAAATAAATGACTATAACAGTGATGCAGTACCAGTGGTAAATACAATTTCTGACATTTTGCCTATTTGAGGCATCATGAAATCAATATTTATATACTGTTAGTAATCTCAGCTATCTTTTATTTATTTACTTACCTAAATATTTTACCTGCCGATCCCTACCACAACAAGAGTATCAACTGCTGGACCTAGCAATGAGCTGGGCTGCATCATCATTGAGGACAGTTTCAAACCCAATGAAGAGAGAGAGATTGAGGATCAAGGTAAAATATACTATAAAAACATATGAATACAATATATATCTCCTTACCAAATTTCATCAAGACTCATTTACCCATGAAAACATAACAAACAAGTATACAAACATACAGAGAGAGAAGAAAATAATTAATTCTGTTTTTTATTGTTATTCCAATAAACATTTTTCTTTATGATTTTAGTGACATCAAGCAAACACCCCATCGATAAAAGCAGCTCGGCCACCAAAAGGAAGAACTCCTATATCTAAATCTAAATAGGTAGATCACCATTGAATCATCATGATTCATGCATGAGCCACTGGTACACCTAGGCCTTTTAATTTAACTTTCAAGTCAAATGCTTTTGTGGATGCCCACCCTACTTTTTGTGTATAGTCGTATTGCTTCATACATTTATAGGTAATTAATTATTATTTACAGAACTGAAGAAATATGCGCCACAATATTATAACAAGTAATATAGAGTGCAAAAACAAACAAATCAAAATGATGGAAGTTGAACATGAAAACAATAAAGAAATTGCAGAATAAAAAATAAAAAAACTATAACTGGAAATAGCTTTATTAGAATTACAGTACAAAAAAAATACATCTAATATAGAATACATTGTATAGTATAAGTTCATAACCTACCTTCATATTACTATAGATAAATATTGTAAAAAATATTATATATACTATTATTAAAAATGACTTAACTTTGACTTTGACCTCATATCAATAGCAGTATTGTGAAGCATGGCACATTTTTTTAATTGTTTCAATATCCCCAAACATGCCTCTTAATAGGCAGCGAAACCTGTTTCCATGGACCAAAACATCTTTCCACGGTGTTCCGGGTACGGATGTGGCATCAATTGTAGTTTTGTTCTTGCAGAGTTGTGGAGTTCAAACCTATATTTCAAACTAAAATCTTTGACATGTAATTGAAATGGGATATCGTGTCCGATAATGTTGCCGACAGAATGGATCTTCTAAATCCATCAGATTGTTGTTATCAACCATTTTCGAAACGCAAACCGAAAAAACAACAAAGGAATAAATCCAAACAACGGATATTGTTTGACGTTTATGTGATTGATTTAATTTTGAGGTTATGTTTAGTACCAAAGATTCAAAGATAAACTAGGGGTCTCGTGGGTTTATTTTTAGTACCATAGATGTTACAGTATCTAGAGAAAAACTTCGTTTTGTAATAAGCTTTGGATTAGACCCTGGTTTATCAGCAGGTTTAAACCTAGACTATCTTTAGTCTTCGTTTTGGAATAAGGCCGATTATGTCTCTACATCTTTGGGTTTTATATTAAACACTTAAAAGTGTCAGTTGCTCCCAAGCACTTTATGCAAGTTCTTGGGTTTTGATTTAAACACTACGAATATAACATTCTGTCTATCTATTCAAATTATGAGTAATAAGCTGAAAGATTCTAGTAGGTGTACCATAAGAAAGAACATTTGCGCCATACTCTGGGCTATTAACATCAACCTGCCCAACCGTAACATATGGATGGCTATACACCAAAAAGTTTAAAAGGGAAAAGTTTTAAGCCTTAGATAACTCTGAAAATTATAATAGATTCATGGTAATACTCAACCATATTCATTCAGATTTCAAATAGTGGATAAATTAGATTAATAGCTAATTAGATAATTGATAGATAATTAGGTTGCCTATAGCTTACAAAATTTCACTGGCCTTTTACTCACGAATGGGGGGGTATATATCACATATCACGTGCTGTATGCGAGGACTGAACTAGCAATGGCAATTGAATAACTCTAATATTTCATTGCATATTAATGAATTGAAGGTGAAGGCTCCATAATACGGTCTGAAATTTTTTTACGGTCTGAAAGCCACCTAAAGTTTATATTCTTTTTAAGGTTGATAATACAACTCCAATTTGCTTTATCAATAAAATGGGTGGCATTAATCACACACGATTGCATGATTTATCTTAAGTATATTGCAGTGATATTTTTTTTGTATCATACATTAAATTATGGAAAAATATTAATGCCAATAACGAATCATGCCAAATAAACCTGGACACCGATTGGGAACGTTTACCTAATGGGAACTGATTTCACTTTTAAATGACATTAAAAGAAGTCTTGGCACTCCAGTATTAAATCTCTTTGGGAGTGCTCAAAACTCTAAATAGAGAGTCATCCACTAGATACAGACCTTACCCTGGTGGTTGTGAAGCTATCAGGCAGCCCATTATTGACCGTGAAGTCCCTCAAACTTCATTGCAGATAGCTAAAGCTTGGTTATTATTTTATCAAAATAATTATAAAAAAAAAAAAAAATTTGTCAAGCTACATTTAAGTATGTTATATTATTTAAAATAAATGTCAAAAAATGATAAATTAAATATACATCTATGAGCCTTATATGTAATATATATATATTACCAATATATATATTGGTATATATATTACCAATATATATATTGGTATATATATATAATATATATATAAATAAAAAGGACTTTACAAAATAAAAACCCCTATGTCCAAATTCCAATGTCCAAACCTTATATGAGACTTTTTCATTTCCGTTTTCTAACTCTATGATAATATACGATTACATGATTTAACACTAAAATTTGTAACATTCTTTGCAATAGGTACTCGTTGTTTCTGCTCAATGAATGCAGACTTAAAGTTTTTTAATAATAACTGACACAATAGATATAAATTACTTATCCGAAATTCGTGTGCCTGATTTAAATTAAGACGTCTAGGCTTGGAGCTTTTTTAACCATTCATCAGACTGCTCTTTCATAGCAAGAATTAGAGGATTTGCACAGCAATGTGTTACTGTCATATATTGACAAAACAAAAACAATTAGAAGTGCAAACTTTAAAACTCACCTTTTTGTATCAATAACATCGTATATCATTGTATATATTGAAAAGTTGGTACTCAAAAGCTAAAAGATATATGGGCAGTATTTGGGTCTCATAGTACCCGACACGCTTCCACCTCCACCGCTCACAAATCCGTAATCAGTTTTCATACGAAAAGCTGCAAGTTGGAGCGCGACTATTTGTAACAAAAAATAACATTTCATTATTATGTAAAAAAAAAAATGACAAAAGATATTGGCTCTGTTAATCAAGGTGATATTGTAAATGGATATTTAATGTTTAACACTCTGTTCTGAAACACTTAGTAACATTATGTGGGCTGGTGTCACGAAAACTAAATACGCTTATTGAATTAACAATTGACTTGAGGTTAATGTTACACAGAACAGAACAGAATAACTAATTTTGATTTACTGTTTCATTTTTATATTTTCTCTATACTCTAAACATCTGCTTGTAAACATTGTAAACGTCTTCGGTTTAACCCGAAGTGTAATTGAAAATTAAACGAACTCACCTGTGAAGTTCGATTACAATTATACAAGGGTTCAACCGAAGACGATTACAAGGCCCCACCCAACCCATACCATAAGTCCGGTTATAAAAACTAAATATAATACAAAATTATCTAAGGTATACTACTCTACTCTAAAATAATGATAAGATCGCGGCGTCCACCGCTGCTGTCGGAGCGATACAGGTGCGAGTGAGACAGAGGATATAGAGTATTTGTTTTTAGGTCTATTAACTCTGAAAGTGTGACTGAGGCAGCATGAGACGTGTACTGCTGCTTGTAAACATTGTAATCGTCTTCGGTTGAACCCACGTATAATTGTAATCGAACTTCACAGGTGAGTTCGTTTAATTTTCAATTTTATTTAAATGCCGGACATTACACACAGCATCACCTAACCCCAAAGTAAGCAGAGCGTGCGTTATGGAAACCAAATAACTGATAATACTTTGTATGTATTACTAATATTTTTTTGGCAATATATACATATTATACTAAGAAAACACCCGTTTGTACATACGTGACATGAAATTAGCAAGTGTTGAGCGCGAGTACGACGCGATGAGCAATTGCGGAGAAAGAACACGTCAATCGCAATAAAATCGTGTAAAACAACCCTTGGGCGACATATGGACCCTATTCCTGGACTGTGACAAAAACTATGTGACAGTTCGGGTACATTTGGGTACCGCGTACCGTCATTATGCCGTAATCAGAAACTCTGTCTTCATCCGAACATGTGATTGATCGAACCCGCGTCAGTATTTAGGGGTTTGGTACACTTGCGACTGTTTTTGTGTTGCCTGATTTTATTTTAAAAAAGCTTGTATTAACATTTTCAAATTTACCCTAATAAATATTTTTTACATTCTATGCAGCGTCGGTGCTTACATCAACAATCATAATAATAATAATAATACCGGACATTTCACACAGCATCTTCTGGCCACAAAGTAAGCAGCCCTAAAAAAAACAAATATACTACATAGATATGTTTTTTTTTGTAAATACATAGGTACATATTATACATATAAACACCCAGACCTGAGACAAATACTTGCAGATCACACAAACATTTGTCCCGCGGCGGGAATCGAACCCGCAATTTTCTGTGTCTCAGCCGGACCATAGCCCACTGCGCCACAGAGGTCGTCAAAATAATACGTGAAAACTCAACTAGCTAATATTATAAATACGAAAGTAACTCTCTGTCTGTCTGTCTGTTTGTTACGTTTTTACGCCTAAACTGTTAAACCGATTTTGATGAATTTTGGTATAGAGATATATGGGACTTTGGAGAAGGACATGGACTACTTTTTATGTAGGTAACACGCGTGCGAAGCCGCGGCCAGCAGCTAGTAATATAAAAAACGTATAAAACTTGCAATGATGCGATTTAATTAAATTCAGGTATAATATCGTTCCTTGTTATTTTTTAACTTATATGAACTCTTCATTCTGATCAACACATCGCTGAGATTAGAATTGAATTGAATAGAATAGAAAATATTTATTTAACACATAACAAATATAGTGCGAATATAACATAAAGTAATCAACAAACCGTGAAGAAAAGAGGCTGCCACTCAGCATATAATTTATAAATGTGAGGGTTTATTCTGAATTATTATTATTTTTATCTTAGATTATGGTTTATTCACTTTAAATGTTAAGGTGTAAAGATTTATTTAAATGAATTAACTAGAGTCTCAGCTTACAGCGTCTCAGTCTTTCCTTAAATGAGAAAGTGAAAATAAATCCTTTATAACACTTGGATGGTTCTAGAATATATTTCCCGCTGTTTGATAAACACAAATAATTCAATTTATGATTTATTATTTATAAAGTTATTTCACTGCGAGCTAGCTGGCTGGTACAAGCTGGCTTCTATCTGGCTCAGCGCATTAGCATGCCATTCAACTTGGCAATACCGACAGTGTTTTGGAATCGCTGGTAGTGATCTAGTTCAGTTGAGCTGTCTATAGATCGATTTTATCTATCGGCCTTAGATATCTCAATAATTTACATATATTTTATATTATTATATAAATTTCTGCTCTAAAAGTTTGTAAATAAATGCAAAATTCTAACTTATTCCTTTGATGTTTATCCAGAATTGTTTTTTTAATGGCATTTATTGGTGCCAACAGGAATAAACTTAACCAAGGTCGATCGTAAGCAATCTATCTTAACTCCGTGGTGATTGGCGCCCACTGAGCCGCTCACGAATTTATACCGAGTGTCAGTTAAAAGGACCACTTGATCAATGGCTGATCAATACTTGCTCACAGAGTACCGATGTATATACCTACAAATAACTATCTCTATACACCAACTAAATAAACGTTCTCGAAACGAAGTTTATAGGTAGCCGTCCACCTTCACACCGTCACCACCGTCCACAAACGCCGGGACTGACGGAATAACATGGCTGTCGAAGCATGAAAGCGCTCTGATGAAAATGCCACACCTATCACATAACCAAGTAATGTCACTCAAAGGCCTTCAACATCATGGCCTATAAAGCGCCAACGATACATTGAAAGCTCATTCCTAAATTCTAGTCAGTACTGATAAGAAAAGCCTACATTTATGTACCTATAGAAATGACGATACATTGAAAGCATATTATTGAAAGCAGTTGGAACACGTATCTTCCGTTTCGAATCATTGAAGCGTCTCAACGGAAATATAACAGCATGAATGTCAGAGCCTGCTGGGGTTAGATTAGAAGCCGAAAATAATATTATATCGCTACCGCTATTGTTAATATTTATTCCATAAACTTTTTGTTTAATATAATACTCGTAATATAACAAAAATAGCGTATCATATTTTTCCGAGGAAATTGAAACGATATCTTTTTCAACTTCAATAATTTCATTCGTATTGTAATTTAGATATAACATGGAAACTATCTTTTTCTGAATAAATACAGCCTGTATTGTTTGATTGATATTTGAATTGAAACATGAAGCTTTGTAATCTATGTAGCTGTTTCTAAGCAGATACTAAATATTTGGATACACATTATTAAAGCCTACTCTGATATGGATTTATTTCGTTTTAAACATTAGATATAACATAACTGTTATTATGTACAGCCTGTTCTATTATCCTTTATAGAGCGTCTCATAATGTACTATACTGTAATCATTACATTTATAGGTGTCATGACAAGGTACATACTAGTAATTTCCATTGTATCAGCAAGGGTGGCAAGTCTTCACGCCCGTAAAACAAAAGCAGTCAACTAATAACTACTACATTCCCGCCTACACTGAATAAACTTAATTCGTAGAAGCAATTTATAATCCGATCTAAACAATCAATTATACCGAAACAAAATAAGACAATTAGCCAATTCTCAGCCAGCCAGCTCCAGTCGACATGCCTTCGTTTTGTTCCCTTAGGTTAGAACGTATACGTTACGAGTACTGTCAGTCTTCGCTCAGCCCTCGGAGGGATCACACGTCTGTATTCCCATCCTCAATTCAAACATTAACGTAGTGAAACTGGACTAGTGCAATCAATAGTGATTATATATACTTTGTGTCAGTGTTTTCTTTCGCGTAATTTTTTGCCGGTAAGTTTTATATTTTTTTCATAAATTTAAATCAATTGTAACATTAAAAGGAAGTTTGATATGACATTTATTATATTAGGATCTATATTAGTTTAATCTATTCGTATATTGAGGTAGTTATTTCCGGTTGATAATTAACCCTTCATTAGAATAAGGGGTACATATTCACTTTGTTATTACTACTTATTTAAAAGTTTATAATAAGGGTTTTGTTAAGCTTTTTTAGAAATCCTTGTAATTAATGTTACAGGCAAGTTATGATCATCTTATATCGCACAATCATTATTTAACTATATAAAAATACCTTGTTATTAATAGCTTGAATTTAAATTGGATAAAATATCTTTTAGACAAAATAGACTACATAAAAAAATTATGTTACGTGTATTATTACTATGTGTTTCAATCAATTTTACCTGTACTATGGATGCGTCGTGTATTCATATTAAATGAATTATATTATATTGATTGTTAAACACGCCTCCTAAGTATGACAGTGTGATCACTTATTAGTGACCAAACTAAAAGTTGTTTAACTTATTTAATCTAAAAGACGAATGAACTACTTAATTCGTATTTCCAAATCTATATATTAATACGTGAAGCCAAAATTTTGTGCTCTTTTTTACGAAAATTGCGTGCACGGATATGTATGAAATTTCGCACACTTATAGCTTATATAGAGGTGTGCAGAATGCATTTTTTTTTTAATTTATGCATTACAAATACATTAATTATTAATTAATTATGTTAGAATTTCGACCAGTGGGTGACCACTAGCAATTACAAATAGATGATCCACTCGTAAAAAATGTTTTCTTCATTTTCTTCTTCATTGGATTTTCCTTGATTTCTCTTACCTTGATCGGCCGGATGTAATATAAGAACTCTATTATTTGTTTATTTATAGGAAATATACAATATAACAAATAAGGTTTATTTATCAAAGCCGTTTCCTGTAAATACTATTTGTTTCGATACTACACAAGATCATGTTTTGTAATTTCTTAGAATTTTGCTTAATGATTTAGGATATGAAACCATTATAATGAACGGGGAAATGGCCAAACCTATGATGCTGTACGAAATTTGTGGAAAAAATCTTCGGCGAGACTTTAGAGCTGATTACGATTTTTTGTCAGTTTCTCTATCTATGTAAGCACCTCGACCGATGGAGGTATTTGCTCATGATTACGTTTTAAAAGTCAAAAAGAAAACCTTCATTGACTTCATTTAATAATATAGATCCATTGAATAAAAAATATTTTATTTTACGCTTTTTCGTTCCTTACTATTTTTGAAAATTTGTAAACACCACTGCAAAGTCACAGGAAAGTAAAATATCGAAATTTCGTTTACCTGGAAGACATATTTTTTCCAGCTATTTTGATGACGACCTCTGTGGTGCAGTGGGCTTAGGTCCGGCTGAGCCGCAAAAGATTGCGGGTTCGATTCCCGCCGCGGGACAAATGTTTGTATGAACTACAAGTCTGGGTGTTTCTATGTCTAATATTATGTATTTAGAAAAAAAAAGTATATAAGTAGTATATCAGTCATGTGGTACCCATAACACAAGCTCTGCTTACTTTGAGGCCAGATGATGCTGAGTGATATGTCCGGTATTATTATTTAAAAAATAAACATTTGAACTGATGTTGATGAAATATCTATGGGACCAATCGGGAAGTAAGTATATTTTTTCACATAAAAATGTTTTTTTAAATATATATATGATGGAGTTATGTAGTAAAAAACATATTAAAAAAACCGATTTGAGAACCTCCTTTTTTTCAAAAATTCAGTGACAACATGAAATTTAAGTTAACTCAACCAATAACTAGTGACGCTTATCGATGCGGGTATGATTTTAATTATTTTACCCTAATCCTAAAGGAAACTGTTACGGAAAGGTACAATCTTTCCACGCCGTTGACTCGCCAAAGTGCGCATGTTCCCATACCTTATAGGTAATTGATAGATATCAATATCAACGTTACTGGATGTTATCTTTGTCATGCGAACTATCAATTACTTTATATCTATCGATCGAGGGAGTTATTTACATCTGATAGTCTAGTAGTATTTACGGCAGTACCATCAAAAATTTCCATTTGTATGTGAAAAATTACGTTTAGTAAGTCTGCTAGTAAATTATAAATTATAATTATAATCATTATAACAAAAATATGATAGGTATATAGATTTTCAATATTTTGCCTCGTTTTTTTTAGAATTTTTTTTATAAATATATTTTGAATCGCGATTTGAGCGCCGTCAAAACGCCTCAAGGCCATTTGCTCAGGATTCTTTACGGCGATTATGGAACTTTTGGCACAACCAATGTCTATCAGTTTCGATTAGCAATCGGCATATTTTCAATCATTAGTTTGATTGTAATTAGAACCAGTTTTGACAATATGGATTACTATTACGTACGTTCGGTTTTTATCTCAGACCAAATAAATATTTAGACAAGAGGGCCGTGAATAACCTAAGTGAAGCCTCAAAACCATGTTCCTCTGTGTAAATACACGCTCCCACGTACACACATCTAACCAAACTGTGCTCCTTCTTCTTAGTATATACATAACTTGTATTATTAAGTATTCTCTCATGTCATCACACGTAATAAGTGCATTTATTTATTGTGGTAGATCACGGTGCTCCGTCTTAGTATTTATTTGGTCTGAGGTTTATATTCATATGACAGTATGTGTGACAATCAACATCCACCTTCCATAATACTAATTCATCAATAGTAACTAAAAGCGATTAGTTCAACGTTTTAATAATATCAGAACTCCATATTCGCCCCGTTGTTCTGGCTTCAATGATAGAGGTAATTTCAATATTTGACTTATTCGTGATGTTTGCTTTTGTCATGTCCTTTATATCCTCATCTCCGTGGTTTATAAAGTATACCATTAATGGATACTTTAAAAATGACTGCATTACAATAAATATATCTTAAGCCTATTCAAATATTTCTATAAATATAAATCAATAGTTCCATACTAATATTATAAATTCTAAAGTACCTCGGTCGATTTGTTACGTTTTCACAGCTAAATGATATATTCATCTTTTAGTTTAGAGATGGACACTGGAGACCTGGATTCAACATACTGTGTAAAAGCATTCTGTACCCTTAAATTTTTCACCAGGCAATTTTTTTTCCGGTAGTCAGTTTGGGCCAGCAACGGATGATGACGGATTGTTTCTACCTACAAGTCCTTTAAAACAGTTTCTTGAGCAGTATGAGGTCTTGCAATATCGTGGTGCAATGATGGTGAAGATCGATTGACGAGTCAGGGCTGTTTCACTGCGCGCTTCGCCAACATTGTTCGCAGTTCAGCACAGTAGATGTCTGCCGTTATTGTTTGACTATGGGTACCAGATGACTGTATAAAAACAAATAAAATACGACATGGTTACCGTTACAGCTGATATTGAAAAAATATTTAGAATTCAAAAAAGGGCAATACGTGCCATTTATAAAATTAAGTCTGAGAGAAATATTCAAAGAAATTTATATTCTCACAATAACTTAACAATATATATATATATATATATATGTAGAATCAATACTAGGAATAGAAACAAATTGTACATCCCTAAGTTTCGTCTAGAAAAAGTAAAAAAGTCTTTTATGGGGAATACGGTGTGCTTCTATAACAAGCTTTCTGAAAATTCAACTAAACTACCTATTAAGAAATTTAAAGTATACATAAAGTGTAGTCTTTTCAAGAAAGCGTATTATAATATAAATGACTATATTATTGATAAGAATGCGTGGCCTCATGTCGCTCTACCCTCAGACAGTTAACCGACACATTTGAAATATATAAACTCTCTTGTATTCGTTTTTCGTAGTTAAGGTAGTTATAAGATGGATCATGCAAAAAAGCACTAGGATCAGGGCGAGTTTCTCGCCGGTCTTTCTCGAGCTTGGGTCAGGTGGAATTGGCACCTAAATTCACCTAGTATGTAAAACGTTTCAAAGTGATCCTTGTGATTGTATTGAATAAGGTACTTATCTTTTGAATTTGACTTTGACTTACCACTTGTTACTCGTTGCCGCCGTTAAATTAACGCCGTTAAATTAACTTTGTATTTTAATTTAATTTATTATCAGCAGCAATCTAACCACAGGATAACATAGGGTAATCGTTTCAAAGGCCAATCAGGGTCGTTTTAAAACCACATTGTTTTCGTCCGTTCACAGCCGGCCGCATAATGGAACGTTGTTGTGCCAAAACTGGCATTGTGCATCAATAGTTACGACGTTGGCACCAAGCATTACGGTCAATAAACTTTGCATTTTGAAGCTTTCACAATAGGCTCTATGTAAGCTACTAGCACTAATACTGATATTGCTACTGGAGTCTCAGTGGTGTACTTGTGACATGATTAAAAAGAACAAGAGACTACCTCTGTATCTGTACAGGTTTTATTACAAAACCTATCTCAGGCACCAGTATCTCGAAAAACAAGTGATAGGACATATCCTTACAAATGTACCAACAACTGTTGTACACCTTTTTTGATTTTCATTTGATTAAAATATTATAAATATTATTTGACTATCTTGTCAGCTCAGTTGGTAGCAGCTCTGCCTTCTGCTCTGTAGGTTGAGGGTTCGATTTCCTCTTATGTTCACCAATTACTCTAAAACGGCTGAACCGATTTGAAAAATTATTTTTTTGTTTGAAAAGGTATTATAATTCTCAGGTGGTCCCATATAAATTTTATCAAAATCGGTCGAGCTGACAAATCAACGAAAATCTAAAAATTGTATACATCGATGATGTTTTCATGTACTTCGATACCCCGCTGTCTCATTGGAGCGGTGCGTTTATTTGGCCTACCCATATTATATATACAAAATACATCTACTTTACACTAAAAATGTATTATAGGCTCAAATTTAAAAAAAAAGTCGTGTTTCTTTTTAGTTTTTAAAACGTAATTATTACAGGAATACAAGAGTGTAGTCATCATTTTACAAATCATTACAAATTATCATTAATTAATTACCCTTTAGCAAAATAACATAAAACAAATAAAGAAGCCTTTGCGAATTCATTCAGAGGACATTGGAAAACGTCAACCTTGTCTGGATTCAGATTCAGCGCTACTAGATTCAGCGCGAGCAAGGATAAACATTTGTGTGATGAACACAGGTGTCTGTTTTGTGTCTGGGTGTTATAAAGTACCATAAGTATGTATTTAAACATTTCTAAAGTATTTTATTAATCAAATGGTCATCATGATACAAGCTATGCTTAGTTTGGGGCTAGATGCTGTTGTGTGCATTGTCCACACAATATTTTTTAGTTATTATATTAAACTAGCTGTTTCGTTCGCGACTTCGTCCGCACGTATTTAAAAGATAAATAAATTAAAAAAAAAAAATTAAAAACCTAAACCATTCTCAAGTCTATTTGAACACACACAAAAAAATTGATCAAAATCGGTCCAGCCGTTTAGGAGGAGTTTAATTACAAACACATGCAGAAGATTTATATATATAAAGATATAATCAAATTAATTGTACATGCTTCAATATGCTAATCATGGCCGAACTATTTCATTGATATTTTATTGGTAGGTAAACCTAGGTTGGTTTTGCAAATAATCGAATCTGAAAACCTCTTCTTTTATGTGAGCCACTGGTGGTTATACAAGGCTGCAACTAGAAACTAGAACTAGAAAAACGAGAACCAAAACTTAACATGCTCTCCAAAGCAGGAAAGGACACCACTGTGGTCACTCATCCAAGTACTAACCTCACAAAGCCTTGCATAACTTTGTCAATCTGTCTGGAACGACTGTTAGAAGTTTGCTCAAAGTAAATATAAAGTAGTAAATGTCTACAGTAAAATACAATTCATTGAATACAATCGCAAAGAACACTTTAAATCATCTGAAAATTTCCTAAGTCAATTTAGGAGCCGATTCCTTACCTTGTTCCCTTTTTTTCTTTTGTTATAAAGTTATTTTACGCTATCTGCTTCGTGAAATTTCATCCCAGTAAATTACTGGACGTTTTTATTATATTGATTTATTGTATTTTTTTCACAGCTATTTTCATTAGGAGTAAAGTCATTTAAATCAAGTCAAAAGTCAAAAGATACTTTATTCAATACAATCGCAAGGATCACTTTGAAACGTCTTACATACTAGGTGAATTTAGGTGCCAATTCACCAGGTCGGTTTACTGTCTGAGGGCAGAGCGACACAAGGCCATGCATTCTTATCAATAATATAGTCATTTATATTATATTATAATAAGCTTTCTTCAAAAGACTACTTTATATATATGCTTTATATATCATAATAGGTAGTTTAGTAGCATTTTCAGAAAGCTTATTATAGAAGCGCACCGTGTTCCCCATAAAGGACTTATTTAATTTTTCTAGTCGAAACCTAGGGATGTATAGTTTGTGTCTATTCCTAGTATTGATTCTATGAAGGTCACTATTTAGCTGAAACCCAAATAAAGCAGGTTATTTATTTTTTACTTACCTGATAAGTAACTATCATTTTATTAACACGTTCGAGAAGAATCAGGGATACAAGCTGATCCTAGCACATGTTTGATCTTTTTTATATATTATTTACATTGATTGATGACGTTTCAATGTCGATAAACGGCATAACTTTTCTTGTATTACGTTTAATTTAATACGGCTTATAACGTTTTAAAAACTAAACAGAAAACCGACTTCATTGGATACATTTGTATGGCATAAAAATATTTTATTTTGAAATTTTTAGTGGAAAGAAGATGTATTTTGTTTATATATATGATATGGGTAGACCAACTAAACGCACTGCTCTTCACAGGTATCGAATATATAATCGATGTTTTTTTACACAATTTTTAGATTTTTGTTGACTTTTTAAAAACCGCTCGACTGATTTCGGTAAAATTAAAATGGGACCTGGAAAGTATACCCTTTAAAACAAAAAAAATAATTTGAAAGCGTTTCTGAGTAGTCGGGGAACATACATAATAATAAAAAAAGATTCCGACGAATTGAGAACCTCCTCCTTTTTGATAAAGTTGGTTAAAAAGAACTAGGACTCTATATGGTGAGAGTCCTAGGCCTTAGTTACTGGTGGTTGGTATTTGGTACGGGGAGTAAGTTAGTCCAAAGCTCACTCTACTAATAGTAGTGTATTTTATCGGACTTCACATAGGTACACGGAATTGTTAGAAGGATATATTAAACTGGTGTAAGACAAATAATGATTGGTAATAATATAAATGCAACTTATAAGCAACAGCAGCAACTTATAACTATTTACTATGCGCTAGTAGAGTCTAAATTGCGGTACAGTATACGTTTTTGGGGTAACAATTACATGTACAATATTAATAGGGCTTTCGTACTACAGAAACGCTCTATTCGCACCATAGTACGCATACCACCGTGGGAAGTTATTTCCATGACCTAAGAATTCTAAAGCTTCCAAGCCTATATATATTAGTGCTTCTCATGGATATAGTTCGGCATCCGAACAAGTACGAAACGCCAGAGCAAAGAATCACACGTTTCGGTACTAGGAGAATGGACCTTGTGGCTCCAATATGTCCAAGGCTGGATGTGGCAAGGCATGGCTGTCGGTTTCAGGCTTTTAGACTGTATAATGCTCTACCCACTGATATGAAGAATATTAACAGTCCTATCATATTTAAACGCAAATTAAAAATCTTTCTGTTGGAGAAGTGTTTCTACTCTGTTGATAAATTTATGACATATAATTACGTTTTAAAAACTAAAAAGAAACCGACTTCATTGAATGAAATTTTAATAAATTAGAGCCTTTAATAAATTTTTAGTAGAAAGTAGATGTATTTTGTATATATATAATATGGGTAGGCCAAATAAACGCAACGCTCCAACGAGACAGCGAGGTATGAAAGTACATGAAAACATCATCATATGTGATGTATACAATTTTTAGATTTTCGTTTATTTTTCAGCTATGGTAATAATTGAGCATAGCTATGCTCAATTATCAATACAAGTACTCGCGCCAAAAATCAATTTCGAAGCCATCCATAAACGGGAAAATTTCACTCAAAACGGGAAATTTACCATGTATGTGTCTTTCTGCTACCCGATATTTCGGCATGGTTGCATGCGCTATGATCACGAGATAATCGGTTATAAATAACTATTGTCTATGAAGACGCCACTTTTTCGATTCAACTAGAGAATCTTCATCATCATTTGCGTTTGGGTAAAACTTACCATCTATTAGTTACCAACAGGAATACATTTTTATTTTTGTTTACCGAAATACAATTACAGAAATGTACAGAATCTATACCTATGAAAGAGCTTAACCTGACTGACTGACTGACTGACTGACTGACTGATTCATCATCGCTGAACCGAAACCGCTGAAGCTAGAAAGCTGAAATTTGGAAGTTAGCTTCTTTTTATAGCAAAACCACCACTAAGGCGGGGTTTTTTTGAAATTCAATCCCTAAGAGGGTGAAAAGGGGTGAAAACAAATGTATAAAACTTTTTAACGCGTGGTGCAATTTGCTTGAAACTTGATTTGAATAATTATAATTACGTTTTAAGAACTAAAAAAAAAACCGACTTCATTGAATGAAATTTGAGCCTATAATACATTTTTAGTGGAAAGTAGATGTATTTTGTATATACATAATATGGGTAGGCCAAATAAACGCACAGCTCCAATGAGACAGCAAGGTATCGAAGTACATGAAAACATCATCGATGTATACAATTTTTAGATTTTCGTTGATTTTTCAGCTCGACTGATTTTGATAAAATTTATATGGGACCACCTGTGAAGTATACCCTTTCAAACAAAAATATAATTTATCAAATCAGCTCAGCCGTTTTCGAGTAATCGGTGAACATAAATAAAAAAAAAAGAGATTCCGACGAATTGAGAACCTCCTCCTTTTTGATAAAGTCGGTTAAAAACAAGACTTGACATCAAAAATTATCACAATAAGATGTTATTAGTGTTATTATTATTTTTTGCTTTGTTTTGTTGATTTATATATGTTTTATTTAATAGTTATTCTTAATTGATTATTTTGTGTATTTTAATTGTAATTAATTCATAGTATGTACATTCAAATACGATTTGTAAAATAATTTTTACTGAATAAATGAAATGAAATGAAATAGTATGTATGGTGAGATGGTTATGAGTAACGCGGTGCCGGGCCAGCAGATGGAAGCGCACTGGTTTGCTCAGGCACTTGTGCATATTTGCTTGTAAGACAAATATGCATTATTGCTGTGTTGGGTGTAACCCCGAACAGTTCTTATTGGTTCTCGTCACGATGTTTCACTCGAGGTAAATACATATTATCTCGATTAAATATAACACAACCTTTGGCCACGGATAATCTGGCTATTCATCTTTAAGTAAAAAATGCCTTAAGTTTCGATTCAAGGGTTCCAAAGATTACCAATTATATACAATTAAGTATTTAACAGTTGGTATTTTTTAAACTTTCGCGATCATAACTCATACTGTTCTAGTATTTAACAGGTTTTTATCGCTTAAAACCTTTTAAATTAATGCGCGACCTTTCTATTATGGCAGTTACCGCCCTACATAGACAAATTTTCAAAACTTCACTCATAAACACTAAAAACACACTCATTGCGCGTCCGCGTCTTATATCTTAAATGTCCGCGTTCATATTGCGACACAACTCTTCCTCTTCACTACATAGTATAAAACAAAGTCACTTCCCACTGTCTGTCTGTCCCTATGGATGCTTAGATGTTTAAAAATACGCGGCGGATTTTGATGCGTTTAGTGATATGCGATATAGTGATTCAAGATGAATGTTTATATATCTAATGCATGCATAAAATAGTAGAGAAACACTGATATTTTAAAGGTTTCTAATGTAGTGTCGTGAATAAACATATTTTTTGCGCTTACATTGCAAACGCTGGCTGAACCCTACGAGATAGATCAAAATAATAAACTACAGTATTGTACACCTAAAGAAGGTCTATAAAAAGTCTGCCATGGTATTTGTCTAACTCTCAGGGCTAACTTATAATATTATCAGCATTGCACCCGTGTGAAGCCGGGGCGGTTCCCTAGTAATATTAATAAGAAGCTGTAGCTGTAGAGAATTCGCAGACGTGGTACCTATATTAAAAGTAGAGTATATGCTATTACAGATCATACATTTAATATATCTTATAATCATAACATAAGTAGCTTGCGTGAAATTCTATTTGACGATCTCTGTGACGCAGTGAGCCAAGGCCCAGCTGAGACGCAAAAGGTTGCGGGTTCGATTCCCGCCGCGGGACAAATGTTTGTATGATCTGCTGGTATTTATTTAGGGTCTGGGTGTTTCTATGTATAATATGTATGTATCTACAAAAAAAAGTATATCAGTTATGTTGTACCTACCCATAACACAAGCTCTGCTTACTATGGGGCCAGATGATGTTGTGTGAAATGCCCGGCATTATTATTATTATTATTTAATAGATTTATGGCAACAGAAATTTATATTAGAAAGTGTGTGATTATAAAATACGACAATACCATGTTTCATCTAAATCCGTTCATGCATTACAGCGTAAAAACAACAAATTCAAACAAACAAACTTACAAACCTTCACACAAAATTACGCATATATAATATTAGCAAGATAATTTATGATACTTCGGTCCCTTTATTCCTTTAATATCAGGCCAGAAGTACTCTACAATTTAGATACAAAGTTACAAGTACATTGGCCCACTCATTCTGTTGGGAAAATTCGCGAATAAGTGCCGCGTCATACGAGATAGGGCTACGTGCTAGAAATCAGTATGTGTCAATAAATAATATTAGACGCTAAGCTCTTTATGCGATCTAAATTGCACTTTGTTCTGTCGTAACAAGATTCGTTATTCCTATACATGTTTTCATGGAGCCCTTCTTGGACTAATACTAACACTGTACTTATAAGTATTCTGTGGTTATGTGAACTCAAAACTCAAACGTGAGGTGTGCATATCAAAATGTTCTAGAGCGTCGACGCGGGGTTCCAATTCACTGTTTCAGTCGACTGAACCACTTCCAGTGAATAATCGATTCCATCAAGCGATCAAACGTTGTGTTCGCCTGTAAACAGAGACCTGTGTTGATTTTAAGCGGTGTGCCACCATACATTATACAGTCGTTTACCTACTCTAGAGTTCATAACAGGTTTTGAATCAAATAATTGCAGTATCGATTTCTTAGATAACAAGCTTGTACTTACCTATTCGCACGCGTGTTATCTGTATAATAAGTAGACCACTGGTAATCTAGCAGTAGTGAGCTCAAGTTCCTAAGATCGTGGGTGCAAACCCAGTCGTTTACCAGTGGATTTTTATGTTAGAATAACTTATATGCGTTCTATTAGTAGTCTCAGACGGTGAAGAAAATCATCGCGAGGAAACTGGCATGTCGTAGAACCTAAGAAGTTCGAAGACATATATTATACCATATGCTCGATCCTTTCTTTCGCCTAACACTGGAAATAAACTGTGATACAATAAGAAGACGTAGCCTATGTATTATATATGTTACACGGTATTATAATATGTTATTCTCTTATCAAATGTTATCAAGATCTGTTTAATCATTAAGCAGGGAAAACGTAACAAACAAACAGAGAGACAGGCAGATACACTTTCAAATGTAAAATACTCGAATGGATTTAAAAAAAATATCAAAAATATTATATTAACAAAACGGTTTTTAAATATATTTAGAGATGTTTCGAAACCGCTTGCTTTTCTTTCGATCTTTTATTGGATACATTTCGAATAATGTGCCCAGAAATTACTTAATATAATTCCAACATCTCTTTTTCACAATCGGACAAGCAGACCGCTCAATACCATCCAAACCTTGTTAGTCTACCATTCTTATGAACAAAGCGCTTTGCTTCAACATTCATAATGCGAACAGCCAAGCATTGGAATGCTTTGCCGTCGTCTATCTTTACTGAAAACTACAATCTGGATCTCTTCAAGTTTCGAGTAAATAGGTGCCTTCTAGACCTGCGTGCCCCCTCGTCGCCCACATCATCGCTTAACATCAGGCGAGATCTGTAAAATACCAGATAAAAAAAACAGCATGTTTTTTTTGATCGAAGTTTGTTGTGCTATAGTTTTCACTGTGGTTATTGTAGCGGTATATATATGCACCTGAAACCGAACCGACACCGCATGTACTGATTCGTCTTTTCTGCGGGTCTTGTTGGCGAGGTCGAGAGGTTAGTGTGGGTACCTGGGAAGGCTTGCGCTATCAAACAAAATTCCAGGTAAAGTGACGTCAGTGGAGTGGAAACTTCACCCACCTCAGCTTGCTGGAGTGGATCCATGAACGAAAGTTTTTAATTACAATTAAGTAATTGCTCTGTAACGTTACTGACGCCACCTAAATCATCTTTAACAGATGAACGAAGGCCAATGATGATTATGATATATATGTCGTGAGAATTAAGATCTTCATCTACTATGAATGATAAAGTAGTTTCGTATTAAAACTAGTTATCTTAGATGTTATGGTATAGTTTGACAACAGGGCATCAAAACAGGACAAACATTACATAAATAAATAAATTACGCCAACCATTTCACTAAGTATCATTTGGCCCCAAAGTAAGCTGAGCATGTGTACCACTTGACATTTGTATGAGTAAAATGAGTAAAATAATTAAATTCACGCCTCAAAGATGCATAAACTGAGATAAGAAAAATTTGATTAAACTGAAAGCTGTTGTTTGTAGATTGTTAAATCGTAACTCAAAAGAAATCCGCTCAGTAAAAAGGTTTTTAGATAAATATAGAAAAACTTGTTCTCAAAAGAAAATCACGATAATACAAAAAAATAATTAAATTCACGCCTCAAAGATGCATAAACTGAGATAAGAAAATTTTTATTAAACTGAAAGCTGTTGTTTGTAGATTGTTAAATCGTAACTCAAAAGAAATCCGCTCAGTAAAAAGGTTTTTAGATAAATATAGAAAAACTTGTTCTCAAGAGAAAATCACGATAATCTACCACAAATATAAAAATCAAAAGAAATAACTAATCAGCAGAAACTATTCACATTTTCAAATAAATTTTATGCAACGCAATCGTTTCCAAAGCTTTTATAAATCTGCTGAAAGATTATAAAAAAGAAACAAGTACCGACAGCAGCCGAACTGATTATTCAATTCGTATTTCACTGAAGGTTGTAATCCATTGAGTTAGTAGAAGGGTTTTATTCCACTTTTATGGCAGTACCTTTCATCGAACTTTTATAACTCGAATAAAACCGATCTAGAAAATTTGAAAGTGTAATGCTCTTTATACATTGGCTAGGGCGGATTGCAACTCAACTTGTAATATTTTATCGCAATGTAACATGTTACAAAGAACGCATATATTTTTTTATTTATTGATTTACAAAAATTACCTACACTATTTTTACAGGGGCAAAACCTAATGCAAAAGTGTAAAAAAATAAAAAACAATAAAAATAATCATAGCATAAGTAAAGTTTTTTAAACTTACGCGATCAGAACACATTATTATAAATACTTACGGGTATTTACGCGATAAATACCCGTAAGTATTTATAATAACATAGCATAAGTGTAGGCGACACCCGTTGTACCTAGTTATAAGATTTCATTATTTAATTTTAGTATCTAATTGCTACCTTCTTTCTATGGATCATTTGTAAATTGGTACACGTAACGCCATCTGTGGGCAAAGTTTATGCTTTCTGTTTTTCAATAAATAAGTCGGTTTGGTGATGGTGGATGCGAACTTACTTCTATTAATTTTTGATGGTCAATTAGTCTCCGCGAACCTTTGGACTGATCACGACGCGGCTGGCTCAGTAATCGTAGTTTTTACAAGTATATATTGAATTTCGCCTGCACCCCAACTACCGGCTGTTGTTACTTCAAACACGGTGTTATCATTCCTGACCCATCCTCTATAATAAGTATTTGTCAGACCTAGATAAAATAAATAAACATTACCTAAAAATTAAAAGTTACACAATAACATATTAAAATTCTTCAATTAATAACTATAGCCTTCCCTTAAAACTTAAGAAACATTTGTAGTTTTAGTAACGCGCTCCGGCGAAAACGGTACATCCGTTTGCGTCGGCGCCCTGAATATACCGCGATATTTCGCGCCATATTGTGCAATATAAATGAACGCTTTGATGAATAATTAGATCTTGATCTAGTCAGTAGAACGACTTAAGCTGTTGCAAAGGCGTAGGTAATATAGTAATACGTGCTTCTTAATCATTGACTGGATTGTCCTGAGCTAATTGTAGGTCTATGTTATGTTATGAAGATAAATTTGTAAGTTTTTAGTCCCTAACTCGTTATCTATAAGATTTTAAAGTTTGTTTTTAGTTAATAGAAGAAAATAATTATTTTTGTTAACTTTTCGTAGCTTCTATGAAAAATATCTCATTTTTTTAAAGGCTGATATAGAATACTATTAGTCAGTAATTATAATAAATATCACCAAGATTTTAATCTTGTTTTCTTCTTATTGCATCCTCTAGTTTAAGATTACATAAAAGTATCACAGGTCTTCCAGAAAATATTTTTTACAATAAGGCCCCAAATTTTCGCTCTGTAAGACCGTACGCGAGTATATGTATAACACTTCTTGGCGCGGGTATAGAAAGGTTAACCAATAACATACAATTTCTTAAACTAAAACAACGCTAGGTGTATCCGATATGATTCGTTCCCTCCGTGCTATTTATAAAACTTTATTACGGTAAGGAAACGCCTAACACTCCTTTAGGACTAGTTTGAACAATTAGGTATAATTATAACTAAGTATTACATAGCTAAAGTATCAGTAGGCAGGTAAGCAGTAGACAATAAATTACGAACCTCCTACCTGCCTTATAACCTTTCATAAGTACTAAATTTGAAAGGTTATCGTTTAAAACAAGTGAACCAACAAAAACAATAAAAAGAAAAATAATCACAACAACAATAACAATTCAGGACTTACAAACATCAGGACTTAGATTTATTACAGTTATGTATAAATATAAACCCATGGTTAAGTTGTACAATTCAAAGAAAAGAAAAGAGGTACGCGCTTGAGTTTTAGGTCTGTTGTCGCTTTTTCAATTAAAAACAAAACCAAGCGGCATCAAGGTATTTCGCCTATTGTGAAACTTGGCGGGGTTTCATTGATGATAATTGAAAAAGTTATTGAATGCCGCGAAAGCCTTTACACGAAATATTTATTCATGAGCTCACTGCGTAAATTACTCTTTTAAATGAGAATATTACAGATGCCTTTTGAAGGTTTGTCATAAAATTGATATTTCGAATAAATTGAAAAAAAAACAGGATATAAGTTGAATGAAATTGAATCGACTGAATAGACTTTTTTGTTTGTAGTAGTGTTTCTTGTGGCACATTAAAAACAAATGGCATTAGTTTTGCCTATACTCTTACTTCCGAGCTGGCAAAATAAACATACTTATCATTTTTAGGTCAAAAATTAATAATAAAAGGCATAACCAGCAGTGGACTGATACGGGCTGATGATGATGATGAAAATATAATTAAATTGGTTTAGTATTGGTTAAATTAAATATTTTAAACCTCATGTATGTTATTAGAATGATGGTTTTTCTTTGACGTTAATAAAACCAACCAAAGATTTCAGCTCAATAGAAAACCTTTATTACAAACTTAAAATATCCTTACTAATATTAAAAACACGAAAGTGTGTATGAATGTTTGTTACTGTTTAATGCAAAAACTAATGAATGGATTTTAATGAAATTTTACAATAATATAGCTTATACATCAGAATAACACATAGGCTATAATTTATTCAAAGAAATACATAGGCTTTAATTTATTAAATATTGAATGAATTGTCTAAGCTATAACGATAAGTGTCACGTAAGTAGGAAAGAAATCTGCCATCTGCAAGCTATTCTGGCGTGAGCTGCAAAAACCGTTACATAAATTATAATTACATATCCTGCGCTGACGAAGTCGCGGGCACCAGCTAGTCAATAATAATGGGCAAACGCATGTGAGACCATGCACAGGGTAGGCTTCGAAAGTAAGTTAGGACAACTGTCATAACTATGACTGATGGCCGGGTCCCACACAAATTCAGCATCCTAGATAGTGTTACCAGCTTATTAAAATAATTTAGTATGGAGCTCTCATGAACTTTTTTATGGTTTACAAATCAGGATGTTATCATAATCTTGTGACAATTTTCTTTATAATTTCAGCATAATATATGCTATAATTTTGTAAACATTTCAAGAACCATAAAACAGCGGTTTAGCCATTAAGGAACTGGACTCACAAATTTATCTTAATACTTATTACTAACACTTAATATTTATCAAAGTAAGATCTATATCAAAAAACTGTTCAGAAAAACCTCCCTATATCGTCAAAAGACTTCGTACTGTCAAACGATATGCCGCACAATGAAATAGTGAAATAAAATAAAGCAGCACCACTTTCCATTATACAAGGGAGGAACCTCTAACAAATTTATTTTCAATTTTATTTTTCATCACCTGGCCCCAACGTAAGCAGAGCTTGTGTTATCGATACCACATGACTGATATACTATTTATATTCATTTTTTTTTGTAAATACATAGGTACATATTATACATAGAAACACCCAGACCCGAGACAATTACTTGAAGATCATACAAACATTTTTCTCGCGGCGGGAATCGAACCCGAAACCTTAGCCCACTGCACCACAGATGTTGTCGTACATACTTATACCGTGCAAACTTACAATTATTACAATAAGACTAATAGTTTTCGAGTAAAAGCTCTGATTAGGAATGGCCAGACAGACAGACAAAAATACGAACATGGCGAAACTATAAGGATTCCTTGCTCGACTTCGAAACCCTAAAATTATATCGACCGGTTCTATCATTCAGAACAAGCCACGCGTTTTACGAACTACACTCAATCATGCATGAGCGGTGGTTTATTTGGTCGACTTGACTGTCTGTGGTCGCAATATGAATAGGACCTTCTGATCATTACATTCCCATAGTTCGTTAGTTCGCATTCATTGCGTGGGGTATCGAGACATTGCAGTTTTACCTCAATGTGCTGCCTAACGAACTGAGTAAACCTGACCTGACCTACGTTTCAGCTATACGTTTAAGCTTTGTATATTCGACGACCTTTATGACTCAGTGTGCAAAGACCCACCTGAGAAACAGAAGGTTGTGTGTCAGGGATCAACCCCGCCGCGGAACAAGTGTTTGTTGATTTGTTAATATTTGTCGGGGTCTGGGTGTTGTATTGTGAATATGTATCTAGAAAAACAGTTACGTAAAAATAGTACATCAGTCATTATGGTTCCCATAATACAAGCTCTGCTTACTTTGGGCCCAGATAATCACGTGTGAAATGATTTGCATTAAGAAAATTCAATTAAAATTGTTTATTAATATTATATGAACAATCTAAGAGCTTCTACCAAATCCTTAAAGCAGTGGTAATAAACAAGAGTAGAGCATTTCTGTTTTTGCTTCTGAAAAACACTTTATCACGCAACTGCTTTTATACTTTTTAACCAACTTCAAAAAAGGAGAAGGTTCACAATTCAAAAAATCTCAAAAAACGACACCTGAAAAAAAAGACGCCTTAACCGATTTGGAAAATTCTTTTTATTTTAAAGTCCCAATTAAATTTTATCGAAATAGGACGAATAATTTTTAAAAAAATCAACGAAAATCCAAAAATTGTACAGGTACATCGATGATATTTCGTTTAAGTACATGAAGTCGGTTGTCTTTTTAGTTTTTAAAGCGTAATTATTACAAAAGTAGATAAATCTAAACTAATTATGAAAAATCATCTTATTTTTTTAGTGTAACCAACATATCATAAATAAAAATTTTGAAATAAATTAACACTAATAAATCTGTCGACTGTCATTGAGACGGCGAACATAGGAGAAATAGTATTTTTTGTAGAAAAAGAAAACATAAAACAAACAGCTGATTAGCCGATTGGATTACCAGGCCTCGCCTCGTCACCCTAAAGGAACCCCACGGGAAGGGTCGTGGGAACCCGTTAAATCAATCCCTTATAAACGTGAAAAATGTTAGTTTAACTCCAGCAACATATGCCGCTGTCAGAACATTTATTTAGACATTATTTGGCCTAGTTGCAAAAACGTGTTTGTTTTTCAGTCACAAAACTTCAGAAATTGTATAATTCATAATTTACACATCATGAAGACCGTAGCACGAAATTTGACTCATATGAGTCTTGATTTTAAAATGATAATTAAATAACTGCTACCCGCTTCTTCCCATAAATCGTACTTAGGTACCTATATCATTACGTTTTAAAAACTTAAAAGACAACCGATTTCATTTAAAAAAAAATGAAAACAAATGTTGAATTGAGAACCGCCTTCTTTTTTGAAGTCGGTTAAAAAAGAATCATCGAAATCGGTTGGCGTGATATTGAGTTATTCGTCCATTTGTCACGCACATACTTAATGCAAATTAGAGACATATATGGTTTTCTCATAGATCTCATGCATACAGTCGAATTGAGAACCTCCTCCTTTTTTGGAGACAGTTAAAATTAAGGTTATGTTCTTTTTAAGACACAATCTATCTCCTTACCACCAATAATAATAGTAAATGCTAAACAAACAAACAGACACAATCGGACACACACAGACATTTACAGACATACATTTATAATATCAATAATTACTGCCTGCAGGTATGCAAGCATGTTACCTACATAGCCTTTATCAATTCCCAGTGTACAGTCTATTTTCTAAAAAAAATTTATTAAGAACCTTTCAGGCATTTACCCGTGAAAGCGTAAGAATTAAACATTTTTAAATAAATTTCACAGTATCTAATTCAAAATTTCATAAAAAATTTGACACCACGAGCCCCTTAGACAAGATAGCGGCAAAAATACTGCATTGTACAAAATATTTAATAATTTTGTATGAATTTGTTTATATCGTTTTGGCATTAAAGTGGCTGTTTGTGGCATTAATGTGGTGTAAACAAACGTGACTAGTTATTTCTATGTCCACTAGAACTGAGCAACAACCTACCATTCGTGTATAGTTTGGCAACGTCGCGTGCAATACATGAAGCGTATCTTCCATCACCAGCAAATATTTGTCAAATTCGCGTAGATCTGAGAAACTTACCTTACATACTGGGTTTCTCCATAACATGAAAAATGAAAATTTAATTCGAACATATGCCGCAGACAGATCATTTATTTAGCTATAATTCACGAGGGAAATGGCCCGGAAAATATGCTGCGCAGTCATGAATCGTGCCTTGTTGCTTCGGGGTAATCTTATTCCGGAAATATGGAAATTATTTGATGTTGATTCAATTTTCAGATTCTGAATTAAATGTTAAATAACTTCCACTGTCCTTACAGTTCAGTTAGTAACTCTGCTTTCGGCTCAGTAAATTGTGGGTTTGATTTCATTTGATACAAACAATTTTAGTAATGAAAATAATTATGGCTCTGATCATGTTCATCACTAAATCATGTGCAGTCATAGACGACCTCTGTGGTGCAGTGTGCCAAGGCCCGGCTGAGACGCAGAAGATTGCGGGTTTGATTGCCGCCTCGGGACAAATGTTTTTTTTAATCTGCAAGTATTTGTCTCGAGTCTGGGTGTTATGGAGTATAATACTCCATAACACCCAGACTCGTATGTGTATGTATTTACAAAAAAGTTTATAAGTATATAAGTCATGTGGTACCCATAACACAAGCTCTGCTTACTTTGGGGCCAGATGATGCAGTGTGAAATGTTTGGCCTTATTTATTTATTTTTATATATTTATTTATAGCTGTTTTTTAAATCTGAGTTTTATAATAATTCGAAGGTATTCTACCAGTCACCTGGCTTCTACAGTACAAGCTCGTACAAGATGGACTAGATGGTTTTGTGTGAATCTTTTGCAATATATATCATTATTATTTCTATACTGGCCTGTCAGCTCAGTTGGTAGTAGCTCTGCCTTCTGTGCTGTAGGTTAAGAGGTTCGATTCCCTCCCAGAATAAACATTTATGTGATGAACTCAGGTGTTTGTTCTGTGTCTGGGTGTTATAAAGTATTATAAGTATGTATTTAAAAATATGTAAGTATTCTGTCAGTTATCTGGTCACCATAATATAAGCTATGCTTAGTTTGGGGTAGATGGTGTTGTGTGCATTGTCCACTAATATTTATTTATTATTTTTATTTATTTATTGTTTATATGACAACATTTTCTCTCAGGGCTTTTCCAGTTTTTGTCTAAAAAAGAAGCTACTATTATTTTGCTTAGTCAATGTTGTGTTTTAAATAAGTACCTACAGTACTTTCATTTCATGAAGTTTTTTGAGATGATGTATCAATAATATAAGATTTTATCATAAAATTTCTAAATTAACCTAATTAAACAAAAGCGAGACACAGCAACGTGTTTAAAAACTGGGATTTATCAAAAAACTTTCTTCAATCTTTTTAAAACATGATCCTATTTATAAAGGCTGAGTGTGATTTTCCTGACATTTTTTCGCAAGCGGAAATAAAGTCGGACGTATCCTTGGGAGTTAAGGGATCATTCCTATTTTTTTCGACGCAAAATGTCACGAAAGTTACAAATGCCATCTTTCAGACGTTGTACGTTATCCTTATGGGAGGGCAATGGTATCTGTCTTATTAACATTCAGCGTTTAGGGTACTTTGACATGATGTTTTTATTATAAAATATCAAGAATGAAATCTGCCTATCCACTGTGTTATAGCTGACGACATAGCTCAAGGCGGTGTGGATGTATGTGCAAATGATCTCTGCACATGAGGTCTTATAAATTCTGATTCAAAAGAAACATACTTATTTAATCAAATCAAATCAAATCAAATCGAAACATTATTTATTCAATAAAATCACAAAGACCACTCAGAATTGTCTTCTCACATGCTAGTGAACTTAGGTGTCGATTTCTCCTAACCCCAGTTCAAGAGGAATCTGACAAGAACTCGTCTGATTTTAACACTTTTTGTACGATCCTTGCTATTATTTTTACGGATGCCAAGTCGAGTTACCGCAGATTCATTCACAGCTTTTTTGTCATCTAAATCATCTGTTAATTTATAATGTATAGTAATATAAATTAACAGATTTATAATATATAGTATTATTAATTAACATATATACAATAACAAAGACAAATAGAACAAATAGAAAAGTAATGGCAAAAGTAGCTGACAAAAAAGCTGACAAAAGAAAAAAAATCAGGTTGGTAATTTTCGCTGAACTAAATAAAACTTCGAGTGAGGATTTCTACGTGGAACTGATACCAGATGAGTGCTGCTTAGAGACTGATGATGGAGACGACTGCGATATACTCAAATTATTGGGGGTTAGTCCCCATGCTGACTAAAAGAAGAGCTAGCAATAGAGAAGGAAAACTTGAAACAAACCCGGCTCGGTGCTACTGCATCGGCATGTACTGAATCTTTACTGCGGGTCCTGTCAGCAAGGTCGAGAGGTTAGTGTGGTTACCGGGGAACTTGCGCTATCAAACAGAATCCCAGGCAGAGTGACGTCAGTGGAGAGGAAACTTTACCCACCTCAGCTTGCTGGAGTGGATCCATGAACGAAAGTTTTCAATTATAATTAACTGCTATGTAACTTTACTGTCATCACCTAAATCATCTTCAACAGATGAACGAAGGCCAATGATGATGATGAGTATATAAAATAAAAAATATTTTAAATATATATTATATCTTATACCTTATATACTGCGATGTTGTCAGATGGTTTGTAAGATTTCACGATCGGTGACTGACTATTGCAGACATTCTGGGTGAGTCTGTTAAATACTGAAAGGAAACAGTGGTAAGATCTAAACATTAGTCCCGTCTACAAGAGGCCGAGTGCTGGACTCGGCCTCTTGTAGACGGTAATTATATAGTATTATTGTAACAGACTCACCCAGAATGTCTGCAATAGTCAGTCACCGATCGTGAAATCTTACAAACCATCTGACAACATCGCAGTATATAAGGTATAAGATATAATATATATTTAAAATATTTTTTATTTTATATACTCATCATCATCATTGGCCTTCGTTTGAAGCATTATTCTTAACCTATAAAAGTGGCAACCAAGTGGTACTCTGGTTCTCTCAATCTAGGATCTCGTTAATTTACAATTGAAAACCAGCGGGGAAATTAAATTACATCACAAAACAGGCGTTTTTGCACCATAGAATCTTTAATTAAACATCTCGAATTTCTAACATTTATGATGAAGTCTATGAATTGAGTCAGCCATCAGCAAACCTGCTTGTTGATTGTAAACCTTACGGAGACGGTTTAAGGCGTTTTTGAAAAGCAAGTTGGTAAAGAGAGAGTACCTTTGGTCTTATAAATATAAATAATGCCGGACATTTCACACAGCAACATCTAGCCCCAAAGTAAGCAGAATTAGTGTTATGGGTAGTGTCATGACTGATAAATTACTTCCATACTTTTTTTTGTTGTAAATACATGCTTATTATACCTACAAACACCCAGACCCGAGACAAATATTTACAGAACATACAAACATTTGTTCTGTGGCATATTAATTGTTAAAATGTGTGTTTTAGCAAAATAGTGATCTTCTTATAATCAATAGTAAATAAGTCCTTTGTGGGGAACAAGGTGCGCTTCTTTAATAAGCTTCCTGAAAATGCAAATAACCTACCTATTGAGAAATTTTAACCGTAAAAAAAGGTTGGGAAAGCGTATTATAATAATATAAACGACTATATTGTTTGTAAGACCTCATGACCTCATGTTACTCTGCCCTCAGACAGTAAACTGACAGATTTGCAATGTATAATTTACTGTTACTATGTATTTGTGTTTCGTAGTTAAGCTCTTAGACCAGTACGAGTTTCTAGTTAATTCTTCTCGGACTTAGGTAAGGAGGAATTGGCACCTCAATTCACCTAGTACGTAAGACGTTTCAAAGTGATTCTTGTGAGTGTATATATAGAGAGTATAAATTTTTAATATAAGACTGTAATCTTGATTTCACTTGTCAACTTATGTAGTTCTCTGCTGTTTAACTACTCTGTCCGTGCTGTGTTTATGCCATAATGAGCTAATGCTTGTTAGGTGGGTAGTTACGAGTGTTCCAATTCACAAAAACAGCTTAATTATTGGATTATGTATCTTATACTAACGAGATAAACGTCATTGCTTTAAGATTTTGTGAGATAAATCCTTACTCCTTACTATATAATATAATAAACGCGAAAGTTTGTATGTATGTACTGTATGGATTTTACTGAATCATTACAATAATAAAGCTTATACATCAGAATAACACAGGCTATAATTTATAAAATTATTGTGTGAATTTTCCAAAATATAACGATAAGTGTCATGTAAATAAGAAAAAAAATCTACCTACTATTCTGGCGTCCGCTGCAAAAATCGTTAGAATTACGCGCAGACGAAGTCGCGAGCACCAGCTAGTTAATTATTAAAAGCTCCAAGTTCCTTATGATAGCAAGTTTCATCTTTGTTCAGCATCAATTAATGTTAATTAATTAGTTAAGTAGCACAACTATGTTCGAAAAATCTCTTTATCATAACCTATCATGTCTCACTGCTGGGCAGAGGTCTATTTTACTGCCCATTCTTTAGGCTCCAAGGCCAGAGTTTGCTGGTTAGGCTCAAATGCATCCAGATACATATAAAATTATACCTTATTAATAACGAATATGATTTGTATTATTAGTAAAAAAAAACATCGTAAAGAATCCGAAACACCCCTTAAATTAAAACCAATGACTTGTCTCTATAGATAAACACAAAAAGGGCAAAAATAGTCGCTAAAACACGAATTCCTAACAAAATATTATCAGCCTTTTTATAATCGTTTCCTTTCACCTTTCAAAGGACGGAACCCTAATTTAAGTAAGTGTAAACGCTTAGTCATCTTCCAACAATAGAGATGTAATGATACTCTCAAAGGATTTTTGCTAGAAAATGACCAAAAATTTGTTTAGCGTTGTCCCTTTTGAATTTTGAGGTAATGATGTTTAGAATAATAATGGTGGAGATTCTGTTGTTTTGCTTGACAAGTCAAAATTTCATAATATGCGAACGATCTTATATTGCTAACACCAAAGTCTAAATTAGTCTAACAGTTTTAAATAGCTGATTTACAAAATGTTTAAATTATAATTTTGTTTCTTTATTGCATTGATTTTCCTAGTTTTCTGCAGTTTTTATTGTAATAGGTATCAAAATATCACTACTTAGTAACTAGTAACGCCATCTGTAATCTGTTGTGTAAAAACTTTTCTTATGTAAAATATAGTCTGTTGCGAACTGCTAACGTGTCTTTATAGGTTATGGGCAAATTTACCGGTTTATCAGTTTTTTTATAGTATAAAATAGATAAATTGTTACGTTGTTTCGCGGAAACATGACTACGAACTATATTGCGAGTGTGCCAAAGCTAAAAGGCAGAGAGAATTACGATGAGTGGTGTTTCGCGGCCGAAAACTTGTTGGTACTAGAAGGGATGGAAAAGTACATCAAACCTAGTGCAGACTTCGAAGTTAAGCCAGTGGACGACTCCAAAACGAAGGCAAAGCTAATTTTGACCATCGATCCAGCATTGTACGTGCATATAAGGAATACCAGGAGCTCGGCAGAATTATGGACAAAATTGAAAGCCATGTTCGATGACTCCGGTTTCTCAAGAAAAATAACCTTACTTCGACATTTGATTTCGATAAGACTTGAAAACTGTGATTCGATGACTACCTATGTCACACAAATGATCGAAACGGCTCAAAGGTTAAATGGCACTGGATTTACAATAACAGATGAATGGGTCGGATCATTATTATTAGCAGGTTTGACCGATCGCTATTCTCCAATGATAATGGCAATAGAACATTCTGGCATTTCGATAAGTGCGGATACTATAAAGTCGAAGTTACTCGACATGGAAGTAACCAGTGATTTTGAAGGTGCAGCTGGCGGTACGGCGGCATTTGCAGCGAGAAATAAATATAATTCTGGCAGCAGCGGTAAACCAAAGAAATATGGCGGCAACCCAATGTCGAACAAAAAGACCGCGGCAGATACACCAGCAAAAACAATCACTTGTTTCAAATGTAAAGAGGATGGACATTATCGAAATCAGTGCCCAATGTTGAAGAAAAACACAAATAAATGCGTGTTTAACGTTGTTTTCCTAAACGGAAAGTATAACAAAAACGAATGGTACGTTGACTCCGGCGCAAGTGCACACATAACAGCAAATAAAGATTGGGTAAAGAACATGAACACAACTCCATGTATACCAGAAATTGTTGTAGCAAATGAATCAAAAGTGCCAGTTGTTTGTTCCGGAGAAGTTGACATTATTTCTGAACTTGGATGCAATATAACAGTGAAAGATGTGTTGTGTGTGCCTAGCCTGACAACCAACCTATTGTCGGTTAGTGAGCTCATTCAGAATGGCAATCATGTGATATTTACAAAGAAAAACTGTTATATTAGAGACAAGAACAATGTTTTGGTGGCGACAGCTGATTTATCTGATGGTGTTTATAAGTTGAGATTACAATCACAAAGTTGTATGTTGGCTACTACAGCTAGTGCAAAGTTATGGCACAGAAGACTGGCACATATAAACAGCCAAGACATGCACAGAATGAGAAATGGTATTGTTGATGGTTTGTCTTATGATAACTCACTTGACATAACCAAATCACAATGTACTACTTGTTGTGAGGGAAAACAAATGAGATTACCATTTTCTCATGTGGGTGAGCGGAGTACAGAAACTTTACACAGAATCCACACAGATATTTGCGGCCCAATGGAAACAAGTTCTTTGAGTGGTGCTCGCTATTTCCTGTTATTTGTTGATGATTATAGTCGCATGACTTTTATTTATTTTCTGAAGCAAAAGAATGAAGCTTTGAACAGATTTAAAGAGTTCAAATCATTGGTTGAGAATCAACAGAGTAAGAAAATAAAGGTGATCAGGTCAGACAATGGACTAGAATTTTGTAACAAGGAATTTGAAGGCTATTTGAAGCAAGCTGGAATTATACACCAGAAAACAAATTGTTATACACCTGAGCAAAATGGACTTTGTGAAAGGAGTAATCGTACAGTTGTTGAGAAAGCCAAATGTTTACTATATGATGCAAATTTAGATAAGAAATTTTGGGCGGAAGCAGCCAATACTGCTGTGTACTTGAAAAATAGATCGATTGCATCAGGATTGGATAAAACACCTTATGAGTTATGGTATGGATCAAAACCAGACTTAAGTCACCTACGTTTGTTTGGAAGCAAAATTATGGTGCATGTACCCAAACAGAAACGTTTGAAATGGGACAAGAAAGCTACACAACATATTCTAGTTGGATATGGTGATGGTGTTAAAGGTTATCGTGTGTACAATCCTTCTAAGAACACTGTAATGATCAGTAGAGATATAATAGTGATGGAAGATGTAACACCTATCAAGGAAGTCAGTGAAGAGTCAGCTATTTGGATATCCAATGAAGAAAATCCTACCGACAATTTAGTGGAGGAAAGTAAAGATAAAGTGGGGGAGAGCAGAGATTCAGTGGGGGATCTGTCTAATAATGTTTCAGAAACAGATTTTTTAGATTGCTCTTCAGGTTCCTCATTACATACTGATGACAATGAAACACTGACTGAAATAAACACTGAAGATGTTCCAGAACAAGCAGTATCAATACCTGAGCAAGTGCCAGATGTGCCAAGTAAGCGTCAGAGAAAGAAGACTGAGCGCTATGGTATTAGCAACATATGTGTTTCCAGTACTGTTCCAGCATCGGAGGAGATTGTATTCTCAGAGGCTCTTGAAGGGCCTGATCGGGAGCAGTGGAAGCAGGCAATGGATGATGAATTACAGTCATTTGAGGACAGTGATGCGTGGCAGCTTGTGGACCATCCAGGTGATGTGACAATAGTGAAGTGTAGGTGGGTGCTAAATAAAAAGTATGATTTTGAAAACAATGTAAGGTATAGGGCTCGATTAGTGGCAAAAGGTTTCTCGCAGAAACCAGGTGTTGATTATACAGATACTTTTTCACCGGTAGTGCGGCATTCTACTCTAAGATTGTTGTTTGCACTTAGTGTTCAAATGAAAATGAGTATAACACATCTAGATGTAACCACTGCTTTCCTTAATGGTTTTTTGAAAGAAAATATTTATATGTCATTACCTGAAGGTTTTGTAAACAAAAGTGGGGGAAAGGTCTTAAAATTAAATAAAGCCATTTATGGGTTAAAACAGTCTTCCCTGGCATGGTATGAAAGAGTTAAAGAAGTTTTGAATAGATTAGATTTCAAAAATAGTCAATATGAACCATGTTTGTTTACAAAAATAACTGGTAAAATTAAAGTGATAGTGGCCCTGTATGTGGATGATTTTTTGATTTTTTCAAACAATGATTTTGAAACAAATAAATTAAAAAGTGTATTAGGTTCAGAATTTAAGTTAAAAGACTTGGGACCTGTAAGACAATATTTAGGCATGAGAATAAATTTAGATAAAAATAAAAATGTTATTACTGTAGATCAACAACAATATATTGAACAGTTAGTTTCTAAATTTCAAATGTCTGATTGTAAGACACAAAGTACTCCGATTGAGCCTAAATTGAATTTAGATAAGTCATCTGATAAATGTTTACCTGATGTTCCTTATCAAAAACTTATTGGAAGTCTGATGTATCTGGCAGTATTAACAAGACCAGATATTGCTTACTGTGTTAGCTATCTCAGTCAATTTAATAGTTGTTATAGTCACATACATTGGAATTATTGTAAACGTGTATTAAGATATTTACTGCATACTAAAAGTTATTGTTTAAAATATACCAATAATAACAATAGTAATTTACAAGGTTTTGTAGACAGTGATTGGGCAAGTGATGCTCTAGATAGAAAATCCTATACTGGATTTTGCTTTATGTTGTCAGGGTCTGCCATTTCCTGGCAAAGTAGGAAGCAGAAAACGGTTTCATTATCCAGTACTGAGGCGGAATACACTGCTCTTTCTGAAGCTTCAAGAGAAGCTATTTATCTAAGAAATTTAATGCATGAAATTACTGATGTATTTAATGTAATTGATTTGTATTGTGATAACCAAAGTGCATTGAAGTTAGCCTCGAGTAGTCAGAGTCATAATAGATCCAAGCATATAGATGTGCGTTGTCATTTTATTAGAGATGTTGTAAAGAACAACTTTGTAAAAGTTAAGTACATTCCTACTGAAGAAATGCCTGCAGATATTTTAACAAAAGGTCTTTGTCATCTGAAACATTATAAGTTTATGAATTTACTTGGCATTGTTTCTGTGTAATCATGTGTACTTAGATTATTTTGATAAGTGGGGGTATTGTAATAGGTATCAAAATATCACTACTTAGTAACTAGTAACGCCATCTGTAATCTGTTGTGTAAAAACTTTTCTTATGTAAAATATAGTCTGTTGCGAACTGCTAACGTGTCTTTATAGTTTTAAATACTTACGTCTAGTTCGAAATTAGATAAAAAACTTCAATCACACATCAATTTAGTAAATTTAGTAAAAATAATAATAATAATAGTAATAATAATACCGGACATTTCACACAGCATCATCTGGCCCCAAAGTAAGCAGAGCTTGTGTTATGGGCACCACATGACTGATATACCACGTATTTACTTATTTTTTTTTGTAAATACATACATATTATACATAAAAACACCCAGACCCGAGACAAATACTTGCAGATCATACAAACATTTGTCCCGCGGCGGGAATCGAACCTATAATAAGATTATTAATACAATACATATTATACATGTGTAATAATGTCGCAGTGAGTTAAGGTCCGGCTGAAAACAAAAGGTTGCGGGTTCGATTCCCGATGCGGTACATATGTATTATCTAGAAGAATAGGTCATTGGTCTGTTGTTCTATGTATTAATTGTAAAGTATTAGTATATGTAGTCAGTATTCGTATAAAATGTATTAGTATTAGTATATGTATCAGTCATGTCAAGCAGAGCTTGTGTTATGGGTACATAACACAAGCTCTGCTTAATTTGGGACCAGATGATGTTGTGTGAAAGATCTGGCATTATTTATGTATTATTATATTTATTATGAATTGAAATAGAAATAATCAAAATAGGTTTTTAGGTAATTTAATAATAAAAACACTTAAACTGACCAACACAAACTCTATCCAAAAGAAAGTTATCATCTACAACTAGAATCTGGAAAATACTAAAAAAGCAATAAAAATTTGACAACTACAGATATTTATGGGACATCCACCACAATCAAGTATCAAAAAAACTGTGAGAGATGCGGTTAGTGAGCTTCTTGCTACCACAATAGCCAAGTAAGTAGTAAAGAAATTGTAGCTTAAATCCTTCCGTTGGATTAAATTTATCTCCTTGCCAAATTTTATTGATAAGTTTCAAACCAATCACACCCCACACCCATTAAAAAGTTTCTATACAAACATTTACACCACATATTACTCTTTTATGAGAGTTATTTAGAAAAATCCTAAACCCCGCCTTAGTGGTGGTTTTGCTGTAAAAGGAAGCTACCTTTCCAAATTTCAGCTTTCTAGCTTCAACGCTTTCGGCTCGGCGATGATGAATCAGTCAGTCAGGTTAAGCTCTTTTATAGGTTTATAGATCACACATTCTGAGCATTAGCTCCATGGTATCTTTCAAAACTCAGTTTTATAGTTAATATTTTTATAGTTATAAAACTATAAAAATATAAACTATAAAACTGAGTACGTCAAAACCGAAATTCAATGTTCTATCGGCTCAAAGCACCATGTTTACTATCAGTTAACATTTTTGTAGGTCGCTCGATTCACCATGTTTACTATAGTAAACATCCCGACCTCTTGGCATGAGTCGCTCTCTACTGCTCTTACTAGTAGAAATAGTCATAAGGAACGAATACCATCCCTTTCCCACGAATTTGAACCTAATTGGCATGTCAACCAATCTTAAGAAATGTTTATAATACACTGTGGTAAAAAATTGAGAAATCAGTCCAAAGTTGCGCTAAAAAATATTGTATGTGCTTCGTAGACTTGCTAATAAATATTTTTGAACTATGGAATTTGAAATTTGTTTTTTCTTGCTTTAATCAACCAACATAAATAAAGCATCCAAAATATAAGGTATCCTTTTATTTTAAACTAAAAATCATTGTCTAACTAAAGGTCTATTTTTTTCGAAGCTGTTGGTTCCGAACTGTTTTATTTATTTTCGTACCTACACACTCATACAAACAATATGTCATTCAAAGCCCATTCAACCTCAACAAAAAACAACTACACAAGTAGGGTCCAATTCCAATGAATTCCGTCATAAACACCCAATGAGAGCCCAGATGTGGATCCGCGCGCGCGCTCTTAAAGGAGAGGTAAATCAACGGCACAAAAGCGCGCGGGGCGGGCAAGCGAAAGTAAGCGGCTATTCTATTTGCATCTGAGAGCAACTCAAACATTTAAGAGCGTGCCTAAAACTGTATTAGAATAAATGGGCCAAGTGCACGTAACCACGCTTAATGATAGCTTTAGAAGTCAGAAAGGATAAAATTTCAAACCAATTCCAAACCAATTTAAAACCATCGACCAGTTAGCAATGTCAAATCATTAGGTATGCAGCTTTATGATTGATTTTAACATTTATAAATCAGACTGTTACCCATGGGCAACACATAGGCAATGGGTCCGTATTTCTGAATAAAACACAATGTTCTAAATTTAATTCAGTGAAAAATCTAAGCTCAGTTCTTGATCGAGCTTGAGCATTGTTTCAGAACAACGGGTCATAAGCCTATGTCGAAATAATGGCTTCATCTGAAACATTTCACGAGGAACTCGTTATATTCATCGGGTCTCGGAAGGGATCATTAGTTTGTAAAACTATGTTTCCGATGCCATTAGGGACCCGAACATTGGAATGAACATAATGTTAACAAAATTGGTATCAACGACAAATACATCTAGGATTTAGGATTAGATTTAAATACATTTAGGATATAGAGTTAGCGTAGAAATTTTAGTATTAATCTAGAGATTTAAGAAAATCATTTAAGATTTACATAGTTTCTTAATTGAAAAAGATTATTATATACTTTAAATGAATGCTTATCTTATGACGAAAAATATGTTATCTGATATGAATGTGGATGAATATGGAAGTAGAAGCGAACCGAAGTAAAGGTGGATGGATTGTGTGAAAAACTATTTGAGTTAAGCTGGTTTAAGTATTAAGATGACGGCAGTTATAGTGAAATAGAAAAAAAAATGTACTGACCTTCCTTTTACGTGACATAAGAGGAAAAAGAAGACTAACGTATGTCGAATTATTTATAGTGGTTTTTATAAATTTATTTCTATTATATTATTAATCGTAATTATTCTCGGGCTAGTCTTAAAAAGGTTTCGGCACTAAAACACACTGCGAGTAAGATCTTTAAATCAAAGTGTGATCATTATTAAACTGATTTGATTTTGGATTTTATTAAGATTTTAGATTTTGATTTATCAATGAAACAAGGTGATGTTTTTCCTATTCCATAGATTACACATTTTTTATGGTAAAATATTGCTCAGAGTCACCGAAACATTTTTATTTCATACACTGTATTCTCCACTTAAATTTTTGTTTCTACTGATTATATTTGCTTAAATAACAAATAAATAAGTCTATGTGTCTATGTCTAATCTGTAACATTGTGTCACAAGGCGATGTTTTTTCTATTCCACAGACTACACATTTTTTTTTCCAAGTCACTCAACATTTTTATTTTTAGGATCCATTTAACGTAAACAGTTTTACAAAACAGAAATTCTACCTACTGTTATGAACCGAAAATTATAACACACTAGCGGCTTCGCATGTGTTGTACAAAGTAGCCTATGTTCTTCTCTAAAGTTCCATATATCTCTATACAAAAAATCATCAAAATCGGTTAAGCGGTTTAGGCGTGAAAACGTAACAAACAGACAGATAAACAGTGTTACTTTCACATTTATTATATTAGTATAGATTTCTGGATAGTAGATAATAATTAACTAAAACCACATAATATTAGAGCTACACAAGCAAGGCTCAAAACAACAAATTAACAAGACGTATGTATGATGTGGCGTACTTCCCCTAATACCCCTTAAATTACTTGCTATAATACAGTTAACTAACGAAATCTGCGTTGAGTTTACATAGAAAACAGTTAAGCTGTTATTTGAAATAACTAGACATGTATTTATATCCTATGATGAAAAAAAAATCGGCGTCTAGCAGAAACATTGCGTGACCCTAGAGCTGGCTCCTATCTGGCCCAGAATATAAGCATTGCATTTCAACGTGGCAATGCTAGTGTACTGAGAACGCTGCCTCTGTCAGTGATCTGGATCAGTTGAGGTTTATAAATCGTTTTAAATGCTCCTTAGATATCTCAACTGTTTCACATGTAATTTTTATTTTTTTATGTATTATTATGGACATTTCTGTAATTATTTATTTTAATAAATATGCCAATTAATATAAATGCAAAAAATTATAAAAAACACATCAGTTATTCTGTCTACTATCTGTTTAATAAAACAGCACAGCCTTTATAAATAACAGGTTATTAAAAAATAGACCCCATGTTTTTACTATATATTTATTTTATAATCAATCACTTACTAATGTGTTGTTTAGATCTTTTACCATTTTAAAACATTAACATAAAAATGACAAATCCAGATCATACTGATATGGATGCTATAAAATATCATAAGCATGTATTTATAACTATATAAGTAATTATATAATATTATAATATTTACATATTGATATATTTTATATGAATATTAACCCCACCCCACTTAAGTGATTGTAAGATAATGGTAACTTCAAGTTAAACATGACATAAGCTAGTCAGTATGTGCCGGAATAGGCGCCGACGACCTGCTTTATATATAAATAAGGTCTTAAGCATAGCTAATCCTACAAAGGGATTAAATCTATACATCTCGTTATGTGAGCCCTTAAATCTACTGAGTGGCACTCGTTCCGGCTCAGATGAACGTACTCCTACTCGCTGACTGGTAATGTTCAAATTCCTTGGCAGTAGGTAATCTACATGAGGAGCTCTGAACATAACACCGAAACAAACTGAAACTGGTGGCTTTATAACTTTAATACGAGACTTTAAGGTGTGTCTTAAGTTTGCAAGTTACACGTAGTTGAAATGTCTATTGTATTGGAAAATAGAAAAATAATGTATATCAGACCAAACATAATACAGAGGTGCGTAAGTTATATCCTAAAACTTGTAAGAGCTTGTTAGATTTAACAGGCTCTACCCATTCTAAAAAGTTATAAAAGCCAGAAATATACCCTAATTTTAACTACCTTGGTATCTATTTTCACTATAAAGTTACTAGAAATCCTAATAGGATAGGTAGCTATTGTGAAGAGTAAAGAAAAGAAACACAGCTCATCAAAGGAATACTTCTAGTATATTCTACACAACCTGGTTTATATTATTATAACACATGTTATGAACAAGTAGAAACACATTGAACTTGTAAGGTTAATATTACACAACTATTAAGAAATTTAAGCATGAACAGTAAATAGGTAAGTACTTAGCTTTTAGTTCTGTCTGGTTCGGCTGCTGATCAAAAAGTGGCTGTTCCCCAGCTTTACAATCTTATTTATAGGCTACGAAAACGTTAAAATACTTCTACCGTCTCGTCCGGCTTACAACACTTTTAGCGCGAACGTTTGAAAGAAAAATATATTTAGTTTCTTATTATCTAAATATATGTTTTCAAGAGAAAGCGATGATAATCATAAATTATTAACAATTCTAAAAGCAATGTAATATATATGTGTCACAAAAATAAGTATTTATGTAACAATAAATAATTATCGAAGCTTAGAGTAAATTATATTATTATATTAATGATTTTATTACTTCGGCAATCTATCAAACCACACATTTTAGTAACATTATCACTTTAATTATATTCAATATATCAGTTAGAATGTATTTTAAAGTTTTACTAATTAGACCTAATAACTTTCCAGACCGTACACCTATGTTGGTCTGATTAATCAATAAGTGTAAAAGCTTTTATATACTTTGCCACATTGTCTAGAAATAAGAGTATGTAAATGGAATGTAGTTATCTATAAAGTGACTTATGCTCGGTGAGAGAGATGAACTTTTCACGCAAATTAGAACTTCACCTCACTCGAAATAAACCGTATTTCAATAAGATTAATATGTCATCTGCACGATAATCATCTCAATTTCTAACCATAATGACAATGCATATCCATATTAATATATTCTAAATTCGATAATGTATCTCTTTGTTTGTTAACTATTCACTGCTAAACGGCTAAACGGATCTTGATGAATCTTTATAAGGAGATAGATTGTATCTTTGGGACAGAGATATGCTACTTAGTATGTAGGTACCACGCCTGCGAAGCCGCGGGCAGCAGTCAGTCTCAAACAGATCTAGCTGATAGTGATGCAGGCAGTTGATGTCTACAGCGTAGCAGTCTACGTCGTAGACTGCTACGCCGCGCCGTAAGCCGTATACTCTACGCGGCGGTTTTCAAAGTTTATCTATGTATTTTGTTGTAGCTTTAGGAATGTATAATTTATGTTTGGTTTATTGTTATTGCATATTAAACCAACATAGTCTTTCGCTTAACAGAAATATAGGTTAAATAGATACACCTAGGTATAATAACAAACATTAACATAATTTTCAGCTCCAGTTTGGGTGTTCGGGTGTTGCAACTAATATTACAGTTCGGGAAAATTCATTACGATTCAGACTATTGCGGTCAGTAGCGCGTTTCTATTGGTTCGGTAAATACACAATCAAGGCTCATTCGAATCATTACCGAATTTCAACGAAATCAATTCAACTGTAATGTGATTGAGTAACAATATTCAAATTTCCCCATTTATAATATTAGGCTCAAAAAAATGAAACATATTTCGATTAGTAAAACTGTGTATTTATTTATCTAAAAATAGTTTAAAATGTTTTATAATAATTCAATTTCATTTATTTCGGTTTTTACATAACACCATATAATGTTAGTAAAATGCTTAGTCTAAATGTTAATAGTTATATAATTCAATTATAAAATATAATTCACAAAAAAAATTACAACATAATAATTTACAATAGATTAAAATATAACAAAATTCATAATACATAAAAAATAGCTTGGATAATAATTAAATGTTAATTTTAATTTTATTCATTTAGCTCAACGCATTGCGTTGCATGGCAGTACATGCATATTGGTCCAGTGCTTAAGAATGGGTCCATCTAACCGCTCTGCCACAGTAGACAGGAGGCTGTTGGTGCTGGCGCGCACTCGGTGCATCAGGGAGGCGACTCTTTTGCGCATAATGACATGGAAGTCGTCAGTGTGTGCCTCTGCGAATATACCTGATAATAGAGAAAGATAATTGACGACAAACACTTTTTTTTAAAGAATGTACTGAGAAAGTACATTCAAATAATTAATATATGACGAAGCTTTAAACTTTAAAGTTAGACATTAAAGAGTTTAAAGAGCACATCACTGCACCCATCCTCCATTGTTATACTACAGCATCATGCCCCACACAACAATCTAGGTGCCCTAAATTATGGTCTAAATAAACACATTCTTTCTTTCAAAATTAAATGACCAACGACAGTGCTCTTAACCAGTGAAGGATAATACCGTGGAGAAACTGGTACATCCCAGAACCTAAAAACTCAGTATGTGTAATTGGTTAGTACTACTCTATGTGGGGATAGGTTTGCAACCTGTCACGTACTCTAATACTAACCACTAACAAAGCGTGGGAATGTGACAAATATAAAAAAAATACGGGTTGAACTCCGGGAGTGCCGACAGATGTGAAAACTTATTTTAGCGCGTTAGACATTTTTTAGATGGGTACTAGGGCTATTGGGTTATGAATTGCATGTTATTTATGAATTGTATTTTATAAGTTATTAGAAACTTTAAAATACATTTAATATTCTTTTATGTTTTTGTTCAGAATGTAGATAATAGATCAAAGAACCTAACTCAGTAAACTTCTCCATACAAAAGTAGACTGTAAACATGTGAATTAAGGTTTAAAATCAAATGGGGCGAGCACGGCAGCCCTGCGTCTTGGTAACGGTGTCGCGAGTCCAGAGGTTTTACCTCATCTAAAAATATGCGTACCGCGCTAAAAGAAGTTTTCACTTCAAAAAATAAAAATAATGCCGGACATTTCACACGGCATCTGGCCTTAAGTTATGCAGAGCTTGTGTTATGGGTACCCACATGACTGATATACAACTTATATACTTTTTTTATAAATACATAGACAATAAAAATAAAATAAAATCGTTTTATATGAATGAACAGGTTATAAAATTTTAAAATTTACACATTTTACACGTATTAAAAATTTAGCTTAGACACTAGATTAAGTATCTAGTGCATGTGTGTTGCAATTTTAAAAGGGTCATAGTTCAGTGATAATATCACTTTAAGATTAGATTACATTAGACATAGTTCACTGTAAGAAAAAAAAACTTAATGTTTTATAAAAATAAATGCCAGCAATCCCCCCAGTAAATTCCCATTTAAAACTTCCAAAAACATTGGAAACTCCCGCGCCATCTATAACTCACCCAGAATAACAAACATCTCCCTTGTTACAGATAAAAAATGCAAAACCGAAAGCGGCAGAGGAAACGGCGCGAGAAGCGTTTCAATATCAGATGGACGAATTGATAAATGTAACTTTAAGTGAAAGTGGCAAAGTTCAAAATGGGTTACTATCCGTTTACTGGTCGAATCACGAACAGGGATTTGTTGTTGGTGATTGTGCTGTTGTGTCGGACAATAGTTTGCGACAGTCGCTGTCCAAAGTTTGCAGAGAAGCCTCTGGAGACGAGAGTACAAGACGCTTCGATAGTTTTTAGGGCGGTGGTTGTACAGACGCATTTTCAGGTGAGTGTACCATACTTATACTAGCATAATTAATTATAAAAAATATGCCTGGACATTTCACACAGCATCATCTAGCGTTAAAGTAAGCAGAGCTTGCGTTATGGGTACCAAATGACTGATATACTACTTATATACATACTTTTTTTATTGTTGTCAAAACATGCATAATATACATAGAAAAATACACAGACCCGAGACAAATAATTGCAGATCATACAAACATTTGTCCCGCAACGGGAATCGAACCCGCAGCCTTTTGCGTCTCAGCCGGGCCTTGGCCCACTGTGCAACAGAGCTCGTATTCTTGCATTTACTAGAAAAGAGCCTCTGAGGCGCACTTTGAGCCAATCAACCCACTTGTTTTTAATACTGAAACTATTAGAACAAGATACTTTTAAATGACCGTGGTTTTGCCTGCATGGTTCATTGATAAAAAGTAGCTTAAGGTTATTCCAGGTCTAACCTGAGACGTAAAAGGTGGCGGGTTCGATCACAGCGATAGATAAAAGTAAAAATCTTGTAAAATTAAATTTTTTTCTCTAAAAAATCATCTGAAGGGATGACAGGTGGCATCTTTCCAAACAGGTTTTACCAAGACAAAAAACAGGTTTTTGTAAATACATACAATATATTATACATTGAAACACTCACCCATATACTTGCAGTTCATATATAACAGATATAGAACATAAAGGTTACTTATTACCCAGGGTACCTAGATAACGCAAGTGAAGTCGCAGGCAGCATAATAGTTAATAATATTAGCAACATCTAAGGAGTCTTGTAAGTATATATATGATGTTGTTAAATGCTAAATGCGTTCCTGGTGGAGTTGACCACGCTGAAACTATTTTGTCGAACAAATCTGTCAGCGGTTAAACACGTAGGTACAGCAAAATTATTTCGGGCACATCACTCTAGCGTGGTCAAACCAGCACGTGTCGACGTTTCTATTAACCATTTACAAGTGTTTTGAGATAGTTACATCTGTCGAACCAGTTGGAACTATATTTTGGGCAACTGTGCCGAAATATCAGGAAGCAGAAGAACTCATATATCATGGTATATATCCCGTTTTGAGTATAAAATATATTTTTCGGAGTTCCGTAACTAAAGAGAACAAAAAGGAACTCTTATAGGATTACTTTTTTGTCTGTCTGTATGTTTTCACTTTTCTCAAGATCGCGTGGAAGCATCCAGTTCAAATTCAATAATTATGTCTGCAGTGTCTTGGAGCTGCAAAAAAAATCAAAGTCAACGCAATGAAAAAATACGCCCTAAATATTAAATATAATATTAATTAACCTTTTTTTTAATAATAATTACATTATATCATAATTATTAATTAAATCCAAAATCTATCATGAAATATTTTTAAAGAGTAACTAAAAATTACTAAATTTATTTATTTACTTTTATTATTATTTATTTTGTCTTCGGGTGGATGGAAGAGGCATTTATCCAAATGGCGGATAAATGCCTCCTCCATCTGCTGCCAATTTCCTCTTTGTTGGGCGAGTCGTGTCTACGTAGCACCCTCTACTACCATTATGTCTTTTAAATACGGCCTAAATACGGCATTTTATACCGTAGAGTTTGCCTGCCTATTGACAAAACCTATTGAGTATGAGCCGTTTTGATACCTAGAATAATAAAAACAGCATAAGTCAAGGAAATAAATTGAAATCCTTTGTTACTTTGTAGTTAATCACATAATAATAGTTGAAATCACTTACATGACCTTGACGTATAATATGTATATAGGCATATTTTTTCAACTCCCAAGTTAATTGTCCTTCAATCAAACTTTTATTTTCATAAGAGCTAAGTTCGGCGCTTTAATAGTTCGTGACGATGTTGAATTGGATCGATCGATGGTATGAAAGTATTTTTTTTAAATAAAATGACGCTAGTGAAAATAGTATGTAGGTAGATAGGAGCAGTAACCCTCTTAAACGTGACTTTCGCACTTGATTGTTTTTTGTTTTGTTAAGGCTATTATCACACTGGCGGTTTGTGAGCAAGTTTTAAGCGATGCGGTAGCGCAGCAGGCTTGCCGCAAGTTCTCAGCAAGTGCGCAACGACATTATTGACTCTCCTAAACGCGGATCGCTCGCGCTGGCGTCGAACACGCTGCACTCTCGCTTCGCTTTAAACACGCTCGCAAATCGATAGTGTGGTAGCATTCATGTTAACCATTAAAACCATTCTATTTATCAACACCAGCGTGTAATTATTACTATCAACCAACCCTGATAAAACAGACTATAATGATTGCTTTGAGCAAATGTTTATTTGTCAATGATAAATTGATGAATCGATTATTTCGAGTATACTGACTATACTGATGTGTAAATACTGAAACTGCAATAATAATTTATTTGAATGAGTTCAATTTATGCAAAATAATTTCATATTATATGAGTGACATGCGCTGATTGGATTTGCATTTAATTAATACGATTATTTTAGTGTGGCGATATACAATAATATAAAGGAGGCACCACATTACTGAAGGTTTTAACTTTATTTATTCATTTAATCATTAAATCTGTGACAAGCTTGTCGTAATATAATGTTTTAAAAACATATGCTAGACTTTGTAATAAAAAGCGTGGTATAGTTAACTGAATCGTCCCTAACAGATGAACTAAGTAAAACAACGCTATGCATGTTTAGTATCTGGATGGATTACCGCAGTAGCATTTTTAACTGAGTGATTTCGTGCGACGGATGCCTAATACGTGCGAATGCGTATTAGGCATCCGTCAGGTTGTCTAATCATATCATATATCTCACAGAATATCAGTATTTTGGTAGTTCATTTTTGTACAGTAATAAATATGTTTAAATAGTCCCTACAACGTTATAAATAAAAAAATGTGTTTGTTTTTAACCCGTTTGGCATGCCTATAGGGACGCTTAAACTTACCCATTTGCTGTTTGCTTGCTTTCTTTTTGTCTAATGAGGCATGAGTCAACTTTATCTAAATTCAGTATTTATTGCGTGATTAGGTAATACACAAACATCCACATTATAAAACTATTTTTAAAGATATTTGGTACGAAAATTTTTTTTATCGTGGAGACGGGCGTAGGCTACTTTTTTTGGGACTACGCCTGCAAAGCCGAGTTCAGCAGCTATTTATTATAATAATATATGTAGGCAATAATTGAAGTCTGTACGGCCAACCAGACCAACTGGAAACCAGAGTAACTGACTCATACTGTTAGTTGGAATACCTAATTCTCTGTAAACGGGGGCTGGCGTTGATGTCTGCGACACAGTTTTTCTAACATCTGCAGATACCATCGTTTGTCTAAAATTGTTATATAAGCAAATGTTACTTGTTCCTAAATAAACAATTTTGTTTTATTTTTATTTTTGAGAGTTTTCCACTGAATCATACGAAGTAAGAAGTATGAATAAATAAATAAATATTGCTGGCCAATGCACACTATTATGGTGACCATATGACTGATATAATACTTAAATATATTGAAATACATTCATATGATACTTTAGAATACCCAGACACAGAACAAACAGCTTTATCCATCACACAAATGTTTACCCTGGGAAGGAATGATACTCCCAACCTATAGCGCAGAAGGCAAAGCTACTACCAACTGGGGTGATTGGCCAGTCAGTAGTAGGCTTTATTATAACTCCAGTGAACTGGAAAAAGAAGCACAATAAGCCAATCAATTGATCGAGGCGGTGAATTGTATTTCACCGATAATAATGTAGCGGAAAATAATGACATAAAATTTCGAAATACTATTGTTCCATAATCCCCGATAAATAAATATATTCGTGGCCACAATACTATCTAAGTGCCAGAAACGAAATATACTTCCATAAGTTTCGACTAGAAAGAATAAAAAAATCCTTTATGGGGAACACGGTGCGCTTCTATAATAAGCTTCCTGAAAATGCAACTTGACTAGCAATTAAGAAATTTAAAGCTTTCATAAAGGGTAGTCTTGTATAGAAAGAAAATTATAATATAAATTACTTTATTGTTAAATACATTGTGTATAATTAATATAATATAAGTGTATAAGTAATATAATTACAAAAATGTACATAATAATATACAATTATATAAAATTCATGAGAAACAGTTAAGCGATCTAAAGATCGTAGAGGGCAGCGTCCCCAAGACACTGGCGGCATTGCCACGTTAAAGGGTAATGACAGATTTGCTAAATTATGATTAATTTTGATTTGTATAAACTACTGGTACCTTGTATAAGTTTTTTGTAGTCAAGCTAGTTAAAAATAACGTGTGTATCTTGGGACGCCGCCCGACAGAATTGATAACTTAAACTAATCTAACTAGCGCTGTGGGTTAGAGTAAGAGAAAAGGAGCCTGCCTACCACTGCCGTATGCGTGAGAGAAAAGAAAGCTAGACAGACTGGCACCGTAATGCGTTACGAAGCGGTTTACCCTCCCATAAGAAGTTATGAATTCAAAAACTATCATACAAAAAAGCGTTAGGACCAGGGGGCCACCAGGGAGGGTTAGGATGCCAAAGCCTAATTTCTTCCAATTACATCATGTTATGCACATTTTGTATCGCGCTCATTATTTTAACAACGTCTTTTGTTAGCAGCTCTGTCAAACGAACAATTTTGATTTGTCCGAACCGGAGACAAAAGGTTTCCGTTTCAATGGTTAATACGTTGACAAATAGCGCGATTGCCCTGCTGAACGAGTTTCTTGTGAATTCTTTTCTGAATTGGGTTAGAAGGAAGTTGCACCTAAATTCACCTAATATGTATGACGTTTCAAAGTGATCCTTGTAATTCTATTGAACACAAATACATTTGAGTTTGAATTTGAATTAGAACCTAGTCTCAAACTAATGAGAACCAGATGCTTGATAGAAAATATACTTACTTACGTGTAAATACAAACGAGTAATTATGATACCTTTCAACCTGGTTGATGTTGTAAAACTTCTAGACACAGAATAAACACGAATGTTCATTACACAATTGCTTGTAATGGATGAGGATCGATTCTAGACAGCTCAATCAATCCAAATCACTGGTGTCCCCAACGTCCCAAAGACGCTACATTGAAGGCTTTGCTATGTTGATACTTGTTTTTCTATGTATAATATGTACCTGTATAATATGTGTATATTACTAGTTTAACAAACATGTGGTTCCCATAACACAAGCTCTACTTACTTTGGGGATATATGATGCTGTGTGAAATGTCCAGCTGACTCATTTTGCTCTATTAAACTAAAGGGTTAGAAATAAAGGTAATTAAGCAAATTTATAAATGTATTATTTTAACCTCTATCAAAACTAACTTGCCACGAGTGGGGTTTCAAAGTTACCGCGTTAATTGAAATAACGAGTACCTACCCTACGTACTTATATATCTAATTAAAAATTTTATACATGCTAAATTAATTAACGAGTTAAATTAAAACAAGAAACATCTCAGTCCAATTTTTGGAACAGTAAGGCTCTAGCATATAGCGTGCTAGGGCTGTGATTTGCAGTGATGCAGTGATTTAATCAATGCGGTTTAATCCGCGCTATTCAGAAATATGTAGTTTTATACGTGGTTTTTGCCGCTTATGTGTGCGCCTACGTCTGATTCCATACTCCACGGAATATAACATTTCTTTGTGGATTTATCCACGATGCGCGATACGATAAGTAAGTTTATAACATAAGTGTGCAGTATATTTTTTTTAATTTTTATTAATAATTATTTGAAATTATTATGTATTATCTAATTATTATTATGTTAAATTATTATATAAGTTAAAAATATTGACTTATTGAGTTACTCAGATAATATGTAATAAAAATAAGTGAAGTTGCCTATTTGCATTATAGACATTGACGGCAAAATAAATGTACTTATGTAATGTTTTTTTTATATGATTAAAAAATATAATAATAATTATTGATAAAAGTATATTATACTGTGGTGTTAAGTAAGCCATAACTATATTAATTAAATTCAATTTTCGCATTTATCATTTTTAATGAAAGTGAAATATAATATAATAGTCTTGTCAAATTCAATTTAACTATTTTTTTTTTATAACAGTTAAACTGAATACAATCACAAGGACCACTTTTAATCGTCTCAAATTCAAGGTCTTCGTTTAGGTGCCTATTTCTCGTAAGGCAGGCACGAGAAGAATTTTTCAAAATGGTTGCTATTGTCATGACAACGACATTTAGTAAGTTGGCGGTACCCTCGAACACGTGTCGAGTTTCAAGGTACCTCCGCACGTGAGCCTTCAACAACCTTAACTCAATTTCTGTCCGCAAACATAACTTTGAGAGCCTTCGAAGGATACAAACTAGCCCTCATTACGTCGTGGTAACCCTAACTGCTTGAGACAAATAGTCTCATTACTGTTTTTCATTTGTTGTTAACTAGGGTTGGCAACTGTCCGGATTTAAAGTAATTCCGATTAACTCAATAAAATAGGACTCAAGGAAAAAAAATTTAACTATCACGATCAGAATCTATATAAATAGTTTTAGTGGTTAACAGGTATTAATTGTGTATTTTTATGTATTAATGTATTCCATTTCCATTTAATGTATTCCCAGCGTTTCGATTATGTTGTAATAACTAGTCTGTCAGCCTGCGAGCACGGAAAAACATTTTTCAATGAAAAAGTCTTTCAGTTATTAACTTAGTCAATTAACTTAGTCAAAATAATAAATATATATGAATGACAGATTAAAAAGAGTGCAACCATCACCATTTATGTATTTTTTTATTATTATTAAATGGAACGCGATACTACTTCATTTGCGTTCAAACAAGGACGTCCTACTGGATGCACAGTATCCTGAAAGTAGCTTTTGGGATAATAAATATCTTATTATTATTTAATTTCAAATCAAACCCTATCTATGCAAAACTTTGGTTCATCTATTACGATGTAGTTGAGTTCAAAACACCCAAACATCCAAACATTCGCATAAAAATGTTGTGTAATGTTATATAGTTCTGTCAATTCATCAAACCACTCAGTCAATTAAATTATACACAGAATACACAAATAGAGCCTCTGAGGCGCACTTTATACCCTTCGCCACACTAATGCAAAAGGAGAATGAAGAAAAAAAATCTTCCGGCTTTTTGATTATTTTACGACTTTTCTAACGACCACTTATCCTCTCTAATTGCTCATTTGGTAATTAGAATGTAGGTTTATGTAGGGCTGCCATCACAAATGGGCACTCTTTGCCAAGGCAATATTAGTCTAATTTAGGAGATTGGCTGACGAGGCTTTGTAATTGTCTAGTTCAGCCTGTTTTTAACCACGCTTAACCACCAAATAAACACGCTGTATTTACTGTCTATTAAATAACGAAGGTTTCCACAAACAAAGTTATAATGTTTGTTGGAGGTAAATATAATTACACATTTGAAGAGTTTTTTTATATAAATTAATAGCTTCTGTCCACAGGTTTGCATACATGATAAAATTTGCCTTTAGCGTATATACTTTCGCATTTATAATAATACTAGCTTCTACTTGCGGCTTCGCACGCGTGGTATATTCATGAAAAGTAGCGTTTATTCTGTTTCAAGTCACAGATTACACCTATACTAATATTAGTCCAAATATGTTCAGCCTTTGAATCGTAGTTGAGCCAAAAAAAAATATGTGGATGTTTTTTTATTTCATAAAAAATCATCATTACTAATTTATAAATGCGAAAATAACTCTGTCTGTTACGTTTTCACGCCTAAACCGCTGAACCAATTTTGATGAATATTGGTATAGAGATAGATGGACCTCGGAAAAGGACATACGCTACTTTATACTCGTATCTAGATACCACGCGTGCGAAGGCGCGGGCAGAAGCTAGTTTACTATATAAATAAATAAATAATAATCCCGGACATTTCACACAGCATCATCTGGCCCCAAAATAAGCAGAACTTGTGTCATGGGTACCATATGACTGATATACTACTTATATGCCTCTTTTTTTTAGTAAATACATACATTTATACATAGAAACACCCAGACCCGAGACAAATACTTGCAGATCGTACAAACATTTGTCCCGCGGCGGGAATCGAACCCGCAACCTTCTGCGTCTCAGCCGGACCTTAGCCGACTGCGCCACAGAGGTCGTCAATATATATAATATACTTTAAATAATTATGTAATATAAGTCCAAAAATTATCACCCCTCCAATGTGTTTACTCATACTTGGAATGTAGGTGTATAGACTCAATACACACAAATTCGTCATCATCATTGGTCAAATTCTGCATGCCTGAACAACCGAATCTGTTAATCAACCAGTGCATTCTTGAACGCACGACAGAGAGGTCGTGTTGTTACAAACGTCGCGTGCGCTCCCCGTATATATTATACCAGTACTGATCGCACGGTTAGATAGATAGATCACTTTTTATTGATATACCATCCGGAAAATTACATTAACAATTATTTTACAATAAAAAGCAATTACAATGGGTGGCCTTATCTCTAACAGCAATCTCTGCCAGATTACCTTTGGAAGGACTGGATTATAAATAAACAGAGAAGGGGCATTTTGTCCGTTTTTATATATAATTATATACTTACACTAGCCCACGACTTCGTCCGCATTTTTTTTTGCTTAAAAGCTTAAATCCTTCCCCCGGATGCAATTTATCTCTTTGCCAAATTTTATTGATAAGTTTCAAACGAATCACACCCATCGCTAACCATTAAAAAGTTTCCATAAACACATTTACACCCATTTTTCTCCTTAATGAGGGTTATTTTGAAAAATCCTAAAACAAGTGTCCATTTATTTTGCATTTTAAGTATCCTAACCTAGTTTCTAAGAAATCACACGTCCCGTTAAAAAGATCCCATACAAACTTTGACACCCCGTTTTACCCCTTGGTAAGTCTTAAGGTTATTTTGAAAAATCCTGAAACGCGTGTCCATTTATTTTGCATTTTAATTATGCAAATTAAATTTCAAGCAAATCGCACCACGCGTTAAAAAGTTTCATACATTCGTTTTTACTCCTTTTCACCCTTTTAGGGATTGCATTTAAAAAAACCCCGCCTTAGTGGGTGGATTTGCTATAAAAAGGAACTTCTTTTTATAGCAAAACCATCCACTAATTTTCTCAATTTCCAAATTTTAGCTCTCTAGCTTCAGCTCGGCGATGATGAATCGGTCAGTCAGTTACGTTAAGCTCTTTTATAGATATCAGTATATAAATTAATAAAAAAAATGTGAGCCGTCACGTGACTGGCAGATGTGAAACATCGAAATTATTTTGTACAAGTAATAGGCCTATAAGTACAGATTAAGACAGGAACTAAATATGGCATGATGAAAAAATAGAATATTACGAATTTGTACGATAGTTTAGGTAGGTATATGTAAATAAAACTTAAACAAGTGTCGGAAGGTTAGGTTGGTATTTACGAGAAGCGTACCTACTTTAATCGTCCTACCTATGTGATCCTAGCTGTTTAGTTTGCCTAGAACCCATGCATAATAAAATAAATGATTCCCAAACAGTAGGTACGTAATACCTACATACAAGTACCTACCCAACATACTTTAATGATGATTGCTCGGTTTGTATCTACCTATCTATATACCTACTCTTGAAATGCAATTGTCAAAAAAAATACTTACCTTCCTACCCACATTACGCCACAGATGGTTTAGGTGGGTATGTAAATAAAACTTAAACAAAGTGTCGGAAGGTTAGGTAGGTACCTACAAGAAGACTACCTATAATTACTTTAATCTTCATACCTAGGTGAGCCTAGCTGTTTAGTTTGCCTAGAACCCATGCATAATAATAATAATTGTGCGGTGCGGGGCGCGTCCGCCGCCTCACCCGCGTGTCCACTATGAACTGAGTTTGAGTTTGCCGCGGCGCGCCCGCTGGCCAAGCACTATTACAAATCTAACCAGCTGCACATTGAAATCTTCCGAAAACACCAATATTGATCCTAAAATCCAATAATCTAGCATCAATCTAATTACCCTCACCACCCATTTACGATGCCCGTTTCATTACCTACACGTTGAAATGATTCCCAAATCTAACATAAACCATTTACGACCTTCTTTTATAGGCGATACGGCTCATATCACCTTATCATCGAACGGCTTTTTGTAATATAATTTTATGTTCCCTATATAGAATTATAGTAACATCTATAAGGGTTATGGCCACTTTATTTAGTTGGTAGGTGATTATTGCTGTATTATTTCCATAAGGTTTTCCGCATACGTGTTGTATATAAGGTTTACCGCATACACAAGTCATCACCTTTTATTAATATCTGTAGCGTTAATTTCTTTTATGAAATCTTCTTCTCTGAATCAAACCAGTGTGGTGAAAGGATTAAAATTAACACATAGACTATAATTTATAAAGATATTGTGTGAATTGTGAAAATATAACGATAAGTGTCAAGTTAGTAGGATAAAATTCTGCCATCTGCGAGCTTTTCTGGCGTGCGCTGCAAAACCAGTTACAATTACAAGTATATAATGGAAATATTATATACTTGTGAACCATAAATACAATAAAAATGGATAAATTACATCTGCTTTAAAATTTTCTTAAACTATGTATTCTAAATTTAAATTTAAATAATGCCGGACATTTCGAGGATTTACCTACCTGAAGTGACTAGTTAACTATTAACCTATTAAGTTTATATAACCTATTTTATGCCTTCTTGATGTACTTACATGGAATGTATATTTGTTAGATTAATGGTTAAAAATAAAGTTATTATTATTATTTCTAGTGCACATTTGGTAGTAACAAATTGATCCTCATATCAAAATAAAAATCGTTTTATCGTTTTATCGTTGTAAATATGTTTTATCGTTTCTGGTATTTAAAGAAGATAAACTTTATCCAAGGGTCTCTCAAAGTAGTCTGTTACGCCTTCACGACTAAACCGCAGAACCAATTTTGACGAATTTTCGAAGAACTAATTCTAAGCAGACGAAGTTGCGGGCTTGTGAGAATAATACTTTCGTGGGGGAAATCGAATCTATAAATAAAAATAAAAAAAATTTACCAAGGTAGCCACTATTAATCATAAAAGACAGCTTCATGCAGGACCTGATTGACTGAGCACCCAGAGGGGGACTAGTTGGAATGACATACCGTTAAACAGAATGTATGGATAAAATGCAACTCCACGGGATGAAACTAGATTGCCCATAGGGTCATTGAAGGGCCAGATCTGGCCACCCGTAAAAAACATAAATGTTCCGTTGAGTCGTTAATAGCCAGAACTGGCCACGTGTGCAAGCCGATTATTCTGTTGGTTGAGTACTTGGATGTTTTATCTGTACTAACAAATAAGCGCATAGATGTCATTGAACCGTCCATGGAATACAAATAGCCGCAATTAATTAATTTTGAAATTAATATTTTGGATATATTTCGTATAAGATTTTTTTTCATTCTGCCACTTTCTTTTTCGCCTAATAACTCAATGAAGATTTAGAATATGTTTTATGTGTCACGTAATAGCTTAAAAATACACTGGCTTGAAGTTTATAAAGTCGATTACTAATTACATCACAAATTTTTCATTTAGTTTCTTCCCCTTTCAGGGTTGCATATGATCTAGGGACACACTGTAGTGCATTCCGACTTGGTTGGTAGGTGTCTACTCATATATAATAGTCCAAAAACAGAACCGTCTACTATGTATCTAGATACATAGTAGACGGTTCTGTTTTTGGATATTATAACATATCATAATTATTATTAAAAATATTTTTTTAATATGCAACCTAAATACAACTTGTAAGTTGTATGTCGATTGCATATTGATAATTTGTCCCATGTATGTTGTTTTTGATGTGTCACATCTTTCCTCTTGTTGTATTGCAATCTGTGGGAGTTATTTTGTTATTTCCTGAATAAGGACGGAAATGTTTAACGAGAAGCCGAGGAAGCGTGTGCTATTTAATTTTACCAATAAGTGCGCAAGGTGGTAGAGTTTACCTTCAGATGGTACCAACCCATTTTCTTGAGATATCAGTCACATCATAATGCGACTAATGTAAAGCTTGGTCATTTTTTTACTATATTTCTATCATACTGCCTGCCTACCTACTCAGTATTATCTCGTATAATGTCTATTATAAGAGATAATCTAATCTGTTCTGAAATAAACGTATTTTATTTTATAAATGTAATACTAAAATATCTACCTAGAGATAAGTGTTTATTTCTTAACAAAACCAAGGATAACAAAACACTTTTGTTAGTGTTTGTTCATTGGTCGCCTGTGTGTGTCCAATTGATCATCTCAACATGGACAGCATTCTCCGTAACAATATTTCATTATAACGCGACCGCAAGAAATTGTACGAAACTAGACAAAAGTCCCCATAAGATAAGTTTTACTACCCGAGTTCACTAAAACGTATCTCAAACCAACGAAGTAAGGTTGAAAGTGCTCTAGCCGACGGATATTACTTACTAAGCGATTATTCACAGATATAACGTTACAGTAGTCGGGACAAATCGGCGTTTTGCGGATAAATCTAGTTTTATGGTCCTTACGTTTGCTTCGAAAAGTGGTCCATGTTTAAATCTATCGTTCTATGTTTAAATCTATCGTCCATATTGCTTTGGCTCGCAGAGATGTAATCTTTTTTTGCTTGCTTCTTATTCTTCGTTAATGGCAAATGTCATAATGATGTCAATTTTGATAGTGTTAAGTGATTGTTTGATTATAAAGTCTTATGTCGAATGTCGATCGTCATTGGTGTATTCTAAACGTCATCGCGAAATGGCCGTCTAGAACTTTCCAGACATTCCTCGTCGATCAAATCACATTGCGCCATAATACACCTATAATTAAATTTTGCATACATGAGCTACGAAGTCACAGTTTATTGATTAAAACGCCCCTAAGATTGCTAAATTAAACATGCAATAGCACGAGAAATAATAATTACTTTAGAAGTGCTATGTTACTTCATGAAATGACAAAACAAGAATAAATGTTATTGTTTCGTATTGACTTGAAACTTTCAAATTTGGAACCTGCTGTCCACATTTACTAAATACTCCTTTTGACAAATTAAATGTGGAACCTGCCGTCCACATTCTATTAAATACTCCTTTTGACAAATTAAATGTCCAGTAACAATAGAACTCAGAAAATAAATAATCCTCTTGTCTCTACCTCCAATCCTCTTTGTTTTGACATGGTCTAGTAGATATTGATTGGTCATTATGGAAGACAAGCTTATGTAAGTTCTTACTCACGCTTACCCGTAGGTTTTACTATAGTCTTGTGTATATAATTAACTTGAAACAAACCCGGCTCGGTGCCATTCGTTATGCACCTGCAACCGAACCGACACCGGATCTTCTGACTCGTCTTTCCTGCGGGTCCTGTCAGAAAGGTCGAGAGGTGAGAGTGGGTACCTGGGAAGGCCTGCGCTATTAAACAGAATCCCATGCAGAGTGACGTCAGTGGAGAGAAACCTTCACCCACCTCAGCTTGCTGGAGTGGATCCTTGAACGAAAGATTTAAATTACAAATAACTGCTCTGTAACTTGACTGACGCCACCTAAATCACCTGCAACAGATGAACTAAGGACAATGATGATAATTTACTACTAACTAACAGCTTACTAACTTACTAACGGCTTACAAAATAAATTAGTAGATTTTCCTTAAATATCATTTACTTGAAATATTTTTTGTATATTCATAATTAGGCATAATATGACAAAACGAATTATCCCTATTAATATTATAAATACAAAAGTAACTCTGTCTGTCTGTCTGTCACGTTTTCATGAAAAAACGGCTGTATCGATATTGATGACTTGTGGTATAGAAATAGATGGGACCTTGGAAAAGGACATAGGCTACTTTTTTTGTAAGTACCACGCGTGCTAAATCGCAGGCAGCAGTTAGAACATAATAAATTATTAACCCGTCCGTCACACCGTCTTTGTCGAATTTGTATTATACCTAATGTGGCGATGAAGTATGGCCCGTCTTTGTCATTCTAATGACAATAAATAGAGATAGCATTAGCTAATATACGGTTGTAAGATGGTTGGTTGAACGCTTACAACATAAAGTCTATGTTGTAAGAAGCGTGTATATATTACAAGAATAGTGCACAAAACTATATAGTCCAGGATCCCTGGTCCATTTTTGCTTTTGATTACTATCAAGCTAATTTTCCGTGAGTAGCTTCATTTTGATGAGACGCCCAACAATTTCCTGTACGAAACTCTTTATCGTGGTAGCTAACAAAGGAAGCAAGGATAATATATTGATTTTATGATTTTCAAATATTTATTACTAGCTGATTTATTTTTTGGGTAAATCTCAAGATAATTATCTAAATTATTCGAAAAATTATTTGTCCTACAAAATCTGTGGTTTGATCAAAGAGTCCCCTCCTTCCAACATGTGTTGATAACGAGGTCATCATAAATGATTACTAACCAGCTGATTCTTTTATTTTTACTTAGTTAATATTTATATAATTTAACAGTCATATTATCCTACAAATTGCGTGGTACGTTATCCCGGTCCTACGCTCAAAAGTATTCTTGATATCCAATTTCAGAGCGTAGGACCGGGATAACGTACCACGCAATTTGTAGGACAATATGACTGTTAAATTATATGTCGGTTGTCAAAAAAACAACCGAATTAAGAACCTACTCCTTTTTTTTAAGTCGGTTAAAAATAAGAACTACAGCAGTGTAAGCTGTATAATGTGATAAGCCATTTTTATCCCGGGTAATTTATCAAACGTCTAATTCAGCAATCTGTCTCGAACAATGCTACCCCATATTCCCAAAACTGCTGATATTAATCCTCTCTCAATGGAACTAAGACTAATAACCGCACATGTATGGATCTTATATTCATTTATTCAGGGAGCTTTATTAGTAACTAATTTTGCTTTGTATCTAGATCTGGGTAAAACTTATTTTCTTCATAATAAGATTCATAATCGTATTTACCGGTATGATCTACTATACTCTTTTGAAATTGAGTTTTGTCTAGAGGTTTTTCATCCTCTTATCATAATTTCTTCACTCTCTTGCATTTTTGTGATGCTTATACAATACTATGTTGCAATGTACTTAAGATGTATTTACTATGTGTTAACCTTAAAGTAAAATTAAAAAAAATAATAATAATAAGAATTTAGCTTCCATGGCGTTTAAGTATGATATGTCTTTGCCATACTTATGTAACTAAAAAAAATGGCTACAGATTTAAACAACACATTATATTAACAATAATAATAATAATTAATATTATTATATTAATACGTGAAGCAAAAACTTTTACCCCTTTTTACGATAATTGCGCGGACGGAGGGGTATGAAATTTCGCACATTTATAGTTTATATAGTGCAGTGTAACGCAAAAAAGCGCTAAGACCAGGACGAGTTCCAGGACTAGTTGCCAGTTCTTCACGGGCTTAGGTTATAAGGAATTGGCACATAAATTCACCTAGTATGTAAGACTTTTCAAAGTGATCCTTGTGATTTGAATAAAATATCCTTTGACTTTGACTTTAACTTTGAATGATCAGTTAAGCTATCTATAAATCGTTTTAACGCTCAATGGACAGCTCAACTGTTTTATATGTGTTTTCTTTTAATGTATTATATTATTCTATATATTTCTTTAAAAAGAGATTGTCCTGTAAATTTGAAATTTTGTTTGTTTCAGAGAAAAACACTAGATTTAGCTCTAGTATCGATATACAGAGGGGGAGTGGAGCTGGCGTCTGTCAGTCAATATGCTGGTTCACCATACAATACTACAGATAGGTAAGTTATTATACTGACTGTTCCTTTTATATACTGGGCATACACAATAATGTTCTGTGACATCCAAATCAAAACTTATACAGCCTTATTTAGAAACCTCTCTCAATTTCTGTTAAAAGTTAATCGCTTTAAATAATGCCATCCCTTTGTAAGCGGTAAATAGTGACAGGGCGAATTAAAGTCGTGTTTCGGCAGTGTACAAGTCGATATAAGACCTTTAAAGGCGTTTATAACACACTAGCTGTTGCTCGCGACTTCGTCCGCATTTTGTTTTCAATGAAGTAGTAGTTTAAATCCTTCCATAGGATACAATTTATCTCCTTGCCAATTTTTATTGATAAGTTTCAAACAAATAACACCCAATACCCATTAAAAAGTGCTATACTAACATTCGCACCCCATTTTACTCCTTTATGAGGGTTACTTTGAAAAACCCTGAAACACGTGTCCATTTATTTTGCATTTTAATTATGCAAACTAAGTTTCAAAAGTTTAAAAAGTTTCATACATTAGTTTTCACTCCTTTTCACTCTTTTAGGGATTGAATTTCAAAAAACCCCGCCACAGTAGGTGGTTTTGCTGTAAAGAAAGCTACCTTTCAAATTAAAGTTTTATAGCTTTAGCGGTTTCGGCTCTACGATGATGAATCAGTCAGTCAGTCAGGTTAATCTCTTTTATGGGTATAGATTTAACAAATGGACAAATATTTGGTACTATTTCGCCAATCTATTCCTTTTTTAAAAGAAATACGACGCGTGTTTCTCCTCCACGAGGTATCGTCAGGGATACCTGAATCGTTCCGCACTTTGACGAAAAAATACTGTGCTCTGCAGACTTGTCGCTTCGCCAATCGTTGGAATGAGTTTTCGCAAAGTTATGTCTGAATCAATTATCTAGGCATTTATATGTAAGGCCAATAATATCTATCTTATATCCAAAATTGAATACCTTAAAATTGCAACAATTTTGTAGTTTTTAGATTATTTTGTAGTTTTGGTATAGTCCGGGTTTTAAAGTTTTTGCATGTCGCGTCCCCACAACACCAAAACTTGAAACGCACTCAGCGTTTCAAGTTTCTAGGAATATCGACGCAATTCATTTCTAGGAATACCTACTATAATAATACTTAACTTTAAATCTTGTCTTTCCCATAGTTTTATCTGTCCACCTCATTGTGCGACTTTGTGACTTCGCGGCTTTTTATCAAAGGTGTCAAACAAAACCGACAACCAACCAGAAGAGTTCAATCCACATAATAAATAATAAATCTCGGCTAATTCCAAAGGTACCTACTCTATCTTTGTAATTAGCCGATTTTTTTTTTTTTTTCTGAAATTGGTTCCGTAGGTATTTATTTTTAGTCGTTGTTCCGATTAAGACTTTATATATATTTTATTCATTAATTTATTTATTAATTCTGTTATTAGTTTTTCTTGGTTACTCTGTGCTGAATTAATTGGTTTTGTCACTGTTTTTTTCTGTGACCAAGAAAGAAGCAGTTACATGACTACAGAATAAACTAAGCAAAATAACTTCACGAAGAACCAAAGTAGTATTTACCAACATGATTGTCATCATTGTGTTAGGTTTGAATTTTCACATCAAAAATAACCCTTAAAAAATGGTCGGCAATTTCAAAGGATTTTATTTTGCTTTGAATGAATTGATTTTTGCTCAGTGATTTGTTGTACGCCGTGCTGTCAACTTCCTAGTTCCTGTTAAAAGTTTCGAGTGATCATCATGACATCCTTCTACCCTACAGTAATGTGGAATACGACGGACGATATGAATTTTGTGTGTTGGTGCCGCGCCGAACTATGAACAATGAGTTGACACATTGAACCATTGTTGTGACCATTGTGAGTGTGATTTTTACAAGTATCCATGTGTTTTTTCAACTCAATCATAAGTGCTTTGTGTTGGACACCTAAGTAGTACCTAGAATAGGTTCCTACTAATCAGGTAAAGTGGTGTTTGTTATTGTCAATTTTCAAAATTTTACGGATCCGCCTACTCAACTCAGACAAGACATTAAACTGTATTTAATCTACCTAAGTTGTTGCTTCTTTTATTTTAAAATTAAAAACATTATTTTGCAAGAGACGAATAGGTAATTGGATAAGCCGCTGGATAAATAGGTAGGTAGTTACTAAATAAATATCTACTTAGTTTTATGCTACAAACGAAACACCATGGCTTGTGTGAATACTGCAGTCAGTATGTAATGTAAGTAGGTACGTCAAAAGATACCTACATACATCAACCTAGGTACCTATCTAGCCTAGCTTAGCAAGCAATTTGAACTCACGCGAAACGATGTAGGTAAGTAACGCACTTAGAAACATTGTTGATAAAATAATAAGGGTTCTCAATTTTATTTCTTGAATGTTTTTGTATGGAAATCTGAAAATATTAATTAAGAGTTGTACCCCCACAACTCTTAATTTTCATGGTCGGAATCTGCTCTTTCAGGCTTAAAATACTAGTTTCTGGACAACCTGTATAAAAAATGCGGGGCAGTTTTTGAAAACTGCCGCTAGAAGTAAAAACTAAGGAACTTGTGAATTGTATCGTCGAGCTTATATTATTATTTTTGAATTATTTTCGGTTTGTAAAGAAGTGTTAATGACTAATTTAAACTTTAATCCTTGATCATAAACACTTCCTTATAAACCAAAATTAATTCAAAAATAATAATCTTATATTGTTATATTGTGGTTCATGGGAAGCGTGCGGTGACGATGACGCGAGATCCATGATTTTTGTTCACCCAAAAAGTGCTAAACGTGCCTAAAGAAGTTTTCACTTCAAAAATAATTTGACTTTATCTTCGAGTACTCATAAATTTTTAATTCTTTCACCACACTGATTCGAAATAACAAGTGACACAATAAGAATAAAACTCAGAGATGTTCAAATAAAAACTCAATTCATTATTCAATTTGCATTGACTTTAACTTTAGATATTGGCCCTGATTCAGTAGTTTCACCAGACTAGCTAAAATTTCCTAAAATACAGACCTTATTTTGCATATTATATTCCATATTAGAGTGATACTTTTAAATGACAGTTCTACTATAGGATAAAAATTGACGTTTGATTCCCTTATTGAATTGATTTTTCTTGGATTTTTTAGCAGTTTTTGCTAATTCTTTAGATGATGACTAAAATAAGCTAAAACACGCCAATCACACGTATATTTAGTAAATTTATGAAGCGGCATTTAAAAAGCCACACCCTTTTAAATGTTAAGTAGTCTAATTTGGACTTTGGTGGGAGCAAAGTAAGGTCGTTCGAAATTTAGATAATTTTATCTAGTTTGGCAAAACTAGAATCAGGGCCATCGTCTCTAAATTGAGAGCAACTAAGTGTTTCTAGATTGTTTGATTCAGTTAAACACTTGGACGTCTATTAATTTGACTTCAAATTGTTAAACTTTGTAAAGCTATTTACAAAATTATTTGAGTTTGAAAGTAAGTGGTGTTGTTGAGTAATTAGAAAACTTTTATAGATTTTAACAAAAGCTGTGCAAGGTCTTTTAAAATACGCCAATGCATAACCTTTTCTACTGATATAAAGGACTAGAGTTTGTGAAAACGTTTTGATTCACGGTGCAATGGTTGGACGGATTTGAAAAACTTGTGTCGGAGAGTACAGTACCTACCTGGCGAGCAAAGCGAGTTCTTACCACCCACAAAGCCATACCCAAAATTTCTAACAGCCTTAACAGTAACTGGCAAGCGAAGCGAGCCGCAATTTTATTATCTAGCGAGCATTACCATATCTAATTATCTATAGATAGCGAAGCAAGCAGGGTACTTTTTTAGATGTAGTCAATCTTTTAGCATATAATACAGATCTATTAGCTACTTTTTTACTATTTATATAGAAGTTTCTCATTTAACACTAGTGGCTCTATGAGCTGTAGACCTCGCGAACATTTGTCGAAATGAAATGAAATGAAATATAACTTTTTTTTACGTTCTCAACCCCCATACCTCCGCCATTATGAAAAATTTCCTGAACTGAACTGAATCGACAAAAGAAATATATGTAGTTATAGAACATGCTCACAAAATTTCACGAGAATCGGTTGAGAAATGCGACCTGTAGAGGAAAACATCCGGACAGACATACGAAATCATTTTTGCCTAAGCTGAAACGGAGACACTCGCTCGCCCTTCGCGCTCGCTCTGTCAATTATGTATATGTGAAATGTTTGTGTTGATGTTTGGTTATTTGATTGTTACTTAAGGGTATATTTAGATTTCATGTCAAATGTGGCACACATGTTCAAAATATTATTTAATGAAGTTCATGATAGACAATAAATATATCTACTACTTTATCTAAGCATCAGTCAAGAAAAGTCACAGACAAAGCTAAATACAAAAGGTTTTCTCATTCAAATAATTATAAACACCCTATTTGTATTTCATTAAATTGTACGCTAACGAAGGAAGGGCTCCCTCTGTAATTTCAGTTAATTAACTTAAATAATACACCTACTTACACGCGATACAGCCTATATTGTTCATGTTATGAGAGCCACAATTACAAAGAAAGCTGGTTTTTGAACTTTTAATAATGCGAGTAAATCCATTTTGTGTCAACAGTTGGTATTCTTTCAAAACTTTCGTGAGTTGTACTATACATTTTGATAAACACGGGCTTTACTCACGTATTATTTTGTCAATGGAAGCACTGACATTGTTTCGATTCGTCTAGAGAATCTTCATCAGGGTGAGTTTGATCCGCGGTCCGCTCGTTGCCGCTCGAGTTCACGGTTCGCACTGGTTCAGTGTATTCTTCTAAAAATGAATTTTAATTTTGTTTTTGTGTAAAACACAGTCAAGTTAGGTTTATAATTAAAAGTACACTCTGTGGTGTTCTTTAATTAGCTACTACAAATGTACTTTTATGTAAATACATCACTTCATAGTATAAAACAAAGTCGCTTCCCGCTGTCTGTCGGTCCCAATGTATGCTTAGATCTTTGATTTTAATTTTGATGCAGTTTTTTTAATAGATAGAATGATTCAAGTGGAAGGTTATATGTATAATACATGCATTATATAGTAGAAAAACACTGATAATTTTAGAGGTTTCTAATGTGATGTCATAAATAAACTATTTTTTTTGTGCTTTTTTTGTAGTATATTTAGTATCAGCATAGCATGGGTGCATGCATGCGTGCGAAGCCGGGGCGGGTCACTAGTACATTATATATATAAAAACACCCAGACCCGAAACAAATGCTTGCAGATTATACAAACATTAATCACTTACAAAACGTGTTGGAATAATTAAACAAATAAATAATAATAACGGTTATTTCACCGTTATCAGTATCTTCTGGCCCCAAACTAAGCAGAGCTTGTGTTATGGATACCACTTGACTGATATACTACTTATATACTTTTTTTTGTTTATACATACATATTATACATAGAAACACCCTGTTTCGGACAAATGTTTGTATGATCTGCAAGTATTTGTTTCAAGTCTGAAACAAAGACTTGCAGATCATACAAACATTTGTCCCGCGGCGGGAATCGAACCCGCAACCTTTTGCGTCTCAGCCGGACCTCTGGCCACTGCGCCACAGAGATTGCCAAATATATTTATCTGAATACTGATAATGGATCTATGTATGTTGCATTCTAAAATGCTTAAGATATGAGTATGTCATAATAAATCGGTCCTCTTACGTTGAGTAACGATAGCACAGGTCGGCATTGTTTTTTTCTTTTTAGAAAATGCAACGTACCTTTATTACAAAATAAATATACACGTGTTTCAAGGTTTTTCGAAACAACCCTTAAAAGGAATGCAATGGGGATGTTTAAATTTGTATAGGATTTTACATCGCGTAGAACTTAATTAGGAGTTTAATTGTAAAAAAATATAAAATGTTATTGTATCAACAAAATATACGTAATAAATGGACACGAATTTAAGGTTTTTTAAAAACAACTCTGTGGTGCAGTGGGCAAAGACCCGTATGAGACGCAGAAAGTTGCGGGTTTGATTCCCGACGGGCAACAAATGTTTGTATGATCTGTATCTTTAAGTATTTGTATCGGGTCTGAGTGTTTTTCTATGTATAATATGTAAGTATTTACAAAAGAATGTAGTATTCATAACACAAGCTCAGCTTACTTTTTAGTCCATTAAAATGTTACATTTTTTAGGCCTTAGTGTGCATTTGTCAGAGGACGCAATTTTATTTTTTTAATGTGTAGGGGGGGTCAGTAGAAGCTTAAGTTCAAGTTTGTGGGGTCGGCACCCTTGTCCCCCGGCCGCCATCTTGGAAAAGGGGGTGCAAAGGGTTTTCGCGCTGTATCTCGTAAACTAGTTACCTTACAGAAAATTTAATCAAACATAAAATGTAGCAAATTAAATTTCCTACAATTTTATTTCTATTACTTTTTATCGTCAAGTGACCAACAAAAAAGTTATAAACAAAAATAAATGAAAATTTTGTAACAAATTTCCGAATTTTTGTAGTATAATGGGAGTTGGTATTGGCGTCATTGTCGGTAATTCATCTTCTAATTCATTTTCTTCAAGTAATGTTGATATGTCCACGATGTTGCTGCAGCTTTCACCACCACAATGGAGGCAAACTGGTGAACATTTAAGGCCTGCTTTTCGGCAACCGCACGCACTTCCACAATTTCCTTTGCATCTACAAAAGATTAATTTCATAAGCTCGGGGGGTGCTGGAGGCTTGGAAGCTTGGATTGGCATCCAAAATTTTCCATGCTTTTTCCAGCCCCATTCTTCTGGATCACAATATTTACCGAGCCATAACTGAATCTGGTGATACACTCGGAAACTGTGGAAACGGGCTGCATCTTGTGTTGGAGGAAGTGAAGAGAGATTAAATGCATTTTTTGTCACTGTCTTAGCAAATCGTTTGTATCGCAGAGTGTCTAGAGTATCGTCTTTATTTCCGCCATATAAAAAGATTTTCATTTATTTTTGTTTATAACTTTTTTGTTGGTCACTTGACGATAAAAAGTAATAGAAATAAAATTGTAGGAAATTTAATTTGCTACATTTTATGTTTGATTAAATTTTCTGTAAGGTAACTAGTTTACGAGATACAGCGCGAAAACCCTTTGCACCCCCTTTTCCAAGATGGCGGCCGGGGGACAAGGGTGCCGACCCCACAAACTTGAACTTAAGCCTCTACTGACCCCCCCTACACATTAAAAAAATAAAATTGCGTCCTCTGACAAATGCATACCCAAATGTAACTTTTCAATGGACTATTTGGGCTAGATGATGTGTGAAATGCTTGACCTTATTTATTTATATATTGGGTTCAAAATGTATTTACACGCTATACCATTGAACGAAATAAAAGTTGGGAAATTGGGTTTTGATCTTGCTAAATATCGACTTTGTTCGAAGCGTTTCGTTTCTGGTGCTCTTATACTTCTAAACTATGAGGATGATGTTCTCCGAACTTTAGCGTCGGAGGCTTTTTTTCTTGTACGTGCTCACTGCTCAGGCGTCCACAGTTAACTTTCTACATAATGAAAGAAATAGGCAGGGCGCGGTTTATTTTATTAATGTGTACATGGCTTCGGGATCTTTACTTCCTTCCCTAAACGAGGGTTATATTTCAAAGGTTTATTCAAATTTTAGTTGTTACAAGAAAATGGGTTGAATATGTTTATTTAAGGGCATGATTTTTCATAAAGAATATCAAACTCAGATTACGTTATAACAAAACCTGATTTTGACAGCGAGTTAATGCCGCTCCGTGATGTTAAAGCTGGAAATTACACACAATTAATTTTTATACAAGCTTAAAAAAAATACCACTGAAGCAATATTATATTAATTTTGCTATATTAGAAAACCTAATTAAATTAAAGCTTTGACATAAACTTTTAATTCACAGCACGGTCTTGTGTGTAAAATAAAAATCTCTTTACTCGACCAATTCAAAATGCTGGAAAAATATAATTTTGGTAAAATTTGATATTTTTTTTTCTTCAGTAAAAATAAGCATAAGTACCTATCTTAAAAAATCGATACGCAAGTCATGTAAACTTTACATATTAGGAATCTAAAGATCTCGTAAATTATCAAAATAGCTTGGTATCTTATAATACAAAAGAAACTAAAGGAGAATATAATCTAAATATTTTTAGAGACGGCAAGCACACATGTTTGTGAGCTGTCTCTCTTGAGTCGGTAAATTACATGCGTGAGTTGACAAGGGCCTCATTTTACGTCGTAACATGATGTAAAAAACAAGACAACAACAAATATTGCGTGAAACGAAACGTGATGTACCTAAATCATGACTCACTTTGAAAGAAACACCAGATTACACTTCTGGCTTCTACTACACACCCCAGTACAAATATTCCAAGGCGGGATGATAATTCCTTGTGTCTAACAGTATAAACATATTCTATTCTTTCAGTAATCAAACTTTAGACGAGACTTTTTAGGTTCCGCAGTTTATGTTTTCGTGCTTTTCTGGGGATCGCGTTTCGACTAACGGCAATTCCCGCGGCTCCCTGTTAGATTTGCAAATTCATTAATTGTTGTGCAGGTAGGTACTATTGTTGTGAGGCTAGGTGTAAAAACCACAGTGTAAACCAAGAACTTGTCTGCCATTTTTTTTTATTTTATATTTTTTAATGTATTCTGTTTAACTTTGAATTCAATTCAAAGTCTGCACGATGTGCAATTTCAGAGCGAAACTTTTTTCAGACGTTAACTACAATAACATTGTATATAAAAAAAAATGATATTTGATTCTTTGGTGTTCAATGGTTTTTACATTTAGCCTTAAAGGTAAAAACAAATTTTCGATGAATCCAAAAATTAGAGCATTTCTTTAATTATAGTTGCGATGTTTAACGATGCAACGATGCAGCTTGTAACATCAATAATGCCGAACATTTCAGACAGCATCATCTGGCCCCAAAGTAAGCAAAGCTTGTGTTATGGGTACCACATGACTGTTATACTACTTATATACTTTTTTTTATATACATACATATTATACATAAAACACCCAGACCCGAGACCAATAGTTGCAGATCATACAAACATTTGTCCCGTGGTGGGAATCGAACCCGTAACCTTTTGCGTCTCAGCCGGACCTAAGCCCACTGCGCCACAGAGGTCGTAAATAATAAAATATTTTTGTGAACAGAAAATTTATTTATTGGTAAAATATTTTATACACATTGCCCTTACACGGTTTGTTGTGTCCAGGTCCATAGAGTTCTATCGCGAAAGTTTAAATGATCTTCCTATGTGATGGCAGAAATGTATAGATAACGAGTGTAAATACTCTGATTAAATATTATACAATATCTTAGAAAAACTAAATTTACATTTTTCGGCATAAAACGTACATGCCTTATATTAGACACGGAATAAACCGCAATGCGCACGAAGCCTTAATCAAAGATGAAATTGCGAAGAAATGGATCTAAATAAAGCTCGATACCGTCTTGTAGCACAATAAAACAGTTAACAAAACGAAACGAAGTGAAAGCCGCTGGAATGTTCGAGTTTGAACAGTGTTTCCAACACAAAAAGTTGCTAACACGCACTAAGGATCATGCAGTGTAAGACTAAAGGTTAAAGCGATATAGCAGAGGTTTACTTTATACGAATATAAAGTTAGTCTAGCAATTATTTTTGCCAAGCAAACATAGCGCTTACGTGATATATAACCGCTCTAATAGATCTACGGATTTATGGTGATTTATTATTTCATAGAAAAATTAGTAATATACGCGATTTAATTTGGTTAATAAATTGACTAGTGAGTTGCTAATTAGTTCAGAGTTCTGAACACTTTGATTTTTATCAGCACTAGTTGACCCAATGAACTTCATATTAAAACTACCCCAGAATTTAAGTTAACAAAACAAAAATAAATTCAAATCGGACGAGCCATTGTCGAGTTTTTGCGAGACGTAACGTAAGACAATAGATTTATCGAGACTAACGCACTCATATATAGATAACTAACGCATATATATATTCATTTGAGTCATCCTCGGAAACAGGGTAGTTGCAACATAAACGAATCGTCAGGAAAAAATTATAGGTAATACGTTATATATACCCGTTACCTTCAAAAACGACTAATAATAATACCCGTTTTTTTTTGTAAATACATTCATATTACACATATTAAAACACCCAGACCTGAGACATATAATTGCAGATCATACAAACATTAGACCCGCCGCGACAGGGTTTCACCCACTGCGCCACAGAGGTTGTCAAGTTTCAGAAAAACTAATATTTTTTCGCAAATCAAGTTTTTCCTGTCTTCCAATAATAATCACTGTCACTAAGTCTCAGTAGGTATGACACTTCATGTCTTGAAAAAATCTTGTATTCTCATTTTATGTAAGCCAAATTGCACCACACGACATTGGAAGAAGCTGAAGATTAGGAACTCGATTAAAGTCCATGTTTCAGAAATCACGATCCGTATAATTAAATTTTACCAACAAAAGTGCTTTGTGATCGGAATAAACAAGATGTGGATGTAATTATCACTTTAACTGCCACACTAAGAGTCATTTTTTATAAATGTCGTTTATATATGTAACCATTTTTTTTATATGAGGCCCTAAAGTAAGCAGAGCTTGTGTCATGTGGGTACCATACGATTGAAGGACAACTTACAACAAACATTTCAAGATCATACAAACATTTGTCCAACAGCGGGAATTGAACCCGTAACCTTCTGCTTCTCAGCCAGGCTTTGACCCTCTGCGCCAAAGAGGTGGGGTATTATATGACCTGAAGCAGTTAGTGCATATAAAAATAACTGAAGCCGAACAGGCTGTCTCTACATTGTATATTTTTAACATAAGCATATTAATAACTAGACTACCTACTGCCCTCGGCTTTACACTAGTGGTACCTACATAAAAAAAGACTATGACTGTCCTCAAGATCCAATATATCTCCTTACCATGTTCCATTAAGATCCTCTTAGCCTCTTAGCTGTGAAAAGGTTACAAGTACTGAGATAATTTTTAATATCAGTATGGCTTACGGCTAATTTATGTACCAATGTATAGCGATTTTTACGTTTTTTTCGTTTGCTACATAATTATTATATATTTTTTATTTGAAATATTTTTTTATTTGTCCTATTTATATTTGAAGAAAAATACCACGCCTAAGAGTGAAAAAATTGTGAAAAAAAATGTATTGGACTTTTTATTGAGTAATGTATTTATTAGGAAATATATATAAATAAAAACATTTTAAAAGTAATAAAGCATCCGTAAGAGTGGTAAAACAGGATAAGAAATGTTTTATGGTCTTACATTTTATTCAATGAAGTCGGTTTCCTTTTAGTTTTTAAAACGTATTTATGTAAACTACGTTCTGTAAGTCTGTTCTATAGTCAAAGTCAAAGTCAAAGTCAAAAGATGATTTATTCAATACAATCACAAGGATCACTTTGAAACGTCTTACATACTAGGTGAATTTAGGCGCAAATTCATCCTAACCCAAGCTCGAGAAGAATTGGCAAGAAACTCGTCTTGGTCCTAGCGCTTTTTTATATGATACATCTTATAACTACCTTAACTACGAAATACTAATACAAGAGAGCTTATACATTTCAAGTGTGTCGGTTAACTGTCTGACGGCTGAGCGACATGAGGCCATGCATTCTTATCAATAATATAGTCATTTATATTATAATAAGCTTTCTTCAAAAGAGTACCTTTAATGTATGCTTTAAATTTCTTAACAGGTAGTTTAGTAGTATTTTCAGGAAGCTTATTATAGAAGCGCACCGTGTTCCCCATAAATGTCTTATTAACTTTTTCTAGTCGAAATCTAGGGATGTATAATTGATGTTTATTCCTAGTATTGATTTTATGAATGTCACTATTTTGCTGAATCCCATCTCTATTTTTATGTGTGTATAACAAATTTTCATATATATATATTGAAATGAAATGAAATGAAATTAAAATGACATTTATTGAGAAAATAACAAACATGAGTAATCAGTGTACAATCATAACTTAACCTAATTAGTATATTTCTATAATTATTGGTTTTTTATTACTGATTGGACGAACATTGGTACCCAAGCTAGGATCGGTGTCCTGTGATATGGTGTACCAAGAATATTGTGAAGCTATTGTGAGAATATTAATTTCTTTGAATATTTCTCTCAAAGATTCTTGTGGTTTCATTTTATAAATGGCACGTATTGCCCTTTTTTGAATTACAAATATTTTAACAATATCAGCTGCTTTCCCTCAGAGAATGATGCCGTATGACATAACACTATGGAAGTAACTGAAATAAACTAGTCTAGCTGTAGCTTCATCAGTAAGCCACCGTATCGCACGAACTGCATATGCAGCGGAACTAAGCCTACCAGCAAGTGTTTCAATTTGTGGTCCCTACTGTAGTTTTGCATCAATATTAAGACCTAGGAAGGTCGTGGAATTTACAAGATTCATTGCCTCTCCATTTATTTAAATGTTGGACGGGCTATGAATAACATTTGGCAAAGTGAATTTGATACATTTAGTTTTTATTGAATTAAGCAATAGATTATTTACAGTGAACCAGTTAAGAACTAACGATAAGGATTCATTTACGTTATCGCAAATACTGGTTTTACCTCTATCAACTTTAAATATTAAAGACGTATCGTCTGCAAATAAAACTATATCACAAATATTTTTTACAAAAAAAGGTAAATCGTTAACGTATACTAGGAATAAAAAAGGGCCTAGTATCGATCCCTGAGGTACCCCTATATCAATAATTGATCCCGAAGACCTCTCACCACCCACGTCTACTATAATTCTATATATTCTAGTCTATAATTGGTAACATGTCCTAAACACAATGTCACCGAAGAATGAAGGGCCGTCGATTGCGCAATAGTGTAGCAATAATGTCTCATCGCGTACAATATACCTACTAATCTCAATATACCTACAACCTTACCTTAAAAGTAACAAAGAACGAAATGAGCTTACGAATTTCACTTTAAACTCGAACAATGCTGAAACTGCTTTAAATCGACCTCTACTGATTGTGGAAAGTTCAATGTTCAATATCGTTCCGACTTTGCAGACTTTAAAGTCTTTTAGCGACTTCTGTGGAACTCTTATAAGCGTTTTCTGTGAAATTGCGAAACCTTCTATGAGAATTTGTTCTTAAATGACAGCAAAGTATTTCACCTTAGTTCCTTTTTACTTTCAAAGTCCTCTAAATAAATAAATAGATTATAAAGACTCCCAGCTCCCTGAAAATTCAAACTAGTTTAGTTTGAATTTTCAAGGAACTTATTACCTATTAAGAAATTTAAAGCATACTTATATGGGCATACACAATACATGAAAGGTAGTCTTTTGAAGAAAGCGTATTATAATATAAATGGCTATATTATTGATAAGAATATATAGCCTCATGTCGCTCTAGCCTGAGACAGTTGACCGACTCACTTGAAATGTATAAACTCTCTGGTATAGTTTTACGTAGTTAAATTAGTTATAAGTTGGATCATGCAAAAAAGCGCTAGGACCAGGACGAGTTTCTTGCCGGTTATTCTCGGGCATGGGTTAAGTGAAATGGCACCTAAAATTCACTAGTATGTAAGACGTTGCAAAGTGATCCATGTGATTGTATTAAATAAAGTATCTTTTGACTTTGACTTTGACTTTGAGTCCAATCTAAAGGAGACAACAATGATGATGATGTGACTTTGACGTATTCGTCAAGCGCGAACCTTGGTAGCTCTGAAAATGAGAACGAAAATGGCTTGCTCAAAATATTGTCTTAAATAGCCTGACAAAAATCAGAGGAATCCCTTCTGTTGGATACAAGTTCTATGTAATATAAATGCTGAGTAAATTCTGTCAGCCTTCTGGTATCCGTAGTACCATCTAGTAGTACCATGTCAGAGTTTTGTTTAGTTTGGGGCTACAAAGCGATGTGTGTATAATTCATTATTCATGTATTTCTAAAGGTGTTTATTATATTTTTTGTTTTATGACCTTTGTATGCTCACTTTGTTTATTTTTTTATTGTAAGAAAATGACAGCTTTAAAAGTGAAATCTACCGAAATAGCGGGTTATTCAAAATAACATATCTTATTGGACAACCCGTTGTATATAGTTTTTCATATTCACTAAACAGAAACGTTACTAACAAAAGACAAGCCAGGTTTGTTGACTGCCATCCGCATATGCTGAGTTAGGGTCCATTTTGCAGCAAAAATTTAATTAAGTTATTATGAACAGGTTCTTTGGTTAGTATATAGTGTTTTTTCAAATTAAAACATATTCTATTATATACATAATCTTTACCCTCAACCCAGACTAAGTACTCAAATCTAAACGTGTTTACAGGGTCGAAAGCTTAAAGTAAAAAAACCGTGACATTTATGTAATGCTGTTTCATAGAGTTAATAAAAAAATGAGTGACTTATGACAAAATACATATAAAATAATTTAATAATAAAGAAATACTTTCATATTTTTAAATACATACATAACACAAACTATAACACCCAGATACAGAACAACCTATGTTCATCACACAAATGCGAGCAAGTCGAACCCTCAATATAAAGTGCAGAAGGCAAAACTACTACCAACTGAGCGTTCAGGCTAGTCAAAATGTGCCCATATGGGTTTAGATCTTAATGTGTATATTAACATTATTTTACGTATTCTGAATTTCACGTCTCGAACAAAAGGATGCCAGCCCCAAATAGCTGCATAAAAGTTCAGTAAACATCTGAGTTTAGCATCTACATAGAACCGGAGAAAATAAAACCGTGCTCCGAAACAAAACGAGGGAGTGACAGCTCGACAACCATTGTGTTTATATCACTTTACGATTGTTTACATGACAAAGAAAGAAATAATGTTTTTTTATATTATAGTCGCACTGTAATGCCGTAAAAATTCGTGCAACCAAACAATTTGTACACTAGATGTACGGTAGCAGAACAACACACTTTCATGCATTTTCACGATCGATTTTAGTCAACCGCCGCACGCGATTTTCACCGCACGACAAAAGTCGAAACCTAGTTTTTGTTTTAGTTGCCTGCGTCCTAGCTGAATTGCCATTCTGAATTCTGACAGTTTCTTCTGTACGACGAAAATCGTGTGGCTATAGTCACCTGTGTGAAGCCCGCAAAGCTTGTTTTTTTCTGTTTATGGTACGGAGTTAAAGCCGTTGGCTTACCTAAGGTACATCTGCGAAAGTTTCCAGCAGCAATCAGCATCGTATGAGTCGGATGAAAGTGCCAATTTAGCGAATGGAGGGATCCCGTGAATGTGCGCGGTTTAATAGAACTAATACAGGGTAGGATGCAGTAAACTTGGTACGGTTTATTAGGTTATGTTGCTAAAATATTTTAAAACAGTATACGTGCCAACTCTTATACAACTGAAGCAAAACAAACTAAAAAACATGCTCGCGATGTAATCCCCGGACTTAGCAGACACCTTCTTAGGTTTTTGGTTACTATGATCTTACCTTTGGCAAATACCTACGTTTTCCATAATACTTTACATGTCACAAGTTCATCACCGCAAGAAATGCTAACATCACACACATTATTGTTTTTTTAGATTCTAAGGTATACCAGTTTCCTACCGATATTTTCCTTCACTGTTTGAGGCATTCCAGACGTAAACTTTCCAAAAGAAAAAATCAAAAGTCTGACCGGGTTCGAACCCACAGACTTATGACCGAAAGGCAAGTCTACCACTTCCAGTGCATTTATAAGCTAGGTATACATGGAAAATATCAATTATTTAAATCTTAATTCAGACTGGTGTAGTTTTAATAACGTTAAAAACATAAACAAAACAAACCACAAACTTAATAGGTGGTTATGCTCTGTGTCCGAGCACTCGTTACATGTAGTCGACCCATTTATAATATAGCATAATTATAAATCCAAGTTTCTCATTTATCCAGGCAGGTGAACCTCAAAACAAGTCCACAATTAGGTGACTGCTTCAACTGGAGCATGGCGCCGTCGCAGAGTGAGCTGGTGGTCTTCTCCAGAGTCAGTGAACCGGCCGTAGACTTAGAGACTACACCACCGGACGGGCCCTGGCTGGAAGCCACGGCGTCCGCTGTGCCGTGGAGCTTGGGCGTGGATATCGCTATATGGAACGCTGTTGGTAAGTTATTTTTTAGTAATGCTTTTTCTTTCATAAACTGTTCAGGGGCTAACAAAGGGGACGATGAGGCGGAGCTTAAGAGACTATCTTATAATTATTTTTAACTTATGTGTTGACTAAATCTTTATTCGTTGCCATTAAAATGACAAGGACAGATCATACTTTAAAGAAGCGCTAGAATATCTAACAATAAACCGCAGCCTAAGTTCATCAAATACTAAGAAGAAGAACTGGACAGTTTGGGGAAACCTCTCAGAGAAGTTTTTTTTATGTTAGATCATAACAAAGAAGTTTTTAATAAATAAAGTGCAAAAATAACATTGTTTTACAATAATATTACTTACGTAAGCGGACAAAGAACCTTAAATTATTAAGAACTACTTTGGAGAGTAGAAAAACTAATAGAAGCTAAGTAATATAATAAATAACTAATGTGACATTCCACGTTTCTCTTCATTAAAAGCTCGTCAAATTTGTTTATTTTATAAGACAGAGAGCACTAAATTATTAATGAAACTTATTCAAATCTTTATTGCTAGTTTATGCTAGCTATAGCGCCATTTCAGTAAATATTTGAATGAAAACGCTGGATTGGTATAAACTTTGCTTGTTAAAAACTCTTTTTTGCACTTAAACTGAACTAGTAAATAATTTCTCTGTTATTGTAGCCAGTTTTCCGATGTAAATCGAAACTTGTTTTTATGCTATCGAATAACAATCGCATATTCATTACTCCGAAACTTTATTGGAATACAGAAGTCGTGAATTTTCCATTTCGGTGTAAATACAAATATAGTGGAATTTTATGAGTGTTTTTATTAGAATGATGTATATTTAGGTGTGTACGTAGCTAACCTTTGTCTTTGTCCTCTTTTGGTAAGCCCACACAAGTGTCAGACCATAGAAAGATAATACTCAGTAAACGTAAATAATATTATAATACAATAGTATTGTATTATTTTTACTCTACACAGTCTATTCCACTCATTATCTATTTAGCCAGCGTATCGCACCAATGTATCGATCCAAATAAAACTTTACGTCAAAGAGAGATTATCGCCAACTTTTCAAATACGAATACTGAAATACTGAAGTTCTTTAAGCACATAACCCGAAATAAAGACTCAATAGAGCATCTTGTAGTCCAAGGCAGAATGAAAGGCAAGAGATGCCGTAGCCGACCAGATGGGGAGATCTGGTTAAATCTTTAACTAGATCCACCATGACCGACTGTGCCACAATGCCTCCAATGGAGCCGAATGAAGACGCATAATCACGACCACTCTGCGCCAAGAGTTTCCGACTGAGAAGAGAGAATATCTTTTATCTATCTAATCAGCCTCCTATGTTCCCACTGCTGAATATAAGTTTCCTCTACAGCATGGCATATTTTAAAATCTTATGCCATGCACTAGTGGATTTTTATTTTATTTATTTAATCCTTGTAAATGTAGCCAAGTGTCAAGTGCAAGAAAGGAGCCTTTGACTTTGACACTTTAATCCTTTCACCACTCTGGCTCAAAAGATCTCAATAACATTAAACCACGTATTACCTTTTGATATAGTCCCGACGTAACTATTGCGTTGCAAAAACCGCGATAAATACCTATTAACTAAAAAACAATAAAAATTCAGATCATGAAAGTTTATAAAATACTACAGGCGTGCAAGTTATTTTAAAAGAAAAATAATACAAAATATCAACGAGTAAAGGAGAATAAAACCTTATTGGAATAGTTCATGAGCTGTTAGCTGTAACTTTGCAAAAACTCCGGCATTAACTATTTTTGTTCGATATAGTGGAAAATGCGAGGCAAGTATTTTTATTATAGCTTATACAAACCTATCTATTTTTATGTTCTTCCAGTTTATATTTAAATGTGATAATTTTGAATAAAACTTTGTTTTCTTGTATATTAACATCATATTCTAACTTTCTCCTTAACGTAATATCATGTTCTAATTTTGATCTCGCATTATTAGTTAAACTGTATCTAACCCTTGTAACCCTTTAACCTTGTCTTGTTGTGTTTTTTTTTAGTTCGGAGACTTAGAAGCTTTTTTCAAAGAAAAAATAATTAAAATCTAAATTGCTTTGAACAAATCATACGCAAAATTACTTTTTAATCAGCTCCCCTACATGAAATAATAGGAGCGAATTAAACAGAACAATAAGACAATAAGAAATAGACCAATGTAGAACTCTTTATGTGGATTTTTTTTTTGTCTCTTTGGCAAAAATGAGCATAATTGTATTCAATAAAAAACTGTAGCGTAGTTGATTAAAAATAGTAAACAGTCCTATGTTTTATAATTTAGTTTCAAAAAACTCTCAGATTGTAAAACTGTTTATGAATTAGTTCACGTGTTTTTCGCAATTTGTGAGCAGGACGGAAGATTATAAACTACCCAATATTTTATTTTAGTTTATATTAACGTGTACTTATTTGTTCCAGGCTGGGCTGGCTGGGGTGAATGGGGAGCATGTAGCAGAACCTGCGGCGAAGGAAGGCAAATCAGAAGAAGGTACTGCTCAAGACCTACCTGTGAAGGGTATGGAGAGCAGGCGAGAGTGTGCAACTCTTTTGCATGTGAAGGTTAGTTTTATGAAAGAATTTCCTAAAGTTTCCTAAGCCTAGTGTGAAGACCGCTGAAAGGTCTACCTATTTAAAATTCGAGTGCATTAATATTCATATTTGAAATCAGACATTTAAGAAAAAAAAAAAGTTTTTACTACAGCCCGGTAAAAAAAATTGCAAAATAAAATTGGATTAGAAATCATAGCCATTTAAATACAATAAAATTACATATAAAAGTCATAATGTCAATATTAATACTAACTAATTTTAAAAACTACTTGAGTAAACATTAATTAAAAAACAAAACCTTTCGGAATTAGCTCGGGGAACAGTAAAAAAGATCGATTCTATCGGCAATCAGATTAAGCGTGCGGATGCTGCAAGGTGCTTTGTGTAGCAAGTTGGTTCGCCCTATAGGGCGGGCTGCGGAAAAATATAACTCAGGTCGGTTTTGGGGTTCTGAAGTCTAAAATGGAACCCTTATAGTTTTGCCATGTTTGTTAATTTGTCTGTTCCTAATCAGAGCTTTAGTCCACAGACTTTTCTAGATTTTTATATATTTATTCGTTTTACCGTGTAATTAGTACGGTAATACGAATTAGTAGCCCCCACAATGTTATATAATAAAAATTTATTTAGAGTTACCTCCCTTACATGTAAAGAGAGTTGTTATTTTTATTATATTAACCCATCCTGTGATGTAGATAGGTGTTTCAATGATATTATGAGCTTTTGGAGCTTTGGAACATATTCATAATATATGTATGTTCAATGCAAAGCTTTAAAGTCTTAGTTTTAGACAGCCTTTATAATTTTTTTATTGTTTAACTAGCTGGTGCCCGCAACTATCTCTGCGCAGGATTAGTACATCGTGTAATTCTAACGGTTTTTGCAGCGCACGCCAAAATAGCTCGCAAATGGCAGATTTTTTCCTATTGACTTGATATTTATCGTTATATTTTGGACTATTCACATATTATCTTTAAAAATTTTAGCAAAATGTGTTATTCTGATCTATAAGCTATATTATTGTAAAGATTCATTAAAATCCATTTAGTAGTTTTAGCGTGAAAGAGTAACAAACATACATACAAACTTTCGCGTTTATAACATTAGTATGGATTAAAAACTTACCGTTTTATATATTTTCCCGTTACATATTACAAAAGACAAACTTTAATACTAATCTACAGTTTATACCTATGTAGTAATTATAATAGCACAGTAATTACAGCAATCTATCTAATAGTTAATGTCATCTTGATATCAGCTTGATTTACCACTAATTTACTTATCGTTATTGAAATGATTATTACGTTGATTGTGTTGTGTAATTATATATTAATCATAAACAGAAGCTTTGTGAAACCGTTAATGTATTATGCCAGACGTTATGGAATAAATGCCATCTCGTTTAAAAGTATCGCTATAATCAGTTGTTATTGTTATAGGAATTCATTGTACGTTTTCTATACCATAAATAAATAAATATTGCTGGACAATGCACACAACACTATCTAGGCCCAAACTATGCATATCTTATATTATGGTGACTAGATGACTGATAGAATACTTATATATTTTTAAATACATACTTATGATACTTTATAACAACCAGACACAGAACTAACACCTAGGTATGTTTTTTACAAAAAAGTTTATCCAGAGAGGGAATCAAACCCTCAACCTACAGCACAGAAAGCAGAGCTACTACCAACTAAGTTGACATGCCAGTCTGAGATAAATCTAGAATCAGGTAAAATGTTGTTTTATTTTATTAGTTTTTTTTAGTTGTATAATCTGAACCAATTCTGAAATTTATTTGACTAAGAGATGTCAGGCGGGGGAAACCGTGCGACAAGTAGTATTTTCATAAAACATTACAAGGAAATAATATTACATCAAAAACTGGAGTTATTTCTCATGTACCATAGCAATGTGTTACATCTGGTTTCAATTTTGATGATTTACTTACTTACCCGTGGAGCAATAATGTAATGATATATACGAAAAGCGAAATTGCAGTTTATTGGGGAAATATTTCATGTTTTCGTTGTTTTATCGTAGTGTTGAATATTTTTTGTTTTAATAATAATAATAATAATAATAAATAAATAATCCCGGACATTTCACACATCATTTGACCCCAAAGTAAGCAGAGCTTGTGTTATGGGTACCACATGTCTGATATACTACTTACATACTTTTTTTTTTGTAAATACGTACATTATTATATATAGAAACACCCAGACCCGAGACAAATACTTACAGATCATACAAACATTTGTCCCGCGGCGGGAATCGAACCCGCAACCTTCTGCGTCTCAGCCAGACCATAGCCCACTGCACCACAGAGGTTGTCATAGCATAAGTGTTTTGTTCGTAGCATATGGCTTACACAATGTTTTATTTGAATTCTGTTTCTAAATAGCTTCATATCACGAGATATAGTGTACTGTATCTCTAAATCAATTAATCGAAGTATTAATTAATCAATACAAAGACAACTTTAAATCGTCTTCTTACATCCTAGTTAATCTAGGTGCCTCCTGACCTGAGTTCAAGACTAATCCGGCAAGAAACTACTCGTCTGGTCATATCTCTTTTTGGTATTACTAATTTTGTTACAGATGACGAGTCGAATTGAAGTAGATTCATTTCAAGCTGTTTTGTTATATAAATAATTTGTTATTTTATAAAAAGCCTTAGCAGTTTCAGTTTTGTTTAAATTTGCCAATCGACAAATCTAGCATCGCTTAATTACCACAATTATTTCATTTTGTCATTGTCGTAAGTTGCTTAACGTTGTCCTGACGTCGTAATAGGCAAATATTGCCAATTATGATGCAATCTATGCAGCACTTACTTTAGAGCGTACCGAGACTGTGATGAAAACCAAATCGCCTCTCAACTTGCTCACATTGAGTATCGCAAACCTCTCGTTGTTCACACAACTGGAAGATCAGACCCTCGACTGACAAACAAGGCCACTAGAGAACTTTGCGTACAAAGCTTGAGAACTTCAAGTAGTATCGGAAATGTTTATTTTAGACATGAAGTTGCTGCTTGTAGTAGCGCAAATTCAAGTTTGATGGAACTTAGCCCTTAATGTATTCACTACATATACAAAAACATTTCTACCAGTAAAGTATTATTGAACAGATTGTAGATTGTGAATAAGACTATATACGATAAGTAGGTTATATTATTTTCCCCATCCCATATTCAGCTATATTGATTACTATCCATCCCATGGCAGAGATTGCTATCTAGCGATAAGACCGCCCATTGTACAACCGCGTAACTAAACATTGTTTCGTATAACAGTCCAATGTATTTGTGGTGTGAAATAAAGTATTTTGTATCTATCTATCTATCTACCTATCCTGTTTTATAAACGCCCTATAACATTCAGCGAAAACGTACGCGAAAAAGCACACGTTGAGTGTTGGCTCGGCTCATAAAATCTGTGCTGCGAGTATAAAATTCTGATTCAAATAAAACCTTGATAATAACAACTTTAATTTGTTTTTATCGATAACCTAGTATAACGGAAGGTTAATGTTGTTTGTTACATGCGGTTATATAAATAGAAACTGAACGTGCACGTGAACCCTTGTACAAAACCCAAACAGTAAATGGAAACACATCTTGTTAAAACTAATTCCAGTTCCAATCAAACTAATCATTGAAACAATACGTGATACTCATGTTGCAAATTGATACTGATACTGAGTATCAAAAAATCCATTATATTTATATTGTTTATGTTCATATACTACTCAGTAAATGAGTTCTATGAATTGCCACTGATTTAATTAATACATATATGATTGATATTTTGTAAATTAAAACCGTGATTTATTTATTTTATATTAGTTTTAGTATTATATTGACATAGAATGAATGTTACAAAGTTGAATGTAGTTAATTGAATGTAATTCGTTTTCAAATGAAGGTATATTTTAATATTTTTGTACAAAATCTGACCTGTAACCTGGTGTTATTAATAAATGATTGTGATAATAAATAAAATAAGTGATAATAAATAATATGGTAATAATAAGTGATAATAAATGATTGTATTGTATTGTATTGTATATACCTTAGTCACTGATATAGCTACAAATATCGTCCCATCAGTCTTGTCCTAGGAAACAGATTCTGTAAGGTACACAGAAAATATAAAAGGTCTTGTTCGGCTACGTTCGGTACCTACTCGTTTTATTTCAACGAATGATGAAATATACGAAAATGTTAATAACATAATAAGTCATAATTTAAATAATTTATTTTTATTTTCTGTAACAAAAATATATTATATTAAATATATACAATTAGTTATAGATAATAACGTAACTCAGTTCACTGACCGCAGGAAGAGTGCCCAAAAGGCTTGCAACGTTACCTCGTTGAATACATAATAACTTATTTCAAAAAAGAAACTAATCTTAAAAGTTGGATTTAGTCGTGTCCTCTCACTCGCACAATGCTTACAGCAATATTGTGTAAATGAGAGAACATGACTATAATATGCATTAATAATTAATTTGTGAAACAAGTTATACCAATATTACAAACTTTGTCCTCAGGTACAATAAACCCGCTAGCGCCAGGAGCTAGGCGGAACTTCCACCCTGCCCAGGCTAGATGGGGTTCAGTACCCGATCGCCCTCACGCATTTAGTCTGAGGCCGAACTCTTACATCTGGATCGCGTCGTCTGAACTCTTCGGCGCTGGCAAGACATTTCCGCGGGAGTTCACGCTTTTTATATCACTGAGGCTGCGGCCAGAGGTATGTAGACTAAAGAATAGCCACCCGTCGTTTCCTCAAGTAAAAAGGGCATAGCAGCCTAGTTGTGGAAACCACTACACTGTTCAAGAACAGAATAGCGTAGTATTTATGATAAATTCAATAAGATAAAAGACTAGAGACAAATAGATTACCTGGAAGACTGGTTTCAGGCCTGGCTGCTTGGAGCAAACAATTCGCTTTTTAGACCAATTCAGTTTTTGTCTTCTATTCTATTTGCAGTTATTTAATATGGTTCTGATACTAGGAGGGCAGCAAAATCTGTAACAGGCAGTGATTGTGCTGTTGCATTTCTTAACTAAAACTAAGTAAAATTATTGTTGTCCTTTTCCTACTTCACAAAAATTAATCAGGATCAAGATCACTGCCAATATCTATGCGGACCTTCAAGATACTTAAGCCGTTGTCTTTTACGCAGAGTGGAGGCTACGGGCAAGGAACTCTTTTCTCCCTTCGCTCAAGAAGACGCACTGGGTCATTCCTCTCCCTGGAACTGGCTGGCAGAGGAGCAGCCAGGCTGGTGCATGCTGGAGCTGGATCCTCTAGGTCCATCTACTTGGCTGTGCCGCTTTATGACTTCCGGTGGCATCACGTTGCTATCAGGTAACTTTTTGTAACGTAAGTTAGAGAAACTGGAAAATATTCTTTGAACAAGTGCATAGTGTTCTCTAAACAAGTACCTAGTGTTATTTGAACAACTGCCTAGTATTCTTTAAACAAGTACCTAGTGTTCTTTGAACAACTGCCTAGTATTCCTTAAACAAGTACCTAGTATTTTTTAAACAAGTGCAAAGTGTTCTTTAATAAATGCCTAGTGTTATTTAAAGAAGTGCCTAGTGTTCTTTTAACAAGTGTCTAGTGTATTTGAAACGAATATTTAGCGTTCTTTTTACTGATGTGACTACCTATGGCATTTTAACTGAGTAATCCATGCTACTTTATCTTTAAGAGCACTTTATTATTGTATTTTATATAATAATATGGTAACCATAACAAAGGCTTTCAGGTCGCCTTACAACTCCATCACATTAATTAATTGGATGTATATCCAAGACAGACAGTCTGTAGTATCCCTAAATTAGGTGAGCTGAAAGGTACAGTAGTAGGTCAAACAGAAAGTAATGCTAGGGTAAATACAAATATTTTCAAATCCAATTAAGATTTTAATTGCTACATAAACTCATGTTTGACAAAACAGGAAAATAAACCAGACTTTCCTCATAAAACAATGTTTTAAATAATTAGTGTCCCTGGAATAAAATAAGCACGTTATAAAGCCGCCATTGGACACTTTTTTATAGAAATAATAAAACAATTTTATTGTTTTAGACATTTAATTAGAGATTCTGTTTTTTTTGTTATCAAACATGTTTGCTAATTCGGAAAAAGGTCGAAATGCGGAATGGGAAATTCGCAATAAATTCCAAGAATTTACATACACGCATTTCACGAAGTCAAAAATTAATGTGTTACCGTTTAGGAAGTAAAGCCTCGAATACACGAGGTGAGTGCTACTGTTACAGGTTTTTGATTATTTAATTGTGGTCACTGAAAATTAAGAAGTAATATTCTATTATTTTATTCATAATATATGGTCTAGCTTTTTTAACTTTTAATATCCCATTTCTATAAAATAAGATCAGCCGTCATTCGTCATTTCTCTTTTCTCAACGATCCGTTATGTTTTCATAAAGACATTATTCGATGTTTGCGTATTTGAACCCAGTATCATAGGTAACGGAACCGTTAGTAAAAAACCCAATCAATAGTATTTTTGATAGAATAGCAGAATGGGATGTACAAAGTTTCTAGTAAACTGTTTACCTAAAATCGCCACGAGTACTAGCTTCGTCTAAGAACGACTTTAGACAGCAAACACAAGCAAATTAAACACAGGGAGAATGGAAAATTAAAATTGTCCCTCTAATTGAACGTGGGAGTCCCTAATTATTTGGGATTCAGAGCACGGATAGGATAGGCAAATAACCTTTTTTGTGACATTGCTACAACAGAATACAGATTCTAGTCTACGTTATTTACCTTGAAGGTTTATTATAACTTTATATAGCGTTAAAAAGTCTTTACTGTTTTCACTTACTTTTTTTCACTTTATATTTTCACTTTTCACTTGCCTAGCAGTGCGTATGTTATTTACAAACTATTATTTCTGTCAGTTAATGAGTTGCTTAGCTTTAAACACTTTACAATCGATGCCCGAACTTTGAATAGTGCGTAACGGTATATTTTTCGTTAATGCTGTTTCTAATTATTTGGGAATCCAATTTATGTTTTCTAGAGTTAGTAAAAACGGGATTTAACTTTACCGCGGTCAACTGTGACCTTGATATCTGTTAAAAGGTGTTAACTTTGTGGTTGCTTTGTCTCGTTGTGCAATTATAAAACGCATATTATTAATATTAAATTAGTAGGTAATTCAATTTAATTATTTGGCAGTGTTCACGATGACAACACAGTGAGGGCATATGTCGACTGCCGCTGGCTAAGAACCGACGTGCTTGAGAAAGATGCCCTCGATACTCCAAGGGACGCTGACCTCATCATAGGGTACCTCTTTTCGGTGAGTATTCTAATGCCACAAATTTATTTTAAATAAAGTTATTTTTATTTAACAAATTTACAGTGACTATATTTTTTTCTTTTAAAAATGGTTGTACACAGTTGATGTTATACATTTTAGAGAGTATGTACTAAAGAACTGTTTTATTTAGAGCCTTATGCTTGAGTTTTTTAAATTAAACAAATAGTAGGTAGATGATACATATATATATCGCCTTTTTGAGTGTGTTTTAAGACCTTACTGACTTGTGTTAGACATACATGTTTGATACAAAACATTTATTCTAAAGTAATCATGGAAATGGAATAATATATAATATACATGTGAAAAAGTTGAGCTACCTAAAGACCGTTTAAAACGATCAGTCGATAGCTCAATTGATCCAGATCACTGCCAGAGTGTAGCATCCCCAAGACACTAGTGGCATTGCCACGTTGAATGGCAATGCTAGTACTCTGGGCCAGATAGTAGCTTTTGGATCAAGCGATGTTTCTACCAAAAAACTTTGACACTTGGCTGAATCGTTATAACATGATGCAAACTGTTTTAACATAGTCCCATAACCACTCTACACAGTTATAAGCTTATATCTTTTATCTGATAATTATATAGTTACCTAGCATAATTGTTTCAATTAATAAATAATCATAATAATCCATCTATCTTTCTTTATATAATTCTACTGCACGTGTGTATGTCACTGAACTACTCCGAAACGGCTGGACCGATTTGAATGATTTTTTTGTGTGTGTGTTCAAATGAATTCGAGAATGGTTTAGATTTACAATTAGATTTACAATTAGTCGTCCACGCGGTTTTTTTTTTAAACGCACGGACGAAGTCGCGAACGGGACAGCTAGTATAGTATATAAAAATGAATCCCTTTTTCCCTTGTTCACAGCATCACGCGTGAACGGCTACACCGATTTTGCAAATGTCTATGATCAGGAAAATGTTTTTAAGATAAAATTAAGAAAGTTGCGTGGAAAATTAGAAAATAAGAAAACTTAACGACGCCATAAGGTTACATCAAAAAGTAACTTTTCTTGACATAACTGTCAGTCGCTTGACAGTTATATATTATACCAATTCGAATTCAGTTTTCATAGTTAAGACAGGACAACATCTGTCGGGTCAGTTAGTAATATAATAAAAATAATGCCGGACATTTCACACAGCATCATCTGACCCCAAAGTAAGCAGAGCATGTGTTATGGGTACCACATGACTGATGTACTACTAATATACTTTTTTTTGTAAACATACGTTGGAACACCCGAGACAAATACTTGCAGATCATACAAACATTTGAACTGGTTCACTGCATGACAGACATAAACCAATGGCTTCTACGATTAATTCCATAACCTTGTGATCAGTACTTCCCAACTGGGACATCCCAGATTCTAACTCGAGTGTCCTTATTAAATAAATCCCGCCTGCGAAATCAAATATTTGCAAAAAGCTCGAGGATAATAATGTTTGTTTTTGCTTAATTTTTGATGGATTTACGTTATTAATTTTCTTAATAATGTTGAGTTTATTCGCGCATGATTTAGGTAATAATTTCATTGTAGGTACATTTTATTTACAGCTAAATACAATTTTGACTGTTATTTTTATATAACAAGTTTTACATGTAGCTTCGACCGCATTTTATAAACATTGATTTTCAGTATACTTTTTTCCTCTTGTGGCATACCACAAGGGGTTAAAAGTAAATAATAAACTAATAATTGCTGCACATTTCACACACATTATCTTGACCCTAAATATGCAACCATGATTGATATACTACATAACCTCTTAACTTAAATATTCCCTTATACCTTGATGACTACTGAAGCTAGATCCTAACAAAATACATAGGCGTAAAGCTGGTTTAATGCAGAAGAAAAACATGTAAACTGTTAATCACATTTATGAAAACATACAAATTACTAGAAGAACACCCAGAACCGAAACTAATATTTTCAAATCATACATACTAAATCATACTTGTTCTCAAGGCCTTAGCCCAATGCGCCACATAAGTCTCAAGAAAAAGTAAAAAAAGTTATTTTCAGGTTTTTTACTGCTTATCCCTCTGTAGTATCATCATCATCATATCATAAAGCAGTAACAAATATCCTCGAACAACTCACAAACTTTGTCACTTTGTCACTAATATTCATAAAAAATAGATATTAATAGCTTCTACTAACTTCTAATAGATATTAATGACTGGTTACTACATACAAGTAAACAATGACTTGGTATTCCAAGTCACTGACTCTATCTATACTAAGCATAAAACAGATGGACAAATTGTTAGTACTATTCCATATTAGTAATAGATTATTCCTTCTTCAAAAAGAAACACCTCGACTCGCTCCGCACTTTGACGAAAAAAAAACACTGTGCTCTGCAGACTTGTTGCTTAGCCGATCGTTGAACCAAGATTTGAGAAAGGAATAGATTGGCGGAATAGTACTAAATATTTGTCCATCTATTTAATGTTTTTTAAAGGATTTCCGCAGGGTCACGCCTGAACCAATTAACTATCCATACTAAGTTTTCTTCAAAATGCTGCCGCTGCAGCATTATTCAGCCACATCATGAAAAACATACACACAAGCTTTACCGTTTGTATATTAGTAGGATTAATGAAAAGGATAATTAAAAGATTGAGACAGTTCTTTTGTTTTATTAGCCCAGTCATTTCACTCGCATCATTATACACCAAGTCCCTGCTAAGACCTATCTCTTTTTAACAGGGAGATCTGGAGCAGTTGGTTTTAGTACCAAGAGCTGGAGAAGCGCAGAAGCAGTGCTCAAGCCAAGGTGTTGGAGTATCCGACACGTCGGTCAGCATGAACGGGACGTAGCCTAAAACTGGTTAACTCAGCTGCAGATGACACGAATTCTTTAGGGTAGATCGATGCAGATTAAGGTAATCGCGATATCGTGAGGAGTGCAACATTGGCCAACACGACCGCGCTGTCAAGAGCGTAATGGTAAGAAGATTTTTAGATCGATCCTTATCTATCTTATAATCATATACCAACTAATATTGGCGTTTAAATTTGTTGTTATCATTATTCATTTCGAGTGACGTTATGAGGAAACCGGCATGTTGTAACCTATAAAGTTCAAAGACATATGCCAAGTGCACGAAGGAAGGAGCCTCTGAAGCGCACTTTAAACCTTTCACCACACTGGTTTGAAATAACTAATGGCACGATAAGATGTAGAATATAAAGATAAGCACGGATCATATTTTAAACGCCATTATTTAATGGCATTCTACAGATAGATGGCAAATCTTCAAACATAAAATCGAAACACAATAAGCAACATATTTATAAATGAGTACACTATGACACGAGGAGATGCGAATATCCATATCAACTATGGTATTTTGAGCATTGGGTCGTGTTGTCAGTGTCTACTGGGATTTTGTTTTGGATATAAGTTGGTCATACTAAGTCATACTAAGATCAATGTTTTAATACAAACACTTTTTTATTACTTACTACTTTTTTGGTACTTTTTTGGTGTAAACGCATACTTTTATAAGTTTATTTTACGTTGTAGAGTTAAATCAGTTCAACGGAAAATACTTGTAACTTTGACCCAGAACTAATGAAATTATTACCTGTTTTTCGTAAATTTGACCCATAACTAATTAAATTATCTGAACAATATTATGTATTACTTATACACGCTTAACCTCTTTTGTAATATTTAATAAACATGATAAAATGAAGTATTATTAGATTCTAATTTATTCAAGAGCTATGTCGTATGAATTTTTAACTAATGCCTGAATACTGAAACATCGCTCAACTATTTGAGATCAACTCAAACACAAACAAAGACAAATTAAAATTTTATGAACAATGGTTATCTAAGAATTAAATAATGATTCAATAATGTGTCAGTATTTGGTCATTGTTTAGAAGTTACCTACTTAATTTGGTCTTTAATTTGAACTTTAATTCAATACCTTTGTAATTCCGTACAATAATAATAATAGCTAGATGATAGTAGGTATGTTTTATTTACTGCTGTACATTATAAGCAACTGTAAACGTAGTAAGTATAACAATATAATATACGTACTTTCTTTGTTAAAAACATAGCTAAAAAGTTAAATTTTGTATAAAGGTACTCTAGATTTGATTTAAAAACATAATGAAGACGAAAATCTTTTTTAGTTCAACAAATTAATAGTAAATACTTTTATATTCTAAGCATTTCGATGGTGTATTGAAATAAAATTAGAATGTTATTTCTATGATTGTTTTAGTAAAATGTGCTTAATAAAATAATCCTCATAAAAATCTTTCAATGTGTATTTTTTCTGAAATGTTTTTTATTTAAGTAAATACACGTGTAAAGATGCATTCAGACAGTGTGCTTCAACGTATCGTATTGAGGTGGGTGGGCGAGAGCCGAAACAAGAATGTATTTTTCCTGTGGTTTTCGTAATAATATTAATTGATGACAATCCATGTAATGATTTAAATTTCAAATAAATATATGCTGCCGATTGAAATATATTGATTTACATGCTGCCGTTACTCCTGTAAGCCTGTTTTTGATGTATAAAGCTAAAATAAATGTGGAAATAGCGGAATACATACAACAATATAAAAACGTGCTGTCTGAAAGCTTCTGTAGTCAATGTTATTCCCTGTTTTCTGTATATAATCGTTCGTATTTTGATTATTTGTATTCTGAAATTAAAACGGCTGTTTATATTTCATTAATTTATCAATAAAGGAGACTACGGTTATGTTCTTTGATTTTATTTACGAATCAAGATAAACACTAACAGAAATGGTTAATTATGTATTTATTTACATCCTTAAATAATTTATTAACTAGCACTTAAACAACTGTTGTAACTCATGCAGCATTTCGAACGTTTGTTCCATTGTAGTACTTTGCCAGCAATGGTGCTTAGCAAATCTTCGTACAGCAAGTGTGTATTGTGATGTTTGGGCAGCAACAGCAACAGCTCGGGCCACAGCATCATCCGCAGCAAGGCCCGCTGCCACCGCAAGGTCCGCAGCACATGTTTAAATATTCTTTGAATCTGTCTCAAGAGGAATGATAGATAACTTTGCCGAATTTCGGAGCAGCGTGAAACTAATAAAATGTCTAAAACATAGATATATAAATATATTTATATATCTATGATATATATGATATATAAATATATTTATATATCTATGATATATATGATATATAAATATATTTATATCTATGTTTATATAAATTTTAAATTTATTTTTGTTTTTTTTTATTTTATTATATAAATCACATTTGATTGAAAACAATCGAATGAGAACAGTCAATGAAAACAGTCGAATTGAGAACCTTCTCTTTTTTTGAAGTCGGTTAAAAATAAGTCTAGGCTACTCCAGTATGGCGATTATGGAACTTTTGACAGAATCAATGTATTCGTTTTGATTAGCAATCGACATATTATTTCAATCATAAGTTTGATTGTAATTGGAACCAGTTTTGACAAGATGGATAACTATTACCTACGTACGTTCTATATCTACACCAGACAAAGTAAATATATAGACGGATACTATATATTTACTATATGAATAACTAAAGTGAAGTCTCAAAACCATGCTCCTCTGTGTAAATACACGCACCCACGTACACACATCTACCCAAACCGTGCTCATTGCTCTTAGTATATGCATACATACTTATACTATTAAGAATTATGTCATGTCGTGGTCACTATAACATATGACAAAAAAATAACATCATTTATTTAATATTAATATATAAAAGCAAGAAGCACAACTTCGGTGTATGTGTGTGCGTAGGTGCGGGTATCTACACACAGGTGCACGATTTTGAGACTTATTTTGGTTGATTGCGGCGCTCCGTCTTCATATTTATTATTTGATCTGAGAATTTTATTTATATGACAGCATGTATGACAATCAACATCAAACTTCCGTAATACCAACTCATCAATAGTAACTGAAAGTGATTTGTATCAAAGTTTTGATAGTATCAGAAGTCCATAATCGCCCCGCAGGTCACTGGCGACATTTGTATCAAGTTTCATCCAAAACTAATGATAACAGCTTTATCGAGCTTTAGAAGGAAAATCACGAGGATCATTTTGAATCCTCTTACAGACTCATTGAATTTGGGTGTCGATTCCTTCTCAACGATTTCAAGAAGCTGGAAAAATCACGTCTTGATCCTAGCTTCGAAACACGCTTTTTTGTACAAACCATATATATCAACTATTTTTAACTAAAATCTTAACGTAATAAAATAGGTTTTAGGCATTCATAACTTTTGTGATACAGCAAAGACAACAAATTTCTCCTAAAAGCCTTGAAACTTTCCAACACCCGCCATAACCCAGGGATAAATTTACGTAAATCCAATAAAAAATTCTGTAGATATGTAAAAGTTTGGAGCTTAAAGGTTAAGTAATATAGTAAGCACGATTCAGTAAAATCCCCGTATGTACATTTTTCCTTTTATTAAAATTGGTTAAGGTGACTAATTAATGTATAGAATTAACAGGGGTTTTTAATTATGTTTAAAAACATGGTTTTTATATAGTTATCTTAACATAGGTATTAAAACTAGTTAATATACTATTAAAACTAGAGTCAAGTTTGCGAAAAAAAGAGATCACAATTCCGACAATGAAATGTTATTTTTCAGTGTTCTTAGGTTATTACTAGGGTTTCGTTAGTTCAACAAGCAAATCTTATAATTTTACCAAATCCGTATGTCTGTCTGTCCGTTCCTAAACAAGATTCCTAACAAGATACTAGCTCGCAACCTATTAGTCTTATTGTAATTAAATTTTGCACGATAATAGGTAGCCTTCACAAAGATAATGTAATAAGAACTTGAAAATCATGTTTTTAGTCTCCTGTACGTGTGTAAGACTAGCGATGTTTTTTTTACCTTACTACCACCTTGTGTGGCATATTGATGAATTAGTATTTTAAAGATATGTCTTAAAGTATTTTATGTGGTACAAAGTATCATAAGTATGTGTTTAAAAATTTATATGTCGGCAGATGGGGCTTCGAAGTGTCTCGTATAGCCTTTGGAGACCATGACTCGTCTTTCGCCTGGGTCAAACTGCTCCAGTTTAGTCCTCAAATAAAATACTTAATAGTTTCATATTTCAACAGAACTTTTAAATGTCAATCGCACAACTATAATGACCATAATACAACATTAAAGACAAAGTATTTGTACACTGGCCATTATCCATTACTTCAAGCAAATTCAGCTCAAAACCACACGCCACCTTTTCTGCCATTCTGCAGAAAGCGAAAGAACGCGAGAAATCTCTTTCTTCTTCTTCATACAAAAATGAAATCTATCCAAATGTGCAAGCTACTAATTACCTGACAGCTACTGACACTAGACGTTGACAAAATATGCTGGTCAAGATGGTTGTGCATTGTCTACCAATATTAATTTAAATAGTTCATAGATACATATATTTATTGGTTGATAGAGTCCAGTATTTTACCTACCGATTTAACCACTGCTTGAACCTGTATAGTACCTGAATAGTTTTCAAAATTGAATCGTATATACTAATATTAGAAAAAGATAGTACTACTTGTAAAGCTTTACTTGATTATGAGTAGCTCCGTACTTATGTTTGCTTGCTGCCAATTTGCTTCCAACCCTCCAACAGGTAATTTATTTAACGAATTTTACTTATTTTGATTACTGATTGTGACTTATGTCATAATTTTTTTACAAGTTTGTTACATATTATTAAATTAAATTTATAATCCCGGACATTTCACACAACATCATCTGGCCCCAAAGTAAGCAGAGCTTGTGTTATGGGTACCACATGACTGATATACTACTTATATATTTTTTTATTTTTTATTTTTGTAAATACATACATATTATACATAGGTGGTTTGTAACTTTAAAAAAACATCGGTATTCCATAATAATTTTGAAGTGATAACTTCTTATGGGAGGGTAAACCGCTTCGTTGCGTTACGGTACCAGTCTGTCTGGCTTTTCTTTACACATACGGCAGCGGTACGCAGGCACCTCCTCTCTCACTGTAACCCACAGCGCTAGTTAGATTAGTTTAAGTTATCACTTCTGTCGGGCGTTCCGAGACGCACACGTTTTTCTATTTAGTGAATTACCGTAGATGGTGTTGAATTGGTTTAGAACCTGACCACTATTCATTCTTAACCTTCCTGACTTCGGAAGCCTTGACTGTGCGTGATCGCATGCGATTGGCCAATTTATATTTGTTCGTCCACTAAAGCCACCAATAGCTGAATTGACATTCTGATAAGCTAGCCTCAAAAGTTGTACTATCAGAAGCATCAACCAGTCCATACAATACACAATACTGCAAGATATGTAACTTACTGATGTTACTGAGTTAAAGCGTGCGTTTAGCTATAGTTCAACCCTGACGCTTGAAATACGTCAATTTTCATCAGCGTGTTGTTTGTAAAAGTTTGGGATAAGATAGACAAGATGGGCTTGTCAAACAGAATCTTGAATAATAATATATTTTTATGGTAATCAAAGTGGTTTTATAAATATTTAACAAATATATACTTGTGAGCAAAAGTATTACGTATAGTGAAACAATTGTGTTGATTATTGGCTTTAAAAATAGTAGATGTTACACCGAGCGCAAATTGAGTTATTAATGCACGAGTGTTATGATGGTGCCCGAGCGCATGCGAGGGTACTGAATTAACACGAGTGCATTAATTACTCTCTTTAGCAAGATGCGTAATTTACTTTTCTTTCAACTACCAATCTACCTACTGTGATGAAATATACCTACTGTAACTAAAAATATGAAGAATCAAAGTTTTACAATGGTACAAAATGCGTGCCAATTGTTTTTTTTCAAGTCGGTTTTGTTCAGCTGATTTTTATCATCAGCCAGTATCTTTTTGATCAAATGTAAACTTTTTATATAAAATTTAATGGGATATATTAAAACCTCTGTGGTAAATTTATATCTAAATAAAAAGTAAAAAACAGTGCAATAATGAAAACAGGGCAATAATGAGATTTCATATAACAGTACTGCACTGTTTTGGTTCTAAGCAAAAAATACGTCCTTTGTGATCGGTTTTGTAGTGATTAATGATAACATTACTACGAATTTGCAAGAAAATATATTAATGCTATTTCTTATATCAATAGAGAGAGCTAAGAAGAAAATAAATGTTAAGTTTTATGTATTAGTACTGTACTTATAGGAATTATATTTATGACATTTATATATCATATTTATATATTACCACACAGCAAAAAACAAACCTATCGCTCCCGGGCCGGTCACTAAGTTATCCAATGTCCAATAATTATTATTTACGTATGTTTCTACATAATAGATATCTTTCTTATTTTATTGTTATTTAAATTTATAAAAAAGATGTCTACTCGTATATCTAAATCCCCATCTTTTACCCTTCTAAGTAAAACAAATTCTTTGTGAACGCCATCCATCTCTGTTTCAATAAGCCTTGGTTTATGAATAAAGCTTTTGATCCTCTGTAAGTAGGTTAAGTGTGTAGCTGCGTACGCTCTGAAGGTCTTCATACTTTACCAGCTTGCTTGATCTTTATAGATACCAAACTGGACTGAAGATGCGTTCATACGACGGCTAACCTATCAGCTCAGTTGGTAGTTGCTCTGCCTTCTGCGCTGTAGGATGAGGATTCTATTTCATCCCAGGACACATTTGTGTGACGAACATAGATGTTTGTTCTGTGTCTCAGTATTTTATGTGTGTATTTAAAAATTTAAGTATTATATCAGCCTTCTAGTCAACATATTACAAGCTTTGCTTAGTTTGTGGCTAGATGGTGTTGTGTGCATTATCCACCAATAATTATTTATATATATTTATACTTCTTAATATTAGGTAGTAAAATTTTTTCACTGAACTGCTTATTAATCTAATTGTCATTTTACGGAATAATCATCATCATTGGCCTTTGTTCATCTGTTGAAGATGATTTAGGTAGTTACAGAGCAGTTTATTGTAATTGAAAACTTTCCTTCACTCTAAGCTGAGGTGGGTGAAGTTTCTTCTCAACCAACGTCACTCTGCCTGGGATTTTGTTTGATAGCAGGCCTTCCCAGGTACCCACAATAACTTCTCGACCTTGCCGACAGAACTCGCAGGAAAGACGAATCAGTACATGCAGTGTCGATTCGGTTGCAGGTGCATAACCGCTGGCACCGAGCCGGGCTTGTTTCTAGTTTTTCTTCTCTACTGATGTTTTATTTATTTTATTTATTATATCTCTATTTTATGGAATACTCCCGTGCTTTTGATGTGCACCCTTAGATATTCTTAATGATGTGCAACTAGAGATCCAAGTCTCACAAGCCCGAGGGTTTTCGTCACTTGCTCGTATATCCATACTCCATACTAATATATAAATTCGAAAGTGGGTCTGTCTTTATGTTATTTTTTCACGGGCTTAAAGATCTTTATAAAATTTCGTTAGCAAATACATTGTATTTTGGCAAATAATGAGTGTCGCCAAGATAAAATGACATTACGCTACACTACACCTGTGAAGCCGCGGGCAGCAGCAGCATTGTATTTTTTATTTCAGTCATTGAAGTTGTCAAATTCATGTCTTAACTTATAATATGACATATTCTTACGCTTTGCATAGGAATATAGTGTGCTGTATGTCTCCAATAACCACCACAATTTTTGTGTATACCTGTTTACTGTAAGAGTTATTTTTATGCGCTTTAAGAATGCAATATTATAAGATTGTCTTTCGATTTAGCAGTAGGCTCCGCAAGCTATAAACCATAGGAACATCAAAAATGCAAATGCGAAGACGAACGGATGGCACGTGCAAATTGAATTCCATTTCCCCTATTCATTGCCAGACATTTTGTTAGCAAATCGGAAAGCGGGCCTTTCGATTTCCTTAACAAAATGGCTCCATCTTTCAAGTCTTTATACTAGCCTATGTCACTTTAAACTCTTGAAAATAAGTAAATTATATTATAGTTGATGTAACGCACTTTGAATACTGTCGGATCATGGTTGTTAGGTAGTTTATGAATGATCCGTGTAAGAAAGAACCAATATTTTTTTCTTGTGAACAATTCACACGACAATAACCTCAAACTAAGCATAGCTGGTGACCAGATAACTGGAAGAATATATTTTTAAATACATATTTATGATATATTTTGATACACATGTATTTAACTCACTTCTTATTTTTTTGATGAGGGCACCGACACTGTTTTTATTCATCTCGAGAATTTTCATCAGAGTGAGGTTGATCCGCGGGCCGCTCGTTGCCGCTCGAGCTCACGGTTCGCACTCCTATAAGAGCACTCCAAAGTATAAAACAAAGTCGCCTTCTGCTGTCTGTCTGGCCCTGTGTATGCTTAGATCTTTAAAACTACTAACGGATTTTGATGCGGTTTTATTAATAGATAGAGTAATTCAAGAGGAAGAATTATATATATAATACATGCATAATATAGAAGAGAAACACTGATAATTTAGGGAAGAATGAGATTTAGAGAATTTTAGAGGTTTCTAATGTGATGTCGTAAATAAAAAAATTTTTTTGCGCATACATTGCAAACGCTGGCTGAACGCTATGAGATGGATAAAAATAATGTAGTAAAATATTATACACCTTAAAAAGGTCTACACAAATATGTTTATATCTATTTCTTAGGCTATGTTATTCTCTTAGATAACGCTGTATGTACATTCTGTAGTATATTTAGTTTTAATTTATTTATTTATTTGGTTTACCAACGGTTGCTACAACCTTAAAAGCTTAAAACACATTATAATACTTAATGCTAATTGCACAACCAATTACAGGTAAACACTGCATGCAAAAGTAAAATTATACTTAATATTAAGAGACAATAACTTAATGAAACTAGATGAAAGTAGTGTTTCTACTTAATTTAACTTAACTAAAGTGGGTGGGGGAAACTTACGTACATGTGAACTATTTTAACTAGAAATAAACAATTTATAAAATGAACCAGAAACTTAGAAAACGTTCAGTTATGACATAGTATTCGGCAAGTTCTCAGTTAAGAACTTCCGGAACTTATTGAGTTTTATCAAAAATATATTTATCGAATCACAATATTTAACCATGGCTTTGCTGATTCTAGGGATGGGTGAGTTGCAACCAAGGACTGTAGTGCAAAGTGGTGAGAGTAGGAGAGGGATGGGCCGGCGGTAGTATCAGCATTGCACCCGTGCGATGCCGGGGCGGGTCGCTAGTATTTTATAACACCCAGACAGATACGAAACATTTATGTTTATCACACAAATATAATTATCCGGGGAGGGAATGGACTTTGGACACACAGCACTACCAATTGAGCTGAGAGACTAGTCAATCTATAAACTTGGCAATAACTGTAAAATAATACATACAGGGGGTTCCTTTAATATTGTATGTTTCTATAGGGCTACTGTAATCACCTTGTCATAGGGTGAGCCATATGTTAGCCTCCAATTTTTTTTTATCAAAAAAATTGATAAAAAAAAATTGATCCAACAAACTTTTTGTTGGATTTTTTTTTTACTTGTGCTGTAAGATCTGAAAAAAGCTACTCCAAGGGATCGCAGTCCTTTGTATTTGCTATTCATTTTAACTTTATATTAATAATAAATACAAAGGTTCACGCCTCGCTTCCACGCGCTCTTGGGAAAGAGGATCTTGACAGACAGATAGACGAACAACAAAGTGATCCTAAAAGACAACCTTTTTTCTTTCTGAGGTACAGAACCCTAAAAAATGAGAGTAATTAACCTCTTAACCCATTTATAAGTTCAAGCGACTGTTATGTAACATATCAAAACGATGATGACGACTAAACAGATGGCTTAACTTACCTACTAATAGGTAGGTATACCTTCTGTTTTTGAACTCAATGTCGTCCTTCTTCGAAGTGAATCAGATTGTCGTTACAAACGACAAGGCACGTGATGTATGACGTCATTGCTCGATTATCTCTTCTCTTTTCTTATAAACGCTTCTTTTTAGAATTTCAATCACAGAGACGCGTGATTGGAATATATGCTTGGTAAGTGTTTGTGCATCTTTCGAGTTCTACAGTACAGAAGAAATCCTTACAGTTGCGCTCGCAGAGTGAATAGCGTTTTATGATGATGTCATTTTGCATTGTAATACTTGTAAGTGGCCTCTACAAATTATAAATTTAAAAAAATTAAAAAAGTAATGTACAAAGACAAAGTCAAAGTCAAAAGATGATTTATTCAATACAATCACAAGGATCACTTTGAAACGTCTTACATACTAGGTGAATTTAGGTGCCAATTCATCCTAACCCAAGCTCGAGAAGAATTGGCAAGAAACTCGTCTTGGTCCTAGGGCTTTTTTATATGATCCATCTTATAACTACCTTAACTACGAAATACCAATACAAGAGATTTTATACATTTCAAGTGTGTCGGTTAACTGTCTGACGGCAGAGCGACATGAGGCCATGCATTCTTATCAATAATATAGTCATCTATATTATAATAAGCTTTCTTCAAAAGACTACCTTTAATGTATGCTTTAAATTTCTTAATAGGTAGTTTAGTAGCATTTTCAGGAAGCTTATTATAGAAGCGCACCGTGTTCCCCATAAATGACTTATTAACTTTTTCTAGTCGAAACCAAGGGATGTATAATTTATGTTTATTCCTAGTGTTGACTTTATGAAGATCACTATTTTGCTGAATCCCATCTCTATTTTTATGTGTATATAACAAATTTTCATATATATATTGTGAAGCTATTGTGAGAATATTAATTTCTTTGAATATTTCTCTCAAAGATTCTCGTGGTTTCATTTTATAAATGGCACGTATTGCCTTTTTTGAATCACAAATATTTTACCAATACCAGCTGCTTTCTAGCTGTCTAGCTGTAGCTTCATCAGTAAGCCACCGTATCGCACGAACTGCATATGCAGCGGAACTAAGCCTACCAGCAAGCGTTTCAATTTGTGTTCCCCACTGTAGTTTTGCATCAATATTAAGACCTAGGAAAATCGTGGAATTTACAAGATTCATTGCCTCTCCATTTATTTCAATGTTGGACGGGCTATGAATAACATTTGGCAAAGTGAATTTGATACATTTAGTTTTTTTGGAATTAAGCAAAAGATTATTTACAGTGAACCAGTTAAAAACTAACGATAAGGATTCATTTACGTTATCGCATATACTGGTTTTACCTCTATCAACTTTAAAAATTAAAGACGTATCGTCTGCAAATAAAACTATATCACAAATATTTTTTACATAAAAAGGTAAATCATTAACGTATACTAGGAATAAAAAAGGGCCTAGTATCGATCCCTGAGGTACCCCTATATCAATAATTGATCCCAAAGACCTCTCACCACCCACGTCTACTTTCTGGACTCTATTGGATAGATAAGACTGTATGAGGTCAATCGCCCGGTTTTTAATGCCATAATATTTTAACTTTGTGATTAGGGTTGCATGACTCACACAGTCAAAGGCCTTAGATAGATCGCAGAATACCCCAATATACATATAAAAATATTAATAAATAAATATTGTTGGACAATGCACACAACACCATCTAGCCACAAACAAAGCATGCTTGTATTATGGTGACCTGATGTCTAATAGAATACTTATATATTTTTAAACACATACTTATAACATTTTGATAAACACGGGCTTTACTCGCGTATTATTTTGTCGATGGAAGCACGGTTCGCAAAGTGCGACCCGTGAACTCGAGCGGCGACGAGCGGACCGCTGATCAAACTCACCCTGATGAAAATTCTCTAGATAAATCGAAACAGTGTCGTTGCCTCCACCGACTAAATAATACGTGAGTAAAGCCCGTGTTTATCAAAATGTATAGTGCTACACACGAAAGTTTTGAAAGTGACATACTTATAACGCCCAGAAACACAATAAACCTGTTCAAACAGAATAAATGTTCATCACACAAATGTTTGTCCAGTGAGGGATCTGAACCCTCAACTTATACTCTTCGTTTTTCACTTTACAGAATTGTTTCCAGTTTTTATATCGCAGAAAGCAGAGCTACTATCAACTGAGCTTAAAGGGCAGTCATGTAAAGTTGTTTTTTAAAACATCGTGTATTATATTATACATCGTATAATGCACTCGTAGTATGTCTAACTTACGGCTTTCCTAGCAGATTAAAGAAGTTAGACAACGCATTCATGAGAGCGCTTCCGTGCTTCAGGGCCCACGTTAAACTGCTGGTTCCGACTTATAAAAAATTGGGACATTGCGGTCTATTAACTGCTGTCTGAAACAAATGTTTTAGTATATAAAAAATCATGCTGGATATATCACGCATCATCTGGCCCCAAAGCAAGCAGAGCTTGTGTTATGGGAACCACATGACTGATACAATAATATTATTAATATTACTAATACTTTTTTGTAAATATTATACATTCTTCTACTTTCGTGTCAATTTTCTCTCATAAAAAATAAATTTGCCTCGACCAAGATGTTGCTGCCGCTATAGCGGCATCCGAGGCGGTGTTAAGATCAGCTCTTGTGCAGGAGGACAAGTAGGGCAATCAAGTAGATGAGACATAGTTTGGAAGAGAGCACCACAGTCGCACTGTACACGTGACTTGTCTAGACATTCCAATATTATACATAAAAAACAACGAGACCCGCGCCAAATATTGAAGATCTTATAAACATTTGTCCCGCGGCGATCGAACCTATAACCTTTGTCACAGCGTCACAGGTCTTCGCCCACTGTGTCGCAGAAGTCGTTAAATTTGTTTCATCAGTAACGTCAGCTAAGATGGTGAACACGACATCATCCGGCCCCAGAGCAGAGCAAGTAAGCAAAGCTGCTTGTGTTATGAGTACCACATAACTGTCTGGATACTGACGCGGGCCATAAAAGTGCTAAACCTGGTGGCGGTGATCATTGACATAATATATTTCACTGTCCAAAGAGCGAGTTTGTAAGAGCGATGTTATATATTTTGAGTTATTGTAAATAGGTAATTATTATTATTTGATTTCAAACTAGATTTCGATTTTAATTTTGACATTATGAAGATTTTATAAGACTTTAAGATAATTATTTAGTTATTATTTGATTAAATTTTCTTATTATTATTTGCCCCCTGGTACATAAGAAATGACGATCTCCATAGAGACCTCAGAAAAGAGTCCGTCGATAAGGTAATACAAAATTTTGCAAAAGCTCACGAACAGAGGCTTCATCACCATGTGAACGTCGAGGCAATCCAGCTCCTCAACATCACGGACATTGTAAGAAGGCATAAACGGAAAAATCCATTTGAGTTAGTGTAGTTAGTGTCCCTTTAACTAGAGGCTGTAAGAAAAGTGCTATTGGACACATTCTTAGTATAATTTATTTTATAAAATTATGTAAAACAAAATTACTCATTAGCTTATTTAGCTAGATTGTAATAATTTATAATATATATAATATGTAATAATCATTTATTTAGCGCATGATCAATTTGTGCACTGAATAAAAAAAATTTTTTTTTATCATTGTTTGATTTATTTATTTTAGTTTTTGCCCTTTGACATTTATTTATTAAATTGTGACTAATCTATTATATTAGGTCTAACCTGTAATGGTAGGTGTATTGTTTGAATTAAAAAATAAATATCACTTTATTACTTTTTTTCTATAAATACTTACATATTATACATAGAAACACCCAGGCTCGAGACAAATACTAGCAGATCATACAAACATTTGTCCCGTGGTGGGAATCGAACCCTCAACGTTTTTCTTTTCAGGCGGGTGTTCGCCTACTACGCCACAAAGGTCGTCTAGCTTATATAGTTTTATACTTGTTGACTATGGATTAGGTTAGGATTAGAATACTTCTAAAACAAGTCCTAAACAATGAACATTAATCAGTCTTCCCTTTTCGTCTTAAGGCAGTGCTTTGAGGTTATTCAAAAATAGCTTTTGCCCGTGTTTACCCGCGAGATATAGAGGTATAGATATAAAGATTTATTATACAGGGTGTCCCAGAAAATAATGTCAAGCGAAAGTCCAGAGATAGAACACCTCTTGGGGTACCCGAATCACCCCCATGTATGTTCCGCGATTTTTTATAGTTTTCGATTTATGAATCTTTGAAAATTTTCTACTTGATCAATTTAAAAAATTCTTTAAAAAAAAAGTAGAAAACTTTCTTGAGAATCAGTTAATAATTGCGTGATTAACAAACATACCTCTAAACATCCAGAAACTTTAATTTATTATAGAAACAAAGTTGACTCTATACTCTGCTCCTTGTTAAGAGCTAAATGTGATCAAATTCAAGTGTTATACTTAGACTTAAAACTTGTGTAACCAATGTATTTTAGTAAAACAAATTTAGGTCAGAGTTTTAAGTTACAAGGAAAAGCATTTAGTGCAGCTTTGCCGATGAAATATTTTTAGAAGTCAAGCTAGTGGGAGTAATAATACATATAAAACTGAACAGAATAAAATACAATTGCATTTATTTGTTGCAGCATGAAACAAATAAATAAGTTATAGTAAAAAAATAAAAAAATAGCTCCAGATGATTCTTTGTGAAGTGTACAGTTCTTTGTGAAGTGTACAACGTTACCTTTTTTTTAAATAATTATACATAAAAAACACCCAAACTCGATTATATATAGTAGGAATACCTACTATACAAGTAAGTTATATCGAAACAGCAGTACCGTATATCTAAGGTAAGCTTGTATAGACTAGTCTCCAACTATGGTCATGGTCTTACGAAGCATAAGCAGTCACAAATAGTGGTGACCGCGCTTAATATCGCTTATTTTAGTCACGCTACGCTACCAACACCAAGTCTAAAAAACTATTAATAAACAATTAGTTATCTTGACCTTACTCTATTATTACCTACTGATGCTCTTATTCATAATCACCACAGTAACTAAGTATTCTTACAATTTGTTTTTGTCACTAAATAATTGTAAACACAAAAATATATTGTTAATAAAGAACTGTATGTTTAGTGGTTATACCTTTTTTAAATCTATTAACCGACTTTAAGGAAGGAGAATGTTCTCAATTCGTCGCAATCTTTATTTTTTTATGTGTGTTCACTGATTACTCAAAGACGCTTGAATCGATATCGAAAATTATTTTATTGTTTCAAAGGTTTCAAAGGTTTCAAAATGTTCTTGTTCTTTGTTCTATCGAAATCGGTAGAGCGGTTTAAAAAAAAACGGCCAAGTGCGAGTTGGACTCGCGCACCGAGGGCTTCGTACAAACCTGTAGGTATATAAGTAAAAGTTCACCCATCACGACAATCGAGTCATAGTTGGATGGATGGTAGAACTAAAAATTTACACATTTCAAAATTTTTTCCCATGCGAGTGTTGAAAATTTACGGCATAAACGACTGTATCCTTTGATTGCGTTGGCTTAGAAGTTTGATTTTTTCCCAGCTTTAAGGGACTTGAGTATTTGATATATATTTCAGCTTGATCCTCCACGCCTTCCTGAGAAAAAGGGTCTTGACAGATAGACGGACGGACAACAAAGTGATCCTATAAGGGTTCCGTTTTTTCCTCTCGAGGTACGGAACCCTATAAATCAACAAAAATAAAAAAATGCATACATTGATTATATTTTTTAATGTAAGTACATGAAGTGGGTTGTCTTTTTAGTTTTAAAAGCGTAATTTTAAGTATAGGTATACATATTTAAGATAGAATAAGACCCAGACAAAAGACAAATAATTAAACTTGTAGAAATTGTTTATACCTTTTTTGAGGGGGATACAGGATACGTGATTGGGTAGGTAGGTACCTAATACTTAAACGAGTTCTTGTTTCGATATGTTGTCAATAAAATACTTTACATTTTTATTTAATCATTTTCAACAATTTCGCAACGTAGGTTAAGTAACCTAACAATGTAAATGTATAGCAAATATTTCAAATTACGTCTACATTTTCAGTTAAATAAATTCAAAGAGCTGAAACGGGAGACTAATAGCATATTTTCGGAATTGAATTCGTTCCGGATCCCAGACCGAAATCCCATTTAAATCTAAGCTACTGTATTTATGCCACGAACGTGCTATGAACTTTGTAGACTTCTGTGGAACTAGTAAAACTCATAAAGAAACGCTTTTTAAAAGTTGGTGAAGCTATCGACATAAGTTTGTTGTTATGGCGAAGCACTTGTAGCATACATATCATCGAAGTTCAGCAACTTTCGGCGAATTAAAGACCTTAAAATTTTACTTTTCCACAACAGATACATTTGAGCAGCCTACAGAGTGGTCACTAATTCATTCGAATGTAAAAGTAGCAGTCGTTTTGGCCACCATACGTTTCTCTACACTCTTCCTAGTGTCGTGTTCCACATTGCTGAAGGTTGTGACCTCCGCGAATCATACCTTGGACGATCGCTTTCCACTTGCTTCGGTCTTCGGCAGTGAGCCCACACTGCCGTAGACCGAAGCAAGTCGTCGTCGTCGACGTTCTTGTTTGTGGTGTTCCGGATCTGGTCTGTCTACTGCATCGGACTCCTTCCCACATCGGGAACGGCACATCTTTCTTGTGCACAAAGATTGTTAACACGTTAGCTGTCCATGCACTACATTTAGTGCATTTTGGTGTTAGCTGTGAAGTCCGTGCACTTCATGTAGTTCATAGTTCTGTTTCAGAGATGTCGGGCACTGGACGCTAGAGCTATGAGGTTGAATTTCGGGGGACGTATAGATAGGTAATTTGGTAAAATAAAACAACCTGGATATGAAGAATTTTGAATAAAATATTATAGAATAGAAGAATACAATCTTGGCTGGTTTGGAGTTTTTATATGTGGGAAGAAATCTTTTAACGGCCTTACACGCCTCACAACTTGAACATTGCGTGAATACCGCTTAAGATTTGCCCTATCACTATTTGTCACTATCTTTATTACAAAATTGACCTCGCACAGTGAAGGCTTTCAAAGTCAGTAATGGTTAATATGAGTGGTCAGCTCCCAAATTAATTAACACCATATAATTAGCATAGCAAAAAAAATTGTAGATAGATAGATAAATAGCTCTTTATTGATTACCACACGGAAAATTACAATTACAATAACTGTAATATTAAGGGCAAAACGATGCTCGGTCTTATTGCTAATAGCAATCTCTACCAGACAACGTTTTTAGGCCATTTTTTTTCTAAGCATTTTGATAAACACGGGCATTACTCACGTATTATTTTGTCGATGGAAGCACCGACACTGTTTAGATTCATCTAAAGAATCTTCATCAGGGTGAGTTAGATTCGCGGTCCGCTCGTTGCCGCTTGAGTTCACGGTTCGCACTGAACTTTTTTTGGTTTACAAATCAGGCTTTTTCTCAAAACCCAATTAAACGTCAGTATTCGTGACACTTATCTTTATATATCTTATTATTTTGTAACATTTCGTGTTTCTCCAAACAGAAATTGAGATGGTATGGTTAGGTACAATGATCTCTATCCAAATGGCCAATTCAATGTTTTATATTTATCAAAATAATTTATACCTGTATTGAAAAACAATTACGAAAAGTCATAGTATCTTTGAAATACCTATCCCACGGTATCTACGGCCACACGATGGTCTATTCAAATATGGATATAAAATAATCATTACGTTTTAAAAACTAAAAAGAAACCGACTTTATTGAATGAAATTTGAGCCTATATACATTTTTATTGGAAAGTAGATGTATTTTGTATATATATAATATGGGTAGGCCAAATAAACGCACCGCTCCAATGAGACAGCGAGGTATCGAAGTACATAAAAACATCATCGATATATACAATTTTTAGATTTTCGTTGAATTTTCAGCTCGACCACCTTCACCACCTGTGAAGCATACCCTTTCAAAAAAAAAGAACTTTCCAAATCTGTCCAGCCGTTTTTGAGTAATTGGTGAACATACCTAAAAAAAAAGATTCTGACGAATTGAGAACCTCCTCCTTTTTGATAAAGTCGGTTAAAATCAACCTCACTTTACGTGAAGGGGGGGAATCCCTTAAAACCTTTTAAGTTTTTAGTTTTTATATCACTTCCCGTTAAAACTAATAGTCTGCTAACAAGAGAAAGATTAAAGGCGGACAGAGAAACAGAGAGAAACAATAAGGATTCCTAATAGATTTCGTGATTGACTTTTGACAGATTTTTTTTATGTAATGCCACTTATATCTATGCAAAGTGTGTGGATATCGGTTTCCTTAATAGTCAATTATGATGAAACGAATTATAATTGACAGTATTGATCATGTCCATTCTTTCGCAGATTATTGTATTTAGTTTTGTGCGATTGGAAAGACGTATCCAATCCCGCCATTTACGATTTCTTTATTTATATAAGTTATGCAATCGTACTGCGCAGCAACTTCATAAAAACGGTTATTACTCAGAATATTCACCAAAAAATAAATCATACTTCCCGAATGAAATAAAGAAGTTAAATAAATCCAGTACCCTGTTTTAAGCCAACGTGTTAAAATTTACAGCTTCATAGCAGCCGAACTTGAACTATGAGCCCAATAAGCTGTGCCAATTTCGGGGTAAAGCCAGGACCACAAGACTCAGGGGTAAGTAGATTTATTGTTGTTTATAAAAGACAAGATTCCTCTCGCGGTTTCGCATGCTTACGACCTCTCTGGCGCAGTGGGCTAAGATCCGGCTGAGACACAAAAGGTTGCGGGTTCGATTCCCACCGCGGGACAAATGTTTGTACGACCTGCAAGTATTTGTCTCGGGTCTGGATGTTTCTATGTATAATATGTATGTATTTACAAAAAAAAAGTATATCAGTCATGTGGTACCCATAACACAAGCTCTACTTACTTTGGGGCCAGATGATGTTGTGTGAAATGTCCGGTATTTTAAAAAACAAAAACTATTTGGCACTTTATGAAACTGATTTATAGGGTGAAAACTTGCCTTATGGTCTATATAACAGACTATCATTGCAAACTAGTCTTTCCAAAGTTCATGTCTTTTTTTTAAAAGTAACGGCAAGGACGCGTCATAAACACCCTCATAATATTAGTAGGAATAGGATTTATTTAAGATTTAGGTATATATTATTTGACTTTCAAAAAAATCGTCAGTTGTACTATACATTTTGATAAACACGGCTTTTACTCATGTTTTATTTTGAAGCATCGTTACTGTTTCGATTCATTTAGACTTCATCATGGTGAGTTTGGCCCGCGATCCGCTTGTTGCCGCTCGCGTTCCGCGATCCGCTTGTTCGGTTCGCAACGTGAATAGAGTTTGGATATATTATTAAAACCCGTGTTTATCAAAATATATTTTTATATAATATATAATATAAAATATAATATATTTTTTTTAAATGCCGGACATTTACACAGCGTCGTTTGGCCCCAAAGAAGCATAGCTTGCTAATGTAAGTAGTATATTAACAAACTCCACATACATGACTGAGATATTACATTATATTCTTTTAGTCATTTTTAAACACTTACATAAAAACACACAGACCATACCAATAGTTTGAAATGTAAAATTATATTTACTAAAATAGAATATAAATAAGTATATCGCATTAAATTAACAAGAATGAACAGTGAAACCCAGTTTTGATACTGGAATAAACTCGCGGGTAGAGTACTCTATTCTTTATTCTTTATTGTACACACATTGAACACATTTAGAAACATACTTATTATATGGCATGTACACAGGCGAGCTTAACCCTAAAAAGAGTTCTCTTACAGCAAACCTTGGGAAATAAAAATATTACAAACTAGTGGTGGGTATGATGCGTACAAAAGGGAGAAAGAGAAACAGAAATGAATAAATATTAAAACATACTAACAAGTAGAAAAGTACACTATAAAACTGACTTAAAATTTAATTTAATAAACTAAAATAATTAGAATAATACATACATAAACTAAATATACTTATACTAACAAATAATATATAACATAATAATATAATAAGTATACATAAATAAATCATATATATTTATATACATTTATAATACATAAATAAAATATTAATATAAACAATTACAAGGAGAGATAATGCTCTTTAACTTTTCGCTTAAAAATGCTAAGCGAAGCGCTGTCGCGGATTTCATAAGGGAGAGAATTCCACAATTTTACAGAGTGAACCGTGAACGATCCACCATACCGACTAGAGGAGTGAGGAGGAATTTTCAGAATAAGAGTTTTTGCTGTTCTACAGGGATCACCACGAGGAACAAGGAAATCGAAACGCTCATAAAGATAAGAAGGAGAGAGGGGGTTGTTAAGAATATTATAAAGAAGAGATAGAACATGCAAATCACGCCGACGACGAATAGGAAGCCATTTTAATTGGGCTCTGAACATTGAGACGTGATCAAACTTGCGCAGTCCAAATATGAATCGGATACACAAGTTTTGAAGGCGTTCCAATTTATTAATGTACTCCTCCGTGGCGTCAATGAAACAGGAGTCGGCATAATCTATAAGTGGTAGTAAGAGAGATTGAGCTAGGATAATTTTGGTCTCATAGGGCAAAAACTTCTGGAATCGCTTAAGGGATTGGAAAGAGAAATGAACTTTTTTGCTGATTCCATTAATGTGATTAGCCCAAGACAACTGAGAATCAAAGATTACACCTAGGTTTTTAGCGATGGCAGTGAAAGAAATAGGAGAGTTTGCGTACAAAAGTGGAGGAGGGGAAGATTTATTTAACAAATTCAGCATGTAAGGGGTACCAAAAATTAAAGCCTGAGATTTAGTTGGATTTACCAGAAGACCAAAAGCCTTTGCCCATTCGTGGATGTTATTGAGATCAGCGTTTATTTGGTTGAAACCAACAGAGACTTCGTTAACTTTAAAATGGTTATAAATTTGCAAGTCATCGGCGTACAGGTGATAGTTAGAGGAAATTACTTGAGTGATAGCATTAATAAAGACTGAGAAGAGGAGAGGAGAGAGAACACCACCTTGAGGTACGCCCGCAGTAACACCACACCATTCAGAGAAAGACTCTTCAGATCGTACACACTGCGAACGACCTGAAAGATAAGAGTCAAACCAAGAGATTGCCACGGGGGAGACACCAAGAGAGGAAAGGATGGAGAGAAGAATGTCATAGTCAACGGAATTAAATGCACTGCTGAAATCAAGAAGCACTAATACAGAGAGAAGCTGATTATCCATAGCCCACCGAATATCATCAGATACCTTGATCAGGGCACTGACAGTACTGTGGCCAGGACGGAAACCAGATTGAAAGGTACATAAAAGATTGTTTTTTTGAAGGAAGTAAGAGAATTGCTTATGGACAACATGCTCCAGGATTTTAGATACAACGGGTAAGATGGATATAGGTCTAAATTGGGATGCAGTGGAAGGGTTGGATGTTTTAGGCAAAGGTATTACAAAAGCTTTTTTCCATGTGGATGGGTATGAGCTTGTTAGGAGAGAAAAGTTAATAATGTGAGTGATTGCAGAAACAAGTTCAGGACACAGAATTTTTAGCATATGAACATGGATGCCATCCATGTAGTAGAAATATATATAGAAAAATCAAGGTTTTACTTACCGCAGCTTAATTTATTCAATTATAAGCTATGAAACTATCATGGTTTTAAACATAATTTTCACAAACGGGATCTTTACCATAATATGTGAAAGAGAATAACTCACATATTATGGTATCTTGGTATCCCTGAGTTTACTCTACTACATGAGCTCAACACCAAAATTTTAGCACATCATAAAACTAACGAAACAATACGTCAGTGTAGCAAAGTCCTAACTACGTACCCAAAGCCACTAGTAGGTACTTGGCTCACAGCCAAAAAGTTTATGCGCCAAGTGCAGAGAAAATTGACACATGCTCTTAGTCTCAGTTATTAGATGATTTATCTGACTTGTATAAGTAAACTTATACTACATCAAAAGATTAATACATAATCTGTAATTTATGAGAAGATATTGTTAATCCAAGTCTTAACCTTATGGCTTAACTAGCTTAACTAGCTGCAGCCCGGGTCTTCGCACGCGTTGTACCTACATAAAAAGTAGCTTATGTCCGTCTACCAGGTCCAACTATCTTTATACCAACATTCATCAAAATCGGTTCAGCGGTATAGGCGTGAAAACATAATACAGACAGACAAACAGAGTGACTTTCCAAAATTCAAAATTAAATATAACATACACATTTAGGTATAGTAGGGATATTAGGTTAGGGCATAGTAGGGATAATATTACGTTAAAATCTATTGCCATCTTATTGATTGACATTAGAGTGACATAAACGGATCATACTTACAAGCCATTAATTAAAGAGTTATATGATAGGCGGCAAATATCTAATTATATAGTATAAAGTTATATTTTTTTTATAATTATTTAATTCCTAAGTTTAATTTATGTCCCTTTTGCAATATCCTCTTGATTTAGTAAAAATAATAATGTGAGCACTGACGGTTTAGTGGCTTCACCTTCCGATTCTAAGATCATAGGTTTGAATCCGGTCGTGCCAGTACTCTCAAACGGTGAAGAAAACATCGTGAAGAAACCGGCATGTCGTATCACCTTAAAAGTTCGAAGATATGATCCAAGTGCACGAAAAGAGTAAAATAAGGACTAAAATAAGGAGTCAATAATTACTTTTTAAAAACTAAAACGAAAACCGACTTCATTGGATTTACTTTGAGAGCATAAAATTATTTTATTTTGAAATTTTTAGTGGAAAGTAGATGTATTTTGTTTATACATGATATGGGTAGACCAACTAAACGCACTGCTCTGCACTGCAGGTATCAAAAATATCATCGACGTTGATTTATGAAAAACCGCTCGACCGATATCGATAAAATTTAATTGGTGGTCCCATTCCCATCCCAGGGAAGTATAAAAAAAAAATGAAATCGGTACAGGCGTCTCTGAGTAATCGGTGAACATAAATAAAGAAAAAAAAAAGATTCCGACGAATTGAGAGCCTCTTTTTTGATGAAGTCGGTTAAAAAAGCTTCCGATATATGTATACATTTCTCTTACCATCACTGGATTTCTGGTCATTTATCTCCTATCTAACCCTTTGTCAACTATAACTAAACCTTTTTTACTGAGGTTGGGGTCATTTTATAGAACGTCAGCATTAGTTTCAGTGCAGCACTGCGTGACGTATTAGTATTCAGTATTATGTAATTTACTCGCCGTGCAGCGGATAAACGTGTCCAGTCGCTACAGTTTGTTTGATTAACCTGTCAACAATGTCAGCACGTAGATTACCTAAAACTAACGCTAGAATAGAGAATACGTTTGACATTTTAAGGCGCGTTTTCACTAGGCGACATGTCGCAGAGACTTATCGCTCGACATTCACGTAGTTGTCTCTACAAAAGTTGCGGGACATATGACATATGACTTGTACACACTAGCCAGTGGTTAACAGAATGTCGCCCGAGGAGGTAGTGTTGTTCAGTGCAGCTTACATAATTGTTCGGAAGACAATAGCAAAACGTAAAAAAAACTTCCACTTCCACTTCCAGTAGGTTTTGAGCTCGCAATCTTTTTCTCTCCCTGATAAACTGAGATCTTGTTGTGTATATTCCCCTCCACGTCTTTTCTAGGTATATTTAATGTTTTCGGGATAGATTCCCATGCATCATTTTATTTTAATTTTGATTTATAATAACGATGTCAAGTGTCCCAAAATAATTGCATATTTTGGTACAACTCGGTGAGGGTCAATGTATTCTCGTTGGACCGCACTACTGCCATTATCAGAACACAAAGCGACACACGTTCAAAGTCAAAGTCTGTCTGGCGACTGTCGAGCGACACGAAGGTCGCCCGTGTCGACGTTTGGAGAGCGTCGACTAGCGACAAGTCGCGCGACCCGTAAATGTCCCGCGCAACGTCGGGCGACATCGCGCGGGACACGTGAATTTCGTGTCGAGCGACAGAGTCGCGGGACAAATGTCCCCTAGTGAAAACGCGGCTTTAGGTGCAGCTCGTGGCTTTCTATGCTTTGTAGCTACATCTAAAGTAGCCTAAGTCCATCCCCAAAATAAATCTATCTACAATCTATTTCCTTTTCTCTTTCTCGAAACACACACACCAATACTGTTAACTGACAGTACCAACTTCTCGAAAAATGGGTTGGTATTGGTACCTTCCGACAGCCAACTTTACGCGCCCTCAATAATCAAATCAGCGTGCGCTTCCCCGGCTTTCTGTTATACACCTCTGTCTCTTTTAATGAAATCACTCCAACAGATTGCAGGATAGCAAGAAAAAAGATGTTCCAAATCATCATCATATCAGCCTTTAGGAATAAAGTTTTTTAAACTTACGCGATCAGAACACATTATTATAAATACTTACGGGTATTTATCGCGTTTATTTACCTATTTTTCCCGACGTTTCGACAGGTTTACACTCTGTCGTGGTCACGGGATGACTGGAGTACTGGAGCTACCGCCTCTGCGAAGCGGGGGCAGCATTTTTTGCAACTACCCTCACTTGTTCTTCCGAAATAGAAATGTCCATCTGCACACTCGGACGACACACAACACTAACCGTGTCCATTACGCATTGAGAAACCGGTCTACGTTGAGTACACTTAGCTATAACTGGATTCCATGAGGCAGAGAGTCTGAAACCGTCTTCACGATTGAAATTAGGATATTTCTTAATTTCAATCGCTTCCCGAACCATTTTCTTGTAGTAATGCCTTTCATTACATAAAACTTGAGGTTTATGTAATTCAATCCAGTGATTGGGTCCTGAGTCCACGATGTGCTCTGCTATTGCAGACTTGTTTACTTGACGATTTTTGACCGCCGCTATGTGTTCTTTAACACGTTCCGCGACCGTGCGTTTAGTCTGGCCTATGTAGGAACGCCCGCAGCTGCAATCTATTTTGTAAACCCCAGGAACTTGCAGAGGTACGACGTCTTTTGGTGTTCGTAGATACTTCGTCATCTTGGTGAGTGGAGTGTAGATCGACTTAATTGAAAATTTACTGAGCATGTTACCAATTTTGTCCGTAACTCCTTTCACATAAGGCAAGAACGCAGGTTGTCTTTTCACATCAATGTGTTCCTGTTTGCGCCTCCAGTTAGAACGACATCCGATTCGAGTATTGTAGCCATTCCGTTTCAGAACCCCTTTAACATGATCTAGCTCACCCTGCAGATGTTCAGGATCGCAAAGGTCATGAGCTCTGTTAACTAGTGAGGAGACTACTGACTCCAGGTGTCTTGGATGGTGGTGTGACGCTGCATTCAAGTATCTGTCCGTATGTGTAGGTTTTCTATACACTGTGTGTGCAAAGGTCCCGTCACATTTTACCATCACTTTAAGGTCGAGAAAAGCTAACATTCTGTTTTCCTCCATTTCATGTGTAAAGCGTATCTTAGGGTGTATGGAGTTCAGATAATCAGTTAGCTGATCGACTTCCTGGTTATTCCCGTTAATTATACAGAACACATCATCGACGTACCTCTTCCAAAGTTTTATACCATGGGCTGCCAGGTCTATCATGGATTCAAAATGTTCCATCCAGATATTGGCAAGAACAGGTGCCACAGGGCTTCCCATTGCTACGCCGTCTATCTGGAGGTAATGTTGCCCTTGATACAAAAAGAAGTTTCCATCAAGACAGTTCTGAAGGAGCAAAAAGTACTGATCAGGAAGTTCGTGATCACTCAATCTATGTCTCACTACATCAAGGCAATCTTTAAGAGGAACGTTGGTGAAAAGCGACTCAACATCGAAGCTCACCAGTAAGTCTCCGGGTTCCAACTTTATGTCCCTGATGATGCTGACAAAATGGCGCGAATCCTTCACAAAAGACGACGTCTTTCCCGTAAGTGGCTGTAAGATACCAGCGACGTGTTTTGCTAGATTGTAAGTCGGCGAGTCTATTTGACTTACTATTGGTCGTAATGGTGCGTCAGCTTTATGTACCTTCGGCAGACCATATAACTTAGGCAGCTGCACAATAGCTGGTCTGTATAAACGGTCGAAAACATCATCAGTGAACAGGTCTTTATACTCATGTATCAGTGTTCGTACCCGTTTTGTTACTCTAGCCGTGGGATTGTAAGCAACCGGCTTATACACTTTTTTGTCACAAAGCATCATCCGTATTTTAGCGTTTCCGCGTTTATAGTAGGTATTTTATTACGAACAATGGTCTCCTCCACGCTACTGACAATATCCTCGTACGGTATTCTTTTCGGTGTTAGAGCAAAATTTAGACCCTTTTCTAAAACGCGTACCGTGTCATCATCAAAACGAGTATCAGTTAAATTAATAACCGTTTTGGGAAATTGTGTCGGCGACTGTACCTTATTGCTCTGTACTTTTCTACTTCGAGTCACCAATCGGTTAAACTTGTTTTCATGACGCTCTGTACAGAACTCATAAGTCCGCTGTGCTTGATTGTACGTTATTCGATCACACAATTCAAAATCACTGATAGACAACACAACACTGCATTCCATATGTAGGTCATACAGATTTTTCTGCACTTTATGCAGGTAGCACTGGTCATTCCTAATCATTTGCAGAGGCGGTAGCTCCAGTACTCCAGTCATCCCGTGACCACGACAGAGTGTAAACCTGTCGAAACGTCGGGAAAAATAGGTAAATAAACGCGATAAATACCCGTAAGTATTTATAATAAAGCCTTTAGGAAGTCCACTGCTTAACCTAGGCCTCCCCAATTGATTTCCAGGAAGAACGATTTTGAGCCCTCTCCATCCACCGACTTCCTGCGATCTTTACAATGTCGTCAATCCATCGGGTGGGGGGTCGTCCTACGCTTCGTTTTCTTGTCCTTAGTCGCCATTCGAGAACTTTTACTCCCCAACGGTTAGTAGTAGTTCGGTAGTTCTGCAAGCTATATGGCCTGCCCATTGCCACTTCAACCTGCAAATTTTGAATGCTATGTCGGTGACTTTGGTTGTTCTACGGATTTCCTCGTTGCGGATTTTCTCACGTAGTGAAACACCCAACATAGCTGTTTCCATATCACGTTGTGCGACTCTAAGCTTGTGTATGAGGCCAATACTTAGCGACCAAGTCTCAGTTCCATATGTCAACACTGGCAACATGCACTGATTAAAGACTTTCGTCTTGAGGCTTTGTTACACATCAAATATAAACTGAACGAATGAATTCACGGCTTTTTTTTCACAGTTTTGTTTACTAAGCATATATCGTATATCAGTAGATAAACAATATTCAGCGTAAGTGTTTTACCTTATTCCCTCGTGGCACTTACACTAAAATATTGTCTGTTGTCTTCGCGCACTTTCGTAGTAACATTCTTTCGTCAACAAGATAAGAAAACATCGATAACTTTGTTACTTTGGCAGAACAACTTTATCGCCACGTGAGCATCAGGACAGACGTTTTCACGTCACTTGCGAGTTACAAAATGTCAAACAAAGACATGCTCGTCTTACTTTTCCAATCTACCCGCAAAACGTTCAAACTACCATACCGTCATAACCGTCCTTACTCCATACCAATACTATTAGTATGGAGTAAGGACTTCTCCGACTTCTTCTAAGGAAGGATTAATCCGAATGTGACTATGTTTCATACCTTGTTATAGCTTAGCAGATTTTGATGAAAATTTTGAAATTTGAAATTGAAATTTTTTGAGTTAGATTGTGTTTTAGGGATGGCCATAGGTTACGTTTTATGAATTCAAGTAATGCAAAGTAGACATTTCACACCAATAATGTGTTTAACTTCTCACGACGTGAGCATTAGGACCGAAGTTTTCAAGTCACTTGCGAGTTGCAGAATATCAAACAAAGTCATGCTCATAACTTACTTTTACAATCTACTCGCAAAAAGTTTAAACTATCCGTGACCATGCAACTGTTGCGAAATATACAACAGAACTGTAGTCATCGATACTCCTTAAATATCCATACTATAAACTCCATACTATAAATAAATCCGAATGTGAGTTTCTCTTTCACACCTTTTTACGACTGGACATTTTTATGTAGTTTATCATATCCAGAAATGTTCATGGCTTTTGAGCTGTAAAGTAACATTTTATAAATGTGTTAGGGAAAAAGCTTAGAAGTACTAACATCAACATTGCTCACATTTCTGTGTAAGCTTCATCTCTAATTCTTAAGCTAAGTAACGAGAGCAATGTTTACTCGTAAATCTCTGTATTTTGACGTTTGTTTTTTTGTTTTTTGTAAGTTACTATCTTTTTATCGTGTTATTAGTTATTTAGGACCAGTATGGTGAAAATATTAATATGTGCGTTAAAGGTTCTACATGCACCTTATAATAAATAATAATAATAATAAATAATTCCGGTCATTTCACACAGCGTCAGCTAGCTCCAAAGTAAGCATACAAATTATACACAAAAAAAAACCAGCCAAGTGCGAGTCGGACTCGCGCACCGAGGGTTCCGTACCAACTTGTAGGTATATAAGTAAAAGTTTAGCCAGCACGACAATCGAATAATAGTTATGGTATTTTTATTGCAAAATGAAGTCCATAACATGACAATATTTATTAAAAATATTTCTATTATATTATGTAAATAAAAATTTACGGTTTTCGCAATTTTTCCTTTATCTGTGCTATAAGACGTTGCTTCGGACCAAATTTAAATTTAAATTTAAATAACGGACAATAGACTTGAGTATTTGATATAAATTTCAGCTTGATATCTTCACGCGTTCCTAAGAAAAAGGGTCTTGACAGACAGACAGGCGGACGGACGGACAACAGAGTGATCCGATAGGGGTTCCGTTTTTTCTTTCGAGGTACGGAACCCTAAAAACACTCAGACCCGAGACTAATACTTCTGATCATAAAAACATTTGTCTCGTGGATGGAATTGAACACGGAACATGGTTTCGGTCTTCTGCGTCTCAGGCAGGTCTTCGCCCACTGCGTCACAGAAGTCGCATTCGAACAACTCTTCGAACTTTTTACGTTCTACGATATGCTGGTTTCCTCTCGATGTGATCCTTCACCTTTTGGCATTGACTAATCTAACACCCCTTTACTCTTCTCTATGCAGACTTTTATAAATTTGATATATATAATATAAAAAAAAAACATAATCTATTATGAAAAAAAGTAAGGGTGTTGGCTCTACATTTTTAAAGCTATATAGCCGTCATTGATATATAATTTTTGATAGCGATCAAAAATTATCCAAACTAGTGCTAACCCTAAACATCTTCATTACATCTTCGAGCTTGTTTTGACAAAGTCTGCAAACTAAAACCAAAATTTACGTCAACAGCCTTTGATCTTAAGGAGACAATTCCATATTCTGGTATCATTCCACATAGAAGTCAACAGTGCCTCTGCAGGGACATAGTGTAAGATACAAGAAGTAGGAAAACGATAGTGACTTATTTGTTATAGAACTAGAACGGTACTTACCATTTACATTAGTTAAAATGCAACTAAGCTGCCTATTGCTGCGAAGTTTAAACATAAAAGGTAGTCTTTTGAAGAAAGCGTATTATAATATGCTTTGCCCTCAGACAGTTAACCAATACGTTTGAAATGTATAAACTCTCTTCTGTTAGTATTTCGTAGTTAAGATAGTTATAAGATAGATCATGCAAAAAAGCGCTAGGTTAAAATTACAATAATAATACAATAATTATAATAATTAGATGCTTAATACATAAAATGTTAACCTATAATACTGAACATAAATATACTAATATAATAATTATTTATTTCACTGAAGAATATACAGGTCCTAAGTACCTTTATCCATCCGTATGAACAAATCTAAATCAGTGTTTGTTGTCAAGAGATTGTTAAGAGCCGTGAGAGAGCGCGATGTGGGCAAAGCAGCGTGCACGACAGATCCGCGAATTATATATATCTCCGAACCCGGCAATAGTTAACCGGAGTATAAAAAAGAGCCAGTTCGTTATGAAGATCGGGGGAGTCAATCATTCCTTGCATAATTTTACAGTTTATCTCAATTACATTTTTGATTATTTCTCCCTATAGTTATACCTACTTTCGAATAACCCAGTGGATACATTTTGACAGTTCACAGTTATGTCGCAAACAACCGTTAAAACTGTAATATGCCGATCATTTACGGTCACGGTCAGCCACAGTCAAAGACGATGATACATCTTTCATGGCTTGATGGAAAATGACGTTGACTGGTTTCTAACTTTTTCTAACAAACACCTGACGATAAGAGGGGTGTTATAAGTTTGTAATGTGTACATGTGTATTTGTATGTCTGTCTGTGGCATCGTAGATCCCAAGCGGATAAACCAATATTGATTTAGTTTTTTTGTTCTAAAGATCACTTGATCAAGAGTGTTCTAAGCTATGATTTAAGTAAACTAGTTCAGCCATTTGAAGATCATCAGTCCTTTACTAGTTGATGAATGAAGAGATGTGAGCAAATTACACAGGTCTGATTGATCCAAAATCTTTTGTCTTGTTACATCAATAATATTGCAAGAACATGGTAACCTTGACCTGATGCTGCAGCATCACCTGGAATCTTCTCAATCAATAGGTTATGTCGATGTCTTTCTTTTGTGTCGAGGGTTTTTTTTAATTTTTAAATTGTACTTATTTATAACGCTTGGGGATATTCTATAGTGGTAATGATCTTCATCGAAGTTTATGACACTTAGAACCACTTTTAACTTATAAGTTTGCATTGACTTTATTTCAATGTTGGAACGCTAATTAACAATGTTTTTAAATTGTGGAGGGTGGTCAGACCAGCGCAGCGTGTTGGGTTGTCATTTTTTGAATCGTGAGTTCTCAAACCAAATTGTTTTTAAAAAATCCAGTGCGCATTTTTCAAAATGGTGAAATTTTATGAGAAAACTAAATTAGGACGTTAAAATTAATTTTTATACAACATATATTTACATAACATGCATGATTATAAGACTTAGAGATCTCAGATTTATCTTTCTTTCTTTATATATCTTGGTCTTCGAGTATGTCTAAATGTAGTCAAAGGCCCGCCTAAAAATTATATTTGGCCTATATCCCCTTTTTTTCATCGTCATTCTTGTTCTTTTTTATACTAATACTTTGTTATTCCTCAATATAAAAGTGTTGATTTACTGTGGTTACAGCTCCACTGTGTCAATTACGAGTCTGGCAGTACGCCAGTCATGTTTATATGCCCTATGAGGGGTATCTGGTATTCGCACTGAATTTACGATGTTGTTAGTTTGTCATTATATTGCAACTTATGCGCTCAACTTTGCGCTTAAACGACCAACGATTGTATGATTTACGCCAATTTGAGGCATAGACTGCAATCTCCTTTATTTAGGTGAAGCTAAAGATCAAATTCTTTGTTTTTCTTAATACAAAACATGGCAAGTAACAATTGCTATTACCATTTTTTTACGCTAGAAAATTATGTAAGAAAAAAATACAAAATTTAATTATTAAAAATGTCAAAATTTACTTAATTATCATAAATGTTTAATGATTTGTGTTGTAAGTACTTAATCTCGTTGTAACAGCTGACTTGGTTTCGTTGATATTTAGTACATAGAATCAAAAAAAAAAAGGTTTTGATTCTATAAACTCACACGGACCATTTTGGAAATGATAACCGGAACAACTTTAAGGGAGTGAAATATCAATGTTTGTAGTCGAACGGAGTCGCAAGGCGCTGCTGAACATAAACAGATGAAAAATTAGTGAAACAGATCAGGTATCTAATGTGCCATTTCAAACAATCTTCAGATAGTTCAAGTGATCCATATCCTTACCAGAGGACAGCCTTCACTATAGACGCTATAAAAAAATGCTAAAAAAATATAGCCGCATGTTTCAAGAGTTCTAAAAAATACTGGTGTGGTTCGCAATAAAGCATTTTATGACAAAATATTAATTTTTAATTTATACAAGATGCCATGTTTTTATTTAAAAACTTGAGTGCACATAAAGCCTCTCCTTTATCTCGCATATAAACAAAACTCGTAACTATTTGATGTCATCAACTGTTCTAGATGTCTGCCAGTTGCCACCGGAAATGGGGGTGCGCCCCGACGGAAATGACGTCATATTTCATGCTTAAAGTGAGCGAGTGTATGACTTTATGGGATGTGATTGTTTTTTTAAGTAAGACGTTTTAGTTACTTTAGCCTAATATCCAGAGATATTATCTAGGACCTCTTTCAGTTTATAGTGAAGAAAAACCAAGGATATAGTAGAAATACTTAAGCAAAAAGGTTTTTCTTCGGAAAAAGCATGTTTTAAAACTCCTTCTATGAATAGAATATCTTGTTTTTATATTGTAAACTATCATTTTGAATCACATTAAACTGTAGCAATTCTAAAATATCTCTAGATTATATTATATAATAGCTTGTCTAAGGCGACCGACGCCCTGATTGCATTATTTTGACGCATATTCACTGAAATAGCATTTTTTATAGAAAACATTCAAATAAGGAATTCCAAAATAAGTTTGACGGGTAATGTTTTAATCAGCTTACTTTCCGCCTATTAGTGTAAGCTGTAAGTTAAAACTATTTCAACTTGAGGAAGAGATGATGATTTTTTAATATTTAAGACGTTTTTTCATAATTAAATTATAAAACTAGCATTTTTTTAACAAACAATTCAAGATTGGTGGCAAAATATTTAAAAAATACATACCATATAAACAATCTATCTATTATAACAGTTAACGAGCGGAACACCACTAGATAGCAGTTAAAAAATACTAATTACTACCATAAAAAAATAATTTACTGAAGGCACCTTCATAATTTGACGATCTCTGTGGCCAAGGCTTGGCTGAGACGCAGAAGGTTGTGGGTTCGATACCCACCGCTTGACAAATGTTTGTATGATCTGCAAGTATTTGTCTTGAATCTGGGTGTTTCTATGTATAATATGTATGTAGGTATTTATAAAATAAAAAAAAGTATATCAGGTATGTACTTATAACACAAATTCTGCTTACTTTGGGGTTAGATGATGCTGTGTGAAATTTCCGGCATTATTATTATTATTTAGCTCTTCGAAGCCTTAACAGACAGATAGTCAGACCTTGAATAAACTTAAAAAAACATGACTTGGGTTAGGAAGAATCTGCACCTGAAGGCACCTAGGGCTGAAGGCATCAAGATTCAAAGTCGTCCTTGATGTATTTAATAAAAGTTTTTTTAATTTATTTTGAGAAAAACATAGGTACTATTCTTTTATCATTTCTATTAAAGCGTGTTAAAGAAAAGTTGAATGTTTCTTTGTTTAAGGAATACGATTTTTCATATAAAAATGTTCAGCCGTTTTCACCCTCTTGTTTAGAGTTGCCTGATCCAATCCCCTAAATTTCATATATCTACGTATAATTTTTTGGCTGTGCGACTATATTGTCAGTAAATTGCAAAATTGCAAAAATTGGCCTGCAGCAGATCTAAACCAACACTTACTCATAACGCATTTCAGCCACTGGTCAGCAAAGATTATCACAAAAAAAGCGTATTCTTGAAAGTGTCCGCCGGTAATTTTCTTGTTACTGTCAGCAAAATCGGCTCATGTCACGTATAATCCTCGGTAATGCCTCGAGTGCGCCTTGAGATTAGTCTTCTTATAGAAGATTGCTGGGGTGACATTAATGTCAATTACATAAGATACAAGTTTCAATGACTCACGATTCTAGTTATATTAAACATCTCTACCTGCCTTCCTTATCGGATACCGCAGCACTTATTTTTGTGTGGGTTCTTCCTTTGTTAGGTTTATAGAGAAGGATAGACTGTTTGATAAAATAAAAATGCTGGGGTGGCGTTTATTTCAAGGACATAAAATAAAAAATAGATTTATTCACGACTCATGAATAGTGAAAATGTTTACTGACTAAGTGGGTTACAAATATATTACTACCTTCATTTGGAAACAAAAAGCAATTGCCAAACGTTAACGGCCATACATATAAAACTTAATCACTGTCAAAAATAGTGCTATTCCTTTTTTTAAGATAATATCAAATAGATTCAGGGTTAGGATCTTAGGTAGTGTTCAAGTTGAGACGTTTTTAACTAAGGCCGTAAATATACAAATGTAGTTACGTTCGTAAACTTAATTTAAGTTGCTCTATTGCTGATTTCGTAGTCTTAGTTCATACTTAGAATATCAGTCGATTTTTTGCAATCGTGCACTATTGATTTTCGAAACGATCCGGCTTTGGCGGATGGGGGCTAGGCAAAAGAAAGTGTCAGATTTTTCCATCACGAATTTCCGTTCCGACCCTTTCCTTTAGTGTAGACGGTGACACGAATGAATTAATTAGATGAACAAATTAACGAACGAATGAATTAGATGAATTGAATGATGTACAATAAAATGTTTATTTTCATAACTCTAAATTATATATTAATTACGAAATTTCCTACCATTCTTTCAATTCATTAGTTATTTTTGCGTTTCATTTAATTGCTCTCAGACGCAATTAAATGGAATAAATAATATCATTCGTTTATCAATAATAATATACTACGATAGGAACTTCGTTTTCACCGAATGTTCCACGACACTAGCGCATTTTTGTCTGCGTAATTTAGTTATGTTATCAATAAAGCATAATCAACTGACGAAATAAACTTTGAATTATTGTCTAAGCCATGGGTTTTCTCAAAATATTTTCCTCGACTGTTTAAAGGACTACTGGCACATTTTCTTTTTAAACTTGAAATGAGCACGGTATAAATTTCAGCCATTTTGAAGCCACTTATACTAACAGAGCTCTAAAGTGGTAAAAAAATTGTGAGAGAACCGGCATGTTCTAGCACAAAATTGGAAAGAAGGTTTTATCAGTTTGAATCATATAAATCTCTATTTTAATTTAACTTTTTACAAAAAATATACGCTAGAAATATCTGGCACAAAAACTATTTTGAAAACTAATTTCGTCGGTTAGCAAAAACTGCCGTTTATCAAATGAAATCTATTTTTCTACGGAGCCGAGTTTCAATAAAGGCAAAAATAACATGGAAACCGCCCAAGTCCAACTTTGCAACTTTAGTATTCAGTTTAGAATGAAAATACTAAAAGTTTACTGGCTCCTTTTGTGGTCTAGGTTTAATGGACATTAGACGATTGAAAAAAAGTAATGTTTATTTTGTGTCACATTCAGATATCAAGTATTTTAAAACGTATTTTAAAAGTATGTAGACATACAAATATAACATACTACATAAAAACGTATTGCAAAAAGGTCAGGGGGTGTTTGGGGTAAATCAAAGAGTTCGATGTACAATCACAACAGGTAGCACTATAATTAAAGTTTGCAACGGGAACAAATAACAGAAAAATGAATTAAACTAAAACAATCAGAACACAACAGAATTACATCTGCGCGCTTTTTGCGGCCGGCTGGCGGGTTGGACGCTCGCACACCTAGCGCCCTTTATACATTGTATTGGCAGAACGTGGAAGTGAGTCTTTAAGGTACGGTTCGAACACATCATTCGAGATAGTTAAGCCCGTGTTACAGTATGTAGTTTGTAAACAAAATTATAACAAAATCGGATGTCACTGAACATAGGTTGCAATGCTGGACGCTCGACTTCCGTGACGGTCGGAGTAACGCGTTTTTCTTACCGTGTCGTTGGTTCCTTTGAACCAGTGTGTTGAAAGAATTAAAATAAATCACTGATGAGCTATTCACCAACAAAAAATAGTGTCCACATCTCCACCTAAAGTTCCGTCATCCAAGTACCAAAAGTTAGTTTAGATTGGAGACGTTGAATAAACGGATGGATGGCAAGGCTGGAAATGGATGGATGGGCCTTGCTGACATCTAACAGCAGACGAAATAAAATTGTTCCGATAGATCAATTTAAAAGGTGAACCATAACACTGCCAAAGAAATAGATATATTTAGGGAATTTTGTTTATAATTTCTTCATCTACGTAATTGAAGGCGTTTTTAATATGCACCTTTAAAATTACCTCCCCGCCATTTTGATCCAAAAATATACAAAGAGAATGTATTTCGCACCAATGTGGTGAAAGAATTAAAGTGCGCCCCAGAGGCTTTACTCGTGCACTTAAAAACGTATGAAATCACATCGGGTTCTCTATAAAGTAAGGTGTAAAAGAAAAATTTTAAACAAATTTTAACATTTTGTGTCATTTACAGCACAGTTTTTACAACCCAGTTTCAGAAAAACAATACCTAAAAGGCATTTAAATACTTTAGAATAATACATTTCAAGTCAAAGGAGTTGCTGCAAAGTCTAGACAGATAAGCACTCTTAGGTATTACGCAAATGAGCTTGTAAAATGCTTAAATCAACATTTTTTACTTTTACTTTAATAGATTTGAATACTTAGATTATCTCTTCTCGTAATAGTCACGTATTTTTTATTAAAACAACTAGCAGTTACCCGCGGCATTGCCCGATAAATTTAGATAAAAAGTAGCAAGATGATAATTAAACGAATGAATGTTTCGGAAAAATTACAAAGCATAATCGCGGTTTTCGCGGTTTGACCATGATCCCGAGTGAATTTTTAGAAAACCTTTTATAGTGAGCTCATACGCCCTAGAGAAAGCTGCATACCAAATTTTATTCCAATCCGTTTGGTGGCTTGAGTGAGAATGAGTATATATGAGCCAAATATATAGTAGATTTATTACAATAAATGCAAGTGACTAAGAAAGATTTCAGCAAAATCTTTCACCGCTTTACATTGTCGTGAGCACCACTTTATCCTGATTAGGCTACTAGCCCACACTAATTTAGTTTCTTTTTGTATTGAATGACTGATTGGACAGTCTGGTCTCACTAGTTTTAGTGCTTTTTCTATCAATGGAAATAGTAGGATTTTATCGTCCCGACACCATGCTGCCAACGCTTCGTTGTATGAAGTCAAAAAACGGTCGTAAAAATACAACTCAGCCCTAATTTTACAATAGTCTGGATAAACGGATCCTATGAAAACTCCGTTCCTGTTTTTATTTTTGCAGGCAATTGAAACATTTGGTTTTAATTGATATTTTTTCAAATCTATCCTGGGCATAGAGATAAAATATATTGGCTGACCATACGACCATGAACAGTGAAGGCTTCCGAAGACAATAAGGATAAAATTTACTAGTGGGCAGATCCCGAACCAATAAAACACAATATAATAAGCAAAATAAATGTACTTTTGTATGGAGCATTTATGCATTTTGTTAAGGTTATCAAATCTCATAATCTAGTAAAAAACTTAATAGCTAATAAAAAAATATATAAATTTTAACTTCAGTAATATGCAACAATTTTGAAAACTTTTCAAATAGCCCCAAACCGTGATTTAGCCCGTAGGGGTGAGGGATACTGGACTCTATCAAAAATGCTGACTTCAAAGTTTAATATGTATCAAACGAATATCTGTATCAAAAAATTGTTCAAGGCACCTCCACTTACCTTAACGACCTATCCAAAGACAGACTTTATTTATGGACGAGAGGACCTCTAAAAGTTCCTTGTTAAAATATCTACATAAATCAAAACAGTAGCGTTGCCTCCCTCGATAAAATAATACGTGGTTTAAAACAGTGATACTCAAATTCGATTAATAAGCAATAAAAAAAATTTTGACCAACCGTTTTGCTAGCTAATCACGAGAATTATAAGAAGATACTCCAGATAAATCTAAAAAGTGTTGATGTCTTCATCGACAAAATCATACATGGGTAAAACCAGTCAAACCAGTTCCTCAAAATTTATAAAAAAAAAAAAAAAAATTTAGAAGAATAAGCGATTCGCTAGTAATTCAACGCCACAATCTTGTGCTAATGTCCCAGAACGCTTCCGATTTATTCCCGCCACAATCTTGACCGGGGATAAATCATGCGCTCTCCGAGGACAGCGTAAGTGAGTTATAGTCATTGTTATCCGATATTCTTGGGTCCCTGCGCCAATTAGATGTTGGTTTAGGGAACATATTGTTAGGCTTTCCATACGCAGACAAAATGAAATTGAAACATATAGTAAATGGTTTAATTTAATTTCGTCGTTCTTTAGTGTATGTGTAAACAAAATTAATAATGTATCCTTGTGGCGCACTAGTAAAAACTATGCTACTATAATTACCAGATGTCCCAGATTAGCAGAATAGTTGATTAGACTTTTGAGACTAAAACTATCGCAGTAGTTACATTTCTAACTTAAGAGAGACTAACTCTAACTAAGAACTTCTATTTGAAAATCTTGTACTTACGTAGTACCTATGTTTATTTTCGCTAAGATAAGATTAATGTAGGCAATAATGAAGTAATTTGTCTGCGCTCCGTAGAGGGAGGGATCGATGATCTGTTGCCGCTATTAGGCTTGAATCATAAGTTGCCCTCAGCCGTTCGTCGACTCTAAACCAACGGTTACGGTAACCATCCGTTTCAGGTACTCAGTTACACCTGATAGTTTAAAAGCCTTAGCCCTAATCTCATCACATTAGACTTCTCTGCGTAAAAGGTTTCAGAAACTATACGAGAAAATACATGGAGCTCGGCTTACTATGGGGCTAGATGATGCGGTAAGAAATGACCTGCATTATTATTACTATAATAGACGTAGTCATGCCCTCTGACACGCACAATTCTACAAGCAATACTATGCGAATGAAAGAATGAATGAGTAAATGAAACAATTAATGAAAATAATTTATTGCACACCTTAAAACTAGCTAATAAACAATTTGATAACTAAGAATACCTAAAAGTGTATGTACAATGGGCAGTCTTATTACTAAGTGAGTGATTTTTTCCAGACAACCTTTCGAGTGCAAGAGATAATTAAATCAATGAAGATTCGTTTCTCTGTTCTAACAGAGACCTCCTACTCCTTAGTAGACAAAAAAAAATACAGATCACATAATTGGTTGTCGAGTTTATGAAGAGTTCGTTTAAGGAATGAGTTAGGTTTAGGTTTAAGCAGCCGTTGACTGGTTGGTTGAAGTAGAACCTCAAGACTTTTACGGGTTGGGATATAAATCAACGAGAATCGATTTATTGGGCTTCATTTGAGTAGGTTATTTTAGCATCGAAGAAGACTTATTATTCTTTGAAAGTCTTGGCTTGTTCCAGAACTTTTTGTATAATTCATACTGAAAATACCTTTTGCTTATGTTATAAAAGAACCGTCTCGCTTTTCATGATATAGGAAAAAAATCGACTTTAGTCTAGGCCTTCATTTTATAATGTAATCTTTTTGATCATGTGGATTGATATACTTTGTTGACGAGTTTGGAACAGGATTCGAAATTGCGAAACGTATGTTTATTAAACAAGAAAAGTGTTATGTGTTTTTTGGGTTACTTATGGACGTATTAGTGACCCTTAAAAAATTATGAAAAACGGTTTTTAATGATACCTCCCTTAAAAACATGTAAAGTAGAATTGTTGCCTGCCGCATGCCGGACGAACTGTGGGCCAAAGCTACCACTGAGTGGAGCCCTGAGACAGTGAGACGGCGCGGTAGACAGACAGGTGGCAGACAATGGCGTTGGACCGAAAGCAATGGAAAACTCGAGGGGAGGCCTTTGCCCAGCAGTGGGACAGTAGAAGCTTAAAACAACAACAACAATATAGTATAGTATGTTAATATATTTATTGTGCAAGTGACCAGGGACAGTGTTCTATAAATTTTTATTGCGATAAAACTAAAAGCGTGAGCTTATTATCATAAACTAATTGAGGGCGGACAGACAGACAGACAAAAAGACAAACAGTCGAAAATGGCAGAAAGGGAACAACATGTTTTTCTAGTCTAAAACCCTAAAAATTAGCCTGTAATTAGACCTGTAATGGTCACGGACATAAAACAGCAGTAATTTATCACTGTGAAATTAAAACAACGTACAAACACAAAGTGAAATAAAATCAAAATTAATTTTGATAAACACGTTTTATTCACGTATTATTTTGTCTGGAGACATTTGTCATTTCATCTGGAGAATCTTCATCAGGGTGAGTTTGATCCGCGGTCTGTTCGTTTCAGCTTGAGTTTACGGTTCGCACACGCACATTTTGAAAGTCAAGTCAAAATGATTGTTTTGTGTCTTGGAGTTATAAAGTATCATAAGTATGTATTTAAAGGTATAAGTATTCTCACCAGACACCATCATAATATATTAAAAACAATAAGCTTATTTTGGGGCTAGGTTTTTAGTGCGTTGTCACCCATTGGTCACCCATTGGATGACCGAAATTCGACAATTAGTAAGAATTTCAAATCCTTCTTGCAATATGTAAAATTGAAGCAGGTTTTTCAATAAACCAAACTAGAAAAAAGCTAAAACAACTTACAAATTTCAGTTCAAAAATGAACTAAAATTGTACCTAAATTTTCCAATTTTGTCGGTCGAACCCCTAACAATAGTTATCTAGCCACGGCTGGACGTAATCCTTTTTGTAGGGGAATAAAATAAAATCAAAGTATTACTTTCTTTCAACATCGAAATCTATTTTATGTTGACAAAAAGATTCAGTATCTACGAACATGTGTAATCGTTATGTAATAAAACCGTGTGATCATTTCGAAATAATATTTATAGCGACCCTTTATTGAGATATTTTCCTTTATTGTAATCGTTAAATAACTTGTCTAATGTTAAAATTTGTTATTATAAAATAAAACCTATTTCCTTTACAGAATCTCCACACAGTCTTTGCATATTTTAAGTTTTACAATAAAAACATAACTTACTGTCCGTTTGTTTTTCTAAATAAATAAACAATGTTGCCTTTTTATGAGAGAGAAATTTATTTTTCCTGCGGGTCTATTGTTGGCTTTCAGTTACATCTACCTCATGCACACTTTCCGAAACATCCACATACATTGCGATCTTTTAGATGGGTTTAAAACGACTCAAAATATAATGAGAAGTCTCTCGAAAAAATAACTCTGCGAACAAAACCAAATAACTACTAGAATGCACTAAGTTAAAAACGGTCTTTTGAAAGCACTGGCAAAAATGACGCTATCCCAAAACGCTCCACCAACGTCATTACAAGGTATAAAACAAAGTCGCCTCCCACTGTCTGTCTGTCCCGATGTATGCTTAGATCTTTAAAACTATGCAACGGGTTTTGATGCGATTTTTTTCAATAGATTGAGTAATTCAAGAGGATGGTTTATATGTATAAAACATGCATTATATAGTAGAGAAACACTGATAATTTTAGAGGTTTCTTATGTGGTGTCATAAATAAACTCATTTTTTGCGCTTACATTGCAAATGCTGGCTGAACCCTACGAGATCAAAATAATGTACTACAGTATTGTACACCTTAAAAAAGTCTACACAAAAGTCCGCAATGGTATATGTCTATGTTATTCTCTTAGATAACGTTGTATATAAAGACATTCTGTAGTATATTTAGTATCAGCATTGCACCCGTGCGAAGACGGGGTGGGTCGCTAGTATAATATAAAATAGAAATACATCGTTTCCGTTATAATTAGTGGGGACAAGGTACGAAATAATGGTCAATAGTATTTTTTTTGTTTTTTGTTAAGGTTTAGACATTCATAACTATCGCAGTCGAGGCCATGGGTATTGCAGTCGTTAGCATGTATGGTTTAGTTTTATAAATGATATTGCAATAATAATAATAAACAAAAATAGATGAGAATAATTTATTTTCGAAAATAATTACAGAAATGTACAGAATAATATACAGTAATTTAAAATACATATGAAACAGCTGAGCTATCTAAGGACTATTTTAAACGATCTATAGCTAGCTCAACTGATCCAGATCACTGCCAGAGGGCAGCATTCCCAAGAGACTGGCGCCGTTGCCACATTGAATGGCAATGCTAATACGTTGAGCCAGATAGGAGCCAGCTCTTGGGTCACGCAATGTATCTACCAGATGCCGTGAGATAATTTTGAAATCGCGGTGGGCTTCGTGTCCCCAGGGGCCCAGTGCCTCTACTCCAAATATGTAACCTTATCAAGACCGGAATATTTGCGCCTTTTGAGGTAAACAAAAATGTATATAAGGAAAACCAAAAGCAGTTGTAATATTCACAGTTGATGAGTAGCTGGGATGTTCTCAAGAGATACAGATGGCAAGCCAAGCGTCTCCAGGACAGCCACTCGACCTGACAACATCTTGAGACTTCTTAAAAACCGGCGATAGTCATATGACATCCGTTTATCTTACCACAGGAAAAGGTAAGGGTATATTGGTTTATTTGGTAATTATATCTGACATCTGATAATCACAAAGGTGAATTGTCGTCTTATCGTCCAAGTTGTAGACCGAAGCACATTTATTAACTTTATGCCTTGGATTTTCGTGGGCGGATCAAATTCTGGCAAAATATTTTTATAATTGAGTTTATTATTTGAATGTACACTTTGATCTGAGGTTACCGAGACGATGAGTTCATTTTGAATAAATGTATAATTTTTATGATATCTTAGAAAGTAAATGAAGGATTAAATATCCTTGATCGATGTCCTGGATACTAGCTAGATGTCGGGAAACTATGGATTATTACAACCGTCTCCCTCTCGGCGACGCTCTCGCTGCTTGCTATCACGACTGCGCCCACGTGCGTGCTGTCATGTCTTTGCTGCTCGTTTTCATGACTGTGTAAATGTAGCATGTTGCCCAGGTGACGTCTGCGCTATGCTATGCTATGTCTGCGACAATGCGCAGTTACCACTTTTATTCATAGACATTGGTATTATGATAATACAGAATATTATTTTATAAAAATATTAAACACATGCAATACTGTTGATTTGAACAAAGGAGACAATTTGTTGTTATTATTTAATGAAATTAAGTATACACTTTTAACTATTAGTCTAATAAGTCTATAATTGTTATGTCGGACTTAAAATATAAAATATCTTCAATTGATTTCGGGGAAAAAAATGTTTTCCTAACAATTTCGATGTATCCATGATAGTGATAGTGGTACTCGACTGCTCGGTTTGTGTAGAGATATTCATCACATTTCGTCTAGTTTGCGTTCCCAAGGATATGAGAAAGTCCGGTGTATCTTCGTCACTTCTGAGTTGACTCTGATTCTCCGGCGATCTCCGATCTCCGGATCACCACTAAATATTCTTGATTACACGGTATATCAGTTTCATCATCAGACGTGTATCGTCAAGTTAAGGGTGATAGCCAGTAAGTTTATAGAATACACCTACCTATGATAATTTGCAGGACATCACTTAAAGTCACTAGTGTCGAACGGAATAGTGATTCCAAACGACACCACCAGTGGTTTCGTTCTGGTGGTGTCGAGTGGAATGAACGCCAGAGGGTAGCGTTTCCAAGACTGTTGTGGCATTGGTATGTTTAATGGCAATGCTAATTCGCTGGGCCAGATAGTTGCTGAGACAGTCAGCTTTTCGGTTTTGGGTCAAACGCCAAATACCATTTTGTATCGTTTGTTTTCATGCTACTGAATCAAAGAGATGGTTCCTCCTAACCCAGTTCAATAAGAATCCGTCGAAACTCTTGTGGTTTTAACGCTTTATGGTATGATCCTTGCTAGTTTTTTTACGGATGCCGAGTTGAACTGAAGCAGATTCATTCAAGTTTTATTAAATCAAATCAACTCACAAAATCAAAATACATTTATTTGCAACTACAAAAACAAATGACAAAACATGGAATAAGACAAACAAACATAAAAAGCAATGAAAAAACACAAACGTTATCTTAGTTGCAAAAAGGTCTCAACTCTGCGCAAGTTAATAACCTGCGCTGGTTCCCGTTGGCGCCATTATTGGGATCGAGTAGATAATGGAAATAATACATAAGTGGACTTGATTGCAAGTAATAGAAATGAAGGTAACAGTTAACAATAAACAAAAATAGTGACACATGATTTATAGAAATAGTGTTTTATTGTCATCTAAATAATCTATTGTGTTATAATGTTTTTTTAAAACATATAAATATATGTATATATGTTTATTATAAAGGCACTGTTATAATATTTATTTCCCTAAACTTATTTCGAATTCTTAAGGGTCCATGTAATATAAAGTTTTTTAAACTTACGCGATCAGAACACATTATTATAAATACTTACGGGTATTTATCGCGTTTATTAACCTATTTTTCCCGACGCTTCGACAGGTTTACACTCTGTCGTGGTCACGGGATGACTCAATAAATATCCATGTAATATATCGAAGAGCCTCTTAGAATGCCCAAACATAATGAAAAACACCGACTTAAATTTAGGATTTTTATTCCCTCAACATCCTAAACCTCAGTAAGTAAACTTCTACAGCGGTTTGGCTGTCCAAGGAAAAGAATAGGTGTCGTTGACTGATAGTAAAGTAACAATGTGGACCAACTAATGGAACACTTATACGGCCAAATTAAATAGCTCAATGATGCAGTATCAGTACTTTTCAATTAGGTATTACGTCGTGCCAAAATAAAGCCTCTAACGGCAATGACAACATGTAGCAATTGTATATAGATATCGTCACATTAAACCTCGTGATACGAAATAATTTGGGAAAAATCGTCGAGATTGATCCATACTAGTTGCCTGCAAGCATACCTTCAGAAACTAGTACATGTTAGTCATATTATTCATCTCTTATTAAATACTAGCTTCTGCCTGCGGCGGCGCACCCATAGGACATACATAAAAAGTAGCCTATGTCCATTCCTATGTAGGGGCGTTTGTAACCTAACCAACATCTCTCGGGCCTCAAGTCAACCTCACCTGCAAGCGGTGCGCCCTGCCAAACAGCGAACGAGGCTCTGACGAAACACCCGCCAATACCCATCGGACCAGCGTGGCGAGTTATGGTCCAAAACCCCCTTATGAATCACAACAATACCCATACCCAATACCAATATACCAATACCCCAAGTGCCCGGCGACTCCAACAGTTCCGATGGCACTGAGGGATGCTAGAATTACTGTGAAGTCAGGGGTCAGGTGAATCTCGGGGCGGGAGCCAACCGTCAAATGACCAAAGCACGAAAAACGGATAGAGCTTGGGTCCAAACAGCTCAAAACCGAGATGACTGGAGAGATCAAGGGGAGGCCTTTGCCGAGTAGTGGGACACAATGGGCTAATCGTAATCGTAATCGTAATGTCCGTTCCTAAGATACAATCTATATCCATAACAAACTTGATTGATGCAAAATAAAAAGTTCTGTTGATCCGATCGCTACCAAACATCACATGACCTGCTAGGCCAATCTGAAGATTTCCTAAAAATTTCATTTAAATCGGTCTGGCCGTTTCGATGTCGATAGGTAACATACATACACACATCGTCTTTTATATAAATAGATGATTCATCATCAACATCATTGGCCTACGTTCATTTGTTGAAGATGATTTAGGTGGCGTCAGTCAAGTTACAATGCAGTTATTTGTAATTGAAAACATTCGTTCATGGATCCACTCCAGCAAGCTGAGATGTGGGAAGTTTCCTCTTCACTGACGTCACTCTGCCTGGGATTCTGTTTGATAGCGCAGGCCTTCCCAGGTACCCACACTAACGGCGGGCTCCGAGCCAGGTTTATTTCAAGTAGAGGATTATGACTTTATAATTATCAAGCTGAAATCAACTCAACCTATATGAAAATTATTGAAAATCATGGTCTACGCTACATTACGACTGCCTAGTTTTAAGAAGCTAAAGCCTACTGCTACGATTCAGGTTACTTATTAGTGAAGCATCCTTCGTCATTGTACAAAGATTTCCTTTAAGATTATTTTAATTACAACATCAGCATTTCCTTTGACGTAGTATATCTCTACACCATGATAGTGTAAAAAATCAAAACAAAACATGTTATCTATACTTCCATACTAATATAAAACATTGAAAAAAGATTATGTCTGTCCGTTTGCTTGATACCTTTTCACGGCTAATTGGTCGAAAGGATCTTGATGACATTTTGTATGGATATAAATAATGTATCTTGAGGACGGACATGGGCAACTTTGATGTACCACGTATGCAATGCCGAGGATAGCAGCTATATACATCAAACTAATATTATAAATCCCAAAGCAACATTTTCACGCCTAAACTGCTGAACCGATTTTGATGAATTTTGGTATAGAGATAGATGGGGGAAGAACATAGGTTACTTTTTATGTAGTTACCACGCGTGCGAAGCCGCGAGCAGCAGCTAGTACTTTTATAAATACTTCTATTAAAATAATAAATATTTTTCTTCAACCATTTCTATATCGTAAAATGGTATGTTTTGTTAACCCTATATTCATTTTCTTTATCGCGGCAGGTTTTCCCAGAAGAATCATAAATATTTTTTATATAAAAATAATTTTATGGTTGGCGCCTTTGGACGATAAAGAAATTTATCAAGAGCATTTACAAACCCAAAGACAGAAGAGTTTTTTTGTACAATAAAATCACAGTTTATTTTAAGGAAGGTGCCTTCTTATAATATAAATTGCGCAATAAAGAAAAAAAGTTGTTTTCTAATAATAATGTAGTCTCTTTTACTTGCATGTATTTGGTTGCATCTACAAAATGGCCAGTAGTCGTCTTCTTTTTCTTTCTTAATGGCATGTGTCGTAATGATGTAAATTTTTCCATATCAAGTGTTAAGATAGTAAGACGTCACAAATTGATATCATTCGTCATTTATAAAAAACATAGTCTTTTTATTAAATCATTATACGGATTATTTTTGCTTGACTCACAAAGAAACACAAATATTTTATTTCAATTATTCACACCGAGTCAATAACTCTAGCTCTACCTATATAAATAATAACACCAACATTACTAACAAAAATATAATAAAAGCGCAGTGTTTCGCGAAACGACCAAAAATTATTAGTGGCCAGTACTAATATTCTTCTTTCCTTCCTGTAATGACATCTGTCTTGTTGACGATTTTGTCAGTGTCAAGTGATCGTTTTGTTATAATAAACACACAAAATCGCAGACGAAGGTAAAGGGAGAGACCTTTGCCCAGCTGTGGGACACTATAGGTTAAAGAAAAAAAAATAACAGACTGTAAACCTATAATATATAGGAAAAATCTTATTTCGGTCTTTAGTTCATAATAACTGCCATTTTATTATGAACTATGCAATAACAGTATGGGGTAATGCTGCCCAAATTTGTATGGGTACTTATTTGCCAGAAAATTTCAATTAGAATTTGTATACGGATTACATAGATTAACTTCAGTGAGAGCATATTTTAAGAAATCAAAAATATCGTCGGTTATATCTCTTTTCTTATATAGTTCTCTTAGTACATTTACATAAGGATGATTTCTCAATGAAAATGCATTTTCACAATTAGAATACTCGTAATAAAAAAAAGTTACATGTACCAAAAACCAGACTTGTCAAGACTTATGAACAAGGTTTCTGCTTAATGCTTGACATGTACAGCTACCCTTAGAAATATCAAGGCTCCCGCTAAATGAGTTCAAACAAAAATTGAAGTCATTCTTTGAATGTCACCCATTTTACCATACAAATGAGTACATGAGTTGTTCGTTCTCCAATTTGCAAACGTGAGTAACAATAAAACTAGGTTAGAATAAAATTGTAATAATAATAATTCAATTTATTTTACAATTTGCATGCCAATGTTATGTTAATGTACCACCCACCTAACACCTGCATTTCCCATCTCCAACCTCCCAGCAGCTAGGAGATGGGAGATGGGAGATTTTGTTTTATCCGACTTCATCCAAAGACTCATTTGCTGAGACGAATTCACAAGACTGTCCAGCATCTGTTGTAAATCCTGCAACGTTTCAGCCATAATGACGATGTCATATAAATATATATATTATAAAATACTGTAAGAAATTTTTAATTAAATATTTTTATAAATTATTAAATAAATATTTTTTTATAATTCTTTATGCCAAATACATCTTTAATGTGCTAATGTGTGATTATAAGATAAACCCATGGTATTAAGCCAGGAAGTAAAAGTTCACATAAATACAAAAGTATAGTAATGTATTTAAAAATAAAAAAAATCTAAATTATTGTCCCAAATATCGGACAAGAAGTCTAATTTCTGATCGCGTAAGAAGTCTAAACTTGACTAATCGTCATCGCTAATCTTGTGAAATTACTACAAAGTTATAATTCAAACTGGCGTGACTGGCGATATTTTGAAATCACAACTCACCACCTTCAAACTCTGAGTGAAACTCCTAAAACAGAGTGCAAAATTAAGTTGAAATCTGTCAGGCGGTTATAAAGAAAGTTGGAGCATTTGGAGAATGTCCGTCGTCAAACTAGAATTGAGTGTAGCTTCTGAAAGGCAGCTATTGCATGTGCTCATTTCATTTATGAAAAATAAAAAAGATTAACAGCAATATAGTAACCAGGGCTTGTATTATGGGTACAACATGCATAGGTGATATACTTCTTACATACTTTTTTTTTGTAAATACATAAATGTTATACACCGAATAATACCCAGACCCGAGACAAATACTGGCAGGTCATACAAACATGCGAAACGTTAAAAAGTTGAGCTTTCTAAGGCCGGTTTAAAACGATATGTAAATAGTTTATTTGATCCAGATCATGCCTAAAGGGCAGCGTCCTCAAGACACTGCTATGTGGCGGCTTTAGGAGTTGGTCTAGCGTATTTAGAGCAGCTACGAGTAATAGCGTAATCAGCGTAATCAGAGTAATAGCGTAATAAAGTAATCAGCTTGGTCCACATGCAATATTTTTTATTCATTTTTATTTAAATTAAGTAGGTAGGTACAAACATGTTCTCTATGATATTAAATTATGTGAATTTCTTAAATAAAAATGTCATATCTCAAATTTTAATCATGATAATAGTAATATCGGCCGTGGTGGTTCCGGCATAGAATTGGACCCCTCCATCTCCTCCCGTGGATGTCGTAAAAGGCGACTAAGGGACACACACCGGGGGATTGGGCAGCAGCACCCCCCGAGTACTTAACTATAAATCTGCGGTCATTAATCCGCCTGCCAAGCGTGGTGATTATGGCAAAACCCCCAAATGACAGACACAAACAGAAGATGGCCCCCAGTTCCCGGCAGTTCCGCTATTCTTAGCATAGGTGGCGGCCACAGTAACGGCGGAACAGGGGGTGCGAAGAATCTCCGGCAGAGGTCCTGCTACCAATCCCAACGACTCTTTGCCCTGGCATCATACAACGCATGCACACTGAAGACCGACGAGAAAGTGATAGAGCTGGAAGAAGTAGTAAATTCTACTGGGATATTATAGGGTGATTATCCTGTCCTCTCCCTCTCTTCGGGATAATCCTAAATTCCAACAGCTTATTCTACTACCAATAGGGCGATCAACTTTCTCAGCACGGTGTTGGATTTCTCGTCCACAGATCTCTCGTTAACAACATAGTAAAGATCGAAAGCGTATCGAGCAGGGTGGTATACCTTATACTCAGAATAACCAAACGGTATTCGCTTAAGGCCATACAGGTGTACGCACCTCACTCGAAACGTCCAGACGATGAAGTGGAGGCTATGTATGATGACATTTCAAATGCCATGCAAGCCTCGAAAACACACTTTACGGTTGTGATGGGGGACTTCAACGCGCAGCTAGGTGTGAGGAACTGCGATGAACTGAGAGTGGGGCAATTTGGATTTGGACAGCGGAACCAACGGGGTCAGCGATAGGCCGACTTCATGAAAAGGGACTCTTTATGATGAAGTCCTTTTTCAAGAAGCAGTCGTCCAGAAAAGGGTTAACAGGTGGGTCTTAAAATGAATATGAGCAAGACAAAAATCATGTCAAATGCTCATGTTGCACCCATACCGGTACATTTTGGGAGCGATATAGTCGAAGTTGTAGACCATTATGTCTATTTGGGTCAGACGACGAATCCAACTCGGATGGGCAGCGTTTGGGAAATTAAGGCACATCTTCTCGTCACAGATACCGCAGAGCCTCAAGACGAAAATCTACAATCAGTGCGTGTTGCCAGTGATGACATATGGAACTGAGACTTGGTCGCTGACTATTGGCCTCATACACAAGCTCAGAGCCGCGCAACGTGCAATGGAGAGAGCTATGTTGGGTGTTTCACTACGTGATAAAATCCGCAACGAGGAAATCCGTAGAAGAACCAAATTCGCCGACGTAGCGCTCAAAGTTTGCAAGTTGAAGTGGCTATGGGCAGGTCATATAGCTCGCAGAACTGATAATCGTTGGGGAACAAAAGTTCTGGAATGGCGACCAAGGACAGGAAAACGAAGCGTAGGATGACCCCCCACCCGATGGACTGACGACATTGTAAAGATCGCAAGAAGTCGGTGGATGGAGAGGGCTCAAAATCGTTCTTCCTGGAAATCTATTGGGAGGCCTATGTCCAGCAGTGGACTTCCTAAAGGCTTATATGATGATAATATGACGAATTGTAATATTAGTAATAGTCATAATAGACATTTATTGATAATGTTACGTTGTAGGTCAGAAATAAAAAAATAACATAGCAATCCCTACTAATATGATAAATGCAAAAGTAACTCTGTATGTATATCACGTTTTCACGCCTAAATCGCTGAACCGATTTTAATGAATTTCAGTATAGAGATAGATGGGACTTTGGAGCAGGACATAGGCTACTTTTTATGTAGGTACAACGCGCGCGAAGCCGCGGGCAGCACCTAGTGAGTAAATAAATAGCTAACCACTAAATACAACGCTACGTGACAATTACAATCTATTTTTTAATTAGATCTAACGACAACCAAAAAAATAATATTGGAAAATTATTACAACCTTTGGGTAAGGTATATTACTGCCCATGAACTCATTTTGGGTGTAGAAAGTACGTTCGACAAGCCAGCACTTCAATTTCTTTTGTGCTTTGTTTGTGTGCAATGTTTAAGTTTGGAGCATTTATGATAGTGTTCAGAAGTCTATTATATACATCGGGACCCATGACATGCGTTGACCTAGATGACTTTGTAAGAGTCCGCAGTAGTAATGCGAGTTTGTTCCTGTGTCGCGTGCGGTACGTGTGCAGTTCACCGTTCCTTACATATGAGTCCAGGATAGTTCTCACGTATACTGCCACTTGATGTACTACTATATTGGGCAACGTGAGAATACCTAGCTCTTTAAAGTGAGGTCTCACAGATACGTTCGGACTTGCACTATCGCTCGTACGGCCATGGGTAGTATAATAAGCTTTTCCGAATAATATTTTTTTCAGCCTTGCGTTAAACACTACTGGGCTTAAACTATCTAATAAAAATATATTACACTTATATTTTATTTCATATGTATTTTATATTATTGTATATTATTCTGTACATTTCTGTAATTATTTCTGTACCTAATAAATCATGAAATAAAACGAGAAAAACGAATTAACTTGTAGGAGCGATTTTACTTCATATAATAGCGAATTATTCCGTGCTTTTCTATGCGTATTCTATGTTTACGTGTTTTTAATTAAAAATAATTAGTAATTATCGTGTTAAAATATATTTATTTACAGAAATAATTACAGAAATGTACAAAATAATATACAATAATATAAAATACACGTGAAAAAGTTGAGTTATCTAAGGACCGTTTAGAACGATCTATAGATCGTTGAGCTCAACTGATCCAGATCACTGCCAATTGTAAAAAATTATAAAAAAAAAGTCAACATTTATTTTATTTATTTATTTAAAGTCAATAGATTATTATTAGATTTGATTTTTATATATAGCCATAATAGTTATAAGAAAACATTAAATACTTGTTCACTAACGTAATTGTAAAAATGTTGTTTTTTTTTTTCGAAGTAAGTAATTTTTAACGCAGTTTTTTTAGCTAGTGCGTGTGCTTACGTCTAGTTAGATAGATAGATAGATAAAACATTTATTTGATAAACCAACACACACGTACAATCAATTTCATTTCACGTCTGATTTCATGTTCCACAGAATAGCGGGATAAAATTCGCCACGAAATAGTTATCAGTGCGCGCTAGGTCATAGAGAGATCTAGCTTTTTCTACATGAGCTTTGACAGAGTTGAGCTTTTGTGAAGCAATAAGTGCACAGTCGGATTAGGTGCGAGGTTTTATTGCGATGGTCGAAATTTAAGAAAAGTTTTCTACTATTCAGAGAATTTCGAGTAAGACTTATATTTAAAATATACAGTCCAAGTAGGAGTATATCTCAATATTAAAGTGAGTGTTTTTATAAGCTTCATTCGTTTAGGAAAGCTTTAAAGTTTATTGTCTAAATTTATATGTATAACTAGCTTCTGCCTTCGTCTCGCACGCGTAGTACATCAAAACCTACATATAAAATATTGATTTAATTACAACTTATTTATAAGTAGTCAAGTCAAATTTTTCAATTTTCACAAATTTCATAAAAATCCGTTCAGGCGTTTGGTCATGAAAAGGTTACTATCATAAACAGAGACATTCATATTAACAATATTGATTTACAGAAATAATAACAGAAATGTACAGAATAATATACAAAAATATAAAAAACGTGTGAAACATTTGATGTATCTAAAGACTGTTTAAAACGATCTATAGATAGCTCAAATGATCTAGATCACTGGCATAGGGCAACGTTCCCAAAACACTAGCGACATTGCCATCAATATTAATTATATAATATTTTTTTTATGGTCGTGCTTTTTTTCTAATCCTTACTAATATTATAAATTTGAAAGTAACTCTGTCTGTCTGTCTGTCTGTCACGTTTTCAAGCCTAAACCGCCGGACCGATTTGATGAATTTTGGTATAGAGATAGATGGGACCTTGGAAAAGGACAAAGGCTACTTTTTATGTAGGTACCACTCGTGCGAAGCCGCGGGCAGCAACTAGTCATTCATATATAGCACTAAGTGACTTTTGTAATTATTTTCTCCATTGTTGAAATACAAATCTACCGAATACCTTATAATTTTATCACTGCATCACTGTGTTCTCGGTTTTATTACTAATAAGGGTTCTGAATCTGAAAATGGAAGCCTATAATAAGCTGAAATTTTCTTCTCATGTTTCTATTGTTCGAGGAACAATCGGTTCGATGCCGGAAAAGCTTAATGGTCGCTGAAACCAGATTAATTTAGTTCTGATAAATTAAGAAAGTTTTATTATGATGTTTAACTGTTAAGAGATTAAGACAAAAGAAGGATAAAATTCATTTTTGATGACCTCTGTAGCACAGTGAGTCAAAGCCCGGCTAAGACGCACTAGGTTTCGGCTTCGATTCCCGCTACGAGACAAATGAACTGCAAGTATTTATCTCGGGTCTAGGTGTTGCTATGTATAATTTTTTTTTATTTACAAAAAAAAAGTATATTAGTAGTATATCAGTCATGTGGTACCCATAACACAAGTTCTACTCACTTTGGGGCCAGATGATGCTGTGTGAATTGTCCGGTATTATTGAAGTGAAAACTTCTTTTAGCGCGGTACGCATATTTTTAGATGAGGTAAAACCTCTGGATTCGAGACACCGTTACCCTCTGGGGCGAGACACAGCCGGCTGCCGCGCTCGCCCCATTTCAAAATCAAATCAAAATGTATTTATTTGGGAGCATAAACAAATATATACAAAAACATGGAAAGAACGATAACATTACTCAGAAGTTAAATTAACTGTGTTGCGAATGTTAACGCCCACCTCCGAAGATAATAAAACAGAACCCAAATTAGATACTAGCATACTATAAGGGAATTGTAGACCCCTTCACAAAAAATATTAAATATGAAGTAGCAAGTGTGTAGTGTGTAAAGTGTGAGTGTGTTCGTGTATGAGTATGTGTATGTGTATGTGTGTAAGTGTATGTGTGTGTGTGTGTGTGTGTGTGTGTGTGTACGTGTGTGTGGGTGGGTGTGTGTGTACGTGTGTGTGGGTGTGTGTGTGTGCGTGTAAAGTGAGGGTGAGTTTAAAGGTGTATAGCAGTAGTAAATGAGTTAGTAATAGGTATGTGTGTGCAAGGGGTACAGTGACATGTGTTAACTCATTTGTTGTTTATTCCGTGCTAATTCCTAAATCTTAAGAAGATTTTCAGTGTCATCATAAGACAAGGACATAAGCCATTGAAGACATTTTTGCTTACAGACATATCGGGGAAGGGGATAAATCTTAATTTCCTTATATACTTTTTTATAGAGTGTTGTGCTTAAAAAGTAGAAATGGCTACTGGCTAATGCCGTGAGCCGTTTTTCTGTTTGCAGACTATATCAGATCTACGTTTGGTACAAACAACAGTGTCGGGTTAAAAACTAATTGGGAATGTTTTCTGATGATCGTATGCAAAACAAAAAGTTGACGGACTGTGGGAAGTTGAGTGCGAGAATAAATTTCTGAGGTAGGAAACCAGATAGGTTTGTTTATTAAAACTTTAAGGACTGCCCTCTGGGCTCGCTCAAGTCTTAGCATTTGGGTTTTGACACAGCCACCTCAAGAAAAGATACAGTAAGTAAGAACAGATTGACTTAATGCATAGTAAATAGATTGAAGAAGTTCGTAACTAAAGACAGGACGTAGAGTTTTGAAGACAAAATTAAGTTTTCTTACTCAATTCTCATTTCAACTCAACACCGAAATGTCAATTTGGTGTTTCTAGCTGAGAGTGTTATCCAATATAATCCCAAGATACTAGGTAGAGATGCATTCTAAAGACGGTCAGTCACAGGAAGATGGAATAGTAGCATTGGGACATACATGTGCAAGGATACAGAAGGATGAGGGCGGTTGTGCAGCAGAGGTTGGGGAGAAGGTCATAAATTTAGTTTTGAAAATGTTCAGAGTATGAAGATTGGATCGCAGTCAGAACATAAGAGCCTTAAGAGCAAATTCTGCATTGTTACGAGAATTTTGCCAGGTACGACCGTTTATGAGAAGGGCTGTGTCATCAGCGTAGGTGATGATTTTACAGTTAGGAATATTTAAGTCACAAAGATCATTAATATAGATAAGGAATAAGGTAGATCCAAGAATGCTACCTTGGGGAACACCAAAGGAAATAGATTCCTCCTTACTCATGAGCCCATCAATTTTTACACACTGTGATCGGTCTGAGAGGTAGCTACGGAAAATGTCAAGTACAATTCCCCTAGTACCAATGCGTTCTAATTTATTCAGTAATATGGGGACAGAAACAGTATCAAAAGCCTTGTCTATGTTCCTGACAACAGCATTGGTCAGTTCATTGACAGCGTCCTCTGTGGATCTCCCACTCCAGAACCCATATTGGTTAGGGGATAAAATGACCCTTCCACTCAAAAATTTAATTAACCTACAGTTCATAATTTTCCCAAAAATTTCAATCTCAGAAATACAGTCAGGACCGATATAGGCCGATAGTTTGTAACAGCCTCTCGGTCCCCACTTTTAAATACTGGATGAATAATAGCTTTTTTAAATGCACGTGGAAAAATGCCAGATGCAAGGGATAAGTTAAATATGTGGCATAAAATAGGAGTAAGAATATGTCTTGCAGATTTAACTATCAAGGTAGTAATACCATCCCAGCCTGTCGCACATTTTTCTTTGAGGTTTTAAATGATCAAATCTATTTCTGAGTTATCAATACTAAAAAGAACCATAGAGCTACAGAGGGGTTGAGTGATAGGTGGCTGAGGCAAGAAAAGTTCGGAGTTTGGAGGCGTAGATGGGTCAGTGTTAGATATTGGAATGACTTTAGAAGCGAGAGACTTACCTATGTTTGCAAAAAAGGATATTAACAGTATCAACTGAAAGGGAGGGGGAGGAACACATTTTCAATAGATGAGTGGAGGTTGAGTTTATCTTATGAAGATTAGCAATTTGTTTAATAGCGTTCCAAGTATCCTTAGGATTATTTTTGGCAATACGGATTTTAGCTTGATTGTATTCCAGTTTTAGTTTTTTTAAAAGATTGTTGCAAAATTTGCGATAGCGTTGGTAAATAAGCTTATGAGTTTCACTATCAGGATTTTCTTTGCACTTACGATATAGTTTATCTCTTTGACGAATGCAGCGCAGGATGCCAGGAGTGATTCAGGGCCTTATGATACGCTGTCGACTAGGAATGAGTACGTTTTGACTATTTATTTTTATAGAGGTGGAGATAATATTTATCAAGTTATCTGAGATTGCTTCGGAATCACTAGCGAGGAGGAGTGGAGAAAAGTCTGTGTTTTCCAGATAATCGACAATCGCAGGGACATCATAACGTTGAGATAAGCGATTTGTAGATGTTTCGGTGGTTTAAGACTTACAGCAGAGAAGTATAGGCATGTGATCGGTGATGGGAGAGTTGAGTATAAGAGTAGTTGCGGGATTAGGTGAACAAAGTATGACATGGTCATACTTTGTATGAGATAGGCAGGAAGGAAGGCATGTGAAGCAACCAGATCTAGATATTCGTCTGAGTTTGGGTCAGAATTTCCAGGAAGCAAGTTTATATGAATATCACCAATGATAATAGCAGTCTTGAAGTTGTTCAGACTTGTTAGGGTCTAGGCTAGAGAGAAAAGGTTTTACATTTTTATATGACGGCGAGCGATAAAGAGCTATAATAAGCAAGAGTGTTAGCTATCTTTAAAATAATTCAACTTGCGTCGTGAAAGCTGTGCATGTCAATGATGCACTTCAGGTCATTTTTTACGTAAGCGACAACTCCATCGTTTTGGTTATTAGAATCAGTTTGGAAGTGCTTAAAATCGGGTAGGGTAGGTATAATAGGCGATTTGCTGAGCCAACATTGGGAGAGGATAATAATATCTACTTCAAATTTCATTCTCTGTAATAGAACTAAAAGATGGTCAAAATTACGGTTGATGCTGCGGATATTAGCGTGAAGTATTTTGACGTTGTCTGTACCATATTGAACAATGTGTGTTCCAACATTCTCAGGAGAACATGTAAACGATTTAGACACAGAGATTTGCTCGATATCGTTGTTTACTTGACTACGACTATCCATGATTAGACGGAATGATCAACACAGGGACTGGAACATTGTCATTGTAAATAAAAAAGATAGCAGAAGAGTGATAATTTTTAACATAATATGTTGATTTGGAGACACTTGGAATTGTACGGAAATGAAGAGTGAAATGAGAGTGATGTTTGGTTGTTTGTATGAATTTGTTGTGTAAGTGTGTTTAGTGTGTGAAGTGTAATGTATGGAGAAGTGAGGAGTGAGTATTAAGTATTTAGCATAAGAGAAAACAAAACTAATAAATGAAAGTACAGAAAAAATGTGTGAACTACTAAAATAATGTAACCTAAGTAATAATTAACAGATATAAAACTTATTAGTCACTTGGGAGCTTCTGCAAATCTATTTCATCAATGAGCCGTTCTCTCTACGGCGCACAAAGATCTTGCCATGAGATACCCAACAGAACTTAAAGTCATTTGCTTTGGCCAGGAAGAATAAGTGCTTCGATGATAGATTCTCAGATATGAAGATCGGAATCGCCGGGCCACTTATGTGAAGGTGTTCAGTAGTTAGCCTGGAGGGACCTTTGTTTAATTTGCGAAACAGTCCGGTCCACAATAATGGTCTTGTTTTTAGGGTCCTTAGTATTGATTCTGAAAATATCCTTTACTTATTATGAATTGGCACACTTAGAACCTTGCTGGTATTAATAAAAGTATCCAACAGTGCTGTCTTCGATTCTAAGGCTCCAACAGGGATGTTTCTGATTTCCAGGCATGTGGATCTGGAATTGCGCTCGAAGATGTCCAGTTTGGTCTCAAGAGTCTGGATGTATTGGACGTCAGCATTACGTCCGACTTCCAGTTTTTCTACTCTATCCTGGAGGACATCAATTTTTTGAGCCAAAAAATCCACAGTCGAGCGCATATATTATCTTCGACGGCGGAGCAGAGGCGGTCGCATCTCTTTTCTTGTTCTTTTTAAATTCAGCAAACATACTCTTCATCTCCGACATAAAACTCTGCAGATGTTCGCCATCACAGATAGAGCGCTTTCGTTTACGGGTAGATACCTTTTGGTGTACCATTAAATCAGGTTCCGATGAGCAACCATGAAGCAGCCAAGTGGGAACTCTGAGCATTTCAATAGGTGCCGGCGTTGATGACGAGCGCTCGAGCACAGGTGCAGTGGGCATAGTTGGCGAGGAGGCGGCTGCTGGTTGGTCGTGCGAGTATGGGAGTGTGCGATTCAGAGGTATAATAAAACGAAATCGTACCAGGGTAGCAGCAGAGGCAAGGCGATATTACAGTACGCAACAAGTATACACAGCGCAACACAAACAAATTCGCACACTGCAAAGCAACGTGTCTGCTTATGATGGTCAGTAGTGAAAGATGCGTAGTGGAGCGCTACCCGTTCAGTTAGGGAAGACCCCTGAAGACGTGAGCTTGAAAATTGGGGATGCACTTTTCGCACTTGCAGGAATAAGCAGTTGTAAAGTAGGGTCCTTCTAACGAGTGTTGTAGTGTGCTCAGTTAAATGAGAAGCAAAAAGTGGTGGTGGAACTGTAAACTACAGCGTTGGCTGCAATTTTGTTGACTGCTACACGGGTTTATGCACTCTTAATTGCTTTACTTGAATTTAGAGTTTAAAATTGAATTAAAAATTGGGAATAAAACAGTAGGTACGGATAAACTATGAAACACGTCTGATCAGGGCAGCTGTCCGGAGGGAGGGGGATTATAAACCTTAATTCACATGTTTACAGTCTACTTTTGTAGGTAGAAGTTTACTGAGTTAGGTTCTTTGATATATTATCTACATTCTGAACAAAAAATATTGCATCGTCTGTGTTCGTTTAGTATTTGATTGGCAGTCGCCATAATTACTGATTTTGAAGTGATATATTACCAAACTCTAACGCGTCAAAATAAGTTTTCACTTCTGTCGGCACTCCCGGAGTGCAACCCCATTTTTTTTTATTATTATTATATTTATTTTTTGATCTAATTATGATGTGTTACATAAGTTAAAGTCCATTATATTCAATCATAACGTTATGACGTTAAAATAGTTATTTAGGATAGTATAATATTTAATTAAAAATTCAAATTATAAAAGTTGATATTAAAATAATGTAATTCCATGCAAATGTTAATGCAAATATATTTTATTTTATTTATGAATTGTATTACACTGGTATAAATCACAGAACAGAAGTATAAATAAATGAATAGTTTAAAATAAAATAAATAATCCTGTTCATTTCACACAGCATCATCTGGCCCCAAAGTAAGCAAAGCATGTGTAATGGGTACCACATGGTAAATCTACTACTACTTTTATTACAACTATAATGTAAAAATAAAAATAAAAAGAAAATAAAAAATCAAAATTACGGGTTGCACTCCGGGACCTCCGGGAGTGCCGACAGAAGTGAAAACTTATTTTGGGGCGTTAGACATTTTTTAGATGGGTACTAAGGTTATTGGGATATGAATTGCATTTTATATATGAATTGTATTTTATTAGTTATTAGTAACTTTATACTACATTTAACATTATTTTATGTTTTTGTTCAGAATGTAGATAATATATCAAAGAACCTAACTCAGTAAACTTCTCCATACAAAAGTAGACATGGGAATTAAGGTTTATAATCAAATGGGGCGAGCGCGGCAGCCCTGCGTCTCGTAACGGTGTCGCGAGTCCAGAAGTTTTACCTTATATAAAAATATGCGTACCGAGCTAAAAAAAGTTTTCACTTCAAAAATATTTAAAAATTATAAGCGTGTTATGCATTTTGCATCAATAGAAACATTTGATTTGTATATCTCGAATACATTTTTAGCCCTGAAAAGAGCCTTTTTGTTTCTCATCATCACGCTCAGGCAGCAGCAAGCAAACTTCCTTTACTTGGAGCTGGTGTACTTGGTCACAGTTTTTGTGCCATTTTTAACCGACTTCATCAAAAAGGACAAGGTTCTCAATTCGTCGGAATCTTTTTTTTTATTTGTGTTCACCGATTACTCGAAAATGCCTGAACCGATTTGGAAAACTCATTTTTTGTATAAAATGGTATACTTCACAGATCAACGATCAAGAAAAATCAACGAAAATCTAAAAATTGTATACATCGATGATGTTTTCATGTACTTCGATACCTCGCTGTCTCATTGGAGCGGTGCGTTTGTTTGGCCTACCCATTTTATATATATATAAATAATTATAAAATGGGTAGGCCATGGGTAGGCTTTTTGATAAAGTCGGTTAAAAATACATTACTTTCCACAAAAAATTTATGTATGTATAAATTTGAGCCTATAGGCTCAAATTTCATTCAATGAAGTCGGTTTTCTTTTTAGTTTTTAAAACGCCGTAACCGAGAAAAATACTTGCAAACATTTATCATACAAACAAAAATCATACAAAAAATTGTCTTGAGGCGGCAATTGAGCCCGCAACCTACTTCGTCTCAACCGGACCTTGGCCCAATGCGCCACAGAGATCGTCACCTACTTTACTACAATTAATTAATTCTCAGTTTCTTATGATAAATAAGATAACTTATGTTTGCCGCCATGTAATTTGGTGTTCGTTTAAACTGCAGAACATCCAACGAAAATGAACATAATGTAAATTTTAACTTATATTAAAACTGTAATATAAAAATATTACTAAAATTTTAGACTTTGGTGCAAACAAAATAAGATTCATGTTTAGAAATTTTAAGCTGGTTTAGAAACCTCAGAATTATCACCATTATCTTACAACTTTTAAAACTATCATGGTTTTGCACATAATTTTCACTCAAAACGGGATATTTACCATGATATATGAGTTTTTCTGCTTCTCGATATTTCGGCACAGTTGCATGCGACATGATCACGAGATAAACTAAAACTCATATATCATGGTAAATATCCCGTTTTGAGTGAAAATTATTATCTTACAAATCATGAAATATTATATCGCATTCACTCATTCAAAACGGTGAAGGAGTTAGTTTGTTTGGAACAAAGAGAGTTTCAGTAGGACTGTTTAGCTGACTATTTAACCAGGGCACGTATGCTTGTTTTCCTAAAAAGTTACGTCCGTCATAATAACGGTGATAACCGGATACTATGTTGTAACTGACATGAAAAAGGCAGGAAGTTCTTATTTTGATTGTATGTTTGTTACCTCCGAACTCCGTTATTTATTAACTGATAAGGAAAAAATCACTTATTGTTTGGGCTATACTTTCTGTTTGATCTCTTGAAGAAAAAATACCACCCCTAAAATAGAGGATGAAATTTTGTATTGGACTTTTAATTGAGTAATGTATTGATATAAATAAATACATTTGAGACAATGCATTTCTAAAACAGAAGATGCAACTATTTTGTAAATTCTTTTCAATGAAGGCGGTTTTTTTAACTGACTTCTAAAAATCAGGAGGTTCTTAATTCGACTTTTTTATGTTTGTGGTTTTTAAATAAAAAAAAACTGAAAAAAATACCTATGTCATCCACTTGGTTGACATAGGTATTTTATAAATAAATATAATATATACAATCACAAGGACTTATAATACTTACTAGTTATAATAAATATAATCACAAGGACCACATTGACCACGAAAAATAAATACTTTTTCATCTGGTTTCATAAAAAGTAGTTTCTCAATTCGGTTGAATTTTTATGGGCTCAAATTTAATTCAATTAAGTCGGTTTTCTTTTTAGTTTTTGAAACGTAATTCTTAGTTTATAAAATGTTATTATATAACCTTAAATCTACATCAAACAGTGAACTGTTGGATAAATATAAATCCTTTAATAATTGTCTTGATTCCAAGAAAGGCTATTTTTTTCTTATACAAAACATGCTTACAACTGTAATCCCCAGGATCAAAAGATCTCAGATTTCAAGTTACTTTGATGTTTTTAAGGATATATAAGAAAGGTATAATATTATGTTTAGAGACATCTAAACATAATATTAGGCATTTTTGCTAGCTCGTATTTACTCCGTGGCAGGTTAAGCCCTTTATAGAAATACTAATTGATGACAAGCACCGAATTGTTGATTGTTGTTTCTAAGGTTTCCTCCCGATGTTTTTCCTCACCTTTTGAAAGCGCACATACCAACAATGCTCTTTTTTAACTCATCCGTAGATAAAACAACCGGTATATAACTTAACTGGCAATGTTATTCCCCGGCCGTAATATAGGTGACTATTGTGTATAATAAGTGTATACACTATTGTGTATACCACATTATATCTAAAGCTTTAATGTTTAGCCAGGTGTGTATTCAGGAGACGTAGCCAGGGGACTTGTTTTGTGGTGTACCTGCGAGGAAGGAGACAATTAAAGTAATATATTATGAGCGTGTTGTATTATTCGAAGAGTAGTCGTGTAGACATTCATTAGTGCCTCTTCGCACAGTTGCCGGATAGTCAGGTGGTGAAATGAATCGACTGCCTTATATTGCAACCAGAGTAAAAACTGGAGAGCATTTGTAGTCTTATGGTCATTGCCTTCTGTTCCTAAAGGTCTTGAGTTTGAAACCAGTCGTGCATCAATGGATTGTTTGCTAATTATATATAAAGTAAATACATACTCATTATACATAGAAACTAGACCCGAAACCAATACTTGCAGATCGTACAAACATTTGTCTCGCGGCGGAAATCGAACCCGCAACCTTTCGCATCTCAGCCGGATCTTAGCCCACTGCACTGCTGAGGTCGTCATATGTGCCAGCAATGTAAGCCAGCATTCCTAAACGTAAGAGGAAGACATCGTGAAGAAACCGGCGAGTCGTAGAACCTAAAAAGTTCGTTATGCTAAGAGCACGACATAGTTATACATTAATCGTTTGATAGCTCTAAAAAATAGTGGCAATTTAAGAAGAACCAGTGTGATAGAAAGTATTTGACGACCTCTGTGGCGCAGTGGGCTAAGGTTCGGCTGAGATGCAGAAGGTTGCGGGTTCGATTTCCGCCGCGGGACATATATTTGTATGATCTGCAAGTATTTGTCTCGGGTCTGGGTGTTTCTATGTATCATATATTATGTATATATTTACAAAAAATGCTTGGTACCCATAACACAAGCTCTGCTTACTTTAGGGCCAGATGATGCTGTGTGAAATGTCCGAGATTATTTATATTTATTAATTATTTAAGAAGCAATACACATACAAATCAGAATACAAATATAACGTAACTTGCAATAGTCATGAGTTGCGCGAACGCGATCTAACAAACTTTTTATATGCAAATATATTTGCTTTAAGCGTATTTTAGGTAGGTGCGTGACAGGCCAGTAATAGGCAGGCTGGCTCCGTAATACGAGTTTTTTACGAGATGGGACGATTTTCTAAGATGTTGCTGTCATGATACTATTCATCATCGGCCTTAGTTCATCTGTTGAAGATGATTTAGATGGCGTCAGTCAAGTTACAGAGCAGTTATTTTTAATTGAAAACTTTCATTCATGGACCCACTGCAGCAAGCTGAAGTGGATGACGTTTCCTCTCCACTGACGCCACTCTGCCTGGGCTTCTGTTTGATAGCGCAAGCCTTCCTACACTAACCACTCGACCAAGCCGACAGGACCCGCAGGAAAGACGAGTCAGTACATACGGTGTCGGTTCGGTTGCATGTGCAAACGGCTGGTTTCAAGTTTTCCTTCTCTGTTTTCCATTACTATTACTACTTCAATTTTTAGCAAGTAACCTAAAGTTCCTCTAACATGCAAAAATTCATTAATAGTATCCGTTAGTTACTTTTATTATTCGTACCTGATAGATGACCGCATTTTATTGCTTCGCAGGCTACAAACTTTCGGTTCCGTCAGGCTATGACGCAGGTTTTTACGGCGGCCTATTAGCGTCACTACATTTGACCACAAGCTTATACAAGTAATTTTGGTAGTAGGTAGTCTTCTTCGTATCGTGTCACTAGTTATATCGAACCAGTGTGGAGAAAGGATTAAAGTGCGCCTCAAGGCGCCTTTCGTGCACATGTCTTCGAATTTTTTAGGTTCTACGTAATGCCGGTTCCTCACGATGTTTTCAGAGTACTGGTATAGAGCACATAAATGTTTCGTTTCGAACCCACGACCGTAGGATCGGACCATAGGCGGTCACTACCACTAGACTACCATAACTTACGATTTTCATTCTCTAAATACTATGCGAGTACTGTAAAACTCCGGACGAACCAATTATAGTGAAACAAAGACCAATTAAACAGAAGCATTGAAAAACCCCGTTGTCTTTTATGAGTATTGTTACGAGAAATGGAGAAACCTAGATAGTGGGAAAAGATACAATAGTGGAAATTCGGTTGGTTCATTTCTAAAATTAGGAATTGTCTTAAATATATTTAGTTAGTCATAGCATTTGTAAAAACTATTCGAGTGGTACCATCTAACTAAATTAGGAACGCTTAATTAAGTTAAATAAAATAAAATTAGGATAAGTTGGTAGCAGCAGAATACCAAAGGTTAATTTGACAGTTAAAAACCTAATTTAAGCTAAAATTAGTTAGGTTGGTGCCAACAGAATTGAGGCCAATGCCTAGATGCAATGAAAAGTAGACTATTAGAACTTAACAAATACTTCTTTATTGCATTTAACTTTGTAGAAGAAATTATTGAAAAATGCACTTTTGAATTGTATTTATGTATATTTATTAATTACATATATTTATATTTATTATTATGTAAACAGTGTACACAGTGATGTTTAATTTCATCATTTATTACCTTACTCTTAATAATCTAAATAAAATGATTGCGAATGTCTTGTCTGAGAGGACACAATACCGATTTACCTACATATTTCAACATCACGGTTCTTTTTCCATCTGGTACGTACTACAACTAGTCTACTTTTTACTCAAGTTCAATTAAAAATATACAATTCAATTGATAAACTACAACACAAAAGTTAACAGTTTAAGGAATATCTATGCACGTGCATAAATAGCCGTATTTTTTTGATTGCGTTGACTTAACGCTTGATTTTTTTACAACTCCAAAAGACCATATACCATATTTGATATTGATTTAAACTCTATACCTATACGCGTTCCGGTAAACCGATTTCGCTAATAATTTTGTCAGGAGAAGATTCTTACGAAAGAAAAAAAAAGAAAGTCACGAGGAAAATAAGAAAATTAACAAAAAACTTAACGACGGTATTAACTTTTCTAATGTAACCTTAGCGCTTTTGACAATTTAAACTTTTTAGACTGTTTAAGACCATATTTGATATTGATTTAAACTTTATACCTATACGCGTTCCGGTAAACCGATTTCGCTAATAATTTTGTCAGGAGAAGATTCTTACGAAAGAAAAAAAAAGAAATTCACGAGGAAAATAAGAAAATTAACAAAAAACTTAACGACGGTATTACCTTTTCTAATGTAACCTTAGCGCTTTTGACAATTTAAACTTTTCTAATGTAACCTTATGGTGTTTGACATAACTATTTGACAGTTGGCGCGATCGGTGCAAATATAGTCTTTCGGAATTGATGTGATATATTTTTCTTTTAAAAACGCGTGAAGTCGCAAACGGGACAGCTTGTAAATTATTATATTACATCTAAAATTGCCAATCTACAAATAATAATAGAAACACTAGGAATTTTAATGCAAAGCCAGTAGTTATGTGCATGACTGCTATGTATCCTTACTAATATTATAAACGCAAAAGTTTGTATGTATGGGATGTATGGATGTTTGTTACCCTTTCACGCAAAAACTACTAAATGGATTTTAAAGAAACTTTGCAATGATATAGCTTATACAATAGAATACAAAATAATAGGCATACTTTGTGTAATTATACTTACCTTGCCCAGACGAAGTCGCGGGCACCAGCTATTTATTTATACAGCTTAAATTATGCAGGTAATGAAATATAGACAAAAAATAATCTTACTCAATTTTATTTGCCCAAAAATAGGTGAAATTCCGTTTGAGTGCACAATTATCGAGTCGTTGAGGCTTGCCGAGTGCTGGCATTCGAATTGATTTCATAAAAAAAGTTTTGAAATTACTCGTTAAAATTTTTATGAATGAATAAAAATGTTTCTATTTGGAATATCAGAAATAGTTTTAACGCATATATTTACCTAAAAGTTTTTGAAAAAATGTTATTTGTGACTATTTGAACCTTTCACATTCATTGACACTTATGTCTCACTTATGACTTAAGTCCTTTGTATACATTCTCCCTACACCGCACTTATTAATATTGTATGTATCGTATTAGTCGTTCTTGCACTTACTAATGTTAACTTTGTTTATTTGTGTAGTATTTTTTAGTTTGCATTGCTTTTGTTTTTGTTGTTTATCTGCCTTGTAATGAAATATGTAATTTTGTAATAGGTAATCACGTTTTGCTTGACAGATCTCCCGCGATACAGGCCTGGCCTAGTGCGGGGATCACCAGTAATGTGTGTGAAATTTATTTTGGTAAATAAACATTATTTTATCTAATTTTGTTTCTGTTCCTAGTATTGATTCTATAAAGATCACTGTTTTGCTGAAATCCATCTCTATTATTATGAGCGTATAACAAATTTTGATATTCTTTGAATATTTCTCTCAAAGTCTTTCGCGGTTTCATATTATAAAAGGCACGTATTCCCCTGTTTAGAATTAATTTTTTTTTTTCAATATCAGCTGTTTTTCCCCCAGAGAATAATGCTATATGACGTAACACTATGGAAGTAGCTGAAATAAACTAGTCTATCTGTAGCTTCATCAGTAAGCCAACGTATCACACGAACTGCATGTGCAGTGATAATTGGAAGTGAAAATCGGATTAAACTTCTTTGTAATCTGATCATATTGATAAAGGTTTTATTCATTAGCGCCGATCATATTAGATGTTTTATTAGGCTTGCTTAGCAGAGAACGTCAAACTTCTAAGAAAACAAGCTAGTAATTATAATATTTTGTGAATTCTTGTCCTGTAAGTAGTTATATTTTTGTCAAGTAATAATCCTCTTAAATATCGATGTGGCTAAAAGTACATTCACGCTGTATTTTATAACATGGTAGACAGCTATCAGCTTTGGCAGTTTGGTACCCTAGGGATGGAGCCAGAACTCGAGGTCGTAAAGCAAGAAGATGGGAGGATGACCTAAAAATGACATTAAATGGACTAGAGTGGCGGCAGACAGACAACAATGGAAGGAGTTGGAGGAGGCCTTTTCCGTAGGGCACACCGAAAAAAGAGACATTTTGTTGTAACAGGCTTTCTTTTAGTATTAATTTAAAATTTTCTTGAAAAAATCATTGTAAAAATTTCGAAAATATAGGTTTTATTATTATATAAAAACCCACCTAATCATTAAGACCAACTCAAACGTTTGATAGTCCGTTCTCTTTTAAAATGATGTCAAAAGTTACCGAAACGTCACTTTCAAGTCATATAAGAGAAGCCTTCCAGTTTCAGTTAAAACGATAGTCTGGCCGGGTAGAAGTATATAATAGACAGGGTATTCGACCCGTTCTCATTTTAATACTCACACAACATTTTGTTATTATTATTTTTTTTAGCTTAAACCATTGGATGACTTTACGGGTCTTACGGGGTTTACGCGTCCAAAATCCCAACTATGCAGACAACCAGCTGGCTAATCTATGCGCGTTTTACGCAACAATTCAATGCAATTGAAAGGTTAAGGTAGTTAAAACAGCGTGAACACGATTTATCATTATTAAAGACAATGGGCAAAAAAACTTTTATGTTATTGACATAACCTCGAATACGCAACATAACGTGGGTTCACGTGCGTTTGACGTTTTGACAGATGACTTAGCTTCGACTAAAACCAACGCTTTTATTCAAAGAACTATCCAACCTTTGGACTTGAGTTGGTACACTTTTTAACCGACTTTATCAAAAAGGAGGAGGTTCTCAATTTGTCGGAATGTTATTTTTTTGTTTTTTTTGTATGTTCACCGATTACTCGAAAACGGCTGTAACGATTTGGAAAATTCTTTTTTTGTTTGAAAGGTTATACTTCACAGGTGGTCCTATATATTTTTTTTCAAAATCGGTCGAGCTAAAATATCAACGAAAATTTAAAAATTGTATACATCGATGATGTTTTCATGTACTTCGATACCTCGCTGTCTCATTGGAGCCGTGCGTTTATTTGGCCTACCCATATTATATATATACAAAATACATCTACTTTCCACTAAAAATGTATTATAGCCTCAAATTTCATTCAATGAAGTCGGTTTCTAAAACGTAGGTAATTATTTACAAAAATGTTTATCGACTGTTATGCAATCCCACGTGGTTTTAACGTAAAAAAAGCAGTAGCAAAATCAGTCGCGTGTCGTAAAACATTTTTATTATTATAGAAGTCAGCCGCTGCCTATTTCTCGCCATTCACCCTCCCATAAAAATTGTGTTTGACAGCAGTGGTCGCGCAAATCAAAGTTACGTAATTAGGAATACGACTTTTTTTAGAAGAAGTAAAAACGCGACGATTTATTAATTCCATCACCAAAGTTTACTCGTACGAAGCAGTAGTGTTAGTAATAACTGTATGTATAGGAAGACGATATTCTTTCATGATTCTGTGGCTTTAATCATAATAACTTATAAAATTACAGTTTTGTACATAAAAGTTATATTAATATACTCTTACTTTTTTTTTTTCGTTGACGTCACGGACCTTGTACTGTACGAATCTGCTCCTGAATACTTAAGTGTCAAAATAAAGTTTAAGTGATTTTGCTTGCCCGAAAATTTATAAATAGTGTTAACAGTGATACAACAAGGCGTAGTGAATATTATCTCGCGATAATATCAAGCAGTTATTCCGCAATTACCATTTATATAATCAAGCAGCTGACGGATTGATTATCTAAGTACCCTCGACTAAAAAATGTGGTCATTTGGATACAATACATTACAAAATTAACAAGACTAACTTACTAATATGGCAAAGTGTGTTGCGTGTGCAAAATTCATGTCAACAAAAGATGGAATAACATGCCCAAAATGTTCCTCAAGCACCCATCGCGAATGCATTGGTATACCAGTCGGAGTAGTCGTTAATGACAAATGGCGCTGCGGTGTCTGCCAGACCAAAAAGCCCAAGGGACGAGACTCAGCTACACCAATCCGTAGCATACAGGATTCTACTTTTTTCAATACTGCTGGTGCGCTGAGCACTGAGTGCGAGCTCTTCACTCGTGATGCGTTTGCTGGGTTCGTCGTTGAGATGCGCACTCAATTTGAAAGCATGAAGTCTGAGTTATTATTAAAGTTTCAGTCTTTTAAAGAAGAATTACGGGAAGTGCGTTCTGTCGTGTGCGAACTTAAATCTGACATAACAGCAATAAATAAGGATATGACTGTTGCAATGAGCCGAATCAGCGTCTTAGAAAATAATGTATCCGATTTAGAAAACTATCTAGGTAACTCAAGAAATACAGTTAGTGCTAGTGAACTTGAGAAAACTGTTGTAGGCCTTATGATAGCACTTAACGATAGTGAACAGGAGACCTTACTATATGACTTGGAGATTGCAGGTCTTCCGGAGCAAAAAGAAGAAAACCTGTCGGATCTAATTCCACTTTTAGCCGATAAAATCGGTATCATCATAGAAAATCGTGATGTGATTTCCATCGAACGTTTTGGATTATACCATACGGAGCACCAAACCACTACACTCCCTGTCAAACCCAGAAAAGTATTCATTCGGTTCTCTCGTCGCTTAACTCGAGACATCTGCCTGCAGAGGGCGCGCGAACGTCGTGGTCTCACTAGCACTGAGCTGGGACTGGAGGGGCCGCCCGCACGATTGTTTTTCAATGAGCGGTTAACTAGATATAACCGGCAACTAGTCGCAAAGTCTAGGGAACAATGTCGCCTTCACCAATGGAGATACTGCTGGACCAAAGGTGGACGTATTTACTTACGAAAAGAAGACGGGTCGGCAGCAGTTCGTATTCAGATAGAGGAAGACTTATCAGTGGTTTTTCTATGAATACCTACACTCCAAATAGGTAGTTAACTGCTTTTTTAGGGTGTGTGTGAGTATATACTTACATAAAATGTACAAATCTATGTCAGTTTATCTTTACTTTCATTGGTTATCTATCTGCAATTATTACGTACGTTTATTTAAAATTGTACTTGCATAATTATGTTAGTGTACCTAGTGTAGCTTTTATTCTAGAAGCATGTATTTTAATGTAACGTTACCAATATATTAATAAAGATGGCTAGATAAAAGTTAATATTTATTAAATATCTACTATCAACAAATCTGTACCTAGTAAAAAGTTCTTAAATTAGTCCATATTTTATGTGTTTTAGATATTTGATCACTTGATTACCATAAACTTTTATGTTTTTATTTACCTACTAATTTTTTATTGTAAAAATAATTACAGATTACCTATACCTGTAGTTATTATTAGAATTTACAGAATAATATAAAAAACAATGTGAAACAACAACCTTAGTTGTGAGCTAAGGACCGTTTAAAACTATCTATAAAATGCTCAACTGATCGTGATCAATTATTTATTTATTATTGTGTTTACTAATCTAGCTTATAATATTATAATATTACGTACTGCTTAATGCACTTTACTTGAATATAAAGATAAGTACTTATCTATTTTTTTAATCTGTATTTAAGCAGGCTTTGTTATTTTAAATTTGTTCGTGTGTTCAGGTTCGTGCGTCAACCACGGTCTGTGTCGAAAACCAGCGCTGCAGTTTACTGCAGCATTAAGCTGAACACTGACCCTTTTTGATGTGCTGTACACAGTCAGTGCGACACATATATATGCTCCTTTTATTGTTTTATTTATATCTGTGTGTGTATAGTTTATAATAATAAACTTTTTTACTTACTTACTTACATATATTTTTATTTATTACTCAATCATATATTCACTTATGCTATCGATGCAACTTTGCCAGCGCAGTTGAAATAGATCCATGTCTTTTTGAAGAATTCGACTAGACAGGGAGACAACAATCTTTTCAATAGCATGTTGTACTGCCTCTCGGTAATTGATTTTTTCGTGCTAAGAAGATGTCTAAATTTTGGAAAAGAGAAAAGTCAATAGGCATAATGTCTGGTGAGCGTGGTGGATAACGCAGAGCTTTCAACCCTAGACGTTTACCGGAGACCGTAAAGCATAAATGGTAGTCTTTTGAAGAAAGCTTATTATAATATAAATGACTATATTATTGATAAGAATGCATGGCCTCATGCCGCTCTGCCCTAAGACAGTTAACCGACACAATTAACATGTTTGAACTCTCTTGTATTGGTATTTCCTAATTAAGTAATTAAGGTAGTTATAAGATGGATCTTGTAAAAAAGCGCTAGGATCAAGACGAGTTTCTTGCCAGTTCTACTCGGGCTTGGGTAAGGATGAATTGGTACCTAAATTCACCTAGTATGTAAGACGTAAGACGTAAGACGTTTCAAAGTGATCCTTGTGATTGTAATTAATAAAGTATCTTTTGACTTGACTGATTTTGACTTCAGATTTGCGAGCGTCTCTATTTATGTTGTGTTCAGTCCTTCACAGTTCTACACATCTGCAGTATACGAATGGAAATATTGATTTGAGCGAACTTGAAAGCTGCTGCTAGATCAGCCGTAGGTAGTTATATATCATCATATCCACAGTCATCTTTAATTTGTCTTAGTCGACCATAGTTTTCGGCTGACAACAGGCTTCATTTTTTGTATTAAAATTTCTAGAACACATTCACCAATAACAGCCCGTGCGTTCGTTTGTAGTATTTGCTCCATATACGTCGATGATGTTGCGTGCCACTTGCGCTGGACTGCTATCAGTATGGAACTCGTGTTCCATAATAACACGCATTTTAAACGTGTCTACGACGAAAGAGATTCAAATGCGATGAATATTTTCTTATCAATAAACAAACGATTGAATTCAAAAATAGTATTCTGTTTTCCAATTCAATCGTTTGGCAGTTGTTTTTTAGAAATAACATATATTTAAATTTATATCTTAAACCAACTATAGTAGGTAATATTACATTAAAGTCCAGTACTAGAGAACGGCAACTGCATAGGTTAAAACCTATTACATAGAGTTAAAAAATTGTGATGATGTGAGGTTGTAAGTGATAGGTGAATGAAGTATTTTAGAGTCCTTAGTTAAATGCTCATTCGTACCGGACACAGAGCAAATCAAGCGAAAACAAATATTGCCGAAATAGACTAGAACTGACTGTATATTGAACGATTATTTATTGAAAGTTCAACGGCTTTGACTGATTTACTGTGTTAATTCATTCGTTTGATATATAAACCAAATCCATATTTAAATTATTCAAAACGAAAAAAAAAAAAAAAAATTAACCAAACAATAACCTACTTATTACAATTTATTATTATAATATCTAAGCCACGTTCACACAACATCTACCACGTTTGCGGTAGCGAGGGATGATGGTTTCCATGCCATCATCCGTAAGAAAACAGCTTCATTGCTCAGCAGATTGCTGGACAACACCAATGGTCAATGTCAAAGTCAAAGTCAAAAGATACTTTATTCAATACAATCACAACGACACTTTGAAACGTCTTACATACTAAGTGAATTTAGGTGCCAATTTGTCCTAACCAAGCCCGAAAAGAACTGGCAAGAAACTCGTCCTGGTCCTAGAGCTTTTCTACATGATCCATCTTATACCTATACCAACTACCTTAACTACGAATAACTAATACAAGAGAGTTTATATATGTATACATTTCAAATGTGTCGGTTAACTGTCTGAGGGCAGAGCAACATGAGGCCATGCAATCTTATCAACAATATAGTAATTATTATAAATACTTACGGGTATTTATCGCGTTTATTTACCTATTTTTCCCGACGTTTCGACAGGTTTACACTCTGTCGTGGTCACGGGATGACAGTGTGTAAACTTGTCGAAACGTCGGGAAAAATAGGTAAATAAACGCGATAAATACTCGTAAGTATTTATAATAATGTGTTCTGATCGCGTAAGTTTAAAAAACTTTAATATAGTAATTTTTATTATAATACGCTTTCTTCAAAAGACTATCCTTAATGTAAGCTATAAATTTCTTAATAGGTAGATTAGATACATTTTCAGGAAGCTTATTATAGAAGCGCACCGTGATCCCCATAAAGAACTTACATATTTACTTTTTCTAGTTGAAACCAAGGGATGTATAATTTGTTTCTGTTTCCAGTATTGATTCTATGAAGATCACAATTTTGCTGAAATCCATCGTTATTTTCATAAGTGTATAGCAAAGCTTAATATATTATATATATTGTGAAGCTATTGTGAGAATACGAATTCCATTAAATATTTATCTCAAAGACTCTCGCGATTTCATTACATAAATGGCACGGATTGCTTTTTTGAATTAGAAATATTTTTTCAATATCAGCTGTTTTTCCCCAGAGAATGCCATATGACATAACACTATGGAAGAAACTGAAATAAACTAGTCGATATAACTAGTAATAACTAGTCGAATAAATAAACTAATATAGGATTCTGCATGTCATACCGGACAGATTATGATCTGCCTATTATTCTATATTTCATTCATGTTCTAAGTCTAATGGTAAAACATGAGACTGTTGGACTGGAGCGTGAATAAATGACCATTAACATTCTACATATTCATCACTTGTATTTTTAACCAACTTTATCAAAAAGGAGGAGGTTCTCAACTCGTCGTAATCTTTTTTTTTAATATGTAACACTTACCTAGAAATAAAACTTACATACCTACTAACACCAAATTGTCAAGTGTACCTCATAAATTAATTATTATTATTAAGTAAAATCTGCGGTTCCTTGGAGCTGTAAAAGATCATGCTTTTATGTCAACGCAATCAACTATGGCCTAAATAGGTTTCGATTCTTGCCGCGAGATAAATGTTAGTATGATCTGCATTTGTCTCGGGTCTAGGTGTTACTTAACTAAAAAACAAAATAAAAATAAAGTATATCAGTCATCTGGTAACCATAATACATAATGCATATATATTTTTGAATACATTCATTATGATAAATTATAACAGCTGACAGAACAAACAACTATGTTCATCACTCAAATGTTTTGTCCTGGATGGGAATTGAACTCTAAACCTACGAAGGCACTACTGCCAACTGAGCTGACAGGCCTGTTATAATACATACTTCGACATTCACCAGTAAATCAAAACCTATTCCCGTTCTTCCCGTTGACCGAGAATCATAAAATTAGGCATAAAATTAAATCAAATCAAATTTTAAAATTTTCATAAAAATCATACAAACTTTAATTTGTTTGTGTATCCCATAACTTTTTTATTTTTTATTTTGGTACAGCAATATTCGGTCAAGTCAAAGTCCAAGTCAAAATATATTTTATACAATACAATCAATCACTTTGAAACGTCTTACATACTAGGTGAAATTAGGTGCCAATACCTCCTAACCCAAGCCCGGAAAGAACTGGCAAGAATCTGATTGGCCTAGTAATAGTAACCGATGGTTAAAGAACCTTGTTGGGGAAATAAGCTGATACCTGCGATACTCTCTCAGGCTCTACTTTCGCTCTTGGCCGATTTATTTTCTTATTCGTATGTACTTGTAGGTATCCTTAATATTGAAGGTAATAACGAACTCAGATTTACCTTTAAAACTGGTATACTCTTTATACACGATTGCATCCTTTGACTCGTGAAGACTGATGATTGAAAACCCCAATCCCATTGTGATATCCCGCTAACTCGCGAAATGACAGATTGGACTCACTAAAATCGCAACCCGAGGAGAATTATGCCCCTGTCGCCATTGTACACCCGATTTATTAATGAGAAGGTTCTTGAAAGGATTTCAGAAAGGTGAAGGATAAATTGCAGCCTCTGAAATTGGTATTGTTTTAGGACTGTTTAATGTTTTATGATTACATTTAGCTTTTTAAGAGAATATAAAGACCCAGACTCTTTTGTATAGCCGGACAAAGAAAAATGCGTGGAGCATTCTATTATTATTAATAAACGTATTATATTATTAATTAACAAATACAAGATTAATGAATTACTGGCGTCTGAGAGCAATTACATGAAACTCAGATATAACTAATTAATTGAAGGAATGGTAGGAAATTTCGTAATTAAAATATATTTTCGAATTGTAAAAATAAACATTTATTGTACATTATTCAATTCATCTAAATCGTTCCTTCATTCGTTTATCGAATTAATTTATTCGAGTCAACCTATAGATAATCGTCTACACTAAAGAAAGGGTCGTGACGAAAATTCGTTACGGAAAAATCTTACAAAAGTGTATAAAGATTCGCGTAGCCCCCATTCGCCAAGTCCGTACAGTGCGATAAGGAAGTTCGTTCCAAAAAAAATTGGTATGCACGATCATATTTGGATTGCAACAAAGTCTTAATTAGAGTAACAGTTATAAATTGACGGGTTTTATCTTATTTTAGTTATCATGTAATGAGCTGTTGAGTGAACGGCGGAAAATCAATTTATAAGCAAAATGTCAATTAAAACTTATTTTCAAACTGTTATATTAATGGAATTCCAATTATGACTTTAATATTAGAAAAATAAGATCGTTCGTATTCTACGAAGTTTTAGCTGGCTTAGCGGAACAACTGAATCAGCACAATGCCGGCTTTTGGTGGCAAGGTTGCGAGATCCATGGGATGGTTGAGGGATCGGTGATACCATTGTACAGGCCATTTGCGAGGTTGTGCGTGGTGTATTATAGTAACTGTACATTTTTTTAAAAGCCGTAGAAAATGTGTCGGTACGAGTATATAATGTACTAAAAACTCAGTTCATCTGACGAAATATTTATGGGGATCGAACCCATAACCTGCAGTCCAGAAGGGGTTTTATTTCAATTGATTTGGGGAACAAACAGTACTATTTACAATAATAAAACACAATTTAGATAATGCAATAACCAATAAAGTTACCACAGTAAAATTTTACATGAATGCTAATGAACAGAACATTACAAAACATATTTATATATATTTATATCGACGAGAACATAAAAAAAATCAAACAATGGTTATGCATTATTTTTCGGCAATGCAAAACAACATCTCCACGAAATTTGAACAAACTAGAAAAAATATCGATATTCATAACATTTACGTTTTTATACCTCACAAACTCAATTCAGAAACAAATGCTTTTTATAATTTGTACTGCAATATTAGATCCGTTTTATTGTGACAAAACGTTATCTTGGTATTACAAAAAAGTTGCATCGACCGTATCGCAAAAAGCAATCTCTTTAAGTAACAATAGTGGCAAAAAAACATGCCCCAGATGTATACCAAAACCAACCCATTGAAAACCTTGTAGGATAAATAAAAGCATGCGACCTTCTTTCGCTAAATAAAATTACTTTTGTTCGTCAGCAATTTTCCGTTCACTCCGAGCAGAAGGTACTCAAATAGAAGCAGTCGCTTAGAAGTTTCACTTTGACAAGGTTGCTATCAATCATGGAACAAATTCTAGACCATTGTTAATCCGGCTGCAGTTCCTGACCCGGTAAGTCATACAGTTTCACCGTCCGTACTTTCTTAAATGCTTAAAAATATGCTTATCACAATAACTCTCAGACTTTGTAGACATCTCAGATCTCAAGTAACTTTAGGATTTTGAGTGCTTCTGAGTGCTTGTGATGCCAACGCTGCCTGCGTTGGCATCTTGGAGATTCAATTGGATTAAATAATTTTGCCCTGACTTTGACTTTGAAACACTTTTAATTCGTTTATTCGTCTCGGGGCAATTTGTTTAAACATTTTAAATTTACATTATCTATTTACATTATAAATAAATTTACAAGTTATTATTTACCTTTCCTTACCTTTACCGTTGAGCAACACTAGATCTTAATTCAGAGCAGTAAAGTTCACTTTTCTTATCAAGTTGTCTTACAGTGGTATAAAGTTATATAGGGTTACCTTATAAATCTCCCATGACAGCCTTCACGTTCTGTATCAGCCTGAGACCGGTATAAATCATAGCGCCTATTCGCTAGGAGAAGAGTTTCAGCCTGACATTTATGTCAATGATATAAGGTACAAAATGCAACGACCTATGTTGCTGCTTATATTGTAAGAAGTCTAACTGAGCCTTCCGTGGCTTTGCGAGGTGGGAATATTGGAAATGTGGAAATGTATTTTTATATCCTGTTCTAGGAAAATAATCAGGAGATTGTAATGAGAAAGGTTTGAAAGATGATCGAAGAGAATACTTTTTTGATGTGTTATGACGATCTTTAGTTTTATTTAGGTCGAGAATAAAAAAAAAATTTATAAGAGTGAAGGGATAAGTCCAGATCTTTGAAGTTAAATAACTTTTTTTTTAGAATCATTGTATTAACAATAATGGCATAAAAAATTGAGGACTCATATACGTTTTATAATTAACAAGCTTACCCGCGGCTTTGCATGGGTGTTACCTACATAAATATAATAAAATAGAATTATGGTTTGTTTGACACACAACATGAAAAAACTTACTGAAAGAGAGAAGCGAATAATGTCAATTTCAAAAATTATTTTTGTAATAAATTTTTGCTTGTGGTGCTAAACAGGTCCAGTCTTAGCTTTAATGCCACTCCTATAGGAGACAACGCTGGTTTCCAGACTGGGCAAGTTGACATTACGGACGGTACATTTCTTATAAATATAGAAAAATACTTAAAGGTAAATAAGTTAATGTTACAAACATTAAATAATGTAGATATTTATTGGTAGAATACGAATTCAATACAAGCACACAATAATACTATGAAAATGTTTGTAAGCTGACAATGACAGGTGACAGTAAATATAATAATAATAATAATTTAAATATTTATTCAAAATTCCAATAGTACAACAAAATAACAAAACAAAATCTTAATTACACAAAGGTAAATGCCTAACACGAGCCTGAATTAGGAAATCCTGTGTTTCAGGCGATAAAAGCTTAAATATGATCTAAAATAATCACTAACTTATTTATTATAAAATTGAAAACAATTACATGCATAGTTATATAAAATAAACAAGGTAGACATAAGTTATAGTGAAAAATCAGAAAAAATAACCAACTCTAAAAACTAAATTAATTACAATTAAAATTTATTTACACACAATTAACAACTTCTCTGTATCATCAAAGGGAATCTTTATGGTTTGTCTTACAATTAGTGTAATTGAGAGCATAAATATTGACCAACGCATTCAGTCTATTATAGAGAAGCGGACCAAGGAACATATAAAATTTTGATGTAAAAGCATGTTTATTGAGGGCAAACTATATCCTTCCGTATTTTGTTAGTAAGTGCAGTGCTATATGGAAGGGCTATGTGCTGCTTTAGCACTATGCTCATTATAAATAACTGACGAACTGTTAGTACGCTACAAGATTGATAGAGAAGGCTAGTAGGAAAAATGAAAGGGCGGGAAGTGGCCACATTGAGTATGGCTTTTTGAGCTCTCTCAGTAGTTAGTAACAATGTTTTACCCGCTCCACCCCATGTGGTTATACAGTAAGTTAGAATATGAATAAACTGTAACCCAAATGCTGATTAATTTTGGTTGTCTTACGAAGCAAACATTGCGCATTTCTTTTACTTATTGTTCTAAAGTAATTTTCTCCTAAAATAAGAGTTTTATTAGTCATTTTTATGTAGAGTTATTGACTCGATTGTGAATAATTGAAAAAAAAAGCTTTGAGTTTCTTTGTAATACGAGCAAAAATTATTCGTATAATTATTTTATAACTAGCTGTCTGTGCGTAGCTTCGCCTGCGTTAAAGATTTTTCCTGGGATAAAAAAAAGCCTATGTCACCCGAGGATAGTGTGGCTTTCTAACGGTCAAAGATTTTTTCAAAACGTTCCAGTCATTTCGGAGCCTATTCAATACAAACAAACAAACAAACAATCAAATCTTTCCTCGTTATAATATTAGTATAGATATAGAAAAGCATTTTTGACAAGCATTTTTAAAAAGCATTGACACCATTTTTTATAATATTATAACAAATGACGAACAACAATATACGCCTTTGTGACATGCTATAAACAATATAAACACTTGACACTGGTAAAATTTACATTATTATGACTCATGCCATTAACTAAGAAGAAGAAGAAGCCCTAATGCTATTCCAGGTCATAGATTACAATTATAAAAAGTTTCATACAAACCCGTTCAGATGATACGGCGTGACAGAAACAAACATTTTAAATAATTAATAAGATAGTATGATAAAAACGAGTAACGAGGAGCTGGCTCTATTGTGTTTAAATTATCTCGTGTCGTCTGTCATAAACAAAGTAATATGAAAAATGGCTAACCAAAAACATCCGGATTCGCGTTAAAAAATAATAAAACTTCGGATGACTTTTATGTTTACAAAATTGAATGTGGGAAATGCCGTAGGTACCTACTTCATGCCGTTTGCATTCGCACAGCTATGCATTTCAACTATATTGAAGAACGCGGTCATAGTATGAATATTTTGCACGAATGGCAGACGTCCCACAAATCAAAACGTGCACCGAGACGGCGACGGCGTAGTTAGATAATTTGATTTATAAGTATCAAATATGTTTTGTCAAAATTACCATATAGATTGTGATACCAAATGGGTATCACACACCAGAAACACCACACCATGTGGTTCACCAGATGTGCATGCGGTTGTCAATACCACATAATAAATAGAAATGCAGAAATATACAATCATGTAAATCATTATGTGAAACGGCTATCTATGAACCGTTTAAAACGATCAATAGATAGCGCAACGCGCCTTGTTAGGAGCCAGTTTTTTAGTCACGCAATCTTTTTACCAAACGCTGTTAAATAATTTTGAGAACGCGGTAGTCTCGTGTTCTCCAAGGGTCCAGGATCTCGACTCCAAAAGCCTCAAATATGTAGACCTTATCAAGACTAGCATATTTGAGCCTTTTAAGGTCCTCGGTACATTCAGCCGCCGCACCATCTCTAACAGAAGTCCCCCCACAGAAGGGATGCGGACTGGGTCTACGGAAGTAGCAGCCTATACCAATGGCCTACCCATAAATAAATAAATTTATAAATGAATATTGGTGGACAATGCACATAGCACCATCAAACCATCAAACCATCAACTATGCATAGATTGTATTTTTTTTATTTTATTTTTTCACAGGTAAACAAACAGCTTAATACTTATAACTATGAACTTAATATATAACTATATAGCAATTAATAGTTTTCATGTATAATATAATATAATACTTTTATATGTATAAGTATTTTATGTATATTTAAGTATTCTCTCTATTATATTTATGTATTAGATCCTACAACATTTCGAGTTGCAATTTGTTTGCGGTTGGGTGCGCGGTGCTGCCCCCCTCATCAGTGCCAGTGTGGTACAGCGGTCGGCCAGCTTGGTCTCCACGGGTTATCGTGTTATAGGGCCGCCGGTAGGATTGCCCGCCACGCCGGCTGCTAGTTAGGGATTAGATGGTTAACGATGTCATTCGTCGGGCAATTACCAGCGTCAGCGTACCAGCTGGTGGTTCGCTGGTGCGGTGGCTGAATGTGCCGAGGACCTCAAAAGGCGCAATATGCCACTTTGGATAAAGTCTACATATTTGAGCCTTTTGGAGTCGAGACCCTGGGACCGTGGGGAACAGGAGCCTATCGCATTTTCAAAATTATTTCACGGCGTCGTCTGATAGATACATTGAGTGACCTAAGAACTGGCTCCTATCTCTCTCAGCGTATTAGCATTGCCATTCAACAAAACATCGCACACATACTTATGATACTTTATAATACTCAGCCACAGAAAAAACATTTATGTTTTTCCTGGGAGGAAATCGAAACCTCAAGACAGAAGGCAGAGCTACGACAAACTGAGCTGATAGGCTAGTCTATTAATAGATTAGTATGAATGCATTTTAGCTCTGTGAAATTTCTTTTTCTTTTCGGTTTGGTGTCATGATGTGGATCTGCGAACCGTCGCGTTGAGTGGTTTGGTGTATGGTACGCCGTAGCTGATGCCACACCAGACGATTCGGTTAGACTTCCAAGTCTTGATAGAGTTTTGAGCGAAAGGTATTTGCAAATATTTATGGTACCGTTAAAAATCCTTAAATTTGTTTCCAGCTAGTCGCCTTTATAACCATTCATTCCAATTTTGTATGACCTTTCACAGCCAATTTAATACAATACTTATAATGCTACAGTGCCTTAACCCCACAAAGGAAAATATCTCAAAACTTGTCTTGAACTCTGCTCGTAAAACGGCTCTATCTTACAAAATGTAGAAATTTTTAAGAGAAACATTCTGTAAAACGGAAACAAAGCCATCTAAACGACCATCGTGAGCCAAAATGCCTTATGACGTGCACGTGGCTGCTGCCTCTTTTGTTTAACACTTTGTTTATACATATTCCTACGATGTTAATAGATGTTCTAGAGCAATTGTATTTTACCTGTGAATTTCGACTGTTGCAGAACATTTAAAAACCAAAAATAAAACCGACTTCAGTTTGCTTGGATGACATATTTTTCCCAGTTTTCATGATTTTTTTATAGGACCACTCGGAAAGCTATGCATATATCCTTTCGAATATATATCTTTTCATATCCGTTCATAAACGATGGAGTCATGAGTTAACAAAGATTTAAAAAAACAAAACTTAATTGAGATCCTCTTCCTTTTTTGGAACAGATTCCCTAGCTTTGGTATACATTTCAATAAATCTCTAAATGATTATTATTAGTATTTATAAATTGTACGAGTATTAATATTAATAATGATATATTAATTTTCACTCAAAACGGGATATTTACCATGATATATGAGTTTTATCATGGTATCATTATCATGGTAAATATCCCGTTTTGAGTGAAAATTATGTGCAAAACCATGATAGTTTTAAAAAAGTTATATCTTATATTAATACGTTATTATATATCGTATATTAATACGTTAAGCAAAAACTTTGTACCCCTTTTTACGAAAATTGCGCGGACGGAGGAGTATGAAATTTTGCACACTTATAGTTTACTAGCTGGTGCCCGCAACTTCGTCTGCGCAGGATTAGACTTCGTGTATATATAAAAGTATGTTTATAGTACATATTTATAAACATACTTTTCTGCATGTTATGTATGTTTAATAAATAAAATATTTTATTTAGTTGAATTTTATATACAATCTTCTCCAATCCATTCCATAATGGTAACTGTCTTGTTTATAATATTGCCAGTGTCAAGTGATGGTTTGGTTATAAAGTCTTAGTCGATCGTCATTTATCTTTCCTAAACGTCATCGCGGAATGGCCGTCTTGAACTTTCTCGGCATTTCTCGTCGGTCAAATGACATTGCAATATACTCGTAACACACTTATAATTCAATTGTCGATACATGTGATATGTCACAATTAATTGATTCAAATTCCGCCAAGATTACTGAATAAAACATGCAATAGTATGAAAAAAAATATTAATTTAGAAGTGCTATGTTACTTTTTGAAATGACATACGAAGAATGAAACGAAAAATCTGTATTGAATGATTTTTTCAAATCCGTCACTTTTCATAGTCACCTTAAAAATATTATCATTTTTATCAGTTCAGTATCAGTTTTATTGTATGCTTGTATTTAATTCGTATTCTAACAATATTTATCTCCATTATTTAATTTTTGGAAGTAGTCAGTTTCACTATGTTTGTATATTAATGTATTAAATGTCCCGCCCTGTAAGGCCCAGTCTGAAAACCTGCGCTTTCTCCCATTTAAGTTGAGACTTAAGACTGTTTGGCACTTTAAGCAAAAAATAAAAACTCCAAACATGTACAATTTATTTCATTGCTACCTACTCTGATAATTAATTTGTTTGTTTCTCTTTGTCTGTAACTTGTTTTCGTGTTGTGTTTCAAATAAATCATAATTCTATTTTATTCTTATTTGAATATTTGTGACACAAAATTCATTCAGTAAAAAAAGTGTAAAATAATTTGAAGTTTAGTAAATACATTTGAAAAGGCACTTTAAATGTTTTCTGTAGCGTGAAAGAATTATGACACTACATTTTTTTGTATAGAAGAATTGTCACAGCCGAGAAGATATAATGTATACGAGCCAAATGTCTTAACTCGAGTGTGGAGGCGCGAAATGGAAAAACACGACGCCAGCATGACAAGGAAATCATGCCACGATTCATTAACGTTAAGCATTTTTTGCGTTTCATGTTCATACCTCAACGGTTAGTGAAAATTTTTTGAAATAGGCACGGGGTAGTATCTGCCTTGTATCCTGTTGAAAAAAGATTTGATGAATCTCAATTTGTTACCATCCCCACTTGTAAAACATTCTTAAGTTTTTGAAGTGATAACTTCTTATGGGAGGGTAAACAGCTTCGTTACGTAACGCGTTATGGTTCCAGTCGGACTGGCTTCCCTTTCTCTCACGCATTCGGCAGCGGTATTCAGGCTCCTCCTCTCACACTCTAACCCTCTAACTAGAGCTGTTCTAGTTAGATTAGTTTAAGTTACCACTTCTGTCGGGCGTCTCAAAACGCACACGTTTTGTTTTGATAAACACGTGTTTTACTCTCATATTATGTTATCGATGAAAGCACCGACACTGTTTTGATTCATCTAGAGAAGAGCAGTTTTAATAAACATGGGTTTTAGTCTCGTATTATTTTGTCAATGAAGGCACCGGAACTGTTTCAAATCATCTAGAGAAACAGGGCGTCCACTCTGTGAACCAATTTCGATCAAAACGATAAAGTCGACAAAATGCACTTCAATTTCAGTCAAATTAACAGTTTATTGTTATCAAGTTCAAGTTATTGAACCGTCATTGATCGTCAGAAGCAATGTCGGTCATTCCACCGCTCAAAACGAGTCGATGTATCAAAGAATAGGGGTTTGCACGATAATTAACCCGATTATATTTTATTGATTTTAAGCGTAGGCTGCTGTGTCGGAGGCATCATCGATAAAATAAAGAGTGAGTATAAGCTACGTTTGTCAAAATGTATCTCTAGAATAAGTTGTTGTTATAGATTTGATTGAATAGTCTGGTAACATGAACTTAATCGGGTGCTGCTATATTAATCGACGCTGAATCGGCTCAAGACGACTAGAAAAATCTTTAAATCATACGTCAATTGCCGATTTGGCTAGTCTCGGTTCAGATCTATCGATAGCAAAACATTTTTCACAATCTTATGCCCTTGACAATATAAAGCTATTTCTAACCGCCATAATCCGTTTCCACGTCCGCTAAAAGTGCAATACAAAGTATTGTTTTCTTCCAACTACGTAGTAATTTTATCATTAATTACTACAAACCCGAGTAAAAGAAAAGTAGATTACGCACCTTGCTAAAGTGAGTAATTAATGCACTCGTGTTAATTTAGCAACCAACATAACACTCGTGTGTTAATAACTCACTTTGCGGTCGATCCAACAATCTAATACTGTGTCTCAGTCATTATTTGACAGCTGTTACAAGTGGTCCAGTTATTTACTTGGAAAACTTAATTGATCAACATTATGTCGCTAGAAAGTCACTTTGCGGTCGATCCAACAATCCACTACTGTGTCTCAGTCATTATTTGACAGCTGTTACAAATGGCCCAGTTATTTACTTGGAAAACTTTATTGATCAACATTATGCCGCTAGAAAGAAACAGCTAACGAAGTGCGTCACACCATCTGCCGCCTCAATTACATAGCAGTCCCTGGCTTGATGCCACTCCGAAGTTATGTATAGCTTGTGCCACTCCAGCAGCCTATCATAATGATGACTGATCTCACAGCTCATCATCATCATCATCCATAACTAGACTTAATTTAAAGCCGGGTACAGTAAAACACAGTAAACATTTTACACATAACACAAAAATAATGCCGGACATTCACAGAAAATCATCTGGCATCAATTGTAAGCAGAGCATAATACTTATAGAATAATATACTACTAACAATATGAAGGTACACTCAATAATAAAAAATACATATAAATAAAAATAAAAAATACAATACATTAAATACAAAGAAAAACGGAAATGACAATTTAAATTAAACTAAATTGAAAATTGACTGTCTCGCAATCGTTCAAGTGTACAGCTACAAATTTGTATCTGGCTCAGCATTATGTTGCTTTATACAATAGGAACTTCATCTTCTGTCGTAAGATCGTCGTTTCGTCGTCGGTATAGGCTCCACTAAATTTCTACCATCCGCCGCCGTTTTGTGCTAATCTTATCCTTCCGTGACCCATTAGTAGTTCTGGTATCAGTAGATACCATGGTGCGATACCAGAGCAAACATTTTGCGTGATGAAACACTCGTATATGTATTTTTTGAGCTTGGCATAAAAAAAATCCATGTTTGTATTCACACGTATGTGTATGTACATATATCGGACATCTGGTTCTTATCATAAATTCACCTAGTATGTAAGACGTTTCAAAGTGATCCTTTTGATTGTATTGAATAAAGTATCTATTGACTTTGAGTTGACTTTAACTATCATACAACCGAAGTTATCGTGTCTGAGACAGTTTTTATTGGTTCGAACCATAGGACCAAAAAGCAACAGTGTCACATACGAAATTATTGGCTGGCCTATCAGCTCAGTTGGTAGTACCTCTGCCTTCTGCGCTCTGGGTTGAAGGTTCGATATCCTCCCAGGATATCGATCAAGGTTCGACCTTGATCGATATCTTGGGAGAAATTTGTTCTGTTCTGATGATCATAGAAATTTGTTCTTTGGGTGTTATAAAGTATCAAAAGTATGTGTTTAAAAATATATTCTTTTAATATAAAAATGTAATCTTTTAGTCACCTTAATACAAGTTACGCTTAGTTTGGGGCTAGATGGTGTGTATTGTTAACTAATATTTATTATAATTACATTTTATTTTATTTGGGAAAACAAACAGAACTAAATTATAATATTACTAAATAATTATATGACAATACCTAATCCAACACAGTCTCCACTAATTTATAAAACTGTAATGAAGAAATTAGTGGAAATTTTTAAACAATAAAAGGAAAACAAAAAAAAAACATAATGATATAAAAAATTAGATATCTTACACTAAACGACTTAGATAGTATGCAAAGGTTGCAGTTGGTTTCTAAAATGTGACATTAAATTTTTCAAGCATTTGACGCATAATTTGTTTAAGTTGTATGAAGATGGAAACTGTGAAAAAAGTTTCATTATATTAGTGGATAGTTCAAACACAATGCTCTATTTAGCCAAAACTAATAGACATATGTATAACATACATTCGATACTAGTTGGCGAAAAATTAGAAAGCGCTATCGTTGCGGTTTTGGACTTTTATTTATACATATCTCACAATACTTCTTTATAATATCCCTACTAATATTAAAAATGTGAAAGTAACTTTGTCTGTCTGTCTGTTTGTCACGTTTTCACGCCTAAACCGCTGAACCGATTTTGAAGAACTTTGGTATAGAGATACATGGGACCTTGGAGACGGACATAGGTTACTTTTTATGTAGGTACCACGCGTTCAGAGCCGCGGGCAGCAGCTAGTTAGTATAAATATCTATAGTTATTAAATACGTATAAGCAAATTCCGTGTCTTAAGTTATTTAACCGCCGAAAGCTCAGTAATTTCTAAAGTGAAATTGAAAGAAGTAACTATCGTTCCTTCTGTACTGGAGGCACGTGGGAATTACGTCCAATGTACTGAACCAGCGGCAAATCATACGAAAATATGAGTTCTGAATGAACTAAAGCAACAGCTGCTTATGCTGCTGGCTTTTATTGCTGACTAGAGTAATGACCAGGAAGCCAACCGCGGTAAAATGTTAATTTCAGAGCTACATTACAATACGTTATATTATAGCACATTTTGTCATAATAATCGTTATAGTCATAATAGTTATTTATTGATAATATAATTATAAGTCAAATGTTAAAAGTATATCCAAAAGTAAACACATATAATAAATTAATTAAGACGGTACTAATACATAATAATTAAATAAATCTATTATTTTTAAATGCCAAATTAATTAGGAACACAATACCTTGGGCGACTTATAATCCAAAAGCTCGCCCTAGCTATAAAATCTGTCTTCTTACTTCTATTCTTTCTATCTTGAACCTGTCTTATTGACAATATAGCCAGGATCCAGTGATTGTTTGATTATAAATTCATAGTCAATTGTCATTTTTTTATACTAAACAAATGGCCGTCTAAAACTTTATCGTGATTCCTTGTCGTTCAAATCATATTGCAACATAATACACTTATACCTCAACCATCCGTACTTGTGCACTGAAGTCACAATTTATTGATTTTAATTCCGCTACGATAACTGAATAAAATACAATAACATGAGAATAAGTAATTAATTTAGAAGTGCTACGTTACTTCATGTAAATGACGAAAGAAGAATCCTTTTTTCTCCATTAATGGCAAATCTCGATGAAAATTATGCTAATGTCAAATGACGTCACAAGCCACAGAAGTTTCGTTCGTATTTTGTTATCCTTACTAATATTATAAATTTGAAAGTAACTCTGTCTGTCTGTCACGTTTTTACGTATAAACCGCTAAACCGATTTTGATTAATTTTGGTACAGAGATAGATAAGACCTTGGAGAAAGACATAGGCTACTTTTAATGTAGGTAAGTACCACGCGTGCGAAGCCGCGGGCAGCTAGTTTTATATAAAATGCAAACATTACATATAAAAAAATTACACAGATATTTTTTTACTCGAATAACCTTTGTCGAATGCTCGAATTAGTCAACACAAAACTTTTATTCTGATTATTCACACCCAAGTAACTCTAGTTTTATTTAAAAAGAGCCACCAAAATTTCTTATAAACCGAAAAACACAACTAGAGAAAATGATATAAAATGCAATATTGTTAAAGCGCAAATAATTTTCAGCGCGTATTTTTTTTTACAGCGCTGTTAAACAAACGGTTTAGATTTATTCAGAATTAACGTCAATATATTTCCGTGTGGTAAATATGTTAACAAATAGCGCAAATGCTCGACATAAAAGTGAAATAACGGTTCATGAGGCTTAACTGGTATTTGGCCTCTCATCTCAGTTAGTAGTATCTCTATCTTCTGTTGTGTAGGATGAGGGTCCGATTCTCTCCTAGGATAAATATTTGTGTTTTAAAAATAGAAATATTCTATCATCTTGGCACCATAGTATAAAATATGCTTAGTTTGGGGTAAGATGGTATTGTGTGCAATGTCATCTAATATGTATTTATTGTTATATATATATGTCTTGTACGATATATTTATTCAAAGCTCACTGGCCGAGTACAGAGACAGCACACTGCGCTCAATTACTAGAATTGCTGATGCGGGACGAAAAACGAGCAGGCTTAAGTGGGGCTGGGCAAGCCAGGGTTGCATGCACTTTGACATATTGGTCAACATTTGGAGTATGCTCTAGGTTTAAAACGAATGAATCATATATACGAGTTGCTTTTTTGCATGCGCCTATTAAAGGTTACGGGGTCTAAATAAATAGTTATTGTCATTAAAGGCGCTATAACCAGCAGCTGGTTATAGCGTGCTCTCAGGAGGCTGCTGGGCATTTGCGTTGAGTATGCTGAAAAATCTGAACTGGAATACAACTGTCAAAAAGTTAATACCTGGTTTTTAAGGCCGCCAACAAAGGCCCTGAGTCGGTTCTTTCAATTACGCTCAACGGAACGACTCTTAAACTATATACATTTAAATATCTTGGACAATATGTAACTCGATGATAAAGCTAAAATAGAAAGGGAACGTGCCCTACATTCTCTTTCTGGCGATTAGAAGTAGTATAAATAAAAAATAAATAAAAATAAAAAGCCTTTATTTCCTCAGTTAAACAAAGTTTACAGAGTTCAACAGATTTCGTTCTATCTGGTTTCTAGTCATATTTAAGTTTTTAATTACACACTAAGTTTTTTTTTTATATTAGGTTTATTTGTTGAGGGGTCCTCAACAAACAAAGCTAATTTAAAAAAAGTGGGTTTTGGGTAAAGGCCTCCTCCAGAGCTTGCCATGTTTTTCTGTTTTGTGCTGTGTCTCTCCAATTTTTACCCGCAACCACGGTTATTTCATCCGCCCATCTTTCCAGGGATCTGCCTCTATCACGGGTGCCGCTGAGACCTTGCCATTCTGTTGTGATTTTAGTCCATCTCTGGTCCTCGGTTCGCACTAAATGTCCAGCCCACTTCCACTTTTGTTTTTGTGCGTGTTCTAGGACGTCTATGGCCCCTGTTTTTTTGCGTATTTCCGTACTCCTTGTTCTTTAATTTTATGTTTAGAATGTTTCTCTGCATTGCTCTTTGACATTTATAAATTTTTGCTGTGTTAATGTTATTGTATTTCCACGTTAAGTAGAAGTAATATGCTGGTCAGCAAATTTGCACGATGCAGTAGGCAAGTAAAAATCACACTTTTCAAAGCCTACAGCCAATCGTTCTACATAAGCAGCCTGTGGTTCAGCTATACTAAAATGTCGATAGGTGCTCTACGTGTTCAGTATAATAATAGTGTCAGCGCTGATGGCGCTGCCTCGCATCTACAGTACATCTACCAAATTTGCGGAAGCGAGGGTTTATGGTTTTCATGCCATTATCCGTAAGAAAACAGCCTGCAGAATGTTATTGGCAATATATATAGCAATAGCAATATGCCAATAACATTCTGCAGGTCATACCGGATAGATACGATCTGCTTATTATGAATTCTTTCATTCTTTTCTAGTCTAGTGGTAATGTTACCACTAGACTAGAAAATAAACTATGCTCATATGTATGAGACTGTTGGACTGGAGGGCGAATGAAAGATCATAAACTTCTACAAGTTTATTAATTCTATTTTACTAAACACTAACCTAGAAATAAGACATACATACCTTCTAACACCAAATTTACTTATGTGTCTGACTCAATAAATGAATTATAATTATTATTATAACAACCTTGAATTTTGTATCAGACAACATCATCTTTTACGGCCTTCTTGTTCTTATCGTGTCACAAGCTGTTTTAAACTAGAGTAGGGAAAATATTAAAGTGCATGACAGAGGCTACTTTAACTTTTAAAACTATCATGGTTTTGCACATATTTTTCACTCAAAACGGGATATTTACCATGATATATGAGTTTTTCTGCTTCTCGATATTTCGGCACAGTTGCATGCGCCGTGATCACGAGATAAACCGAAATATCGAGAAGCAGAAAAACTCATATATCATGGTAAATATCCCGTTTTGAGTGAAAATTAAGAGGCTACTTTAGTGCACTTGGCACATGTCTGCAATCTTTTAAGGTTCTAGGTTATGCCGGTTTCCTTGCGATGTTTTCCTTCATCACATACATTTTCACACAAAAGAAAATTCAATTGGTTCTTAACGGAACCCACAGCCTTAGGTTCGGAAGGCTACCACTAGACCACCAGTGCTCTCAAAAATTTTTTTCACCCACTGGTGGGTGTAGGCCTTTCCAAGTCTCTACCATCCGCTGAGATTCCATGCTAATATTGTCTACCCTCGGCCAACGACTTTGACTACGAGTATATCAATTGTTTACCCATCTCACCAAGGACGACTACAAATCACTAAATGTTGTCATTATTCGATGAGATTTAAAATTTTGGAGACTTAGACAGCGAACAAAAACACTCAGTCTGACAGATCAAACACTCTCAAATCCTTCAATGTCCTTATCATCATGAATAAAACAAATTAAAAATAATGCCGGAAATTTCACACAGCGTCATCTATCCCCAAAATAAGCATAGTATACATGACTGATAAACTACTTAAATATTTTTTCTAATATATCAGGCCCGTTTACTTTAACTCAAAGTTATATTTCAATAGAAAAACAAATGGACATCACGACTGTAATCTTTGGTAGATATCTGAGATATCAAGAGCACCTCTATACAATATAAATATAATATAAATGTAAATAAATATAATCCCGGACATTTCACACAACATCATCTAGCCCCAAAGTAAGTAGAGCTCTGTTATGGATACCACATGACTGATATACTACTAATATACTTTTTTTATTACTTATATACTTATTTTTATTATTTTTTGTAAATACATACATATTATACATAGAAACACCCAGACCCGAGACAAATACTTGCAGATCATGTAACGGAACAGAAGGTAATTCCGTTACGGTTCACAATTATTATAGTATGCTTTGGTACAAACCTTATTAATATCACGAAGGCATACATGGGTCATTCTTATCAGAACAGATTTACCAGCAATTCTATCTCATATCTTTAATTATTGAATAAAATAGTGCGTAATTCATTAAAATGTAAATAAACAAAGCATCTGTCATAACAGACTATACCATAGACGGAATATGGCAGATGTGTGCAATTGTCAAGGTCCGTGAGAGAAAGCTAGCAAAAAGTAATTAATACTAAGTTATAAACTATGGTTTAGAAATATCTTACGACTCATAAAGTATAATAATAAATAATACTGGATTTGAATTATAGAATTTGATTCTATAAGATAGAATAATCTATCCTTCTATTAATATATTATTGATAGAATGATTTGGGACGGGAAGATCTCTAAGAAGGTTGTATTCGAAAGGGTAAACAATTAAATAGCTATATAAAAACAATATTAAAACTAGAATAGATAAATTAAACCTATTTATGTTAACGATATAATATATATATCATGAAATAAATACATAATGTTGGGAATAAACTGAAATATTAATTAATTAAGGGCTTGATTTAGTAGAGGTTATTTAGCTATACCACGGAGGTTGGGACGTAAATTGAAATGGAATCGAAATTTCGAATGTGTTTGAAAATGGAAGGAAAAGAGAAAAAATGATGAAAAAGAAGATGGCGGATTTTGAAATTCTAGATAGGAGGGACGTGAGGCGGTTTGAGCTGAACGTTTTCGGTAGATTTTCTCTTATCGTTTCCTACAATTACGTGGTGTCTTGTCGTACGTTGTTTCTGTGATATTTTCATTTTGTGAGTTACGTAATAGTTTATCAGGTCGGTAAGTCGGAAAGAAGACAAGATTCACCAAAGTAATTGTATGAGGCTCTTACACGGCATGGTCTGTGGGTCAGATGGAAACCTAGCGGTGTTATACTCAAGTCTGGTTTTCCCACCCTGTTAGGAGTTCCCCCAGGACCTCTCGGAACGAGCCTGGAGCCAGATTTTACCTCTCCTGAGGATCGGCTTAATGGTTCCCTATGATTGGTTGCATTCTGTGTAAGGAAGGCAGAACCGGACTTAACAGAAGCAATCGACATAGTCTATCTTTATCTATTTATATACTTGCACTTTATATTGCCTTTAATCTACAGATGACATCCCATGACTTCGGTCTGTCGGAAATAGATAGTAGGGACGTACTAGGGGTAGGTACAAAGTCGAGTTTACAACTCGCTGTCCCCCAATTAGCAGTTAGGTAGCTCATCATTGCACCCTGATGAGTGACATACACAATTAAATGTACGAAGCTTGCTTCCAGTATTGCTAATTCACACACCAGATTAGGTTAGGTAGGACATCAGGTACACAACACAATTCGACCAGTTTGTCTAGGTTGTCGAATTACTATTATCCATACTTATACAGTAGTATAAATCTACTTATGGTTCTCGTAGGACTATGTAGTTTACCTGTAACTAAATCGGTACGCGAACCGGTGGGGAAAACTATCATTGACTAAAAGTTATTAAACTTATAAACTCAGAAAACTTAAAAACTTTTTACTAAAGATTTAGCTGAAACATTGCACTAGATAATAAATGTCTAGTTGAAAGCAATTATAAATTCTTATGAAATGGAATAATGATATCCTATTATTATAAATACTTACGGGTATTTATCGCGTTTATTTACCTATTTTTCCCGACGTTTCGACAGGTTTACACTCTGTCGTGGTCACGGGATGACTGAAGTACTGGAGCTACCGCCTCTGCGAAGCGGGGGCAGCATTTTTTTGCAACTACCCTCACTTGTTCTTCCGAAATAGAAATGTCCATCTGCACACTCGGACAACACGCAACACTAACCGTGTCCATTACGCATTGAGAAACCGGTCTACGTTGAGTACACATAGCTATAACTGGATTCCATGAGGCAGAGAGTCTGAAACCGTCTTCACGATTGAAATTAGGATATTTCTTAATTTCAATCGCTTCCCGAACCATTCTCTTGTAGTAATGCCTTTCATTACATAAAACTTCAGGTTTATGTAATTCAATCCAGTGATTGGGTCCTGAGTCCACGATGTGCTCTGCTATTGCAGACTTGTTTACTTGACGATTTTTGACCGCCGCTATGTGTTCTTTAACACGTTCCGCGACCGTGCGTTTAGTCTGGCCTATGTAGGAACGCCCGCAGCTGCAATCTATTTTGTAAACCCCAGGAACTTGCAGAGGTACGACGTCTTTTGGTGTTCGTAGATACTTCGTCATCTTGGTGAGTGGAGTGTAGATCGACTTGATTGAAAATTTACTGAGCATGTTACCAATTTTGTCCGTAACTCCTTTCACATAAGGCAAGAACGCAGGTTGTCTTTTCACATCAATGTGTTCCTGTTTGCGCCTCCAGTTAGAACGACATCCGATTCGAGTATTGTAGCCATTCCGTTTCAGAACCCCTTTAACATGATCTAGCTCACCCTGCAGATGTTCAGGATCGCAAAGGTCATGAGCTCTGTTAACTAGTGAGGAGACTACTGACTCCAGGTGTCTTGGATGGTGGTGTGACGCTGCATTCAAGTATCTGTCCGTATGTGTAGGTTTTCTATACACTGTGTGTGCCAAGGTCCCGTCACATTTTACCATCACTTTAAGGTCGAGAAAAGCTAACATTCTGTTTTCCTCCATTTCATGTGTAAAACGTATCTTAGGGTGTATGGAGTTCAGATAATCAGTTAGCTGATCGACTTCCTGGTTATTCCCGTTAATTATACAGAACACATCATCGACGTACCTCTTCCAAAGTTTTATACCATGGGCTGCCAGGTCTATCATGGATTCAAAATGTTCCATCCAGATATTGGCAAGAACAGGTGCCACAGGGCTTCCCATTGCTACGCCGTCTATCTGGAGGTAATGTTGCCCTTGATACAAAAAGAAGTTTCCATCAAGACAGTTCTGAAGGAGCAAAATGTACTGATCAGGAAGTTCGTGATCACTCAATCTATGTCTCACTACATCAAGGCAATCTTTAAGAGGAACGTTGGTGAAAAGCGACTCAACATCGAAGCTCACCAGTAAGTCTCCGGGTTCCAACTTTATGTCCCTGATGATGCTGACAAAATGGCGCGAATCCTTCACAAAAGACGACGTCTTTCCCGTAAGTGGCTGTAAGATACCAGCGACGTGTTTTGCTAGATTGTAAGTTGGCGAGTCTATTTGACTTACTATTGGTCGTAATGGTGCGTCAGCTTTATGTACCTTCGGCAGACCATATAACTTAGGCGGCTGCACAATAGCTGGTCTGTATAAACGGTCGAAAACATCATCAGTGAACAGGTCTTTATACTCATGTATCAGTGTTCGTACCCGTTTTGTTACTCTAGCCGTGGGATTGTAAGATTGATTGAATGTTCAATATCACTACGTGGTTTTATTCGACAACACGTAGGTAATAAATCCCAATCACGACACTTTGTTAAAAATGATAGTGATGTATTAAGACGCGCACTTTTATTCCGTAAAAATTCTAGTTGTCGCACTTTGTTCACCATTTCCGGCCCGTACCGGTTAGAAATAAAGTTTTTTAAACTTACGCGATCAGAACACATTATTATAAATACTTACGGGTATTTATCGCGTTTATTTACCTATTTTTCCCGACGTTTCGACAGGTTTACACTCTGTCGTGGTCACGGGATGACTGGAGTACTGGAGCTACCGCCTCTGCGAAGCGGGGGCTCATGACCTTTGCGATCCTGAACATCTGCAGGGTGAGCTAGATCATGTTAAAGGGGTTCTGAAACGGAATGGCTACAATACTCGAATCGGATGTCGTTCTAACTGGAGGCGCAAACAGGAACACATTGATGTGAAAAGACAACCTGCGTTCTTGCCTTATGTGAAAGGAGTTACGGACAAAATTGGTAACATGCTCAGTAAATTTTCAATCAAGTCGATCTACACTCCACTCACCAAGATGACGAAGTATCTACGAACACCAAAAGACGTCGTACCTCTGCAAGTTCCTGGGGTTTACAAAATAGATTGCAGCTGCGGGCGTTCCTACATAGGCCAGACTAAACGCACGGTCGCGGAACGTGTTAAAGAACACATAGCGGCGGTCAAAAATCGTCAAGTAAACAAGTCTGCAATAGCAGAGCACATCGTGGACTCAGGACCCAATCACTGGATTGAATTACATAAACCTCAAGTTTTATGTAATGAAAGGCATTACTACAAGAGAATGGTTCGGGAAGCGATTGAAATTAAGAAATATCCTAATTTCAATCGTGAAGACGGTTTCAGACTCTCTGCCTCATGGAATCCAGCTATAGCTATGTGTACTCAACGTAGACCGGTTTCTCAATGCGTAATGGACACGGTTAGTGTTGTGTGTCGTCCGAGTGTGCAGATGGACATTTCTATTTCGGAAGAACAAGTGAGGGTAGTTGCAAAAAAATGCTGCCCCCGCTTCGCAGAGGCGGTAGCTCCAGTACTCCAGTCATCCCGTGACCACGACAGAGTGTAAACCTGTTGAAACGTCGGGAAAAATAGGTAAATAAACGCGATAAATACCCGTAAGTATTTATAATAATGTGTTCTGATCGCGTAAGTTTAAAAAACTTTAATGATATCCTACACCTTAAATTCATATGTTCATTATTTGTACATTGTGGTATATATTTAATGGAGACCTTATGGATGAGTCCTACTATCGATTTATTAATAATCATATTAGATAAGTTCTATCAAACTCTTGAGGCGAAAGTCCTTCTAGCTTGCTTGAATCTATGGAAAGACTAAAGCTGCTATCGACGAAGAGTCAGTATGAATATTACTGTTGATATAATTTTATCTAATTTAGACTTTTACCTAGTAATAGTATAGAGAAATATCTCTCAAGGCTCAGAATTAAGCTATCCAAATTTGATATTATTCATGAAATTAAGGTTAAACTATTAATATAATTGGTATATCTATCACACGTTATCAATCTTCTTTACTCTATGGACCTAACAAATAAAATCACAACATATTGTACTAGATAATAATTTGTATTAGGGTCGAGTAGGGTAAAATTCTTGTGTTGTAGGATTAGGGAACTTCGTCAAGTTGGATAGGAGTTAGGCAGGGCTCTTCTATGTATCCAGTTGCATTCTAAGATGCGATACTAGAAGGTTAACCAGTGGATGGATGGTATGTGAGTTGCTTGCAGACAAAAGTAAAGTAAATGCCCTTGAATGTGTTGGACTGACCTACTACATTGACGTTTTGATAAAAGATTAAGCCCTCTGATACCCCTTTGCTGAACTATGACAGACATACTAATTACTGAAGTAACTATTTTGTTTGTTGTCGAAATTAAAATTAGAGTTCTCTTGGGACATGAAATTGTCCATTGCGGAAGAAGGCTGTCCAGGTCACATGGAAAGAAACCTACTATCGCTAGCGAGGAGGGGCTAGTGATCTAAGCCGCAATAAAATATATCAATGTGGGACAAAAACGACATAAGCTACTATTAGGAAGAATTAATATAAAACAAGAATGATTACTTTACTTAACTATTGAAACTACCATCTATATTATATTAACGAGAAAGTGACTATGTCTGTCTGTTACGTTTCGCGGCTGAACTGATTTTGGTGCATTTTGATAAAAAGATAGATCGATTTTGGGAAATGATATAGGCTGCTGTTTGAGTAGATATCACGCGTGCGGAGCTTAATATTATACAAAATAACAATTTATGACAAGAACTAATATCGAGTTAAAATATTGAAATAACTTAAGCCGTTATTATAAGGTAATTCTTATAATAACGGCACAGTACTTCCAGAACGTTCACAGTAATTCCAAATTGGATATAATACTTATTTACTTTATGCAGTTTTATAATATCACTAAAGGACAATAATTATTAACCTTAATATCGAGACACAGCGTAAGCAAATCAAAGATATTCTTCATTATAGAGGATGATTACTTCTAATAATAAAGTTTATTATATTTTAAATACATATCTCAACATAATTCTCTTAAAGAATCAGAGTTACTATATACGAAACATAACGTAGGATTTTAATCACAAACACTAGACGTATCATTGGCCAAATTAATAATAGATCAAAGTATGTTTAGGGATTTAAATTATCTTATATAATACCATTTAGTTATTTGGGGTTAATTTAGGTACTTTTAATTAGTAGAGAAGGCGAAAAAAAGTAAGGTGCATCGAGGAGTAGTAGTAGGTAAGGGGGCGTTACAATCATAAAAACATTTGTCTCTCGGCGGGAATCGAACCCGCAACCTTCTGCGTCTTAGTCGGACCTAAGCCCACTGCGCTACAGAGGTCGTCGATAAATAATTAAACTTAGTAAGTATTCCATAAAAAACCAAGTTCTTCGCAGCTTTTAATACTAATCGATGACATACTTCTTTAGATTATTCGTCTTCTTCTTTGTATATGGCATGGGACATAATAGTCTATATTTTGCCAGTGTCTAGTTTTTATGTTTGTTTATAGTCAATTTGTTTGTTAAAGTCTTAGTCAATGGTCAGTTGTCAATTCTAGACGTCACGCGGAATGGCCATCTAAAATTTTCTTGGGATTCCTCGTCGTTTTCACATTGCACCATAATACACAATTAATTCAATTGTTCATACTTGTCCTATGTAGTCATAACTTATTCATTAAAACTCCGCTAAGATTACTGAATAAAACATGCAATAAAACGAGTAAAAAGTATTAAATTAGCTGAGCTATGTTACTTCATGAAATGACAAACGAAGAATTCGCCATTATTCATATTTTGAAACAATTCCGTCAAAATGGCCGTCATCAGTCGAATATTACAGTGGTGTCAAAAAACAAAAGGCGCGATGAAAAATATTCATCGGCCGACGGCACGTAGTAACACTCATGGCCGGCATCGCCAGATATCGAGGGCGTGATCCGACTGCTAAAGGAATTTATAGCGTAAAATAAGGCAGTAGGCAGGTATTGACAGTTTTAATACAATAAAACTGTATATATGTATAATACCTGCCGTTTTAAAGAGTTTAAATACAATCAAATTACTAAACATTTTAAGGACATCGATTCAATGCTAAATGGTTAAAAGCAATGTTTTTTCTAAGGTAATAAAATTATGTAGACCGAAGAAGTAAACTTCATCAAGAAGTCTTATAAAAAATATTCAATTTTTTTTTAATCAAACGAAATATTCTAAAATAAACAATTTACTTTTTTACTTATATTTCGTTTGCATTTGAATTTGTATAAGACTACGATTGTACATTGAGTTTGCTACGGCGTAGATCGCTACGACGTTGTATTTGCTACGATTTGCTACGACATCATAATTGTTGCTACGTCTACGTGTTGTTTATCTGTTGTGTTTGCTCTGTGGCTATCCTAGATACCCGACACTTCGAAGATGCTGAGACGACTTGATGGAGACCAATGCCTTCTTTATCACCGCTTTATCCGTCGTTAGTTGTACAAATTATAACTCTTTTGGGGCTTTTTTGGGATTTGTTGCTTTATTTTATTTAGGACCCTTATTCACACCACACCGGACTGACAAGGTGTGGATGTTAATGAGCGGTACGTCTGCTTGTCTTGTTGTAAAAAGGAAATGGAGGAATTAGCGTTTTGATTTTCTCAGCATCATCATTCATGATACGTTGTGTCGTCAATCGACAAATATACTCGTATTATTGCATTCTAGGAAATGAGATATATTTTTTACTTAGATTCATGCTGAATTTTCGTCGTGCACTCAGAATAATATTTTTTTCAGAATTGCTAATATTTATTTCGATATAATTCAATGAAGTATTTTTTTAATAAAAAAAAAAGGGCTTTGAAGATATTTTGTTAGTTCAAAAACAATACATAGTATTCAATAATAAATGTTTCATGTAAGTACAAGAAGGTGTCAAAGTATTGCGGGCAAAACCATGGGTGAAAGATCGTGTATCAATATAGAAACGTCGCATTTCACTGAAAACAGAGGAACGAGATAAGATTAAGTGCCTAGCTTTCAAAGGACTACGCGAAATCTTCTTTTGGTAGTCATATTACTTGATTTACACCAATTTGTAATGGTACTTGTTGATAATAAATTAACATTAAGTCAATTACAATTAGGTAGGAGTGCTATGAAAAAGTTTATTTCATACATAATTTTTAATAATTTGATTACATTAGAATATACAGTGCCCCGCAACAGTATCCTGGGAAATTTTAATTTTTACTTGTAGTTTATTATCCAAATGCACCATCCTCTGCAAGATAATTTATGTCACCGGTATAATTACAACAGGTCATACATGTCAGGCAACGAAATCATATATGTAAATGTAACGAAATCTAGATGTCTAGATAGAAGTACTTTCATGTGACTTTTCGTTGCGTTAATCACATTTATAATAAACAAGCTGTCCCATTCGCAATTTCGTCCGCACGTTTTAAAAAAAAATATAATCGTTTAGTAGGAATTTAATTACAAACACACGCACTGAAGATATATTATATAGAGATTATCTTTTTTCACTTTAGATTTTTTAGGAAAGACGGTGTAGTAATGCTATAAAACCTCTGGAAGATGTATATGAAAGTCTACTAACTATAGTTTATGATGGTACAAGCTTTGAAAACATTCGTGAGTTTTACTATACATTGAGATAAACACGGGTTTTACTCAGTGCCTTTACTAGGCACTGATCTACACTCATGTGAGTAAAACCCGTGTTTATCATATTGGATGCTACACATTGTTATAGCAAGATAGTTAATTGTCCATTTTGTCACTCGTTTCACGCCGGTGTAACACCGAGCCAAGTTAAATGCAATGGACAAAGTTGAATCCATTTTAAAGTTAGTTCCGGCGAGGCTTTTAGCGCAATAAATGCCTTCCTTCCTCTACTTTCTTAAAAGTTTCCTTTAAAACAAAAAGATTTGTTTCTTATCCTAGAACAAACGGTATTTCTTAGGCTCATTGTTGAGAGAGCGGATAGGAACCGCAGCGGAAACTGTCCTTTGTCAGCGGTTTTTCCGCACCACGGTGTATATTAAACCTACTTGGTTTCTCTTTTTGTTTTTCTGATGCTCGTAGAAAATGTGCTAATGAATAAGTTGATTAAACAACTGTCAATAATATCACAAAATAATAAGAATTCGTTTTTAACAATATCAATTGCTAGTAACTGTGCCTTCTGCGTTCTAGGTTGTGGTTTGATTCCCACCCAGTACAAAATTCTTTATAATAAATAAATAATGCCGGACATATCACACAGCATCATCTGGCCTCAAAGCAGAGCTTGTGTTATGGGTACCACATGACTGATATTCTTACTTATATTATGTTTTTTTAATACATACATATTATACATAGAAACACTAAATACCCGAGAAAAATATTTGCAGATCATATAAACATTTGTTCCGCGGCGGTAATTGAACCTTTTGCGCCTCAGCCGGGCCATGGCCCATAACGCCTTAGAGGTTGTCAACAAAAAAAGAAAAGTCAATCTGTTTAATAAAGATCTAGGTTCACAGAACTTATGTGTCTGTGTGTCTGTGTTCTGCGTGAGTGATCAGTTTGGAGCTATTGTGAAATGTTGCTTGTGTGAAATTTTCACAATATTATTTACTACTTGACAAACAGGTGTGTTTTTGAACTCAATAAAACATCATGGATTCAAATTGTCCGCTATATCAAGTGGACAATGTTGCATCCGCTTTATATGCATACAGGCCATAGCTGTCTTTAGCCGATTTTCCCAGAACTATTCGCAGCGTCTCGTATCGGAACGAGGAAATTCCGATTTCTTTGTTAATCCCAGCTCTTACCCTTTGTTTTATCTCTGCAATAAGTAATTTTGTATTTGCCTTTGTTGTTCTGCATTTCTATTACAAAACTGGTTTGAGATAATCTGTTGTAGTCATTGTTTCGGCTTAGCTTTCTACAGCTGAAAGTTTCTTTATACACAAAGACGGCTGGCATTTAGTGACAATTTCGTTTCTAAAAATTCAGAAAATACATTTAAATATATACATACATATTTTTATTTACAGAAATAATTATACAAATGTACAGAATAATATACAATAATATAATAAACATGTGAAATAGTTGAGCTATCTAAGGTTCGTTTAAAACGATCTATAGATAGCTCAACTGATCCAGATCACTGCCAGAGGGCAGCGTTACCAAGATACTGGCGGCATTGCCACGTTGAATGTCAATGCTAATACGCTAAACCAGATAGGAGCCAGCTCCTGGGTCACGCAATATTTACATACTTGTCATACTTTTCAAATATGCCACTGTTCACGAAAAGTGTTATGTGAACTGTGGCGAGTAATAAAACAATAACGCTGGGCATTTCTCACAGTATCATCTAGCCCCAGAGTAAACAGAGCTAGTGCTATAGAACCACATGACTGATATAATTAAATACTTTTTTTTGTATATACATATTATGTTGTACGTTTAAAACCACCAGACTCGTAACATATATTTGTAGCCAAGTAAAATTTATATGTTTTTGATGACGCGTTATTGTCATTATGCATCAGTTTGTGCACCGACGGAGGCGGCCCGCTCTATTGCCAAGAGGATGGACCAACCTCCTGAATAAGGCACCTCTAACGCGTTGCATTCACACGCTCAATCTAGTAGTGGAGAGAGTCGATCTTTTTTACAGTTCCCTGAGCGAATGTCACAGGACTCTGTATTATAATTAGATTTGACATTGTGTAGTTATTGGACATGGTATATTGATTGACGAATTTTTATATTTTATTTGGTTTGATTTTATTTAATTTGAACCCGCAAAAGGTTGCGGGTTCGATTCCCGCCACGGGACAAATGTTTGTATGATCTGCAAGTATTTGTCTCGGGTCTGGGTGTTTCTATGTATAATATGTATGTATTTACAAAAAAAGGTATATAAGTTGTATATCAGTCATGTGGTACCCATAACACAAGCTGTACTTTCTTTGGGGCCAGATGATGCTGTGTCAAATGTCCGGTATTATTATTATTAATATTATTTATTAATTGAAGAATTTTAATTTTATTACACGCTTTATATTAGCTTCACTTGTATGTATGTTTGTATGTAACCGACTCCTTAGGACGCGATTTTGACCCACTTTAAACGGCCAGATTTCATTCAAATTTTGCACACCTGTCAAAGACCGATGACAATGCAATAATTCGAAAAAAAATAAAAAAAACACATAAAAAAATAAAAAATATCCGGTTATCCTAAAACTAAAGAGTAGATAATAAATAATAGTTTAAAAAACTAAAAAACACGCTTTATATAGAAAACCAAACTAAAAAATAGAAAATAAATTTTAATAAATGTAAGTAAGAAAAAAAACATTATTTATTGTGAAACTATTTGAAATTGTATATTGATTAACAAGTTTTTTAATTTATTTCTTTTATTTGACATTAAGTTTGTTTTTTTTTACATTTTGACATTTGGTTTGACATTATGTAATTCGAGTTTATTAATTGATGAATTTTATTTGTTATTGTGTAACTTTTAATTTTTAGATCATGATTATTTATATTGGCCTCAATTCTGTTGGCACCAACCTAACAAATTTTATCTAAAATTAGGTTTTGAACTGTCAAATTAACCTTTGGCATTCTGCTGCTACCAAGTTATCCTAATGTAATTTTATCTAACTTAATTAAGTGTTCCTTATTTAGTTAGATGGTACCAAACGAATAGGTTTTACAAATGCTATGACTAACTAAATATATTTTAGATAATTCCTAATTTTAGAAATGAACCAACGAATTGCCACCATTATCTAGGTCTGACAAATGCTATGATTATTTTTATTGATTTTAACCCTTTTTTTACACTATTTCATTAGGGGCCCCTGTAAAAATAGTGTAAGTACTTTTTATAAATAAATAAATAATTTGACGACCAAGGCCCGGCTGAGATACAGAAGGGTTCAATTCAATGTTTGTATGATCTGCATGTGTTTGTCTCGACTCTTGAAGTTTCTACGTACTCGTATGTATGTATTTGTAGTATGTAGTATGTATGTATTTACTGAGAAAAGGATACGTTAAGATACGATATGTTGCTCTTACCGTAATTAGAAAAACACGCGTCAAAAGCGCTGCATAAAGTACGAGCTGCTGAAAGTAAAACCCATTTCAGAAACTAATATTAAATTAAAATGGAGGGTATTTCCATTCCATTTATAAACATCGGGAAGAAATCTCTCGACGTTTAAGCTCCAATCAGCTTCTGTAAGAGCTTTTTTAAATGGGAAACTCAATTAGTGTTCGTCTGCCCGTCTGTCTATTTGCAGCGTGTTTTAAATTAACCGTCATCTAATGTACAGTCTCAAATGTTTATTTTGGAAGGTTTATATTTCTGCCAGGGTAATATAAAATTATTATCATATCAAGTAGAATATATAAAAATTGTTTTAAACGGTCCTTAGCTGTTTCACGTGTATTTTTTTTGTATATTATATATGTTAAAATTTTGCACTGTTACACTCATAAGTGACCCCTACAAGGTTAGGAAACAAAAACTCAAAGAAAACGGTGCTTAGGAATACCTATGTATATGTAAATTGTGTTTGTTTTTTTTTATAATTTGATTACCCCTTCGTGTGGCATATCGATGGATAGGTCTTTTAAAGGTACCATAAGGTTTTTGATACAGATATTTGTTTAGATAGTGTTGAATGAATTTGGGATCAGACCTCTAGCCATTTTTAACATTACTGACTTCGAAAGCCTTCACTGTGCATGGTCTCATACGCTTAACCAATTTATTTATTAGTGGGTCAGTTTCTTCGATTCCTGCGTTCTTTTTCATTCACGACAGGTTTGAGTTTGGCATAAGTTCGTGTTACGAGGTCAAGCTTATTAAAAGTTGGTAAATAGATTAATTTTGTCATCAGATTTGGCCACTAAACACTGGCAGTAAATAAATAATAAATAAATAAATAATGCCGGACATTTCATACAGCATCATCTGACCCCAAAATAAGCAGAGCTTGTGTTATGGGTACCACATGACTGATATAGTACGTTACTATTTTTTTGTAAATACATACATATTATACATAGAAACACTCAGACCCGAGACAAATACTTGCAGATCATACAAACATTTGTTCCGCATCGGGAATCGAACCTGCAACCTTCTGCGTCTCTGCTGGGCCTTGGCCCACTGCGTCACAGAGATCGTCAGTAGTATTACGAGTTAGTTGTAATTCCTCATTACTTACACCGTAAAGGCTAATTCCCTATTTCTAATTCCACACAATTGCAGCACACAGCTGTTCCTATAACCAACATCTTGAAAGCAAGACAGTCATCTGTATTTTCCTCGTCGTATTTTTCTCGTGATTAAATTAGCTAGGAAATGCAAGACACTGAAGCTCACCCGCGGGACAAGCCGCAAACCAACAAGAGTTAAGCATGCCGTCCACTAAAGCAAGGCAATTCTATCTGACACATATTGTTTGTCTATAATATGGCGATTAGTACTAAGTATGATAGTAAGAACTCAAGGATTAATCGATCGAGCGAGTATCGAGTATCGAGATCGAGTACCAACTATTAGCCAATTTTTCAATAACAAGTGATTTTAACACTACAATTAAAGTGCCTTACATTAATTCTTCCACCACACTACTTCGTAATAACTTGTGACACAAGAAGAAGAAGAATAACTGTTTGACGTTTTTTTATCTCGTGGTAAATAAGAATTACTTTTTCTTTTCATATAATGAAATAAGTACGCAATACTCTATAATAATTTTCTTTGGTCATTATATAGCGACTCGTTTGACAAAAACAAGAAATCTAAATGACTCATTAAGTAAATAAGTATAAAACAACACTTTGAGTAACACAACAATTAAAAAAATTATTAGATTAACAAAAAATCACAAAATGACTATTTTATCAAATCATCACTAAACAAATCAAAGGCCACATGGCAAATTATTAATAAAAATAAAAATGTATTTAAAGAGTTCATATATAAATTATCTCATGACAATAAAACTTATTATAATCCAACAGACATCTCAAATATTTTTAATAATTATTTCATTGACCATATACAATCCAATTCCATGACTTTAAATCATAATGACTATAAAACCATGTATAAAATGCATGGACAATGCTCTTCTATGTTTCTTGCTCCCGTTTCTTCACTAGACATAGTTAAAAGAGTGTGTAGTCTAAACAACACGAGGAGTGTTGGATTTGATGAAATATCGACATCGATAGTTAAATATGTGGCAGATATCATATGTTTCCCTTTAAGTTTTATTTTTAATTTATGTATTGAATCTAGTATTTTCCCAACGGCTCTCAAAACTTCAATAATTAAACCATTGTTTAAAAATGGAGACAAAGATAAGGTGGCAAATTATAGACCAGTAGCACTTATCCCAATAATGTCTAAGATCTTTGAGAAAATAATTTATGATAGTCTTTATGGCTACCTAGAAAAAGAATGCATACTAAACGATCAGCAAAAGGGATTTAGAAAGGGAAAATCGATCAACTTAGCAATATTTGATTTCTTAGATAAGGTAGTAGATAATGTGGATAAAAGGGTTCCTGTCTGTGCAATATACATGGACATGTCAAAGGCATTTGATTGTGTAGATCACAAGTTACTTATTTATAAATTAGAACAATATGGAATTAGGGGTAATGTTCTGAATTAAATAAAATCATACCTATCTAATAGAAACCAATACACAGAAATAACTCGAGTAAATATAAATTCAAGGTTAGAAGAGAAATATAGGTCTTCTCTTCGGAACAATCTGTATGGCGTGCCACAAGGTAGTGTTCTAGGACCATTATTATTTTTGTGTTACATTAATGATTTTCCTAAGCATGTGAGTCATCCGATGGTACTCTTTGCAGATGACAGCACAGTCATAATAAAAAAAGAAGACTCAAATTATGAAAATAATATTAACACTACTCTTAAAGAAAGTGTGGACTGGTTAAATGCTAACAATCTATGGATAAATCTAAATAAAACTAAAATAATGCATTTTAATCAACGCATTATAAATTCAAAATGAAATAATAAAAGATTCAGATGTTACGAAATTTTTAGGGCTACATATAGATAAAGGATTGACATGGAAAATCCACACTGAAAACATAATTAAAAAAATTAATAGCCTTGCTTATGCACTACGTCATTTATCAAGAGTAGCAAGCAAAGATACAACATTAACTGCGTACCACGGCTCAGTTGCTTCATTATTGAGATACGGCCTGATTTTCTGGGGTAACAGTACAAACAAAGAGGACGTTTTTATTGCGCAAAAAAGGTGTATAAGATCCATATTTAATCTAAAAAATACTGACAGCTGTGTGCCATACTTTAAATCTAATACAATTTTGACTTTACCTAGCCTATACATATTTGAAATGGCCCTATTCGCAAAACATAACATGAACAAATTTAATAAATTTTCTGACATTCATAATTTAAATACCCGTAGTAGAAACAAATTTTGCCTTGTAAAATCGAATACAGCGCTAATGCATAATAGTGTTTTCTGTATGGCTCCTAAAATATATAACAAGATACCAGAGAGCATAAAAGGTAATCAATTGTTGAGCTTTAAAAATCAGCTTAAGGCACTTCTTGTAGAAAAGAGTAATTATAGTATCTCCGAGTTTTTGAACGATGACCTCAGTTACTTGTAACTAAATATAATAAATTTGCATGCCTAGTTAAGGTAAGATTGTACTGGTACTTTATATAATTATTACTATACTATAACAATGTTGTAAACCTACATTCTGACAAATAAATGAATTGAATTGAATTGAATTGAACTGGTTTTTGACATGACAACGTCTAATAAATCGATAAACGCCGGCTGCACGCACGAAAAAAGATGACTCATTGTCCCGTTACGCTCATTGTAACGTTACGATCGTAGCGAGAGCGCATAACAAAACAGATAGATGTGGCGCAAGCCGTATCTATCTGTTTTGTTATGACGTTGTCACGTTATAAAGTTATAATCATTTTTTTATTCTCGTATTATTTTATCAATGGAATGGATGGATGGATGTCGATGGAAAGCGAGTTGATAAAACTCATCCTGATGAAGATTTTCTATACATGAATCGAAACGGTGTTAGTGCCTTCATAAAGCAAAACCTGTAATTAGGGATGGCATATGACACTAACATACAGTGACACGGAACGCTTACTAGAAATAACACAGTAGGATCTTTTGTGTGAACTTTTATATATACACTTTATTTCATATTTTGTTCTTTTTTTTATTATATTGTTTTTAAGGATAATTACTTCAATATACTGTATTCTCAGGTGATAAAAATAACATTTGTCAAACATACCTTGGTCCCCACGATATAGGCTCTGCCTAGTATGGGGATCGTCAGATGTTCAAATTCATTGAAACCTTATGTGTTTATACACATAAAAAAAAAACTCTTAGTTTTAAGTTTATACAACAAATAGATACTTATTTTTTTTTTTCATTTCATACATATAAAATAGACCCCTGTTTCTCAAAATGTTTGAATGTGAAACGCTATAGTTGACAGCGAGCCTAAGTCTTTCGACCACAGACAGTATTAGTTGCTATGGTTCGGTGTCATCAATTGTGGAACACTGGCCTCATTTCAGAAGTCTTACAAATTGCTCCGTGTCTTCATTTTCCTTGGTATTGGTTATTTATTTTTAATTGGACTGTGTAAAGGAAATTTATGTTTTGATGTTGGAAAAAATATTACAAACATTGCGTGAGGTTCATTTATCTAAGGTCGGTTTACACGGTGGTAAGTACACTAGCAAGTTAAGTTGTGACAGGAATTGGACCTTAATCGCTGCATTAATTATATTATAGGGAAAATGCAAATGCATAAAATGTAACTAAACTACCTACTAGAAATTAAAAGCTTCCATTAACGGTAGTCTTGGAAAAAAGCACATTATAATATAGATAAATAGATAGATTAATAAAAAAAATCAATTAGCAATAAAGTTGTACAATGGGCGGCCTTAACGCTAAAAGCGATCTCTTCCAGGAAACCTTTGGATGGACAGGATAGATGAACACAAAAATACAGCAGTGTACAAAAAGTTACATAATCTATGCGTGTATTTTTTACAATACATAGATTAATCTGATCATATGACTCGAAATTATAATCACGCTATCTCTATACTGCTCATCTCTATCCTTGGTGCACGTATATCCTTTTCTCACACTAAGCTAGGTGAAATAGCATGCATTTTAGCTGCGCCCACTAACGAGTTTGTGCCGCTGACTTGTGTATCCTTAATAAGCTATAAGAAAAGGGCAAAGATTTTGGGAAAGTATATAATTCCACACCTGACTATATAAAACAAATACAATTAAGTAAATGTATTAAGGAACTCAAGACCTGGTTACAAGTTAAATGTTTTTATAACGTATCTGAATTAATAAAATTACATAAATTTCATTAAGTAATATTCCTAAGTGACGTTTATATTGAATTATTATTATATTACCTAGTTTTTTTTTGTATAAATGTCTCACATTGTTAGAAAATATTGTATACGATTTACCAAATGGTAGCATAGCGAACTTAACAATTAATAAAATCTGTAATATACCTATGTTCCACAATAAATGAATTATGAATAAGAAGGATCATACAAAGAAGCGCTAGGACCAGGACGAGTTTCTTGTCATATCTTTTCGGACTTGAGTTATGAGGAATTGGCATCTAAATTCACTTAATATGTAAGACGTTTCAAAGTGATCCTTGTGATTGTATTGAATAAAACATTAATGATACTTTAATCCATCACATCTTGCATTATGCACAAACTCTGACTGACTCACAATTCAGTTGGTAGCTCTGCCTTCTGTGCTGTAGGTTGCGGATTCGATTCTCATCTTAATGAGATTCTCATCATCATCTCTCATCCAACACTTGTGTTGAATCTAAGTATCTAAGTATTGTAAGAGCAAGTAATTATTACAACTCGATAGCAAAAGTATATGATGATATTGACATATTTAATACATCATCGACTAAATTAAAGCGTATTCTTAACGATAAATTTTTTTTGGCCAGCGACTAACTTTAATAAATTTTAGCCTTATAATTTATAATTAGCCTGTTAACCTAGTATTGTTAGATTGCATCTTTTGATCATTTTTTTTTTACAAATTCTAAATTTAATTTACCCTTTTGTCTGTGCTATCTTTATATCGTCGTCTACTGATTTGTTCCTAAATTATTATTATTTTTCTATTAATACCTTAAATGTTGAAACTTGTAATTAGCCCTCAGTAACTTAACATGTGTATGTATAATGCATGTTATTTTAAGTAATTTACCGTACTGTTACCGTAGCTGTAAGTTTCTTAAAGTTCTTAAAATAAAATAAAATTTGTTCTGTTTCTGGATGTTGCAAAATGTTTTATACATATGTTGTAACAAGTACGAGTATATATATGTGTTATATCAATCATCTGTTCCCATAACACAAGCTTTGCTTAGATTAGGGCTAGGGCTATGTGGATTGTCCAACAATATTTATTTATTTAATCAGAGATTTAAATGCTATGATTTTATTTTCGAATGTTCGAAAAACTTGAAACTAAGAATAATAATACACTTGTAATGCATGTACGCGATGGCCAATTACAATTTTCCACGCAAAAAGAAATACTCATAAAGAGGAGATTAGAGAGGAATTTAACATTTAAAATTTACAATTTTAAAATTTAAAATTTATAGTTTAGATGTGAACGTCTAACTAAAAAAAAATGGTTGTCTGTAAAATCAGTTTATGGATAATAATTTTACGTGATAACGTCATAAGTAAACTTTGATAAATAGTTGCATACTTTTAACCTATGAAGATGCGTCACAAGCCGAACGCTTAGGCCGATCGTGCCTCTCTATCGATTGTTCCACGCTCTCGCTTGCACGCTCGGCTGAGGCAGAACGCGACAATTTTTCGAGCGTGCAGATGGCGTTTATCGATTTATAAGACGTTATCACGTAAAAAACATACAGGATAACAATTACAATAATGGTCAGGTACTTAAAATTTAAAAAAACTTACTTATTGATTTATTTACTAACACTACCAAAAATTATTGTTATTCAAAATATTAAATCGTTGTTATTACAATAATCGAACTTCAGCGAAGTTTATTTGTTAATTTATAAAATGTCACAGTCAGTGTATCAGTTTATTCATGACACAAGTTTACTTGTACTTACCAACGTGTGAATCGTCTCTTAAGCGATTGAATAGATAAAATATTTTTTTTTACTACGTCTAAGTTCTGTTCTGTTTTTCCTTTTTCGGTTTGGGTGTGTCTTCCATTCCTAGATTACGGGTTTCAAATTGCCGCCAGTGTATTGAAACTGATCAATTAGTTGCAGATGAGATCAATAGAGTACCTATACCTACATGTAAAAACGTTTCTTTGATAACTCAACTGTTCCACATGTATTTTATTACAGATTTTTTTTAACTTCGTTGTCCGTCTCTCGGACTGTCTGTCTATCTGTTTGTATATCAAGACCCTTTTACTTAGGATATCAAATCACTGAAATGTATACCAATCACTTAGGTCCGCAGTCCCTTGATCAAGCTTCTAAGTAAAGCAGTCAAAAGTTCGCGTTAACGTATAATCATCAAATTTTGCAAGAAACAAAAGTAAAAGACAAAATCTGAAAATTTTTACTACACAGCCAATTCACTTTTGTATGGAAAAAAATCGTACATTTTTTACCGCTTTTTAGTGGCTTTTTATCTGCTTGTTAATAGGAAAAATAATAATTAAAAAAGAAATATAGTATGTATTTTCAATATATTGGCACCTACTTCCTCGTTTTAATTTGTTTTTAAAGTAACTGTTAGTTTTATTATTCAATTATGAAATAATGTCTAAAATATTCAATTGTAATTTTTTTCTCCTAAAGTTGACGCTTGCAGCTTACAATAGGCGGAAAGTAAGGCAATTCAACGTTTTGCACAATTCCTTATTTGAATGTTTTCTGATAATAAAATCGCGTTTTGAGCGCCAAAATCATTTGATCAGGGAGTCGCCTTAAAAACTTAAAATGAGTGTTTAGTGCTTTCATGCTACATGACTGTATAATTGGATTACTAATAGTAATCGATGGTAAAAAATAACGATGCTAAAAAAAGTCACTTACGAACTAATTTTTCGATTTATTTTGTACATGGTACTGTAAATAAATATTGTTTTTGGAACGGAGTTCTTTATGGCACGGTATGGACTTGGCGGATTGGGGCTAGACGAAAAAAATGTGTAAGATTTTTCCTTCACGAATTTGCGTCACGACCCTTTTTTTAGTGTAGACGGTTATCCATAGAGTGTAACAAATTAATTAATTAGATGAACGAATGAACAAATGAATTAATGAATTAGATTAATTGAAAGATGTACGATAACATGTTTATTTTCACAACTCGAAAAAATATATTAATTACGAAATCTCCTACCACTCCTTCAATTCATTAGTTAAATCTGCGTATATATTGCGTATATTATACTATATATTTGCATATATAGTATATGTATTTGTTAATCAATAATATAATACGTTTATCAATAATAATATACTACGATAAGAACTTCGTTCAAACCGAGTGTTCAACGACACTCGCGCACTCGTTCTTAAAAAACTTAGATATGATTCACTGTTATAACCAAAGCCAGGGGTCAACACGACAGTAAATCTAGTAAGCTCACACCTCACTCTGCACGTATTAGCATATTTGATTGAACACTTCGCATATGCAACGCATTTTCAAATCATTTGAATGCACATTGTTGTTCTGAATCGAATAGTGTTGCTGTTAGCTGATAATGGTTTGTTCTGGATTTGTTATTTTAATCTCCATGAGTTTAATAATTACTATAACCTATGAAACTATGGTTTTGAACATAATTTGCACTTAAAACGGGTTATTTACTATGAGTAAATAATTACTGTTGTCGATATATCGGCATAGTTGTATGCACCATATCATGGTATATATCCCGTTTTGAGTGATAATTAATTACAACTATTCACAAATGTAGGAATATGTTCCTTTAGATGCTGTAATCACCGATATCACAGTTAGCTGCGCCATGATCACGAAATAATCAGTTTATCTCCCGATCATGGCGCATGCCGAAAAATCGGGAAGCAGAAAAACTCATATATCATGGTAAATATCCCGTTTTAAGTGAAAATGATGTTCAAAGCCATGATAGTTTTAGAAGTACAGTGCTTACAGTTTATCATACATGTATTTTTATTTTACTTATCGTATTACTCATACAATGTGTACCTAAATCAGATATACATTAAATTGCTAATGCAATAGGTTCTCGCCGATTCAGTACTCGCTAGTCGCCGCCGCGGTACGCTTCGCTCGGCATGAAGCACTTGATTTGCCACTATCAAAACCATGTTCGTCGCTACTCTTTTTCGAACCTATTTTAGTGGCTTGTACGCTAGAGGTTTATATACATTTTATTTACTCTAGTAGTCTTTAGAGAGAATCTATGTAGAGTTAATCATTTTAAGCCATTTTTTACATACCCTTATAATATTCATAGAAACTGAATTTTATAACATAAAATGATAAAATTAACATGATTATGCTTTATGAGATGTTAGAGCACAATTACGTTACATAATCATGAAAACGAAAAAATCTGTCTAACTAAGGTACAAATTCTATTCAATAATAATAAGGATTTCTCAATATATTTAAAATGCCCATACCATTGTATAGGAAATGCAACTAGTACATGTGACAACTCCTTTACATATCCTTAAAGACCAAAGTACCTAGAGACCTAAGGAGTTGTTTGCCAAGCCTAGAGATTGTAGTCGATTGTCGTTTGAGCATGTTTTTTGAAGTGATAACTTCTAATGGGAGGGTAAACCTCTTCGTTACGTAACGCGTTACGGCACCAGTCTGGCTGGCTTCCCTTTCTCTCACGTATACGGCAGCGGTAGGCAGGCTCCTCCTCTCTCACACTAACCCACAGTGCTAGATAGATTAGTTTAAGTTATAACTTATGTCGGGCGTCCCGAAACGCAAACTTTTTTTAATAAAGAATTCTAACCAAGTAGTTACTATTCTTGCAAGGTCTCAGTTCAGGATCACTAGTTTATTTATTTAAAACATACCCCAGTCCTTATTTTTTTTAGTATTCGCTCCGGAAAATAGAGTCATCCCGAGGCAGTAGGCGTGACTACATTAATTACTTTCACAAACTTATTAAGTTCAAGCCCATTGACTCCACCTTTATTCTCAACTTTGGGGTTGATTATCAGAGGGTTGTTTTTGTGATAGGGTGGACCGTTTGCCACTTCTCACTTTAAAATGCATGTAAAAACCAGCATAACCTCACTTTAGAGGTTGGATTTCAGGAATAGAGTGTCTCTATAACTGGAACGAACCAACCCTTCTTTGAGCTTTCTAGGGTTCATTAAACATGATTACATGATACTTCATGATTTTCCTAAAAAAATACATATAAAGTGTCTGGAACCTGTGTAAATTGAGATTCTTTTAAAGTTCTAGGTTTAAAATGTTAAGTGACAGCCCTATATGAAGAGGTCCGACTAAAAAATGAGTCCGTCTCGTAGTAATTGCCGATTGATATCGCCAATATTGAATTAATGGAAAAAGAATCGAGGTCTCAATTTATCTAACAGCGATAAAGTTAACGAAGTCTTGGCTAAATTGTTTTCGAATGTCCATTGATGGGAAATGAGATGGAAATATGGACGTCGATAAAAATTGTTGATATTGTTTCTGAGTTTTTAGATATCTTTCATAGATAACAAAGTATATTTGATACAATATCTGATAATTGCTTAAACTCCCAGAATTGTACATATATTTTAAATATGTGATTCCTTAAAATACATTTTAATAAACACGGGCTTTACTCACGTATTATTTTGTCGACGGTGGCACCGACACTGTTACGATTATCATAATAGTTTGTGGTGATTTTAATATAAATATTCCGATTGATCCATTATCTGAAAGACTTTTAAACTTATTTAAGTGTTAATTTAAGTCCTCTTTTTGATGAACCTACAAGAGTGACACTAACAACAGCCACTTGTCTAGATAACATTTATTGCAGTTGCACACCAGTTCATAAGTGTGTACTAAAACAGTTTAGTTCTGACCATTACGGTCACGGCGCCACCTTTTCTTGTGATCGTATAGTTGAAGCTCAGAACTTTACTCGACCGACCTATTACAGAGAGCCGCATCAAATCATTTCAAAGTAGAATTGAATACAAAGTTTCCCTTGTACTATGCATCGATGATCCAAATGATCTTTTCACCACATTGTCTAATTTAATAATTAAAGAACATGCTGATATATTTATAGTAAAAACATGCAAAACAAAAAATTGTGCTAGATTTGTCGACTGGGCTACACCGGGTATTTATAGAAGTAGGAATACATTGTATGAATTATATGCTACCAGAGAGACAATGTTAGATGATCCAGTTTTTATCTTATATGTTAGGAATTACTCAAAAGTCTTCAAAAAAGTTTGTCATGCGGCTAAGTCACTGTTTTTGAGAAAAATAATAGAAAATTCAACAAATAAAATAAAAGCAACTTGGAAACTAATTAATAATGAAACAGGTAAATCAAGGGCTCGCAATATACAGTTCAAATTAAATATATATGGTACAATTTTGACTAAAGAACAGGATGTTGCGAATGCATTTGATAGTTTTTTCAGATATACCAAAAATAGTGACCAAATCGTTAAGCTCTTCAGCCTCCAGAGCTTCCGTTCTATTATAATCTAGTGTTGCAAAATGTAAGAATGAGTTTAGTTTTAGCTACATTAACGAGGCTAGTATTGTAAAAGCATTCAAGTTAATTAATATAAAAAATACAGAAAATCTTTGGGGAATGTCTACAAAGGTGCTGGGTGTCATTATCTTAGATATTGCACCATGTTTAGCTTATATTTTTAATAGATGTATCGACGAGGGAGTTTTTCCCGATCTCATTAAACCAGTAAACTCATTCCTATGTTTAAGTCTGGAAGTGAAAGTGATCTCGCTAATTATAGACCGATATCGATATTACCTGCTTTAAGTAAAATCTTTGAAAAAATAATTCTTAATCAGTTACTAAACCACTCTAACGTTAACGGCCTGCTACATAGTAATCAATACGGATTTACTAAAGGTCGATCAACAGCTGATGCAGGTATAGCGCTTTAAAGGATATATTTGAGGCCTTGGAGAAGTCACAGGATACAGTTGGGGTATTCTGCGATCTATCTAAGGCCTTTGACTGTGTGAGTCATGCAACCCTAATCACAAAGTTAAAATATTATGGCATTAAAAACCAGGCGATTGACCTCATACAGTCTTATCTATCCAATACAGTCCAGAAAGTAGACGTGGGTGGTGAGAGGTCTTAGGATCGATACTAGGCCCTGTTTTATTCTTAGTATACGTTAACAATTTACCTTTTTTTGAAAAAAATATTTGTGATATAGTTTTATTTGCAGACGATACGTCATTAATTTTTAAATTTGATAGAGGTAAAACCAGTATTTGCAATAACGTAAATGAATCTTTATCGTTAGTTCTTAACTGGTTCACTGTAAATAATCTTTTGCTTAATTCAAAAAAAACTAAATGTATGAAATTCACTTTGCCAAATGTTATTCATAGCCCGTCCAACATTGAAATAAATGGAGTGGCAATGAATCTTGTAAATTCCACGATCTTCCTAGGTCTTAATATTGATGCAAAACTACAGTGGGGACCACAAATTGAAACACTTGCTGGTAGGCTTAGTTCCGCTGCATATGCAGTTCGTGCGATACGGTGGCTTACTGATGAAGCTACAGCTAGACTAGTTTATTTCAGTTACTTCCATAGTGTTATGTCATATGGCATCATTCTCTGGGGGAAAGCAGCTGATATTGGTAAAATATTTGTAATTCAAAAAAGGGCAATACGTGCCATTTATGAAATGAAACCACGAGAATCTTTGAGAGAAATATTCAAAGAAATTAATATTCTCAAAATAGCTTCACAATATAATAGGTTGGGGAAAAGATTCTTCGCATTTTTTAAGAAAATTCAAAACATTTTTTAATATAGTTTATTTACATTTAACTAAAGTATGTAGGTACCATTTCGTTCGATAACTTTTTGCCATCTTTTAGGTAGGGACATGATCCCATTGCTATAGAAATTTTGGGACTTCTGATCAAAATACCGCGACAAGTGGTTTTGGCAGTCCTCTCGTGATGTTAACGTGACACTGCCTAAAGAGTTCTGAAGAGACCGAAACAGGTGGAAATCTGAAAGTGCAAGGTCAGGGCTATACGGCGGATGCATTAAAACCTCCCAGCCAAACTCTCTTAATTTTTGCTGAGTGGCTAAAGATGTGTGAGGTCTAGCGTTATCATGATGAAAAACCACACCCCTTCTGTTGATTAATTTCGGCCGTTTTCATCAGTTGTTCGCAGTAGAGTTCAGAATCGTTGGTCCTGCCTGGTGGTAACAGCTCATAATGAATAATGCCCTTCCAATCTCACCACACACACAGCATCACCTTGTTGCGAGTTAACCCGGGTTTCGCCACAGTCTGTGAAGCCTTACCGGCCTTTGACCACGACCTTTTTTGCACGTTCTTGTCGTACGTGATCCACTTTTCATCACCAGTTATCAGCTTTTTCAAAAATGGTTCGGTTTCATTACGTCGTAATAAAGAATCACAAATGAGTACACGGTTCATTAGGTTTCTTTCAGTGAGCTCGTGAGGTACCCAAATATCGAGCTTTTTTGTGTACCCAGTTTTTTTTAAATGCGCCAAAACTGTTTTGTGGTCAATTCCCAGTTCTTCAGCTACGTCGTAACTACTGATATGCCGATCTTGCTCCACTTTTTAAAAAATGGCATCCATTTTATCCGTAATAGGGCGACCAGAGCGACGTGCATCTTTGACATCAAAACTTCCGGATTGAAAACGCTTAAACCAAATTTGTGCTAATCTCACAGACACTGCACTAGGTCCATAAGCATCGCAAATATTTTTCGAGGCTTGCGTTGCATTTTTACCTTTTTTGTACTAAAATTTTAAAATGTATCAAATTTCTTCATTAGATTCACTCATTTTGACAGTAAGAAAAACAAATAAAAATCACACATTTTCCTAATTTGAATTTGGAATTATATTCTTTAAAATTTTAACTTTTAATGATACCAAAACCAGCCAGATACAAATAGTATAGCCAAAGAGATTTTATTACAAGTTCATACATACTATAATGCGAAAAGACTTTTTCCCCAACCTAATATATATGAAAATTTGTTATACACACATAAAAATAGAGATGGGATTCAGCAAAATAGTGACCTTCATAAAATCAACACTAGGAATAAACATAAATTATACATCCCTAGGTTTCGACTAGAAAAAATTAATAATTCATTTATGGGGAACACGGTGCGCTTCTATAATAAGCTTCCTGAAAATGCTACTAAACTACCTATTAAGAAATTTAAAGCATACATTAAAGGTAGTCTTTTGAAGAAAGCTTATTATAATATAGATGACTACATTATTGATAAGAATGCATGGCCTCATGTCGCTCCGTCGCCAGACAGTTAACCAACACACTTGAAATGTATAAACTCTCTTGTATTAGTATTTCGTAGTTAAGGTAGTTATAAGATGGATCATATAAAAAAGCTCTAGGACCAAGACGAGTTTCTTGCCAATTCTTCTTGAGCTTGGGTTAGGATGAATTGGCACCTAAATTCACCAAGCATGTAAGACGTTTCAAAGTGATCCTTGTGATTGTATTGAATAAATCATCTTTTGACTTTGACTTTGACTTTGATTCATCTAGAGAATCTTCATCAGGATGAGTTTAATCACCCTGATTCGCACTCATGTGCGAACCGTGAACTCGAGCGGCAAAGAGCGGACCGCGGATCAAATTCACCCTGATCAAGATTCTCTAGATGAATCGAAACAGTGTCGGTGCCTCCATTGACAAAATAATACGTGAGTATAGCACGTGTTTATCAAAATGACGAATGTTTTGAAAGTGTTTTGTAAAATATTTCTTTAGCAATGTGAAAACTTTTTGTATATGTATTTTTACTGTTGGAGGCAAAAATGTGCCGCACCATGTGATCCCTTTATATCAAATCTGCAGTATTCCCCAAAATTTTAGTTACGAGCATTAATTTTCCCCGGTGCCCTACACCGGGGAAAATTAAGAGCTCCTAAGTATTTACAGAAATATTTACAGAAATGTGCAGAATAATATCCAATAATATAAAATACACGTGAAACAGTTGAGCTATCTAAGGACCGTTTTAAACGATCTATAGACTCAACGGATCCAGATCACTGCCAGAGGGCGTTCCCAAGACACTGGCGGCATTGCCACGTTGAATGGCAATGCTAATACGCTGAGCCAGATCGGAGCCAGCTCCTATAAAATTCTAATATATATTGTACCGAACTTTCCGACCACGTTCTTTAACATTTGTTCCCAGGTATATCACCTACTTTATGTGTCTTCGAAACGTATTTGAATATTTGCATCACAATGCCTAAATTAGAGGAAAAACCTTGCTCTATCAACAGCGCGGGTAAACGTAACCCAAATAAATTGAATCACAACACTTACCACGCCGTACCCACATCGGTGAAATTGGTCTCCATTTTACCCATACAACACATTCATAGTAAATTAGAACAGCTGGTTAACTTGTACACTTATTGCGAGATATTAAAAAAATTACATACTCATTTGACGACCTCTGTGGCGCAGTGTTCTAAGGCCCGGCTGAGACGAAGGTTGCGGGTTCGGTTTTTGCCGTGAAACAAATGTTTGTTTGATCTGCAAGTCTTGGGTGTTTCTAGGAATCCCTACTAATATAATAAATGTGAAAGTAATTCTGTCTGTCTGTTGGTTACGTTTTCACGCCTAAGCCGCTGAACCGATTTTGATGAATTTTGGGATAGAGATACATGGGACGTTGGAGACGGACATAGGCTACTTTTTATGTAGATACCAGGCGTGCGAAGCTGCGGGCAGCAGCTAGTAATATATATGTATTTATAAAAAAAAAGTATATCAGTCATATGGTACCTACTAATAACACAATAACACATTACTTTGGGGCCAGATTTTGTTTAAATCAGAACTTCTCTCTATGCATGTAATAAGTAGGTACTGATTGAAAGCGATTAAACTACAAATCACTAAAGAAACGACTACTGTGCAAAATATGTCGAAAGCTAGTTTGATGTTCCTTGATAGCTTTCTGCCTAACTAAAGTATGAAGATTTGGTTACTTGTGTGTTCTAAAAATAAAACCTAGCGAGATCAATTTATCGCCTCCGAAACCCCCTGCATATTAAATTTCATGAAAATCGTTGGAGCCGTTTCCGAGATTTAGATTATATTGGTATATATATATATATATATATATATATATATATATATATATATATATATATATATATATATATATATATTTCTGGCTACCCTTTATACAATATGTTACTAGCGATATCGAGATATATCTCAATCCAAGGATTTACTTACTGATTATATAATTTTATCATATTTGAAAATTATCGATGCATGATATAATGTGCGGCACTTGTTATAAGTAAGCTCCTAAAATGTAAATTAATCTAGCTAATAACTATTAACTGTAACATAGAGGTGGGCTTTAAAACTCATCAGAGAATTCCAAGTAACGAAACATTGATAGCGATCCTCAATTAAAAGGGGGCGATCCTTTGCGATCCTGGGCTCGAAAAGGTGCACGTTCTAGCATTAAAAATAAGCTTCAGATATTCGGGTTGGACCTCTACTCTTAGCGCCACCGGCTTAGCACCGGTTTGTAACTTTATAATGATACTCTAATTTGGACTTTTGTTTTAGCAAAATAAGATCGTTAATATTTTCCGAAATCTAGGCTTGTCCGACAGGACAAAAAAGTCACCACCAATGAGAGCTCTCTATTACAGGATAAGTAGTTCCAATTGACACGATAAAGTTCGCAAACTGAATGTGCATCTAAAACTTATATTGGGACCTACAGCCGCTAGAAATATAATTCGGTTACCAATCTTTAGTCGACTCTCTCTTGAAGAACATTGAGCATATTTATGTTTTTCCAACATGTCTATTCACGTTACACGTTACATGATGACACATTATACGGGCATTGGCAGAATTATGACAAGTCAAGTCGTCTTCTTCTTCTCTTCTTTTAATGGCATCTTTTTATGAAAGTTTAGCCAATGTCAAGTGATTGTTTTGTTATAATTATAACGTCATAAAGACTTCAGACATGCAGTCGATTTTCTTTAGTCTATTCTAAACATTATCGCAACTTAACGTCAAACTTTTCTTTGTAGCACAATAACTACGTTTTAAAAACTAAAAAGAAACTGACTTCATCGAATGAAATTTGAGCCTATAATACATTTTTAGTGGAAAGTAAATGTATTTTGTATATATATAATATGGGTAGGCCAAATAAACGCACCGCTCCAATGAGACAGTACGAGGTATCGAAGTACATGAAAACTTTATCGTTGTATACAATTTTTAGATTTTCGTTGATTTTTCAGCTCGACCGATTTTGATAAAATTTATATGGGACCACCTGTGAAGTATACCCTTTCAAACAAAAAAAGAATTTTCCAAATCGGTTCATTCGGAATCGGAACAATTTAAACTTTTATCCTTGATCACTTAAACACTTCATTAAAAACCAAAAATAATTCGAAAATAATAATATAATAGCTCGACGATACAATTTACAAGCTACTTAGTTTTCACTTCTAAAAAAACAATATTTCTAAATATTCTTTGGCAGTCTCTTAAGAATTCTATAATAAGCTTCCTGAAAATGCTACTAAACTACCTATTAAGAAATTTAAAGCATACATAAAAAATGTTTTTTTTTTAAGGAAGCTGATAATAATATAAAGACTATATTATTGATAAGAATGCATGGCCTCATGTCGCTCTGCCCTCAGACAGTTAACCGACACACTTGAAATGTATAAACTCTCTTGTATTAATTCGTAGTCAAGGTAGTTATAAGATGGATCATGTAAAAAAGCACTAGGACTAAGACGATTTTTTTGCCAGTTCATCTCGGGCTTGGGTTAGGATGAATTGGCACCTAAATTCACCTAGTGTGTGAGACGTTTCAAAGTGATCTTTGTGGTTGTATTGAATAAAGTATCTTTTGACTTTTGACTTGAATGTTTCGGGAATCATTTTGCATGATTTTTTTTATTTATCAGTAGAAAGTATTATCATGTAAATGGTGAAATACAATTTTCATTTATTGCGCTATCGTAAACAGTTATTGCAATTATTAACATAAAAAAGTTTACACGTCAGAAAAATCAACTTTTATCCATAGCTCATGGGAAACAGGAAAGAAAAATGAACGATGACGCGAGTTTCACTCTTTTTGTTTACCCAAAAAGTACACATATATACATAGTATACATATAGCTCATGGAAAGCGTTCGGTGACGATGACGTGAGTTCCATGGTTTTTGTTCACCCAAAAAGTGTTCAACGCGCCTAAGAAGTTTTTACTTCAAAACTGGTTAAGCAGCGTCATAGATTGGTGCTATAGGTACAGCAATCGCGGTGAGCCCAACGATTCCCATTATGGAAGGAAATTTTAAGTAAATGAATTGAAAGCGACCGGTTGGAGATCTCCGTGAATGCAGGGCTTTACCAACCGCTGCTGGCTTCTAATAGGTATCCTTAAATAGCTTTATTTGTACATTTTAAAGATCATGCTAGTGCTCTTAACCGGTGAAAGAAAACATCGTTAGGTATAACCTGCACATCTTAGAACCTGAAATTCGATGGTGTTTGTAATCGGTTAGTATGTTAGTGCACGAAAGGAGCCTCTGAGGCGCACTTTAATCCTTTCACCACACTGGTTCGAAATAACTAGTGATACTATAAGAAGACCGGTTAGTATATATGTATATAATATATATACAATATTATGTAATTCTAGTTTTGGGTATGTTTATGTATGTATCGTTTTTTTTAGTTCATGTTATAAGGTTGTATTTAATACTCATATGTTGCAACTAGCTGTCCCGGCAAACGTTGTTCTGCGATATCAATTATTTCTATGTAAATATTTCACTTTTAATTGAAAATGATGCTGTTTACGAGGTGAGAAGCGACACCGGTAAAAATTTCGGTTGGTGGTAGAAAGATGAAAATTTAGGGTTGTATGTATTTTTTAATGCCGAATCATAAATAAATAGAATGAGAAATTTTGTCCAAACAAATAAATAAAAAAATTTGTTTGGGATGACCACGTCGTCACGATGACCGTTTTATTCTCAGACCTACTGAATATACAAACAAAATTTCATAAGAATTGGTCAAGCCGTTTCAGAGGAGTTTTATTACAAATACTGTGACACGAGAATTTTATATATTTTTGTATTAGTATCGACGTATGCATCTTTTTCTAATCGTATAATTTTGTATGTTATCATTATTGATAAACGTACCTATTATATTATTGATAAATACAAAAGAATGAATTGAAAATGAGCGTCTGAAAGCAATTAAATAAAGCGCAGAAATAACTATTGAATTGAAGGAATGGTAGGAAATTTCGTAATTAATATATTTTTTCGAGTTGTGAAAATAAACAATTCATTACATTTCATTCAATTCATCTAACTCATTCGTTCATCTAATTAATTAATTCGTGTCTCCCTATCGATAACCGTCTGCACTAAAGAAAGGATCGTGACGGAAATTCGTGACGGAAAATTCTTACACTTTTTTCATCCAGGCTCCATCCGCCAAGTCCGTATCGTGCGATAAGGAACTTCGTTCAAATAATACTATACAAATGAAGGCATTCTATTAATCCTATTTATAAAATACCATAAACAAGATGAATAGAGTTTCCGATAGTAATATCTATTTGTGCACGATTGGGTTTGATCCCACGACCTTAGGATTGGAAGGAAGGTAGTGCTATCACTACATTACCATTGCTCTATCTTGTGTTAATAAATAAGTATTAATGACAATCCACTCAACACCATCTGGTCTGAAACTAAGCATATCATGTCGCAACCACATCAGTAATAGAATACTTATATGTTTAAATACTACTAATTCTAAATCAAACAAATCTTTCTATCCTAGATTCCTAGATCAAACCCACATCACAGAATAGAATAGAATAGGATTAATGTTTAATTGGTACATACACACACACGGCAACTGATAATAAAGTAGAGACAAACAGTTAAGAAAGTATATGAACAATGAGGTAAGAAGAAAGGTACTGATACAAAAGTAACAAAAAAAGAAAACACAAGGAGTATAATTACGTTTTAAAAACTAAAAAGAAAACCGACTTCATTGAATGAAATTTGAGCCTATAATACATTTTTAGTGGAAAGTAGATGTATTTTGTATATATATAATATTATGGTTTGGCCAAATAAACGCACCGCTCCAATGAGACATCGAGGTATCGAAGTACACGAAAACATCATCCATCTATAAAATTTTTAGATTTTCGTTGATTTTTCAACTCGACCGATTTTGATAAAATTTAAATGGGACCTGTGAAGGACCTGTGAACCCTTTCAAACAAAAAAAGAATTTTCCAAAGCCTTTCAGCGGTTTTTGAGTAATCGGTGAACAAACATAAAAAAAAAAGATTCTGACGAATTGAGAACCTTCTCCTTTTTGATAAAGTTGGTTAAAAATACAGTAAAATACTTGTAATATGGTACATACAAGTACACTATGTGTGTGGTATGTCCAAACAGATCCAATCTCAGAGTTGATGCTACTCTCCTAAGAAAGTAGCGCTGGTTTTCAGACATGAAAGAAGGCAGAGCTACTACAAATTGAGCTACGAGGCGAGAAGTAGGTACTAACGTAAATACTGTTGTTCAAAGCTAAGCTGTTCAAGTTGCACGTACATGTGACCTCGTTACCTCACCCACTTCCTAATTTAAGAGCATTGCAATATATGCAAATTGCAATGTTAACACGCCAGGGCGACCGGTGTAATTACTCACGCCGACTCGCAGCTAATCTAGCATGTGTAGAGAAGGTAACATAACAAAGAAGGTAATTCTATGGTTCTTTACTTGGAAGTTGGGGTATCTGCTGAAATGTCTGTGGTTTCGTGCAGTATCTTTTCACACGCTTCGGTTGCGGAGTAGTCGGAAAATCGTGTGGCAATATGTATAATTTTTTTACCCGCAATTTTGCGGGGTTCCCAGCACTTTGTCTTTACCTGGTGAAGTGAAATGAACGACCATACTCTCTAGCCCCGATTCCGATAGCATTAAATCAACTTTAGATAGATAGATAGCTCTATATTGACTACCACACGGATATTACAATAACAATAACTTAATTTATTTAAGGAAATACAATGGGCGGCCTTATCGCTAATTATATAATAGCGATCTATAAACTAAAAATGCATAAACAGAGAAGGTGCATGTAGTTGTGGCGTATTTGTAAAATTACATACATAATAATCCCTACTATCTATACTAATATTATAAATGTGTAAGTAACTCTGTCTGTCTGTCTGTCACGTTTTCACGCCTAAACCACTGAACCGTTTTTGATGAGTTTTGGTATAAAGATAGATGGAACCTTGGAGAAGGACATAAGCTACTTTTTATGTAAATATCACATGTGCGAGCTGCGAGCAGCAGCTAGTAATATTATAAATGTGAAAGTTACTCTGTCCGTCTGTATGCTTGCTACGTTTTAACGCCTAAACCGCTGAACTGATTTCGATGAATTTTGGTATAGAGATATATGGGACCTTGGAGAAGGACAACGGCTACTTTTTATGTAGGTACCATACGTGCAAAGCGGCGGGCAGCAGCTAGTTATGTATAATCTAAACAAATACTAATACATAAACAAATACAACTTCATCATCATTGGCCTTTGTTCATCTGTTGAAGATGACTTAGGTGGCCTCAGTAAAGTTACAGAGTAGTTAATTGTAATTGAAACTTTCGTTCATGGATCCACTCCAGCAAGCTAAGGTGGGTGAAGTTTCCTCTCCATTGACGCAAGCCTTCTTACCTGGGAAGGCCCACACTAACCTCTCGACCTCTCGACGAATCAGTACAACCTACAATTTATAATATAAAAATAAAATAAACGAATATCACATTAGTACTCTTGCTTGTATTGTGCTTGCATGTACTAGGTACGCAGAACCGTCAAGAGGTCACCTAAAGATTTGATTTACCTAGATTACAACACATTCCCAAATCAATTATGATTTTAAAAAAAGACATAACTCGATAAATAAATAGAGAGCCCAAAGTATGAAAACGCATGTCTAAGTGACATTATTACTGTGCTAAAAAAAAAAAAAAACAAAAAAAAATTGCGCAACGAGCATTGCAAGAAAGACATTTTCTTTTCACTGAAACATTATCCAGGCTTCATAAAGCGAAATAATATAAATCACAAAAGAAACATTATAAATGTTTAATCCGAGACAGCATTTCTCATTACAAAATACTATTATGCGCTTGTTAGTGTCATCACCGGCAAAGTTATGCTAAATTTGCACTCAACTTATAATGGGATTCAAGGTATCGCAGAAACTTTTGAAGCCTACGTCATAGTGGATGAGCGGGCGTGGATGGTGGATGAATCATTCTTGACAAATGAACATAACGAATCTGCGGTTTGAAAGGTATTTTGTAGCTTGATATAATAAAATAATTACAGAAACGTACAGAATTATATACAATCTATATATTAATATCTGAAGCAAAAACTTAAGTACCCTTTTTTACGAAAATTGCGCGGACGGAGAAGTATGAAATTTCTTACATTTATAGTTTATATATAGGTAGAGAAGGAGTTCAGAATGCTTATATTTTTTTTCATTTATGCATATTACTTTAATTATTAATGAATTATGGTCGAATTTCGACCAGTGAGCGACTAGTAATATTTAATACATCAGGAACAGTTGGGCTATCTAGGAACCGTTTAAATCGATGTATAGATAGCTCAACTGATCCAGATCCAGATCCAGGTCCCCAAGACACTGGCGGCATTGCTACATTGAATGGCAATGTTAATACGCTGAGCTTGATAGGCTCTTGGAACGCACGTTGTTTCTACCAGATAGATGTAGAAAGGTCTCGAATACAAAATAATTCAACTAGCTTTTGTCATACAATAAAAGCAGCCTAAATAAATAAATAAAAAATGCTGGACATTTCACATAGCATCATCTAGCTTCAAAGTAAGTAGAGCTTGTGTTAAAGGTATCAGATGACTGACATACTACATAAATGTACTTTTTTTTTGTTTTTTCGGCGGGAATCAAGCCCGCAACCTTCTGCGTCTCAGCCGGGCCCTGTCCCACTGCGCCACAGAGGTCGTCTGCATATGATACAAGTATTTGAACACTCTAATTAGTTCTATGTTTCAAATTCATAAGTTAGGCTGGTAGTGTTTAGTGTTTAGGGGAAAGTCATAAGTTACGTTACATGCATACATTATTATGGAACAAGAACATTTCATGCATCTCTATGGTTTTGATACGCAGCGTGAATAATAAAACAAGTCTTAGATTCTGTCGATATTTTAATATTCAGTGTTACGTGCGCCCAATTCAGGCTTAAATGGTTCATTTCAATCATTGCTCCTTGCTATTCTAATTCTACTATCTATATATTAATTCGTGAAGCAAAAACTTTGTACCTCTTATGCATAAAAAAAATATAAATTATGGTCAAATTTCGACCAATGGGCGACTACTAGTATAAATAAATTTGCTTAGCGCATGCGATTAACTTGTGATCAGGTCCCAAACCAATTCAAAATCATCAAAAATAATTACGTTTAAAAAACTAAAAAAAAAAACCGACTTCATGTATAAAAAAGAAATATGTCATCCAAGTGGATGACATATTTTTTTCATACATCGTTTTTTTGATTTAAAAACCTAACTACTAAAACAATTTTTATGAAATGTATATGGGACACCAATCGGGAAGTATATCCTTTCACATGATATCAGATTTTTTCAAATCGGTTCATAAATTACGGAGTTACGAGATAACAAACATACAAAAAGGCAACAAGAAACAAAAAAACAAGGCAAATTGAGAACTTCTTCCTCCTGAGAACCGAGATTATCCTCCTTTTTTAAAGTCGGTTGAAAAGAAAATTGTATGGGCTTTTTCATTATTTTTATAGTTTACAAATCAGGCTATTAAGGATACACAAGTCAGCGGCACAAACTCGTTAGTGGACGCAGATAAAATGCATGCTATTTCACCTAGCTTAGTGTGAGAAAAGGATAGACGTGCACCAAGGATAGAATTGAGCAGTAAGGAGATAGCGTGATTATAATTTCGAGTCATATGATCAGATTAATCTATGATTACTAAATAAAACGATTGCGTATAAATAATGAATAGACCTTTGGCTCAAGGGTTCTCATGAAAATACTACTGAATGTATTTATAAAAAAAAAAGATATTTGAGCTCTTGAATAAATAATATATGCTTGTATTGGAATAATTTTTTAGTTTGCGTACTCCGTTTGTCATTTATTTACACCTAAAGTTGCGCTAAAATCAGTGATGAAAAACGTTTTTTTTTTAGTCTTGTATCTTTCAAACCCATATTATTTTAACAATTCTGTATTTATACAAGCATAGATTATAACACGACAAATTTATATCACTTTTAATTTTGGTTGTTCATCATCAGACGGTGGTGTGATCACCCTTCAACGTTTGTATGGAAAGATAATCGACTTGTTCGAAAAAATACAAGTTATCTACGTATTACTGCAAAAAGTTATCACGATAAAACAAATAGTCTCGAACAAGAGCAATATTAAGGGCGGACAGACACACAGACCGACAGACAAACCGAAACTATAGGGTTCCTTGTGGACTTCGGAACCCTATAACAGAACGTATTAAAAATTCTGTTTTTTGTCGCATTGTAAAGCGTAAAATCCATCTGTCTATATCAATACTAATAACTTAAATTCAAATTTCATTCAAGGCGTCAAATAGCCACAGCTAAACGGCTGAACGGCTGTCAGATAACATAACTAACAATAGGCCTGAATAGCGCGATCACATCTGTCAAACACATTTTTTGTACACTGGTACCTTTGCCTTGAGCGTATTTTTGTTTGTATTATGTTACAGGTATTAGGCAGTTTCCGTATTAAGACGGTGCCCACAGCAAATGAACGAATTTTGTATGGAAAAAAATAGTCTTTTTTTTAGAGCTGCTTCGTAGCTGTCTGCTCGTTAATTGAAAAAGTAATAATTATAAAAGATATATATGTATTTTCAATATTTTGTCTTCCACTTTCTTGTTTTTAAAGTAACAGTTATAGATAGATAGATAACTCTTTATTGTTATACCACATATAAAAATATACAAACAATTATTTTACAATAAAAAGGCAATACAATGGGAGGCCTTATCGCTAACAGCGATCACTGCCAGGCAACCTTTGGATGGATTTGACTATAAATAAACAGAGAAGGGGCATGTTGGTGTGGTGTTTCGGTAAATATAATTCTATACTTACATAATCTTTAAATAAACTAAATATAATACTGATATAAATAAATACATATATACATACATATAGGTATAATAATAAATATATAAAATCATAAAATCATAGCTCAAAAGTAGGTATTATATAAAATATCAACAATACAGAAATGATTAGGTATAACAGTACGACAAATAGTGTTTCATCACCATATTCTTGAAGATGGGGAGAGACTTGGCCTTTCTAATATCTACAGGCAACGCGTTCCACAAGCGGACAGCCTGCACTGTAAACGACTTTCCATAGAAGGTACAGGAGTGAACAGGAATTTTAAGTTCATTGGTTTCTGAGGAGCGTAAGGATCGAGAGTTAGAGAGATAGAGAAATTCAAATCGTTCTTTGAGATAAAAGGGAGTTGAAGAAGAGATCAGAATGTTATAGAGAAGATTGAGAATGTGAGTATTCCGGCGAAAACGGATTGGCAACCACTTGAGTTTATTGCGAAATTCAGAAATTTGGTCATACAGTAATTTTGGAGACGCTCAAGCGAACTGTGAAACCACTCAATTAGCTCAGGAGATATGTTAAGAGAGCGATTATTACAGTTATTTTATTTTTGAGATTGTATATGTGGATTGTGACTAGTAACTTTTTACTAGCGCTTTGCATAGCTTTTCAATTGCGGGCGGGAGGGAGGTGCATGCGTTTGCATCATGTCTAACTCATTAGGAATTAATTGGTGTCTAAATATTTGCCCATCTGTTTAATGTTCTCAATTATTTTCCGCAATGTCTGAATCAATTATAAGTAACTGTTAGTTTTATAATTTAGTTATAAAATAATGTCTAAGATATTAAAATATTCAATACTCATAATTTCTCAAAAGTTGACGTTGTTTTAACTTGCAGTTTTCACGAATAGGCGGAGGTTACGCTATCTAAGACATAATCCGTAAAGTCTTTGAATTCCTTTTCTGAATGTTTTTTGCTAATAAAGTTCGCGATTAGAGCTCCGTGAATTCGCGTCTACATCATTTGGTCAGGGACTCGCCTTAAAAGTTATTTTTAGGACTTCAGACATATTGATGTCGATTGCTAATACTGTCACTTCTGCCATTTTAACTTAATACGTAATAAATAATTGACTAGCCTAACAGCTCAGTTGGTAAAAGCTCTGCTTTCTGATCTGTAGGTTGAGGGCTCAATTCCCTCCCAGGACAATCATTTGTGAGATGAACATAAATGTTTGTTCTGTGTCTGGGTGTTCTATAGTATCATAAGTAAATACATGAAAATATATAAGAATTATATCAGTCTGGTTCTGATAATATAAGCTATGTTTTGGTCGGGGCTAGATTTTGTCTACAATTATTTATTTTATTTATTTAATAATCCTGTGGATGTGGATGTTGCTGAAATTTGGTACTGAGACAGATTATGTTTTGAGAATGTACTTTACATAGGCTTTACTTTACATTTAATGTATAGATACCACGCGTGCGAAGCTACGAGAAATAGCTAGTTTATTATTATTCAGTTTTTAAATTCTAGTCTTACCTTCGTTACTGTGAAACTACTCAGATTTAAAGCAAAGCCAATAGTTAGATAGAACGAAGCATAGATGCTTGTCAATGCCGCCAGTGTCTTTAAAACGCTGCTCCCTGGCAGAGATCTGGATCAGTTGAGCTATCTATAGATAGTTTTAAAATTCCTTAGATAGCTCAACTGTTTCACATGTATTTTATATTATTGTATATTATTCTGCTCGTAGATGTATTGACAGTTCGGGATAAAATAACATAATTATATGCTTCTCGATCTGAATTTGATTTTTGTTCCGGACCACAGCCCTAACTAAATAAATAAGTAAATAAGATTACCGGACATTTCACATAGCATCATCTGGCCCGAATATAAACAGAGCTTCCGTTACGGGTACCACATGATCTACTTATATATATATTTTTTTTAAATACATACATTTTCACTATACTCAGACACGAGAAAAACACTTGCAGATCATACAAACATTTATCTCGAGGCGGGAATTGAATCTGCAACCTTCTGCGTCTCAGCCGGACCTTGGCTCTCTGCGCCACAGAAGTCGTCAAATAAGCCATTAATAAAAAATAAATAAAACCATAATATCACATTTACTAAAGCGTTTTAATTTGGTTTCTAAGGTAATCCAATGATTTAAACATCACTGCCTCACGAGATTTAATTCATTTATTGGGGTTCCCTTATTTATGGGAGCGTTTGAGATATTTGCATGTATTATGCATCACACATGGATTTACTACGCATATTCTGACCAATAATACTGAGTTAATGGACGACGGATTTGTGTGTTACTTGCAATGTCTGAAATTTGAGTCTTTTAACATTTACGAGGAACAACGTTATCGTTACAGAATATTATCCAAATGAAAATATTGTATAATGTCCCTATAAAGTGATTGCAAATTATAGACTTCTTTACCACTCTTATAATATAACTTCAATAACTATCATGGTTTTGAACATAATATTCACTAAAAACAGGATATTTACCATTATATATGAGTTTTTTTGCGTCTTATTATTTCGGCACAGTTGCTTGAGCCATGATCACGAGATAAACTGAAGTCTTTGCGGGTGGGTGTTATTGGCGGGTGGATGTTATTGTCTGCCAATAACATCCACCCGTAAAGACTTCAGTTTATGGAGCAGAAAAACTCATATCATGGTAAATATCCCGTTTTGAGTGAAAATTACACCTTTATAATGTAAAAACAGTATTTCTGTAAGATTCGCGATCAGATAATCTTGTATTTGTAGTTAAATAAAAGGTACTAAGTGATAATCACCCAAAAAGTACTAAACCAATAATCTTTAAGCACTAATTAATTATGTTTTTCTTACAGATCACTCAAATTAAGCTTATAAACATAAATTAAGCTTATAAACATAACATGTGAACCGATAAATATTAAAATCTCTGTCTTTTGCATTTTTTGTATCCGAGAACTCTAAGCTGTCTTTTACTTTTATTATTAATAGTAAAAGACAATTAATAGGAAAAGGCTATGTCGGCTTATAGACACCGAATGAGTATAATCGATAATTATAATACTTATAATCATAATTCGTTTATTTTATGACGACCATTTGTCGTGCAGTGGGCCAAAGACCGGCTGAGACACAGAAGATTGAGGGTTCTGTTTCCCCAGCGCAACAATTGTTTGTATTATCTGCAAATATTTGTATCGGATGTTTCTATGTAGGTATAGATATATTAAAAAAAAAACAAGTTGTATATCAGTCACGTGGTACTCATAACACATGCTCTGCTTAATTTGAGGCCAGATGTTGCTATGTTAAACGTCCAGCTTTATTTATATTTATATTTACAAAACACGGGTAATATAATGTAGAATTCATGATAAGATATTTTGTACAGCCATGTTCCTACTTAGCAGCATTCAAATATAAAGTAAATAAGCACTAAAATAAGATTGTATGTCAGCAATTGAATTAAGTGAATAATAATTAAAAATAGGACACTATAGAGTAAGTCACAATAGTCCGAAGCTATTAACATTAACATTACTATTAATGAAATACAGTCATTCAAATTTATCAAGCAATAATTCTGATACACCGTAATAGGCTTTAACTGTCAACATTTTCTTTACCCTTATTTTGAAATTAAAAGACAATTTCCAAAACGTCAATTGGTTCTAGAATCGTGGTGCCATACAAAATATGTTTTTACTAAAATGATTAGAATGGCAAGGCGGATAACAATATTGCGAAAACGCTATTGCCTTAATTCGTCCGGGCATTGTCAGCCTAGCCGTTACATCAAACTTGCAATACGACGCACTGAGTATTGTTAAGCAGTGAATGTAAATCGTCCCGGTTTAATTACATAAACCCATCAGAATGTCCCAAAACCGGGCCTTATGGAAAGTATGTTGTCGTTGTCGTTATACTTGACGACCGTGTAACGCAGTGTAACGCCTTCTTACCTACTACTACTTCTCGATGCACCTAACTTTTTTTTTGCCTTCTCTACTAATTAAAAGTACCTAAATTAATCCCAAATAACTACATGTTATTATATAATATAATTTAAATCCCTAAACATACTTTGATCTATTATTAATTTGGCCAACGATTCGTCTAATGCTTGTGATTAAAATTCTACGTTGTGTTTCGAATATAGTTACTCTGATTCTTTAAGAGAATTATGTTGAAATATGTATTTAAAATATTATAAACTTTATAATTAGAAGTAATTATCCTCTATAATGAAGAATATCTTTGATTTGCCTACGCTGTGTCTCGATATTAAGGTTAATAATTATATTAATTATTGTCCTTTAGTGTTATAAAACTGCGTAAAGTAAATAAGTATTATATCCAATCTGGAATTACTGTGAAACCTTATAATAACGACTTAAGTTATTTCAATATTTTAATTCGATATTAGTTCTTGTCATGAATTGTTACTTAGTATAATATCAAGCTCCACACGTGTGATATCTACTCAAACAGCAGCCTAAATCATTCCCCAAAGTCGATCTATCTTTTTTATCAAAATCAATTCAGCCGCGAAACGTAACAGACAGACAACCATATTCACTTTCTCGATAATATAATATAGATAGGAGGCGATACGGGAGTACTCATTGACCGTGGATGAACTACTCAAAGTCTCAAACAATGATCAAGTCCGCTTTGATTCATTTGTGACAAACCCCTACCTGTGATCGTTTTCAGTGTTCTGAGAATCCTAGGCCAGTGTGTGCTTCTGTATCGTCATTCCAAGCGTGTTCTGACTCACACAAAAATGTAACAATAGAAGAAACCATAATGTTCTGTGATGAAATTGGAAAAAATACGGGCCAATTATTATTAAACACTAGCATGGGACATAATGTACTAAATAATTGCTTACCAAACTGTGACCTGCATGACATATTGCAATTAATAACTAAGTATAATTTTAAGCACAACTCTAATTTAGTAATTTCGCTGGGAAATAGGGGTAATGTAAACAGAGCTGAATTAATAAAATATTTTGAAACACTTTGTTCATTGCAAGTAAACAAATTTGTAATGTTTACAACCCTACAGCGACAGCTTGCCACAAGCAAAAAATGACCATAGGTATAAATTAAATCAGGCTTTGCATACAATGTCATGCAATAATAATAATAATGTAATCCATATGATTGACACTTACAACATTGTTAGTAAAAAATATTATTTGACAAAAGGTAGATACTACCTTCCTAATTATTACAAACGACAGGAAGCTGTTTCGCTATCTTATTATTTTAGTATAACAGCCAAGAACTTGGCTACACACAGTGCTTCTATTGAGCATAATCTTGACATTCCAAATCAGACTCTGGAATTTTTTCCTAGTAATTTAAATTAGATAAAAAGACAATAGAGGAAGTCTCTAGCACTGACAAGTCAAATAATGTATGAAAAATAGTCAATCAAACAAAAAGACAAAACTTTAAAATAAATACTGTAAATAAGTTTAAGTTTACTAACTTGGTGCATCAAAATATTCAAGGAATTTGTAACAAAGAATTAGAATTAGACTTGTACATGAACTCAAACAATATTGACATAATCTGCTTAACAGAACATTGGCTGAAAAGTCATGAACTCATGTTCAACTTCAAGAATCACCAAGTTTGTAGTTCTTTCTGCAGAGTACATTCTATAAGAAGTGGATCATTAATATTAATAAATAAACAAATAAAACTCAAAGAACGCAAAGACATTGTCGCCCACTCTGTAGAAAGACACATTGAGATAGCCTGCATAGAGTTGGAGCGGTTCCTTGTTATAAACACTTATAGCCCACCAACCGCCTCAATTGATATTTTTGAGAAAATGATGGAGGACATTTTGCACAAGTCCATTACAAAATTAAATAAAGAAATTCTTGTATGCGGTGATTTTAATATAATTTTGCTTGAGAAATATTTATTAAGTACCAGAATAACTAGTTTATCTAATTCATTTGGTCTTGAACCTACATTTATGGAGCCAACTAGAATAACTGCCACTTCGGCCAAATGCATAGATAATATTTTTTCCAATGTTAACAAAATAAGCAAAAATATAATTAGTAATATTCACTCTGACCATCTCGGTCAACTAGTTCAAATAGAAACTAAAATGAATAATAAAGATGTACAAAAAAAAATTACTTATATACCAGTTACCACTGATCGTTTGAAGAAAGTAAGATTGAACCTGGATACCAACTTGCCTTTTTTGTTGTATAATGATGATATGTAATCCAAATGATTTATACAATACATTTTTCACTGAATTTAATAAAGTATTCAGTTCCATTTTCACATCCAAAACTATTAAGGTCTCTGGCAGTTCAACATTTTGTGAGTGGGCAACAGCAGGTATTCATAAGAGTAGGCGTACCTTGTATGAATTGTACAGTGAAAAACGGTATAACTTTAGGGAAGAGTTTAAAGAAAAAGTAAAAAATTACTCAAAAATCTTTAAAAATGTTTGTCGCTTTGCTAAATCTCAGTATTTAAGTTCCAAAATTAAAAACAGTCATGATAAAATAAAAGCAACTTGGAAAATAATTAAAAGTGAGACCGGAAAATCCAAAACTCATAAAAGTGTAATAAATTTAAATATCAACAATAATATCATTAAGCAAGATATAGATGTATCAAAGGCATTTGAAACATTTTTTACTGATATTCCAGTCTCCACTACAAAGTCTTTAAACTCTTCTCATGTAATAGCAGAATCATTGTTAAAAGATAGTTTACCTGAATGTGTCACACAATTTTACTTTGAACATGTGGACAATAACGATATTATCAAGGCATTCAAAATGATTAATGTAAAAAGGACCACTGATCTCTGGGGCATTTCTGTCAGTGTTATAAAACCACTAATTGACATTATTGCACCAGATCTAGCTTTCATATTTTATCAATGTATTGATAGTGGAGTATTTCCTGATTTAATGAAACATAGCAAGATCATACCTCTATTCAAATTAGGTAGTCATTCCGATCCTAGTAACTTTAGACCTATATCAGTACTTCCTACATTTAGTAAAATATTTGAAAAACGTATGCTAAACCAATTACAACGGCATTTTAATACCAACAATTTACTTGACAGTAAACAATTCGGATTTACAAAGGGACGCTCAACGACTGATGCCGGTATTGAGTTAATATCACATATTTTTGATATCTGGGAGGAATCACGCGATGGCTTAGGTATTTTTTGTGATCTGTCGAAAGCTTTTGATTGCGTTCATCATGAAACTCTAATCAGCAAACTACATCACTATGGTGTTAAGGGAGTTTCACTTAAGCTTCTTACATCCTACTTAACTGACCGAACACAACGAGTAGATGTAAATGGAAAGCGTTCTCCGGGGTCAATGGTAAAAATGGGTGTACCACAAGGATCAATACTCGGGCCATTCTTGTTTTTAATTTATATAAATGATCTACCTAAACTTGTAAAGGATGATTACGAGATTGTACTGTTTGCTGATGACACGTCGCGTTTATTTAAATTAAAGCGACGACTTACTAATCTTGACGATGTAAACAATGCAATCTCTAAAGTTGTAACATGGTTTAATGTAAACAACTTATTACTTAAAGAGAAAAAAACAAAATGCATTCGTTTTATACTGCCCAACGTTAAACAGGTGAAAGCTAATGTAAAAATAATAAACGAAAAAATAGATCTCGTCGACACCACAGTGTTCTTAGGCATTACTTTAGATAATAAACTGCAATGGGGCCCGCACATAGATAAATTGTCGAAGAGACTCAGCTCTGCGGCATACGCTGTTAAAAAAATCCGTCATTTTACCGACGTAGATACCGCTAGACTCGTTTACTTCAGCTACTTTCATAGCATTATGTCGTATGGCATTCTGTTATGGGGGAGTGCTGTTGATATTAACACCATATTTGTGCTGCAGAAGAGGGCTATTCGTGCAATTTATAACATGGGCCTTAGAGAATCACTTAGAAATAAGTTTAAAGAAATTAATATTATGACAGTGCCTTGTCAGTATATATACGAAAATTTAATGTAGGTGCACAAAAATATCCATTTATTAAAAAAAAAATTGCGATAATCATAGTATTAACACTAGAAATAAAGATAAACTCGCTGTTCCCACTGTTAGGCTCGCTAAAGTTAATAAGTCTTTTATAGGGCAATGTGTACGCTTCTATAACAAGGTCCCAAGCGACGTGTTAGATTTGTCGATTGGCAAATTTAAAAACTTAATTAAACAGAAACTGTCTATTAAAGCATATTATAAAATATCTGATTAGTTAGATGACAAAAAAGCTTGGGATGAATCAGCTCCAACTCGATTCGGCATCCGTAACAAAATTGTCAAGGATCATACAAAAAAGTGTTAAGACCAGACAAGTTTCTTACCGGATTCTTCTTGAACTGGGGTTAGGAGGAACCGGCACCTAGATTCACTAGCATGTAAGAAGACGATTCAAAGTGGTCCTTGTGATTTTATTGAATAAATAAATATTGAATTTTGAATTTTGAGATAATAATTTTGGTAGTTTCAGTAGTTAAGCAAGGTAATCATTTTTGTTCTATATTACTACTTCCTAATAGCAGCTTATGTCGATTTTGTCCCACATTGATATATATTATTGCGGCTTAGATCACTAGCCCCTCCTTGCTAGCGATAGTAGGTTTCTTTCCATGTGACCTGGACAACCTTCCTCCGCAATGGACAATTTCATGTCCCAAGGGAACTCTAATTTAATTTTGACAACAAACAAAACATTTACTTCAGTAATTAGTATGTCTGTCATGGTTCAGCAAAGGGGTATCAGAGGGCTTAAACTTTTATCAAAACGTCCAATGTAGTAGGTCGGTCCAACACATTCAAGGGCATTTACTTTACTTTTTTCTGCAAGCAACTCACATACCATCCATCCACTGGTTAACCTTCTAGTATCGAACCTTAGAATGCAACTGGATACAAAGAAGAGCCTTGCCTAACTCCTATCCTACTTGGCGAAGTTCTCTAATCCTACAACACAAGAATTTTACCCTACTCGACCCTAATACAGATTATTATCTAATACAATATGTTGTAATTTTATTTGTTAGATCCGTAGAGTAAAGAAGATTGATAATGTGTGATAGATATACCAATTATATGAATAGTTTAACTTTAATTAAATGAATAATATCAAATTTGGATAGCTTAATTCTGAGCCTTGAGAGATATTTCTCTATACTATTATTAGGTAAAAGTCTGAATTAGATAAAATTATATCAACAGTAATATTCATACTGACTCTTCGTCGATAGCAGCTTTAGTCTTTCCATAGATTCAAGCAAGCTAGAAGGTCTTTCGCCTCAAGAGTTTGATAGAACTTATCTAATATGATTATTAATAAATCGATAGTAGGACTCATCCATAAGATCTCCATTAAATATATACCACAATGTACAAATAATGAACATTTGAATTTAAGGTGTAGGAAATCATTATTCCATTTCATAAGAATTTATAATTGCTTTCAACTAGACATTTATTATTTAATGCAATGTTTCAGCTAAATCTTTAGTAAATAATTGGTATTACTATCTCATTGGATAATTGAGTTTATAAGTTTAATAACTTTTAGTCAATTATAGTTCTCCCCACTGGTTCGCGCACCGATTTAGTTACAGTTAAACTACGTAGTCCTATGAGAACCATAAGTAGATTTATACTACTGTATAGGTATGGATAATAGTAATTCGACAACAAGGCAAACTGGTCAAATTGTGTTGTGTACCTGATGTCCTACCTAACCTAATCTGGTGTGTGAATCAGTAATACTGGAAGCAAGCTTCGTACATTTAATTGTGTATGTCACTCATCAGGGTGCAATGATGAGCTACTTAGCTGCTAGTTGGGGGACAGTGAGTTGTAAACCTCCGTAGTATAGCTAAATAACCTCTTTACTAAATCAAGCCCTTAATTAATTAAATTTTTAATTTATTCCCAACATTATGTAGTTATTTCATGATATATATATTATATCGTGAACATAAATAGATTTTAATTTATCTATTCTAGTTTTAATATTGTTTTTATATAGCTATTTAATTGTTTACCCTTTCGAACTCAACCTCCTTAGTGATTTTCCCGTCCCAAATCATTCTGTCAATAATATATTAATAGAAGGATAGATTATTCTATCTTATAGAATCAAATTCTATTTAATCTTACTAATTCAAATCCAGTATTATTTATTATGATACTCTATAAGTCGCAAAATAATTCTAAACCATAGTCTATAATCTTAGTATTAATTACTTTTTGCTAGCTTTCACAGCAGCTTTTGCAGTACCCATACATCTGCCATAATCCGTCTATGGTATAGTCTGTCATGACAGATGCGTTGTTTATTTACATTGTAATGAATTACGCACTATTTTATTCAATAATTAAAGATCGGAGATAGAATTGCTGGTAAATCTGTTCTGATAAGAATGACCCATGTATGCCTACGTGATATTAATAAGGTTTGTACCCAAGCATACTATAATAATTGTGAACCATACGGAATGACCTTCTGTTCCGTTACAGGAGTTGGCCAAGACCCGGCCAAGAAGCAGAAGGTTGCAGGTTCGAGTCCCGCCGTGAGACAAATGTCTGTATGATCTGAATGTATTTGTCTCGGGTCTGGGTATTTCGATAATATGTATGTATTTACTAATAACAAGTGCACAAGTAGTATATCAGTCACTTGGTACCCATAACACAAGCTCTGCTTACATTAGGGCCAGATGATTTTGTGTGAAATGTCCGGCATTATTATTATTATATTTAGTATGAAGCAAATACTAGATAGTCGAATCTTACTAGAGCATCTACATATATCTTAGTCACACTTTGAGCTGTATTAAACCTCAGTGTAGAATCCATTACGAACTACTTAAGTATGTCACCTAGTTTTGATACAGAGATTATCGTAATAGTCGTAAATCGTGATAATGGCTTATTTTTGTCGAGCAATAAGTATGTCTATCTATTTACATATAAGGTCAATTTTACATATTTTGGAGTCTCTTTAAGAAATATAAAGGATACATAAAGGGTAGTCTTTTCCAGAAAGCGTATTATAATGTATTGATAGGAATGTATGGCCTCATGTCGCTCTGCCCTCAGACAGTTAACTGACACGTTTTAAATGTATAAACTCTCTTGTATTAGTTTTTCGTAGTTAAGGTAGTTATAAGATGGATCATGCAAAAAAGCGCTAGGACCAGGACGAGTTTCTTGCCGGCTCTTCTCGAGCTTGGGTTACGAGGAATTGGCACCTAAATTCAACTAGAATGTAAGACGTTTCAAAGTGATCCTTGTGATTGTATTGAATAAATTATGTTTTTACTTGACTTGACTTTGACTTTGACTTTGATTCAAATTGGTAGAAATAACAAGTGACACAATAAGAACTTTTTTTGGTATGTACATATATGTAGTTACGTAACTACCTGGTAACTACCTAAGCCTCTATATGAGACAAATATCAATATATGTGTAAAAACTCTGGCTTGTGTAAAATAAAATAAATTTATCAACAAAAAACACTAAATACGAAACAGAAAATAAATATAAAATAATTCTGCAAATAGTTTTCATAGCATTTTTAAATCCCCTGTAAAATAATCCATCACATTCACAAAAACAATAATCCACAGTTGCCACACATCAGTCACAGCTGCTTCCGGTGACGTCACAGCTATAAACATGCCACATCCGGTGAATTTCACTGCAGCTGCTAAACTGAACCTTATTGCAATAACCTAAAAATATATACTAAACCCACTTCAATGATAGTCATCGAAATAATTTATTAATTTTATAAGCGCTCGTTGATTAGAACTAAAACAATTATGGGTATTCCGTTATCAATTTTAGATTTTTGTGTTATTGTTGCGATTCATTCCTAAGACTAGCACCTGTGTGATGAATATAAGTGTTTATTCTGCGTTTGGGTGTAATAAAGTATCAAAATTATGTATGTATTCTAACAGTAATCTGGTCACCATGGACTGGACTATAAATGAACAGAGAACAGGGTATGTGGTTGTGGTATATATATATATATATTTATATAACTACTCTAGCTGGTGCCCGCGACTTCGTCTGCGCATAATTCTAACGGTTTTTGCAGCGCACGCCAGAATAGTTCGCAGATAGCAGATTTTTTTCCTACTTTCTTGACTCTTATCGTTATATTTTGGACCACTTACACAATATCTATATAAATTATAGCCTGTGTTATTCTGATATATAAGCTATATTATTGTAAAGTTTGATTAAAATCCATTCAGTATTTTTTGCGTGAAAGAGTAACAAACATACATAAAAACTTTCACGTTTATAATATTATACCTATAGTAAGGATTTATATAATTACATAAATAAATAAATAAATATTGCTGAACAATGCACACAACACCATCTAGCCCCAGAATAAGCATAGCTTGTATTATGGTGACTAGATGACTGATAATATACTTATATATTTTTAAATACATACATATGATATTTATTACATACATGTAGGTATAAACTAAACAAATACTGATATAGAAATAAACAGATATGTACATTTTTTAATAAACACGGACTTTACTCTTGTATTATTTAGTTGATGGAGGCACCGACACTGTTTCGATTCATCTAGAGATCTTCATCAGGGTGAGTTTCCGCGGTCCGCTCGTTCCCGCTCGTGTTTATCAAAATGTATAGTACAACTTACGAATGTTTTGAAAGTGAAACAGATATGTACTCAACTAAACATAAACAGTGAAAAAAACAACCACACAGAAATAACTATGTATAATAGCACGACAAATAATGTTTCATGAGCATGTTTTTAAAGATGGGGAGAGTTTTGGCCTTTCTGATATCTCATATCATGACTCATGTCTCCTGACAACGCGTTCCACAAGCGGACAGCTTGCACTGTAAACGACTTTCCATAGAAGGTGGAGGATCATGATAAATAGTTAAATTTACTTCATGATCAAATCTGGAGTGCGTCGGGTATATTTACCGAAAACTTGTAGATGACTTTTATTAAGAGTAGAATGCTGAGTGGTTCTATTACGATTTTTATGGCACTTACTAGCAGATTCGACAGTTATCTGCAAAGGCACTGGGTGTCAATATTAATTATCCCATGCGAGACAAATTTATTAAACTAATTAATTAGAGACTATGTACATTAAATCATACTGACATAGGTATCATCAATGTTTTAACTTTAATTTTGAAATATTTAATTTAACAAATTTTTTTAGATAGAACTTATGGACTTATTGACCATCATAATGTCATCATTGTCTAAAATCAATATATTTTAATCCCTGCTAATATTATAAATACGAAAATAACTCTGTCTGTTACGTTTTCACGCCTAAACCGCTTAACCAATTTGATGAATTTTGGTAAAGAGATAGATGGGTCCTTGTAGAAGGATATAGGCTACTTTTTATGTAGGTACCACGCGTACGAAGCCACGAGCAGCAGCTAGTTTCAAAAAATCAGCTAAAAAAAGTCACCCGCTTCCCGCAAAATATACCTATAAACATAAAACAGGGTAGATTAGACATTATCCTTTCAGGATCACCGGTATTATTTGACGTACCTATTCATGAGTGATTCGCTTTACGCCGGTCACGTAACGCCATTCATACCCCCCTTACCCCCATACCCTCTCCCCCTTATACGCGATCTGACTGTTGATATTCCCGTGATATATCGTCGACTCGCGAAGATAGTCTAGATGGATGATAAAGATCTTTGGGACAAATATGGCACGTCGTCGTCTGGGTCTAAAGCTTCGGAGTCTGCGATTGCTAATTGACATGTTTAGACGTGTAAGATAGCTTGATTCAAACAATTGCTATATCGTTTATTGGTAAATTGTATGTATTATAAATTTATCTTATTTATAACCATCGCAGTTTACAATATGTATATACCTTAATGTTTTAAATGTACAATTTTTTTTTAATTTTGACGACCTCTTTTGCGCATTGGACTAAGGTTCGGCTGAGACGCAGAAGGTTGCGGGTTCGATTCCTGCCGCAGGACAAATGTTTGTATGATCTGCAAATATTTGTCTCGGGTCTGGGTGTATATTTACAAAATAAAGTATGTAAGTAGTATATCAGTCATGTGGTACCCATAACACAAGCTCTGCTAAGTTTAGGGCTAGATGATACTGTGTGAAATATTCGGAATTATTATTTATTTATTATTATTTATTTTATTATTTATTTATATACTTATTTGTACTGTTTTATTTACTTATTATCGAAATAAAAAGTAGCACGCCAATTTTTATTATCTCTACCTTGCAGGTTGGCAGGTAGAAAATGCTATTAGTGTTAAGCCGACCCATTGCACATTTGTATATTTTTTTGTGCAATAATAATAATAATAATAATAATAATAATGCCGGACATTTCACACAGCATCATCTGGCCCCAAAGTAAGCAGAGCTTGTGTTATGGGTACCACATGACTGATATAGTACTTAAATACATTTTTTTTTCTTAAATACATACATATTATACATAGAAACATAACCATAACATATTATACTTAAGGAGTAAATAAATAAGTAAAATAAAGAATCTCTACCTAAAACACACTGAGAGCACTGATCGTTATCGGTAATGGTATCACCTTCCGATCCTAAGGTTGTGGATTCGAATCCAGTCGTGCACCAATGATTTTTTCTGATTGAAAAATAATGTTGCGGTTTTACAGTATTCTTCAACATGGAAAAACCGGCATGTCGTAGAACGTTCGAAAACATCTGCCACGTGAAAAAAATCCCTCCCTCTTTCCTCCCTCTTTCCCTTCTCAATAGCCGGTGGGAAGGAGGTGCATTCACCTGCATCGTGTCTAACTTATTGGGAATATATTGGCGGAATAGTACTAATTATTTGCCATCTATTTAATGTTTTGTGATAGATTTCCGCAAGGTCACGCCTGAATCAATTATCTATCTGCCAAGTGCACGAAAGGAGACACTCACCACACTGGCTCAAAATAACTATTGACACGATTAGAAGAAAACCTAAAGCTGATTAAGGATATTCAATAGACAGAACGTCCCACACAAAGAGCTTAGCAAGTTTGTAATACAAAGGCATCCTTTACAAACGTACAGTAACCGCGTCCGATACCCCGAATATACCAAATCCGGGTACCAAAGGCGTTCGAGCAAAAAATATAATACGACGGAATAGATAAACAGTGCCGAAATAACAACATATACCCACAGCTGTAGCTGTAATCTCCAGAATTCGTAAATTTCCAGAAAAACCTGAGTTCTCTAGTTACTTGGATCTTTTTAAGGGTATCTAAGGAGATTAGTTTTTGACAACCTCTGTGGCGCCACCGGCCAAGATCCGGCTGAGGTTGCGGGTTCAATTCCCGCCGTGGGACAAATGTTTGTATGATCTGCAAGTATTTGTATCAGGTCTGGGTTTTACTTTGTATAATATGTATGTATTTACAAAAAAAAGTATATAAGTAGTATATCAGTCATTTGGTACCCATAACACAAGCTCTCCTTACTTTGGGGCTAGATGATGCTGTGTGATACGCCCAGCATTTTTTTTAGTCACTGGCATGTCCAAACTTTATATTTGCACAGATATAATTCTGTACGAGATATAGCCATCGCCACTTATAGAAACACGAACCTTCAATTAACAAACTATCTTGTAAAAGGTCATTAATGGCTTGGATTTACTTAATTTATTTTGCAGACAATTTAAGAATAAGAATGAATAAATAATACCGGACATTTCAAACAGCATCATCTGGCCTCAAAGCAAGCAGAGGTTGTGTTATGGGTAACACATGATTGATCTACTACTTAAATACTTTTTTGTATATTTTTAAATGCATACATATTATAGAAACACCCAAATAATAAAGAATATTCATTGCCAAAAAAGAATAACACTAATTTACAGTATTTGTGAGACTCAAACTAGGTGTAAAAGCTTGTATATTGGGTGTCAGGAGTTCGAGTTTCCTAATTAATACATTTTGAAGATATTTGGCTTTAGTGTACATATTACAAATGCTACATTTGAGTTTTGAGTTTTCAGTTTGAGTTTGCATGCATTTATTGTGTGTGTGTGAATGTGTGTGTTTGTATGTATGAATGTATCCATATTGTGTGTGTGCGTGTGAGTGTTCGTATGTGTGTATGTAAGGTAATGTGAGTTTGAAACTAGTTTTTGGTTTTAAAGGCAATGGTTATATCTTAAAATCATACGTTAACTTATGTGTTGTTTAAATATGTTGGCTTCTCTATTTATTGTCACAACAAGAAGACAAGAGAGATTACTAGATGGCGCCACTGGAAAAAATAGATTGACTTTGCAATTACATAAAAAGTTCAAGGACTCTGTGGTACAGACTGCAATGTCAGTAAAAACAAATGCTGCTCCTCCATATTTATATAACTTCATACTAGTTTTGTTATTATTTAATTTGATTACATTTAAGTTTTTCAAGTCTCACGGTTAATTATCTTCCAAGGTGGTTTAATTTTATCTTGACTCTTTTTAATGTTCGATTCCAAATACTGCGATTTTGCAATGAGAAGAATATTTGATTTTTTTATGAGTAGTTTTATACATTTTCTTTAAACTCTTTCATAAAACTATTTTCTTTAAATCCCATTTTACACGGATATATATAGATAGAATACATAAGATAGAAGTTACTATAAATATATTGGACTGGTAGAAAAGGAACAATATTAAGCCAATCGGTAGTTCAATGGGCGATCTTATCGCCATGTATCGATCTATGTCAGACAACCTTGGGATGGATAAAAATAGTCATAATAATAATAGTCATAATAGTTATTTATTCATAATATCATTATAAGTCATATGTAAAAAGTATATTAATAAGTAAACACGCAAAAATTATTAAGACGGCACTAATACATAATAATTATATAAATAAATTTGTAGAAATGTCATATTTTAGGTCATTTATTATCTAAAAACTCGCCATAGCTATAAACACTTTGCTCGATAAGCCAGCGTTATAGCCTATTTTAAAAAATGGCCATACTTGGGGCATCCGTGATATTTTCTGGGAGCTTATTGTACACAGTCGGACCCATGACATGCGTCGGAGTCGATGACTTCGTGAGTTTCAGTTTCAGTCGTGACTTTCAGCGCGTAGCACGCATTTCCACATAAACTGTGTATGTGGCTTGCCCATTGAAGCCCCTTATCAATAAGGAACCCAAGAAAAGTGGTGCTTTCGACTTGGTTAATAGCTACACCATCTACCGTTACCGACAGCGGCTGCATAGTGCGACCCGACAGGTTGAAGTGGATGAAATGCGTTTTGCTTAGATTCAAGACAAGACCATTCACCCTGAACCACTCTGCCAACTGCGCCGCTGTCTCGTTGAGTTCGATTTCTAGCATGTCGGCTGATGGTGCAGTTACTATAGCGGCCACGTCTTCGGCATACATCAAAACTTTCGCTCTCGTGAATGCTTCCGGTAAGTCGTTCAAGAGCATAGAGAACAAAATATTTGAGACCGAAGATCCTTGAGCCACTCCCATACTGGATTCCAAAGGATCAGACTTGATTCCGCTTCCCAATACAACCTGAGTTCGGTCTTTCATCAGGTCCGTCAGCAAGCCGTACGCCGGGCCGTCAATACCATAGTATCGGAGCTTAACCGCGAGGATGTTGTGGTCAGCCACATCAAACGCCTTTGACAGATCGCAGCACATTACTGCAACATGCTGTTTCTTTTTGAACAATGGCGAGATCTGGCTGGTCTTCATGGAATATGGATAAATACCTTCCGTGATGCAGCTGTTGAACGCCTGAGCCAATACAGGGGCGAGCACGAGTATGGCCGAGCGAAGGAGCTTCATGGATATGCCATACACATCTTTTGACACCTTAGGAGGTATACGAAACAATTTTGTACACCTCATCTGCAGTGAAGGGTTGGATTCGCAGTGAGCGGTCAGAAGGCGCGCGTGCCGTGCATAGCGTGCGACGCACGCTAACGACGTCGGCCCTTGGTGCGCCGCATGCCTGCGCAGCACATAGAAACCGACCATTCATCGCATTTACCACCTCTTTTTTAGTGCTAAACTTACAGCCGTAGTTCGGGTCTACCACTATATCCGTAAAATCAATACGTAGAGAGTTGTTCTTTCCTCTTTCAGCGTTAATCACACCCCACATCGCTTTAGGTGTATTTTTATTTCCCATAATCGTTTGAACATTGTACTTACGCTTACTACAGCTGATTAAATTATCATATTTATTAGTCATGTCAGCTAGTAATGATTGCATTGATTCATTGTTAGATTCTAATTTACTTAATTCAATAAAGTCAAATAATAATAATATTAAATTTTTGATGTCTGACGTGATCCATGAAGACTGGTTTTTTTGTGTTACATGTCTTCTTCAATGGAAAACATATATCAAATTTATTTTTAATTATGTTTATTATCAATTGTATCATATCAACCGCTTTAAAATTTCTCGTCAATGTTTCTTGCCATTCTACACTGTCAATTGATGCGACGAAATTAACTTTATTGGCGTAACTAAATCTTCTCACATACGAGAAATTAACACTGAAATGAACACTGATTAGAACTGAACACTGCTAAAAAAGGTTGATGAAAATAATATTAAGAAGTGATTCCTTATGAAAATAATAATATATTACGATAGGAACTTCGTTCCATTTATTGGGTAAGAAACTGTGAAATGGAACGTTAATATCTGTTGACTCTTTCATCGTTATACCAACTTTCATGTTTTTATTATAATAGCCTACAGTATCATTTTTGGGTCAAAACAAAAGATCAAACAAAAATATTCATAAATCGGTGAAAGATAATTAAATTGATCAGAATAATATTTTTACAAAACGACAAAGGAATATTGAAATATCCTAGAACTAGAAGAAATCCCTGTGGCTTTGTTTGGGTAAATTTTCTTTGTATTATAATTGTCTGTTCTGTGTCTGGGTGTTATATCATCAATCATCTGTTTACCATAATACAAGCTATATTTAGTTCGGAGCTAGAGGGTGTTATGTGGATTGTCCACCATGGTTTTTATTTCGATTCCCTCCAAGGATAAACATTTTGTGTGACGAACATAGGTGTTTTGTGTCTGGGTGTTATAAAGTATCATAAATATGAATTTAAAAATATATAGGTAAGTATTCTATCAGTCATCTAAGTCACCATAATAAATAAATTATAAATAAATATTGGTGGACAATGCACACAACACCATCTACCCCAAACTAAGCATAGCATGTATTATGGTGACCAGATGACTGATAGAAAACTTAGATATTTTGAAACACATACTTATGATACTTTATAATGCCCAGACACAGAACAAACACCTGAGTTCATAACACAAATGTTTATCCTGGGAGAGAATTGAACCCTCTACCTACAGCGCAGAAAGCAGAGCTACTACAAGCTGACAAGCCAGTCAGAATAATACTAGCTATATTTAGTTTGGAGCTAGACGGTGTTGTGTGCATTATCCACCATTGTTTATTTATTTCTTATATAATTTTCTTCAAGAACTGTGCTCATGTCGGAGATTGATGCAGCCTTTTCCACCTGATCATATTCAGCGCTGCCTCTTCGATCGTCTTATGACACGACACCAGATGTTTGATAAAAACTCCTTTCAGTGCACTTAAAAGCCTTAAAGGCAAAAATTTTAGTTTTCCACATCTTACGGTTTTACGTCAGTCAGACAAATTCTTTTTGTATTACTTGTATAAGTTATTAAAAAAAAGTGGCTTTTATAACATTATCTACCAAAAATATAAAAAACAAAAAATGCTACATTGTGACATACAGTCAAACATTAACAATCAAACAATCAACATTAACAATCAAAACACACCATTAGTAAAAATGTCGTCTTGGTCAAAGTATTTATTATTTACTAGCTGGTGCTCGTGGCTTCGCACGCGTATTAGTGGCCTATGTTTGTTCCTAAGATACAATTTATTCCCTTACCGAGTTTAATCAAGATCATTTCAGCCTTTTAACGTGAAAACGTAACAATATACATATAGATAGACAGACATACACACACTCATACAAAGACACTTTAGGTTTAAGATTATTTATTGTCTAATAATAATAAATTCACTTACATGACCTACACAAACATATTAGTTGCATGTTTATTAGCATTATATTTATATATTTCGTATGAAGCGCATTTTTGATATGAAACATTTATAGGCTAGGGGTTAACCTAATTGTTGGTGTGGCGATTCAGGCGGTGGCGACGCATCACCGCGCTATATGATGGAATATATCCATATCCTCCTAACGCAAATCCTCCTAAACGTTCTTGAGATAATTACCTAAACATAGCCGAATGCATCTAATATATAGCACTGTTACTGTCTGGGCTGGGCGACGCATTTCGTAAGCACCCGTTCATTATGACACGATTTCAACGCGATTTTAACGCGCGCTGATCGCGCTCACGTAGCTTTTCATCAGCGCACGTGTCGCGCTCGTGTGAACATGCGCTAAAGGTTGTCGACTTGTCGCGTTCTGCAGCTTATATATCTAATAATAAAAATATATTTATTTGGTAAGTAATTTTTTTGTACAATTGCATTTCAAGAGTAGGTAAGTACAAAGGTACATGCAAACCTAGCAGTCAACATTAAAGTATGTAGGTATTACGTACCTACTTATTTGGGAATCATTTATTATGCATGGGTTTATATCTAGGCAAACTAAACAGCTAGGCTCACCTAGGTAGGAAAATTAAAGTAGGTAGTCTTCTCGTAGGTACCTACCTAACCGTCCGACACTTGTATAAGTTTTATTCACATACCTACCAAAACCATCTGTGGCGTAATGTAGGTAGGAAGGTAAGTATCTTTTTTGAACAATTGCATTTCAAGAGTAGTTACATAGGTAGGTGCAAATCTAGCAATCATCATAAAAGTATGGTACTTGTATGTAGGTATTACGTACCTACTTATTTGGGAATCATTTATTATGCATGGGTTTATATCTAGGCAAACTAAACAGCTAGGCTCACCTAGGTAGGAAAATTTAAGTAGGTAGTCTTCTCGTAGGTACCTACCTAACCGTCCAACACTTGTATAAGTTTTATTCACATACCTATCAAAACCATCTGTGGCGTAATGTAGGTAGGAAGGTAAGTATTTTTTTTGAACAATAGCATTTCAAGAGTAGTTACATAGGTAGGTGCAAATCTAGCAATCATCATAAAAGTATGGTACTTGTATGTAGGTATTACGTATCTACTATTCGGGAATCATTAATTTTTTTATGCATGGGTTCTAGGAAAACTAAACAGCTAGGCTCACATTGGTAGGATGATTAAAATAGGTTGGCTTCTCGTAGGTACCTACCTAACCTTCCGACACTTGTTTTATTTACATACCTACCTAAACCATCGTACAAATATAATTTTGTATATCTTCATCATGCTATATTTAGTTCCGGTCTTAATATATAAATAACTTCGATGTTTCACATCTGCCAGCCGTCACGTGACGGCTCATATTTTTTATTTAATCACAGTGTCTTACAAGTAGGCCAAGGTATTAAGCTGGTATTACTATAGTTTGGCTAAACAAAAAACTAATGGCGCGACAAAAATCAATATACGACAACACAATAATAAAATATTTCGACGGTGTGTCCACAGTAATATCCGGCCGCCAGAGGGCGCAAATAATAAATGTCATCTGAAACAAAAGCTGGGTGATGAATTCGCAATACCCGAGGACTATTCATTTGTCACTGTATGTACTAAGCCCGTCATAACCAGACCCCTTTGTCTATTATTACAGTGTTACAACAAATATTTCTCGGGGAATAGATTAATACATCACAAGTGCTTTTTGAAATGACAACTTCATATGGCAGGGTAAACCGCTTCGTTACGTAACGCATTACGGCGCCAGTCTGTCTAGGTCTCATGCATAGGGCAGCAGTAGACAGGCTCCTCAGATTAGATCAGATTAGTCAGATTAGTTTAAGTTATTAGCGTAATCAAAACGCCAAAAACATAGGTCGACCAAGCGGAAGAGTATACATATTCTTATGAATCAATTACACAATTAATAAATAAATGACCGTACATTTCACACAGCATCACCTGGCCCCAAAGTAAGCAGAGTCTTATGGGTACAACATGACTGATGTCCTACTTATATACTTTTTTTGTAAATACATACATATTACACACATAAACATCCATACCTGAGACAAATACTTGCAGACATAAGTCCTACGGGAATCGAACACGCAACTTTCTGCTTCTCAGCCGGGCCTTGGCTCACTGATTCAAACTAGCCGTCGAACTTCAGTGTTGAACAGCGTTCGCTAAACCTTAATGTAGATTATGATAGACAAGTAGCTTAATCCTTTTATATATTAAAAATAAGATAGGTATTGGTCCTGGTATTGGTCCTTGTAGTACTCCTATTGTTATACATCATCCCAGGGCAATCGAAAGCGGCGAACACACATTCACGCAGTCGCTGCTAAGATGTCCTTAGCAGTGAACTTAATGTTTTAAATACTTTTGAATAACTAGGTAAAGTCAGACTTCCCATAGATATTTAAATTTCCATGTATATAAAAAGCTCGGATGAAATATCGACGTGAAAAGTCAATGGTGACAATACATATATTATTAAACGCGTCCCAACTGCCTAAACCTAGGATTATTACTACTTCGATGGCCTCTGAACGCTTAAGATTCGCCCTATCACTGTCACTGATTAACTTTTGACAGAAGTTGAGAGACGTTTCAATGTATAGCCTTACTAGCTGCTGCCCGCGGCTTCGCACGCGTGGTACCTACATAAAAAGTAGCATATGTCCTTCTCCAAGGTCCCATCTATCTCTATACCAAAATTCATCAAAATCGGTTAAGCTGTTTAGGCGTGAAAACGTAACAGACAGACAGACAGAGTTACTTTCACATTTATAATATTAGTATAGAGTATAGATCAACAGCCTAAAATGTTATGCTTCTAGTTCTGAAAATGACAATACTTTCATACAACCTTTCATCCCCCTTTTCAACCCTTTACAACACTTTTTTTCCAATTAAAAAGAAGCCTTTGTCCTTTCTCAGGTTTTAGACTATCTGTGTATCAAATTTCATTTAAATCGGTTTGGTAATTTTGGCCTGAAAGCGAGACAGACAGACAAACAGAGTTACTTTCGCATTTATAATATTAGTAAGAATTAATTAGTCTTGACCGTCATGCGAAGCAAACATCGCGTTCATATATTATTGATTTGTCCTGAGTTAATTCGGGTTTTATTAATACTTTTGGTGATATTATACAAATAAAGCTAGATTTATGGAATCGGGTGTGAATAATTGGTCGAACAAAAATAATCTGTTAAATTATTTTCAATGAAAGACACAATTTAATAAAAATAATAATGACGAACGACAAAATACGATATTGTGACATCATACAAATACATTTTGGGTATTAACAAAATAATCACTTGACACTGACAAAATTGACATTATTATGACACATACCATTAACGAAGAAGAAGAAGAAGTAAGGCCGTAATAATTACTCAATTTACATCGCACAAACCCTAAATATATTTTTAAAATTCATATTGCGCAGTTCATAAAAACATGTAAATTATCAACCCTAGCTATGCAAATGCCATCAAAATCTGCTTATGAAAATGCAAGTGGCGAGCTGTGAAAAACGTCGCAAAGCCCGTCCATGTAGCGTGATGTATGCAAAAATATTCAAGTACCAGTAACGACATCTTTAGCTTTATTAATGGGAGCACCTAGGGTAGAATCTGCTTGTTATAGCCCAGTGCGCTTACTTCAAGAATATTTAGTAGCAAGATACTATAGACAGATGAGGACTGAACAAAAACGGCTTTGGCAATAAATCCTATTCTACAAATGTACAGAATAATATACAATTATTTTAATTAAAAAAACAGAATTTTGTTCACTGACCGCATAAAGCGCCCAAAAGGCAGGCAACGTTACCTCGTTAACTCCTTTGTCCGAGGTAAGCACAAACCCTTTGATCATTGGTCTTGTCCACTAGTCTCTTGGAGAACTCTCTGAATAGGAGCCACGCCTCAGAGCTTAAAGTATTTTTTTATGCTTCATTGTACATTCTGCTTAGGTCTAACAAAAAATGCTGTAGATATAGTTAAATTGTTTCAATGTATAATATCGGTGACTTTGGTTCTTCTTGTTACGGATATTATCACGTAGTGAAACACCCAACATAGCTCTCTCCATTGCACGTTGCGCGACTCTGAGCTTGTGTATGAGGCCAATAGTCAGCGACCAAGTCTCAGTTCCATATGTCATGACTGGCAGCACGCACTGATTGTAGACTTTCATCTTGAGGCTCTGTGGTATCTGTGACGAGATGTGCCTTAATTTCGATTCTAAAAGGCTTTTTTTGTCGATTCAGTTTTTGGAATTTTTGTATTTGGGTTGAATACATAAAAAAGTTTTATATTTCCATCGAAAAATGTTCGCTTAGACACAGAACTAACCTTTATGATCATTACATAATGTTGCTCTTGGATGATGATTGAACCCACATAGAGCGGAGAAGACAGAGTTACTGCCGTAACTGACGTATGAGGCCCTACTCCATGCGACGTTCGATATTTGTATGTATATGTATATAACCTATGTGTATTTCATGTTTGTATGTAAGGAGTCATATTAATTTTGTGGTATAGAAGTCTCCGAAACTCGACTGGCTTAAGTTTTCTATAAAACAACAATTTACAAACAAAGCCGACGGTTTTAATTTAAAAAAACAAGTCTTTTACATTTTTTCCGACTTAAATGATGTTAGGTACACAATTGCTTCAAAATTGTTCCCCCGGCAATCGTTACTTAATGAACGCCATGTTTGTTTTAAAAATACCCACATTTTTGTGTATTTAAACAATACTAATTAAAACAAACATCACCCGAATGCACACTTTGCAGTTTTTATGTTTTGTGTTGACACGGTCCCAATATTGTGACATGACTTTTGTATTAAACGCAACTCTACCTAACTGTTTTGGGTTCCGTTTCTAAATAAAAATTGGCCAAGCACATGTAACTATGCACAGTGAAGGCTTCTGAAGACAGTAATCTATATATCTTATATCTTACAATTTGAAAACATTTCAGGTTTCCCCAAATAGCCGTTTAGCTGCGTTACGTATATATAAAAGAAAGACAGATTTTTTTTTATTTGACAACACATTATAGAGCGGATCATTTAGAAAAAAAATAAAGGTAAATATAGACACAAAAAAAACAAAAGATATGAAAAATAAAAAACAATGAGCTATATTAATACAATCTATGTCGTCAAACCATGCTAGACCAGGTACCTACGAAACAAGTATATAGGTACTAGACAACCCATTGGTAGGTCATAACATAAAAACAAGCACCAACTAGTCCCGCTCTGTGTGCACAGCCAAATAGGTCCTGAACTCAGCATAAAGCTACTCTACATGGTTGATAGTGAATACCTACCATACCATGTAAAGCTGCTCTGGTTTTCAGTCAGGGCCTAGAAATAAAACTTCGTATGGGCCTAATACGTATTACCGATGTAAAATAAGTAAACGATAAAACGTCTGCCAGCTAAATCTCTGATTAGGGGCGGACAGACAGATATACAGACAGAAGGACCTAGAGAAACTAAAAGGTTTCCTTGTGGGCTTCGTCAAAATAATCATTACCCTTTTCTCAGGAACGCGTGGAATTAAATGAGTTTCAGGGATTATATATATCCGTCAAGCAAAGCAATCATTGCACACTTACTTGTTTTTTTATTTTCGAGTTATTTCCGGTTTTATTAGTAATTTCTGTGTTTATATAGAGCTAGAGTTATTGACTCGGGTGTGAATCATTACATAGTATAAAACAAAGTCGCTCCCCGCTGTCTGTCTGTCCCCATGTTTGCTTAGATCTTCAAAACTACGCAACGGATTTTGATGCGGTTTTTTTTAATAGATAGAGTGATTCAAGAGAAGGAGAAAGAAATTTATAATGTATAATACATACATAATATAGTAGAGAAACATTGATAATTTTAGAGGTTAGCGTATATGGGTTCAGCGTATTAGAACTACTGAGCTACAGCAACGCGTGGCCGGGTCAGCTTTGCGATTCGAATGACATGCGCCATGTTGAATGCGCCATGTTGAATGACAAAATATTTAAAGATAAATAAATAGATAGGACTTGTATATAGAGTCGAGCTTAACCCTGTTAAAAGAGTTTTCTAGTTCGTTTCAAATATTTTTTTCCTATTGAGGTACGGAACCATAAAATAATAATCATGAATTAAAGGATGCAAAATGGTGCTAAAATAAATGTACACAAGTTCACTGTCACGTTCTTGGTAACTCACACGTCGCGACGCTATCTGCAGAGCATTTCTCAAGCGCTATGATATATCAAGTACTGTAATGGCGAAGCGAGGTGCAGAGAAAATTGCATCATTACGATGGACTATCTATTATCTAGACTATTCATTTCCTTTAGTTTAAAAATAGTTTCTATCTATTATCTAGAGGCGGTGTCCGAGTTTGTAAGCCCGCTTCCGATTCCAGCAGCCCAGGGTCTCTTATTTTTGCTTTGACGTAATATTGAAGTTACAAATATTCGATTCATACCAATTTTTGGTTTTGCCACTGATATTTGAATTGGAGTGTGTTTTGTATGTGTATGTGTTTTGTTTTATGTTTTCTCAGACATTGTTGCTTTATTTAGACTAGAGTGTTTTTTAGTTTCCATGCGGTCTTTTAAAAGAAAGCTATATGTATTCAACGTGGAAAATTTTATTATCTTCTTCAGACATTGTTGTGTATAGAAAGGAATGATACAAACGGTTTTGAATTACATAGAAAATGGTATCATTAAAGTACGACAGTGGAGTGGTTTACAGTTCTCTGGGGGCTCCAGATACGATATATCACTTGATGTGAGAGGGATATCGTTTTTGTTTTGGGATAAAATCATAAAATGTAGCGGAAATATATATATATATATATATATTATATATATATTATTATTATAATATATATATTATATAATATTGGTGACGAATACATACAGCACAGCACCATATCATTGACCACAAACTAAGCATATTATGGTGACTGATAGAATACATATATATTTTTAATACAGACTCAGAACAAACACCTATGATCATCAGCATCACACAAATGTTTATCCCAGGAGGTAATCGAACCCTCAACCCACAGCGCAGAAGGCAGAGCAAATTGAGCTGATAGGCCAGCCAATAATTTCGCATGTGACACTGTTTTTTTTTGATCTTATGGCTCCGTAGACAGAGAAACTAATAGACGACTAGATAGCATCCGCCGCATTCATACAAGAAAGAGAACAACTTATGTGCAGATACTGTAAAGAAACGAGATAGAATGGTTTGATTTTTTGTTTCATGTCGCGTGCCTGTTTTTTCAAGATCCGCACCAGATTGTGCAAAGCAACGTTTGACAGTTTGCCATTGTTTGGATGGTTTGTGCTCGCTTTGTGTGAAATAACCGGAAAAAAACAGTTAATAATAAATTGTGAACACGCTGAATTACTTGCAAATTTCAAATAACAAATTCCTTTACCGGATTTTGTAAAGATAATGGTTCGATGTATCGTTTTAGGATGTAAAAGTGATAGAGAACGGAAACACCCCGATTTGTCTTTTTAATCGTAAGTACAAGTATTTTTGAGTAGTTATTAGCTTTCAAACTGTTTTTTTAATAATATACACAATAGATAACAGCATTTCGAACTGAACTTTGTTCGCTACAGCATAATTCATAAATTATAACAAATAATTTATTTATTTTGGTGTTGCCTGCATTCGACCTTAACATTCCCCAGACTAGGCACATCAATTTTACATAAAATATGTTTTACATTTCATATGAATTTTAATAATTCAATTTAACGTAAGTATCGTACAATGGTGATAGATGAATATATGGAGGCAAGGTAAAGGCAAAAGCTGCTTAAAATCGGTCTGAGGAAACCTTTCATACATTTTGATGTCAATTGATTGTGAAATAATGACCTGTCAGCGACAATAACCATACCGCCCTGTATAAATAAATAGATTAAAATAATTCTAACATTGTAAAATAAAACACCTCGCTATTAATTTGTTAAAGTTTTCCATCAAACGATAATGTACGTTTGCAGTGGGTTGAAGCCACATTGGAACCTAAATTCACCTAGTAGGTAAGCCTTAGTTTCAAAGTGATCCTTGTGATTGTATTGAATAAAGTCAAAAAAAATATATTCAAAAATATTTATTTGGAACCATTAACACATGTAACACAAAAGAAACGAGTGAAAACGTTGACAACTGCAAAAGTTAGAAACTGTGTGGCAGAGTCAGCGCCCTCCTCTCTAGCAAGGAAGGACAATGTTCCAAGACAAGCTTTGTTAAACTAAATGATATAATATTAAATGGTAGTCTATTCAATAACATAATTATAACTTAAACTTAATATAAAAGAATAAATACTGTGTGAACTAAACAGTGAACTAAAATATAAAAACTAAACAGATCTGTGTATTCGAGTATGTATGTGTGTGCGTGTGTGTGTGTTTGTGTTTGTGTGTGTGTGTGTTTGTGTGTGTGTGTGTTTGTGTGTGTGTGTGTGTGTGTGTGTGTGTGTGTGAGAGAGAGAGAGAGAGTGTGTGTATAGGCTATGAGTTTAACTAAATTGTACCATAAATATCAGCAAAATTATTATGTTTGAGTAATCAAGAGGTTCTCAGTGTCATCGTAAGATAGGGATCGTAGCCAAGATATGCATACAAGTTTACATTTGTAGAGTGGTAAGGGGTAAATATTTATAGCTTTATTGACTCTGTTGTACAAGGAACAACTTAGGTAGAAGAAATGTCTACCAGCAGCAGCAGTTCTGCGTGGCTCTATTCTGCAGACTAAGTCCGACCGTCGTTTTACACTCGTAATGTTAGGGTCATAAGACAGTTGTGTATGTTTTCGTAAAATTGTGGCCTGAATAAACAACTGACGTACTGTGAGCACGTCACAGAGTGAGTAGAGGGAGGAAGTTGGGAAACGTCTAGGGTTCGAGGACATCACCTTTAGGACAGCTCGCTGCGCCCTTTCAAGTCTAATCATGGAAGTCTTATTAGAACCACCCCAAGCAGTAATGCAGTACGATAAGATCGATTGTGCAAGAGCATAATACACCATTTTTAGGGAGCGAAAGTCAGCACTATTTCTCAGAATCTTAAAGATATACATAAGCTTCCTTACTCTAGAGACAGTGCACTCAAGTTGTGGGGTCCAGGACATGTACCTATCCAACCACACACCTAAATATTTAATATTATTAGTGCGCTCTAGTTCAGGGCATTGGCACGTATCAGTATTTGAGTGGCAGGTGTGGGCTCGAAGGATGAATGAGGTTGGAGGTTGGGATTTTGCAGTTGGGGAAAAGGTTATGTATTTAGTTTTTGTTATATTTAGAGTAAGAAGATTCAGAGAGAGCCACTTTAGAACCAATTTTAGTGCAGCTTCCGCAAATAAACCGGCCTCCACCCAGTCTCGGCCACTAACAATCAAAGCTGTGTCATCTGCATATGTAAATAGGCTACAGTTAGGAAGCGGAAGCTTGCACAGGTCATTTATGTAGACGAGAAAGAGCGTAGGTCCAAGAACACTTCCCTGAGGAACTCCGAAACTAAGCTCTTCCATATTGCTTGACACATCATTGATTACGACTAACTGACGGCGGTCGGTAAGGTAACTTTTAAAAAGGTCATTGACGTCAACTCTAATACCAATGTTAGAGAGTTTGTTCAATAAAATAGGGACAGAGACAGTGTCGAAAGCTTTTGATAAATCGAGAAAAATGCCAACTGTCTTTACTTTTTTGTCAAGATTTTTAGCTATAACCGATGTGAGCTCAATGACAGCATCTTCTGTCGACTTTGAGTTTCTAAACCCAAATTGATGGTCAGATAATATATTTTTGTCATTCAAGAATGTAACGAGGCGCTGGTTGATAATTTTTTCAAAAATCTTAGACATCACGCTAAGTACGGAAATTGGGCGATAGTTGTTGACACTGGCTCTGTCTCCACCTTTGTAAATGGGATGAACGATGGCTTTTTTGAAGACTGAAGGGAATGTACCAGAAGACATGCATAGGTTAAAGAGGAAGCTTAAAATAGGGGATAGAATGTGCTTAGCATTCTTTATGACAGACGTAGGTATCCTGTCCCAACCAACTGCACACTTATCCTTCAGACCGATGATCACCTTTTCTATCTCTTCACAGTCGGTAGATAGTAAAGCCATTGAGTCAATAGGGAATGAGTTCGCAGAATTCTGGGAGCAAAAAGTAGAACAAGAGGATACATTAATATTAGATGCTCAGTTCTTACCCACATTTGCGAAGAAGCTATTTACCATGTTAACAGATGTGTGGGGATTCGGGGATAGTTTTAAAAGATCTTCCGAATGAGATTGCCTTTGATTAAGGTTTGCCATTTTCTTAATAATATTCCACGTCATTTTTGGGTTATTCCTGGCCCTCTGAAGCTCGGATCGCTCATACTCACGCTTTACCCTTTTCAGTAAATTGTTACAATAGTTGCGGTACCGAGTAAATGTAAGCTTAAGAGTAAGATTATCTTTATTTTTGTTGAATTTACGGTAAAGACGATCACGATGACGTATGCACCTCAGAAGACCAGGGGTAATCCACGGCTTGATGATGCGTTTACTACTTGACATCGAAAAACCCTGACTGTACTTTTCCACAATGGAAGATAGCAATTGGACGAGGGAATGGGCAGCAGCGTTTGCATTAATTGACAACATGATTGAAGAGAAGTCCGTGATTTCAATTTCTTTTGTAATCGCACTGTAATCCAGTTTGATCGATGAGTTTTTGAGAGATCGACGTTGAGTTACCATGTTCAAGGAAAAGAGAATAGGGGCGTGATCGGTGACAAGTGAGTCCAAAACCAGAGTTACTGCGGAGAAGGGAGATTTTAGAATGATGTGGTCCAGACAGCTGGTATTACGAGTAGGTATAACATGTGCAGGGAGCATAGCGTGTGTCAAAATACCAGGTTTAGATACTCATCAGAATTCGAGTCGCCAATATTCGGAACAATGTTGATATTAATATCGCCAACAATGATGATAGTGGGGAAGTTATGCAATTCAGCTAAGCAGCTATCTAGACCATTTAGGAAGTCGTCAACATTTTTATGAGATGGTGAGCGATAAACAGCTATGACAGCTACTCGGTTGTCAAAGGTGAGCAATATTGAGTTTGAATCAGCAATCATAGGTAACACTCCGTTGCAGGCTAGGTTATTTTTTACGAACGCCACTACACCTTCATTTTGTGTTATGTGGTCGGAGACAAATGAGTTAAATCCAGGAATAGATGGGAGATTTGGGCACTTGCTTAGCCAGCACTCGGAGAGTATAATGATATCAAGATCCACTTGAATCCTGTGTAATAAAAGTAAAAGGGCATCGAAGTTACAATTTATACTTCTTATATTCAGATGCAGTAAATTAAGAGAATTGTCGATCTTGAAGTACTGGGAAGCGTTTTCTGGAGAACAGATGTAGCTGTCTGATAGATTAATAGTTTCGATGCTACTAGCAACTGAAGCTACATCATCCATATTGGGGACCAAGAAGTAACACGAGAGCAAAAAACGGATGAACATGACACGAAAATAGTAAGGGACTAGCCTTAAGAACAATGGCATTTAATGTAGTGTTGTGATATTTTATGTAAAAGATTTGTGTGTGTTGTAATAATGTATAGTGTAGAGAAGTGTGTACAGGTGTAAGGGATGTGACAGTTTTCACGTTATATAAACTAATATTAATTAAGGCTATAAAAAATAAAGCGAGTAGATCAGCTAAATTACAGTGAAAATAGAAGATAAAAAGGGAATCTAGTCACTTTTTGGTGGTTAACTTAGTGAAGTCCGATTCATTATTGACCCGAATTGGTGTTCCGCCTTCTCTTTTCCGCAAAAAAATTTTCCCATTGGAGACCCAGCAAAACTTAAAGTCGTTCTCCTTGGCGTATTCGCGGGCCTGGAAAAAAAGCTTCTTGGCCTTAGAAGGCAGATTTTCAGATAGAAAGATTGGCTTCGAAGGCCCAGGGATTCGAAGCTTTTCAGTTGTTATCCTGTTATTATCTTTAATGCCTCTTCTATACTTCATGATGAAGCTCTCCTTACGGAGCACGCTTGTGAAGTCCACAATTATCGTTCTATTCGTCGGGTCCTTGGTGCGGATTCTAAATACATCCTTAATATCAGATGCCTGCACTTCTACGTTTAAGTGTTTTCCAACATTTAGGACTGTATCGACGAGAGTCGTTTTTGTCTCAGACTGAGATGCAGGGAGGTTTCTTATTTCAAGACAGGTGGATCTGCTACTGCGCTCAAAGCTGTCTAACCTGTTCTCCAAAGATTCAATGTGGCGAAGGCCTTCTTGTTTTTCTAAGGCAAGTCTGTTCACCTGATCCTGAAGTGTCTCATTTTTTGCGAGCAAGAAGTCAACAGCCGAACGAAAGTCCTCGACGACAGCAAACAGCTTTTGGTACTTTACATTTTGCTCTTTTTGAAAATCTGTTATTAGCTGCTTCATATCAGACATGAATGAGACTAGAACTTCTTCGTCACATTCTGCACGCCACGTAGATGCTCGTAGCTCTCACGCTTTGTCGCGTTGAGAAATTTCATCGCGGTTGCTCACTCGTCCGCTGGCTCAGTTGGTGCAAGTACAGGCAGCAACGCCGCGGTTCCCTGGTTCGAATCCGTCAAATCCGTCAAAAATACAAAAACCAGCGTTCACTCACTGCGCTTGAGCCGTTGTGAAGAGGACCCAACCGAAGACTCCGGGCGCAGCCAAACTCAGGGCGAAGACCGAGGGGCGAAGTCCGACAGTACGCCTGGCACAAAACGGTTCCACCAAAAACACGTCCACTCGGTACGAGAGCCAGAGAGGAAGGGGAAAGTATCTTTTGACTTTGTGTTATATTTATGGTTTTTTATTTCTGTAATGTTATGCTTAGCTTTAATAATAAGTAAACAATTAAGTACACAAATGTTGTTATATGTTTTCTATATCACACATCTGTTAAAAAGTTTGAGTTTTGTGATAGAGAGGAAAGCTCTAGAGATTTCTACTACAACATAACGTCTCGAATAAATCTAGGATTACATAGGACTAGGGTAAAAGTTTTAATGTGGCAACACCACCCACCTATCGTTCTCACACGCGGCACGATCACCATGTGTCTATTGTTTTCTCTGTCTACGTATGGCTCGAACCCAAAAAACTGTCACGGGCCCGACAACTTTGGTTGTATCATAAAAACCAGATGTATAATATATACGTATCAGACGTCTTCTCTTATATATTTTATGTAATTCTTCTTAACACCCAAATACAAAACAAACACCTTTGTTTAACAAAAAAAAATATTTTGTAGATGCAATCGAACCCCCAACCTCAGAAGCTCAGAAGTTAGAGCTACAGTCTTGTCATATCGCTATATTCTCATAACTTAACAAATGCTTAACAACGGAGCAACGAAACTATTCAGCTATTCCAGCTGTCAGTCCGCGGTGCTCACTGACGCGCCCATATATCAGTTGGGTATCCAGCTCAATCTCCAGAACGATACATCTGCGAACTTGTTTACAACTTTTGCGTGTTTGAACAAAACAGCTCAGATAAGATTTATTCTCATACACATGTCTGTTTAAAGACCGCTTACCTAAAAATAACTGGTAGATAATACACACATCACCCCGTATCCCCAATCAAAGCATAGCTTCTACTATGGGAACCAAATAACACCAATAAAGACATGGATCATTACATAGTATAAAACAAAGTCGCCTCCCGCTGTCTGTCTGTCCCGATGTATGCTTAGATCTTTAAAACTATGCAACGGATTTTGATGCGGTTTTTTTTAATAGATAGAGTTATTCAAGAAAAAGGTTTACCTGTATAAAACATGCAGTACAATACTGATAAATTTAGAGGTTTCCAATGTGGTGTCGTAAATAAACACATTTTTTGCGCTTACATTGCAAACGCTGGCTGAACCCTACGAGATAGATCAAAATAATGTACTACAGTATTGTACACCTTAAAAAGGTCTACACAAAAGTCCGCAATGGTATATGTCTATCTCTTAGTCTATGTTATTCTCATAGATAACGTTGTATATAAAGACATTCTGTAGTATATTTAGTATTAGCATTGCACCCGTGCGAAGCCGGGGCGGGTCGCTAGTACTTTATAAGTATAATAAATCAATAAAATCAAATATCTTCGCATACAAGTTTATTCTGGATAGTGATTGAATACGTAATCTAGAGGTGGGGATAGAAGTGTTACAACTAAGTGGTAATCAGTCAGTAATATCAGTAAGGAAAAAATTAGTGCAACTCCTGCAAAATGGTTAGCAGAATGATATTTTCATACAAACATTCATCCTCCTGCTTGACCCTTTAGTCTGAAATTTTAGAAATAATTCCAATAAATAGATGCGCATTAGGCGCACACTGCAAATACAAACTTCAAATTTCGAGTCTCTGCTACTAGCGAATTAGGATATGCGTTGTTGATTTTCAATCAATTAGATACTTTTAATGGTGGTAATTCTACTGTTGCATTTCTGAAATACAACTTAATTAAATTTGTTGCTGTCTTTTTTTTTTTAATGGTAATATAACAAAAGGATACCTACTTACCATTATTGTTTATTTTAGACTAGCTTCGCTTGCGTTGAAGATTTTTCCCGGGACAAACCAATTTTCCCGGGATAAAAAGTTGCCTTTGTCACAGGGGTATAGTGTAGCTTTCCAACGGTAGAATTTTTCAAATCGGTCTAGTTGTTTCGTAGCCTATTCAGTACAAACAAACAATCAAATCTTTCCTCATTATAATATAAAAATATAATATATATATTAGTATAGATAATAATAGTTTTAATAATTAATTTTCTTAACAGAGACCGGTTTACTTAACATTAAAGTTCTTATTATCTATTATCGGTAAAAAAAATATATATATACACAGGTATTACCACTAAGTAACAATATAATAAAAGATAGCCGTCGCTTTCATTAAAATTTTATATGGAAAATACTCTAAATTTTAAAGTTATCTGCATTTCAGCTGGAAAGTATCTTATTGACACCATGATTGAATAATTTACGGGACACACCGAAATCGCTTAGTACACGGTATTGCTGCCAACTACCCGCTCTAGCGTTTGGCAGAGATTATTACTGCTGAGTAATTTACTAGGTTAGTATAAGCCCTACTTTAATGACAAACTCATTTTTATACAAATAAATTAAAAAAAAATATTGGTAATAGTAATATTATATTGCTATATAAAGGATGTCTCAATAAGTATGCACGATTTGTATACGCCTAGAGGATAAATAACTGGTTTAAGAAATTATGTGTTTTTAATAAAAATAAAATACATATTTTTTGGCTCTCTAGGCCCAGGAATTCAAGAATTGTTTCTCGTTTATTTGTATAAATTCTAGAGTTCACAAAACTGTAAAGATTCAAATCGCATGGCGTTAAATTGCATGATCTTGGTGGCCACTTGACATCAGAATTTCGTGAGACGATTTTTTCTGGAAATTGTAGCTGCAATAAATCGATTGTTTCATGAGCAGGTGGCACCGTCCTGCTGAAACTGGCACTGTCCTGGTTACTAACCTGCACACGCTGAGTTGGAACCTTTTTGCAACTAAGCCAACGTTTATAACATTTCATTGTTTTTTTATGTTTGTTTTATGTACTTATTCCATGTCTTAATATTTGTGTTTGTAGTTGCAAATAAATGTATATTAATGTAAATGTAAAATAACAATGTTACCATTATGTCGTCCAGATCTATGCCATAAAATTGTAACGAATCCTGTTCACAGTCACTGCATTTCCGGCCTCATTTTCAAAATATTAAGGCCCTATCACTCCGCCTGAACAAAATCCACACGTTGTATCACATGGATTGCGTGAGGGTTTTCTGAGCCCTAAATTTGTCAATTTTGGATATTAACGAAGAGATTCAGATTGAAATGCGCTTCATCGGTGAAGATAACTTTTTTCGAAAATTCGACAATTTACTTCCCTCTGCTCCATTACATATTAAACGAATTGCCGGTGCTTTGCATTGTCTGCTGGTTTGAGCTCTAGAGTAAGCTGAACCTTATTCGGGTGAAGGTGGTTATAAGCTTAACCTTATTCGGAGATCTTTCGACAAATTCACTGCGCAATACTTCATGAAATTTGAAGTGGTTGTCTTCGATGCCAAATTAATGTTTTCGGGTTTTTCGTGGCACTCTCTTTACATCATCAATGTCCGGTCGGTATGTCGACACAAAGGAGACTTACTAACCATTTTTGAACCTGGTTTATAAAAAAAAAATATCACTCCTCGAATTGTCCATGTGTCATCGTTTGATGAACTTTCTCGACCAAAAGACCAAACACAAAATTTTAATAGTGCACTCTTATTGAGACATCTTTCTAGGATGTTTATGTTATCCTTTTATGCTTTGACAGTCTCCAGAAAATTTAGACATCATCTAAGAGCAACTTTATAAGCTTGAGCGTCTCCTAAATTACTGTATACGGTTCATATTTGGTTTGCGCAAATATGATCTCATTTATGATACCAATTCGTTTTCGTCGAAATGCTTAGAAAAAGTCAAAAGATGATTTATTCAATACAATCACAAGGATCACTTTGAAATGTCTTACATACTAAGTGAATTTAGGTGCCAATTCATCCTAACCCAAGCTCGAGAAGAATTGGCAAGAAACTCGTCTTGGTCCTAGCGTTTTATAATATGCTGTTTTCTCCATCAATTCTTTTTTTATCGCTAAGAACTATTTGAATTTTTATATATCTCTTACCCTATCCTTACTCTCTTCAGATACCAATCAACTTACAATTCCTGTTCGCTCCCCAACCTTCTATGGAAAGTCGTTGACTGTGCAGGGACAGCCTGCACTCGCACTTGTGGAACGCGTTGTTTGTAGAAATCAGAAAGACCAAGCCTCTCCCCATCTTCACGAACATGGCCATTAAACATTATTTGTCGTGCTGTTATACCTTATCTACACAAATATTATAAAGAGGAAATATTAGTATTTTTGTATGTAACGAATAAACTTAAAAACTACTGTACCGATTTGAAAAAATATTCTACCGTTGGAAAGCTACACTATCCTCGGGTGACCTAGGCTTCTTTTTATCCCGGGAAAATTGGTTTGTCTCGGGAAAAATCTTCAACGCGGGCGAAGCTGCGCGATGACAGCTAGTTATTTATATATAAGTTTATCCTAATCCTAATAATAATATTATAAATGTGAATGTAAGTTTGTTTGTAACGCTTTCACGCGAAAACTACTTAACCGATCATCATGAAACTTTGTACACATATTCTTGGTATTAGAAGTAACATAGGATACTTTTTATTAAAAAAAAAAAGTATTTTTAAGAAATATATGGCAAAACAACGTTTGCCGGGTCAGCTAGTATTTTATAAAATGCCGCCCCCCTCCCTCATAATACTATGTATAAACATCACACCAACCACTCTTCTCTATTTATTTATAGTCCAGTTCATTCAACGGTTGCCTGGCAGAGATCGCTGTTAGCAATAAGCACATTGTACTGCCTCGTAATATTATTGGGTAAAAATATTAAATGAACTCAAACCAGTAGTCTGTTCATTAAATTTTGTATCGTATGTCGTTGAGATAAGCATTCGCCTTTCTAAGCAAAGATTAAATCGATTTCAAAAAGTAAGTCAAACAAAATAAATGGAGTCAAATTACATGTGATTTTTCCTGCATCGAAGTTCGATTTGAATTCTTCCTTCAAAATCCTCGCTCATGTCGTATAGACCCGAGCGGAACATTCTTCGTCTTCGAGGTATTCAAATATTTACGTTAGATCCTAGTGGCATACGGGTAGAAAGAAATATTATTGCAAGCAAAATGCGGAACAGAAGAAGGTTTTGAAGGTATTTTTGTATCTTCCTGAATCAGTATAGAAATAAATATAGTATCTTTATTGGATGTTAATAAATAAGCGCCTTCTTCTTCTTATCGTGTCACTGGTTATTATGAACCAGTGGGTTGAAAGGATTAAAGTGGCTCCTTAAAGGATCCTTTCGTGTATATGGCACATGTCTTCGAACGTTTTAGGTTCTAGACAGGCCGGTTTAAATACTAAATCAACTGTTTCTTGTAGCTGCAGAAAAACTTAACTTCTTTGGCATCACAATCCTAAATATGGTCATTTATGCTGCATATTTCAAACTCGACTGTAAATCAAAACCAATGGGACATTTCAAATTGATCATACAATTTTGCAAAAAGCAAGGTCTCGGTAAGGTAACAATACAATACATATTAAAGTCAAAATCCGAATCGTCTATTTGTACTTACATCATATATAAAAATATGATTTCAAACTTCAAAACAATTTAAACAAAAAAAAGTATTTAATAATATGAATAAATAATTATTACACTCGTATCACACAACATCATCTGGCCCTAATGTAAGCAGAGCTTGTGTTATGAGTACCACGTGACTGATTTATTACCAATATGCGATTTTTTGTTAAGCACACCCAGACCCGAGACAAATACATGCAGATCATACAAACATTTGTACCGCGGCGGGAATTGAACCCGCAATCTATTGCACCTCAGCCGGGTCTTAGCCCACTGCTTCACAGATGGTAAAAAGACAATGCTGCAAAAAATTTAAGTAGTTACGGTGTTATCTCAAGCGCGAATTTTACACTTGATCCATTCATTCATTTAAGACAGACAGACAGTTGATGGTTTGCTGAAGACATGTCTGATCATGTGTGCCAACATAAAAAAAAACAGTTTTATTAAAAAAAAGTCACACGGCCACTAAGAATCGTCATATATACTAAGTGAGTTAAGGTTAAGGTCCACTTTAGTTCGAGAAGAATCAGACTAGATTTCTTAACCAACTTAACTAGGAGAACTAAATTTATGCTCGGGTCATATATAAAGCACGCAGACTCAAGATCCGCTGTCAATCTACATATAAAAATATGATGCAAATTTATTTACAGACATTATTAAAGAAATGTACAAAATAATAAACAATAATATAAATACACGTGAAACAGTTGAGCTATATAAGGACCGTTTAAAACGATCTATAGATAGCTCAACTGATCCAGATCACTGCCAGAGGGCAGCGTTCCCAAGATCCTGGCGTCATTACCACATTGAATGGCAATGCTAATACTTTGAGCCAGAAAGGAGCCAGCTCTTGGGTCATGCAACGTATCTACCAGACGACATGAAGTAATTTTGAAAACGCGGTGGGCTCCTGTTCCCCACGGGTCCAGGGTATCGACTCCAAAAGGCTCAAATATGTAAGCCTTATCCAAACCAGCATATTTGCGGTTTTTCACGTCCTCGGCAGATTCAGCCGCTGCACCAGCCCTAACGGAAGTCCCCGACAGATGGGATGCGGTTAAATATGTAAATAGTTTCATTTATATTGCATATGATTATTTAAAGTTGCTTCTTTTTTAAAACTTTCGTGAGTTACACATACTTTTTTTCGGTTCATTTGATTCTGTACATGGATCCATAAGTAGCCTTCATCGACAATAATACGTGAGTATAAATCTGTGTTTCTTAATATGTATTTAAAGTTATAACATCAGAAACTAACATGGTTTTGAACATAATTTTCACTGTAAACGGGATATTTACCATAATTTCGGCAACTGCGCCTAAATATCAGGAAGCAGAAAATCATGTTAAATATCCCGTTTTCAGAGAAAATTATGTATATAAAGTTGTTTCTTATTGGCCGTGTGTCCACCTCACAGATACACACATTAGGTCGCAGCCGCAATCTGCTACCGGCGCCGGGAATCTGTTAAGGGATCCTATCACTCGATACGAGACGTTTAGGTGACGCCTATTTCCAATACTCGCAGAATCAAATCGAGTACGTTTATAGAGTTGGGGTGAATGTTTGAAAATAAAAAAGACGGACGAAGCTTATGGAGAAACTTTGACAACTACTAAAAGACCAGGCTTTTATTTATTATTCTTACGGTTACGGCTTATGCTTACGGATACGGATTATGCTTACGGTTGCTGGACCACGGACCTCTGAGGTCAGATAGTTTTACAAAGAATCTTAATGTAGATATGATGTGCTGTTTGCATGACATGTTGTAGGCTTGATTTAGCTATCTAAGGTAAAATTAATGTTATAGTTTTTAATATTTAAATAAAATGTATGGTAATTTCATTCTACAGAGTGTTTTTTCCAATCACAGAACCTCGATTAATGTCATCGAGACTAACTATTGGTAACAGAAATAATGTATGATGTGTTAGAAATTCCTATAAAGAGATGTAGGCATCCGAGATGATCAGAGAGAAGAATTCATAGAAAGAAAAAAAAAGAAAGAAAGAAAGAAAAGTTTATTTTGTGACATATGATATCATATAAGAACTTATAAACAAATTAAATTGACAGCAAAATCATCACTCAGCATAACGCTTCTATAACGCTGGTCTTCCGTCACGCCACGTTGGTATGCGCATCGGCACTGTGGTGGCGCACTGTCTTCGTTTACCATCATAATTGCAATTAATGTAATAAGTGCAGTAAAAACTAATATAAATATAAATATGTAATGTTAACTAAGATACAAAATTCAAATTCAAATTAAACGTAAATACAGCAGGAAATAAAACAAAAATATTTAAGGATAATAAAAGAAAATACTTATAAACCACAAAAGTCTAACGAGAGTTTGTAACAAGTGCTTAGCACTTGAAACAAACTTAAATCCAGAACAATTACCTATATGAACAAAATCAATATTTTTTTTTGAGATATTAACAGGTGTTTTTTACGATCTTTTAAAAGACCACGCATACACGCTGTGGTTTTGGCATTTTCACGCTGTGGTTTTGACATTTTAAGACTTTGACACGCTGCAATTTATTTCACTCAAAAATATAACTTAGAATTACAAAAAAATATTTTATCAGTATTTTAATGATAATTTAATATTTTATTATTTTTGGCCGTCTTGCGAAGAAAACATTGCACTCTTATATTAATTATTTTTCTCAAGTAATTTCCGGTTTTATTAGTAATTTTGGTGTTTTTATTTAATGAAGCGAGCGAGATTTTGCTGCTTACTATTTTTACATCTAGAATCTGACCAATTATAATAATAATAGAATAATGAATGAAACCACAATATTTTAATAGAATTTTTTAATAGGATCCTTCAGTTGTTTTTGGATTGTTGATAGAAGCAGTAGTTTGTTCAAAATAGTTGATTTTCTGAATTTACATCTTATGCCCGCCATTTTGCCAACGACGCCGCGGAACGCCATAGTTCGGTTGTTTCGATCTAGCTTCGTTTCTCAAAGGGTTAAATAGAGCTAGATTTACTGACTCGGATGTCAATAATGAAATAAAAGGTTTGTATTTTTTTGTAGTTCGAGCAAAAATTGTTGTATCTTTATTTGATATTAATGGCACCATTTTATATAAAATATCAAATGAGGAACGACAAGATTCGTCTTTGTGACATTATACTAAAAGCAGTATAATCACTTGACACTGACAAAATTGACATTAATATGACACATGCCATTAACGAAGAATAAAAAGAAGATTTTATGAGTTTTGATATTTAAAAAGCCGACCAATAACAATACGTGTTCAGCTATTATTTTGACAGCTCTACGTAACGAGTCGTAATTGAACTGAGATTGGAATCGCGCTAAGGCGTGTGCGATATTTTATCGTATTTGAATATCAGAGCGAGAAATTAAGTGCACTTGTCGGTCATCTGCAAGTGATGGGTCTTCGCGATTCTTAGTCGATGATGTGGAATCGATTTCTCCGGGTATTATGGAATAATCAGTTAAACCGTTTCAAGTTTAGATTTTTGATAAATATTTTTATGATCTGCAAGTATATGTCGCGGGTCTGGGTGTTTCTATGTAAAATATGTATGTATTTACAAAAAAATAAAGTATATAGTAAAATGTGGTAACTATAACACAAGCTCTGCTTACTTTAGGGCTGGATGATGCTGTGTGAAATAATAATAATACAACGTGACTAATAGATTACTTTTTTTTTGTAAATTCATATATATTATCCATAGAATAACACCCAATCACGAGATAAATAATTAAAGTTTATAAAAATAGAAGTCTCGCGGCGGGAATCGAACCCACAACGTTCTGATTTTTACTATTTTTACGCATTAGATAGTGTCTGTAATGTAAAAATAAGGCGTAAATAAACTGAATTGCATTGAATCTTAATTGAGTCTGAGTCTCAGGCGGGTCTTGGCCCACTGCGTCACAGAGGTCGTCATATCCGACATTATTTTTTATCATTATTCATAAAAATGTGCCAAAAATATATTTCAGTGTCAAAAATGATGCAGAATTTTAATAGCTTTAGAAAAATATAAATAACTAGCTGTCCCATTCGCGACTTAGTCCACGCGATTAAAAAAATAATCTAATTGTACTAAAACATTCTCGAATCCACTTGAACACACAGAAAAAATCATCAAAATCGCTGCAGCCATTTAGGAGGAGTTAAATTACAAACATACGAACAGAAGATTTATTTATAAAGATAGACAAATACGTAATTTCTAGTGTCATCTCTCTCACTCATACGTCAAAGGAGTCATAACTACATACATGTTTGTAAGCATGGATTAGGGCTGTTAGTAAAACTTATTTATCATTTCGATAATTTTATGATCATAATAAGACATTGCAGTAAACAGCTTTTAAAAATCGCATCAAAAATAAATTAAGGTGCCAAGATTAAATTGAATCGGGCAGGCTTATTTCTTCCTTCTTTCTTGCCAATGAATAAATTAGCATTTTATCTAAATGGCGTATCTTCTTAAAAAGTGCTTTCAAGATGCAAAGGGACGAACACATGAACAGTTTTAGAACAATTTTTAGTTTGACTACAATTGCTAAAAAGTAGCAGGCCGGAGATTCACGAGATTGTACGCTTCATATAATTATCCGAGAAATCTTTGCCTACGAGCATAATTTTTATTTAACTTAGATAATATTAAGTTACCTATTAGTAAAATGTATTAAAACAAATAAACTGGTTGAGCTGCTTTAAATGATCTGTAGGAGCAATAACCGCCAATACAAAAAAATAGTACCTACATAATATAATTAATTCCAAGAAAACCATTTTCTGAACCATATAAAGAGATTTTATAAAAGCTTTTGCGGCCATAATATTGTTAAATAAAATATCCCAGTTTTTGTCATAAATTGCCCGTGTAGAAGCGCTTTTAAAAAGTGCTCTCAGGACATAAAGGAAATTGTGCTAGCGACGGAGGCTTTCAATAAACGGACGAATATTTTGGACAATAAATCAGGTTCTATAACAAAAAGCCTTTAGACCCGGAATACTTCTTTTCTTAGATTCAATCTTGTATGATCAAAAAGAACGATGATTTGTTTAAGTATCACAGAATAATTATTAGTACTACACTTGCGAGCTTTAAGCTGGAATAGCTTAATGGCGAGTAGTTCAAGGCAAATTTTACAATTCTATTCTGTTCTATGAATTGTGGTATATCATTTGATAGGTAATTTTGTTAGCTTTCAAGTGCTATCAAGAAGAAATCTTCTTGATTCAAATTTTTAAAATTAATTTAATTTCTTACATAAATTTAGGGATTTATCGCAATAGGTCGAAGTTGTGGATGTCTAAATGCCAGTAATATGAAAAATTTAATTTTTATTTACAATGTTTATGTTAAACCCCTTCAATATTTTGTATTTTTGTAATGGCGAAGCAGTGTTTATACAGTGTTCAACTTGAGAGGCGTTAATAAGTAAGTCGATGTATTATAAAAAGCGACTCTTGCAACGATGTAACAAGAGCAATTCAGCTCTATTGTTATGTACCTATATAGTGCCTTACATAGTGCCTCACGTAACTGTGTTTCGTCTGGCACAGCACTTCTCTACGAATTTGCCCACCAAGGTGGGCCCACCGTACTTATAACTTCATACCTAAATTGCGAAGTATGCGTGGCCCGCTAATACCTGAGCATAACAGATTGGATAGTGCTTTTATTTTACTGTGCTATGTTTATCAATCTTTTTGATATATCCTTTTACTTCCGATGTTTTTAAGTAAGAACTAACCGCTCAGATATCTTGAATAATCTACTACTAGAGACCTGAGGAAAGGTTAAATGTATGTGTGGGAATTAGGAATTAGCTTTGTTTTTATTTTTTGGTAATATAGCCACAAAGAAGAATATACTTGTAAAGGAATAAGTGAATTTGTAGCTATGATAATGTTATTGTGACAATAATGTCCACCAAATTACTTTTGAAACTGAATTTATAAATCTTTTTCGTATAAAAATACTTGTAGCATCGATTATGAGATAATAGTTAAGTACCGTACCTACATTAATACAAAGAATTGCGTGGGTATCATATTGTTTATCTGTTCTGTGGTAAGTATTATGAGAATCTGAAGCTGTCGATCCCGGCTATTCTAAAAGTTATTAGGCCATCACAGAGGCCTTCGGGCGGTCTATTAAATTCATCTTCACTCATAAAAAAATAAAGTGGGAAAAATATAATTTTTCTTTTTCTTATTGTGTCACTAGTTAGATCTGACTTAAATAGTGACACAATAAGAAGAAGAAGAAGTTTAGTAAAATAATTAATGTGCGCTTCAGAGCGCACACTAATTATAAATAAAATTAAAATAGCCCTTATTCGCAGATTTTACAGTTCTGCAAACTCCATAAGCTATAATACCATACCTACATTTTTTTATTATACTAGCTGACCCAAACACGCGTTGCTGTGGCTCAGTAGTTTTAACTTAGATAACAAAAGATGTTGAAGTTAACTAATACTGCCATCTGTTAGAAACTTATGGAACTTATTGTAGCAAAACATTTAATTTGCAATATAAAGTATTAAGGTCAATAACCGGGATAAAGCTATCCTATCTTTTAAGTTTGACAAAATAACAGCCAAATTTCATAAAAATTGGTTAAATAAATTCGGAGATTATCCCAGACAAATATCGTAACGCGAGATTTTTATATATAACTAGCTGACCCGGCAAACTTCATACCGCCTCAATAAATAAATATATAATTTTTTTTTTTTTCATTTACTTACCTTTTAAACCTTTCCTGGACTTCCACAAATAATTAAAAACCAAAATCAGCCAAATCAGTCCAGCCGTTCTCGAGTTTTAGCGAGACTAACGAATATCAAAGATTGAGACACGTAAATATAACAAATTGTGACATAATTTGTAATAACTAAGTGACACATAATTGTGACAAATTGTGACACGATAATTGGTATTGTTAATATGGTAGTTTAATAATTAGGTTATCCTTTGACAAATGCCTATGTCAAAATAGTGATGGTACTATGAGGAAACAATTATAACATTTTTATTGTATCGCACGAAAGGAGCCTCTGAGCCAAACTTTAAGCCTCCATACTAATTCGAAAGAACTAGTGACACAAAAGAAGATTGAGGATACTTCAGCAACCAAAATGGATGAAATCTGCAGACACGACCATTTCAGTTCCAGTTGTATTTGTAAAATCAAACTAAAGCTAGATTTTTTTTATTTTGCAAATGAAGCCACTAGCGAAGCTTGTAATTCGTAAATAGAAACAGACTTCCAACATGCATAATTTTAATGGATTCCACTCGGGTGTGCAACGGGATTGGGTGCAAATTGAATCTCAACGCGGATTTAGGGTTTCGAAGTTCAAACAAGAAACCCTTAAAGTTTCGCCATGTTTGTCTGTTCACCCCATAATAAGAGTTCTTACTCCCAGAATATTACTCATATCGTGATAAAATTTTACACACTAGTTAGTGATCTCTACATCTCTACTGGCTTATGAATAAAACTCCTAAAACATGATTTAAAAGACATCTTCATAGATTTAAAATTAAAATTAGATCAAAGGGAATCTCCCTTCCTTTGCAAGGGGGTATATTTTTTTTATCGTATGGTATACCATCCTCATCGTGTGTCGGATAGTATTTTAGGACACGAAGAGGTTTCTTGAAAAGCGTTTCAATACAAATATTACAAAATATTCGTTTGATAAATAAGTTAAGATTTCATGTTGTTTTGAAATGGTTTAACCCACCGGGTAAACCTCTGTTACCTCTGTTACTGGTATTTCCAGGTACCTAAAAGTATTTTCGAAATAGTAGTATTATAACATGATGAAATTAGAACGAAAATCTTATTAACTTATTGTGGTTTGCTAACTAGGTAGTCGATAATTAGTTTGGTACCTGACCACTAGTCTTTCTTATCCTTATTGACTTCAGAACCCTTCGCTGAACGGTCACATGCGCTTGGCCTATTTATTGCATATTTATACCCGAGAAATAGAAAACATTCGATTGAATATCGAAATGCTATTGGTAGATATGTAAATTACGAAATGGTGCCTGAAAGCTTGGACGGAAGAATATTCAATTTTAAAGTTTCATAGCGAGAACTGAATTACATAATAGTAGCGTTGGATTTACGATATTGCGGATGTCACAGATAAGTAGATCAGACTGGGGCTCTAAATCAAGCCATTGACCATAAGATTAATTTCACAAGACAACTTAAGATTAATTTCACAAGAGCTTCACCTGACTGACTGACTGATTCATCATCGCCGAGCCGAAACCGCTGAAGCTAGAAATCTAAAACTTGGAATGTAGTTTCCTTTTACAACATAGCCACCCATAAAGGCAGGAATTTTTGAAATTGAACCCCTAAGAGAGTAAAAAAGGGTGAAAACAAATGTATAAAACTTTTTAACGCGTGTTGAGATTTGCTTGAAACTAGATATTGAATAAATAAAATACAAAATAAATGGACACGTGTTTCAGGATTTTTCAAAATAACCCTAACAAAGGGATAAAATCGGGTGCCAAAGTTTGTATGGGAACTTTTTAATGAGTGGTGTAATTTCTTAGAAACTCGGTTTGGATACTTAAAATGTTAAATATATGAATAAATGATAATAATAAATGAACACTAACGTGTAATAAACATGTTTCAGGATTTTTCAAAATAACCCTCTTGAGTGTGAATGTTTGTATGGAAACTTTTTTATGGGTGGTGTGTGTGATTGGTTTAAAACTTATCAATAAATTTTCTGCAAGGAGATAAAAGCATTCTGGGTAAGGATTTAAGCTACAACTGCTTTCAAAAAAAATGCGGACGAAGTCGCGAGCAACAGCTAGTAAATAATAAATAAATAATCCCGGACATCACACAGCATCATATGGCCCCAAAGTAAGCAGAGCTTGTGTTATGGGTACCACATTACTGATATAATACTTATATACTCTTTTTTCTGTAAATACATACATATAAATAGAAACACAACCACAAACACCCATCACTATCCTACACGAAACACAACGCACACCAAGGTCTATAGATACTCAGTCAAAACATAAACATATACCTTCTTCTCTCAAATAATTCTTTTTTCTTGTGCATTTGAATGTTTCTTTTGACCTAACTAGTTTAATATTTAATTTTAGAAAAAATGATTTAATGTGTTTTAATGTTGGGAAAAAGTGCTTCAATGGTACCCACGTCAGGCATCTCGCCCCCGTGGGAGACCAAGACGAAGATGGCGAGATGACATAATGGGGAAAGCGGGTGCTACGTAGACAAGACTCGCCCAACAAAGAAAATTGATAAAAATTGGCAGCAGTTGGTGGACCTTTTTTCGCCATTTAGAGGCCGCAAGACTCTAAATGAATAGAAAGAAAGAAATAATGAAATGTTAATATTATTGGGAAATAAGAGGCTATTTATTATTATTATTAATGTTTGAAGGAACTGTCCCCTGTAATACAGTTATATCATTAACTACTACTAGAGACAGAGCTCTTAAAATAGTTTTGCATCTATTAAGTGACGTTTATTAGTTCATCATCAATGACCTGAGTACATCTGCTGTAGATGGTGATGATGGTTTAGGTGACGTCAGTCAAGTAACAGAGCAGTTTTTTTTATTTATTGGCATAAAAGCCATCAGTGTGCAAACATCACGATGCACTACACAAAAAATAATGCCGGATATTTCACTCAACATCAACTGGCCCCAAAATAAGCAGAGCTTGTGTTATAGGTAACCACGTGACTGATATACTTCTTATACACTCTTTTTTCTAAATACATACTTATCATACATATAAACACCCAACCCGAGGCAAATACTTGCAGATCATACAATCATTTGTTCTATGTCTCTGCGCTGTAGACATCGTAACTGAAGAGAACATTATTATATTGAATTTGAAGGTAGGAGGAAGACGGAGGTCATAGGCTTGCTTCATAGCCTAACAACAGCCGAAAGCTTGACGTGCCCTCCAAATCATAGTTCCTAGAAAGTTCAAGTAAATAAGAGCTGGGTGGTACTAGCTATTACAAGCGAAATTGTCTGCGTAAGTAGGTATGTATTATTATTATATGTATACACTGACTAGCTGACCCGACAGACGTTGTCCTGTCTTAACTATGAATATTGAATTCCAACTGGTATAATCTATAACTGTCAAACGATTGGCACTTATGTCAAGTGCCATAAGGTTACATTAGAAAACTTTATATTTTTAAAAGCGGTTACATTAGAAAAGTTAATATCGTCTTAAATTTTCTCATTTCCACGCAATTTTCATATCATTTTTTTCATTCATAAGAACCTTTTCCTGACAATAACAAACACAACAAAGAAAGAATTAGGAAAATCTGTCTAGCCGTTCACGCGTGATGCCGTGATAAGAGAAATAGGGATTCCTTTATATATATAGATTATTATTACGAATCTAAAGTCCTACTATGCCTCCTAATATTATTTCTCAATTACTTCATAAATATATATTATTAACATATTTTCAATTAGCGAGTACAGTGAGCTCTTCACACCTAATCACTGAATGCAAACGAAGCGTTTTATGACGTTAATAGAGAAAGTGAAGTGAGAAATTTCTGAAAGTTACTGAGGAGTAAAGCGAGCGGCGTATTTTTCATAGCTAGCGAAGCGAGCTTTTTCATTACTCTATCACATCATATTGTATATTATCACACTTCACACTAACACATTACGATACTGTTAATATAATTTTGACTCAAAACGGGATATTTGCCATGATATATGATTTTATCATAAATATAGAGAAGGTGAAGTGAGAAATTTCTGAAAGATACTGAGGAGTAAAGCGAGCGGCGTAGTTTTCATAGCTAGCGAAGCGAGCTTTTTCATTACTCCATCATATCATATTGTACATTATCACACTTCACACTAACACATAACGATACTGTTAATATAATTTTAACTCAAAACGGGATATTTGCGATGATATAATGATTTATCCATAAATATAGCAGATAAACTCACATATCATGGTAAATATCCCGTTTTGAGAGAAATTTATGGTCACAAACATGATAGTTATTTTACTTTGTTTTTTTTGTTTGTTAATCAATTACTCAATCTAAAGAATGTTTAATAATTTACGACTCATATATATAAAACTCTAAAAAAATACCGAAATGTTCAAACTTATATTTATTATGATGAGCTGGAATCATTTTCAAACCATCTAACAGCCGTTTTATGTGGTAAATTTATCTCTACCAGCCAACTAAAGTGCATAATGCTAACCAGATTCGCTTTAAAAGTTTAAAAACAAACTTTCATAATTACTAGAAAACTAAACAATAAGGTAGAATCGTTAGAGTCGAGCTTCAAACCGCATAAAACTTAAGCCTTGGTTTTCTGAAAACCGACCACCGCTACATAATATTAATGTTCAACTTCGCGTGCTGTCACTTGGATAGGTGCCAGCTAAGTGACATTCACATCTGTAAACTCCTACGATCTTACCAATAAGGTAGTCAAGATTTAATTTTTACTAGTGGTCGCACATTGGTCGAAATACGACCATAATTAAATTGAATGTATTTTGTATCCATAATTTAAAAAAAAAATAGCATTCTGCACTTCTCAATTTAAACTATAAGTGTGCGAAATTTCATATTCCACTGTTCCCGCAATTTTCGAAAAAAGGGGTACAAATTGTTTTCTTCACGTAATAATATAAAGATTCTTATTGTATACTTTGCTCGGTTTGTTTTTTGTATTTATTGCGAAACTAGTGTCATGGCTTGAAATAAATGTATTTTAATTTATTATATATTTATGAGGTCTTGAAAGACCTCTACTCCCATGTTTCGGTTGATACTCCAAACTGACATTCAAAGTCAATGTAAACCTAGTTTCTATAAACCACAAGGAATTTTGAGTGAACTTATAAGCACTAACCCGATTTCAAGAACGTTTTAACTGTATTTAGATAGAATGCTTTGGGCAGTCTGTAATTTAAAAGTTTTGGCAGTCTAAACTTGAAAGTATATACATACCAGGTTAGTAAGCAAACTTTGGTTGTTTGGTTGTATATCCTTTCAAATTACCGTAACCGTAATTTATAAATTACGGTCGTCATGTAACGGTTGCTTCTTTTTGAGAATGCTTTTGTTTGAAAGTTACCACGCACTTTCGATGAAAGTTTTTGCATTGAGCTCAACAAAAACCGCGGTACGTGCCTTTTCGTGAGTTAAACCCAGTTTTATGCAATTCGGATTGACGTGAGTAGGTTTAGCAGTAGTTTTTTGGTTCTAAACAGTCTTTTGATAAAAGTTTTGGCTTTTATTTAGTTGTTCGTGTCTGCGTTTTTAACCAATGTAAAATAAAGGGTTATAAAGGATCTAACAAAAAAGCGCTAGCACCAGGAGTTTCTTGGTAATTTGTCTTGGAGTTGGGTTAGGAGGAATTGGCACTTAAATTCACCTAGTATGTAAAACACTTCAAAGTAACCATTGTGATCATCACACTAATATTATAAAGGCGAAAGTTTGTGAGTGTTGAGTGTGTATGTTTGTTACTTCTTCACGTCTAAACGGCTGGAACGATTTTAATAAAATTTGGTATGGAGTTAGCTGACACCCTGGATTAACACATAGGCTACGTTTTACTGCGGGAAAATATATTTTTTTTTTGTTTGTTACCACGGGTAACACCGCGGGGCAGAGCTAGTATTGAATAAAAACATATTTAAGTTTTAATTCGAGTTAAAGAGACGTCGTTGAAAGCTATAAAAACTGTAAATAATTTTGTTTACATTAATAATAAAATATTATCTGCATGTAACCTGATCTTCAAGCTACACTATCCCCGGGCGACATGGGCTACTTTATATCCAAGGCTTTTATAACATATTTAACCATTTCGATATATGTGGATATGATGAACGGACTATGGGGGCCTCCCATATTTTTTTTCCTCATTTTGAAAACATTTCAGGTGTTATGCAAGGTGGAAGGGGCTCTGGTGGATACTGTTTACAGTACTGTTGTACTGTACTGACTGTTTTTATCAGTCCAGTATCAAAAAACTATTCAAGAACGTCCTATCTCTGAAATCCCAATTCACCAAAACACAACAAGAAAGCGTATTATAATTATAATATACTATATTATTGATAGGAATGCATGGCCTTATGTCGCTCTGCCCTCAGACAGTTAACCGACACACTTGAAATGTATAAGCTCTCTTGTATTAGTTTTTAATCAAAGTTAAAGTTATAAGATGTATTATGCAAAAAAGTGCTAAAACCAGGATGAATTTCTTGCCAGTTCCTCTCGGGCTTGGGTTAGGAAAAATTGGCACCTAAATTCACCTAGTACATATATAAGACGTTTCAAAGTTATCTTTGTGATTGTATTGAATAAAGTATCATTTGACTTTGACTAACATAATGTTTGCTGTTACTGTTTACTAACATAATGTAACGTGTGTTACGTGCGTGCAAATTTTCATTAAGGTACGATAGAAAAATAATCTTTTGGCTAAAGCTTTAATTAGGGACAGACAGACAAACAGACAGATAGTTTTGGCGAAACAATAATGGTTCTTTGTGTGATTAAGGAACCTTATTCCTTGTGTGATTCTTTATAGAATTAATTTATATAATAAATTAATTCTAGAAAAAAAACACATATTCCAAATAACATATTCGTTCAAATTACACCTCAAATACTTTTATTAACCGTTCTATGAATTTTAACAATGATTTGTTTTTATGTTAGATATTTTTGAACTCTCCCTTTCCAAATTTAAACACGCCAATTAACAAACAATTTATTTATCTTTAACCCGGCGAGCGTAGAGTTGGGTGTGGTACACCCAGACCTAGAAATAACGATGGATAATTTAATAGCGAATTGTTATATAACTTCGCGCGCCTGAGTAGCTGCGCGGGGAGAGGTACGGAAGCGTTGACTGGCATTGTTTTAGTCGACCGCCGCCAGGTGAATTGTGTAGACGTGGTTGAAGCTGTCAACGGGTGCGTGAAACCCACCTTACGCTACTTGTAACGATTTCGAAGGAACACATTTTATTTTATTTATATTACTTTATGCATTGTTTTGATTTATTTTCAAGATAAAAATCTAGAATGTCGTACGTAGATAACCAACACAGATTGTTACGTCATTAAGAAGAAGCTGAAGCCAATTCTTCTGACGAATCTGGTAGTGATCAAAATGTTGATAATGTTAGTGAAAGAAGCTGTGAAAGTGAGACAGAGCAGGAGTTGGATGACGGGGAACAGCCTGTAGAATCTGTCGAGATGTGAAATATGTCCTAAAAAAACCTCAAGACTAAATACGTTTGTTACCAGTGCAGTGCAGCCGTTATGTATGGAACATACCATTTTTGTTGGTGAAAACTGCACAAGATCTCAAGATGAATACGTTTTTTTTTATTAGGTTTATGATGCTGGATATGTATTATTTTGTTTTTATGTTTAGTCTATTAGAAGTAAAATTAATTTATGTTGTTTTTATTTTCATATTTTTGTCAAAAAGTGGTAAACAAGTGCCTTAACTAATAAATGTAAGTTGGAATTGATAATTTAGTTAATTTCGTAAATAAATAAATAACTATAATAAATATTTTTTTTATTTCACCCTTAAATTAGTTAAATATAGAAGTATATATCAGTTTAGTATTCAAGAAAATAAGTATTAAAAATAATAGTGTTTTAAAGCAACACAATATCTATCTGGGTGTACCACACCCACCTAGCGCTTTGTGTGACATATTGTAACCTTACGCTTGGCCGGGTAAATAACTTGTCTAATGATCAGTTGTGATATTTAAAAGAAAACCTATTTTCTTTTCAGAATGTCCACTTTTTCTTCGCAATTTTTAAGCTTTATGTAGGTAGTGCATGTGTCTGTTTATAACGACATTTCATCGAACATGTTGTTAGGAATGACTCAAGAAGATTAGACCTGTGGAAGTTGCTCAGATCCCTTCATCAGCTATAATAAAGCTGATGATGTTCAAATGGCTTAACAGATTTTTTTGAGTCATTCCTAACAACATGTTTGAATTTTGGGGGTTTGATTTTTTTATTAATTATACTAGTGAGTATAAATTTAGTCTAAAGTTTAAAGTTGATCACACATTTAAAGCTATGCATAAAGATTATCTGAATGTTTTGCTTACACTCCGTAAAACCCGTTTTAGACGAATGTTTTAAAGTTAATTTGAATTTGCATCCTTTTGAGAAAGTTTTTAAAGAAATATGTTACTTATAATATTAAACAAATTTTCAAGATCAACGAATTTGTGATGAGTCAGAGAGTGGACATTATTATAAGAAGAACTAGTTGGCTTCAGGTATTTAGGAGTAGACTATAATATATAATACGAAATAAAACATTAAATTTACATAAATAAAATAATTTCATATAAGCAATATTTTGAAACTCTAGGTTAGTATTCGGTATTTATATTATTTTAACATTTCTGAAGATGAAAATCCAGGCCAATATTTTTAACGTAATAGTGGAAAATCCATGTTATATACGTCTATCGTGCTATACTTAACCAAGTTAATGGAATAAATACTAGTCCAAGTTTCACCAAGTCTTAAACATTAGAGCAAGTAAACTCGTAAAATAAATGTAACGACCTCACTTTTATGATTCCTACCTCATTAGCCGTCGTCAATATTTTAGCGATGTTCTAAATCACTTTATGACAGAAAAAATGGGACCTTAAATAGTATAGTATTATCACGTAATTAGGTAGGGTAGCGTTGTAGTATGCTCTGTCCTTTTCATTCTAATATCAATTGATAAAGATGGCAACAGATTTAAACAACCATTAGCGAATGTATGACTATATAATAGATCCATAGTCATCAACTTATAAAACCTATCCTACATATAATCCTATACATAATTAATCATTCAATCATCCTGCACTTACCACCGTCAATGTAACAGTAGTTCCTGAGCCGAACAGTCTGATACGTGGTGATGGTATGAGGCTTTATGGTATGACTCTTGTCCGTTGGGAAATGGGTAGGCCATTGGTAAACTTCTTGCGTAAGCACCCTGGCTGCATCCCATCGGTCGGAGACTTCTGTTAGAGCCGAGGATCTTGAAAGGCGCAAATATACCGGTGTTGATTGGGCCTACATATTTCAGCCTTTTGGAGTCAAGACCTTGGGAGCGTAGGGAACAGGAGCCCATCGCGTTTTCTAGTTATTTCACGCCTGGTAGAAACATCGCATGAGAGCTGGCTCCTATCTGGCCCAGCGTATTGCAATTCAACGTGGCAACGCCGCCAGTATCTTTGGAGACGCTGCCATCTGGAAGTCTGGATCAGTTGAGCTATCTATAGATAGTTTTAAACGCTTGGATAGCTCATCTGGTCACATGTATTTTATATTTTATATTGTATGTTATTCATACAATCTAGAGATGAAGATTCTCTAGCTAGATGAATCGAAACAGTGTCGGTGCCTAGATCGACAAAATAATACGTGAGCAAAGCTTTTGTTTATCAAACTGTTTAACCTCTATTCTTTAAATTACAATACCGGTGCGAGTTGACGAACGACTCACTTCTGAATGCCATAGCAAAACGTGTGGACGGCAATATAATGAAACATAATAAAAAAAAATAGTTTGTCATGTAAACGATCTTTAAAAGGACCTACTGTTAGCAGAAAAAACTGGTGAGCAATTATTACGTTAAATGTAAACTACCTAGCTTCTTTTAAAACACGTAATACTTTTATCCTGCTAGTAAAGGACCGACACTTTTAACTCGGCGACACTGTAGTCACGAAAAGCTCTTGTTAGTACGACACGGAGCAAATTTGGCCCGAGACTTGTATCATAAAACTGACAGGCGACTTCTGTGCAATAAAGATTTCTAGCAGATATTTGTAAAGTTATAATATATTAGGTTGTTGACTAGTTCAAACGATTATGAATAAACAGCGGAGTTGAAAAGCTGATTTGTTACATTATTGACTGGTCTCTCAGCACTGTTGGTAGCTTTGAGTTCTGCGTTATAGGTTGTAGGTTCGATTCTCATCCAGGACCAACATTTTTGTGATGACCATAAGTGTTTATTCTGTACCTTAGGTACATCAGCTCTTGAACTCCGCTGTTTATTGCCACGATTTATTGTTTCTTGACATATTTTCTGCAGTTGCATAGTTGCATAAGCCACAATCACGGGAGACACTGAAATGTTAAAGCAACAAAACTCATAAACCATGATAATATCTTGATTAAGGTATATTATTAGTGAAAAAACCATTACAGTAAAAAAAATATAGAACTTTTAAGTTTGTCAGAGTAAAATATATACATACGAGTTTCATATTATCATGAAAGAACGTCATTGACAGAACATAAATTACCTAACTTTGTAAATCAATATTTTTACTATCATTGGTAAATGTTGTGATACAGGGCCCTATAAATTCAACATGCATGGGCTCGAAAAATTGCATTTTACAGTGTACGAAGCTCGCTTGCATGTAAAACGAAGTGTGCATCGTTGCTCGCATTCCGCTTGATTTGATACGGGTTTTCAGTAGCCTTGATATAATTATTGTAATTTATTTTTAGACTGAAATAAATTGTGTGGTTCATTAACTCCGTGATTGTGACAAAATGAGCTACGTACAGTTTGACGAATCACCCATTGCAGAAGGGGTGACACACAGAAAAACTCTTCACCGGCTTTACGGCAATATGACATAATTTTAAGCTGTCACCATTACTCGCTGATAACACGTATTGGAATATACGTGTTAAATTATCACCGAAAACATCTTATAGTTAGATAACATATGTCAAAAATCGAGGGCTATTGTACTTTAAAACGTTTTACCAGATATTTGAATTTTGATGTCTATTCTAACCAGAGTCTAAACGGAGACGAATCATCATTTCCATTCTTGTCAATTCAATAGGTCTGTCTGTCTGTCCGTTTTGTTACTTTCTTTGTTTCGCTTTCACGGCTAAACGGCGAAGCGAATCTTGATGAAATTTGGTAAGGAGATAGATTATTACCTAAGGAAATGGGGTACTTTTTATGTAGATATATCACGAGTGTAAAGCCACAAGCAGCAGCTAGTAATAATTATACATCGTCTAAAATTTATAACAAGATACAAGAGAGCATAAAATATAATTAATTGTTGAGCACTTCTTGTGGAAAAGAGTTATTATAGTATCACCGAGTTCTTGAACGATGACCTGTGTTACTTGTAAATAAATATTATAAATTTGCATGCCTAGTTAAGGTAAGATTGAACTTTAATATCATAATATTTATTATATATTATGCAACAACAATATTGTAATAACCTAGATTCTGACATTTCACAGTCCACCTTGTGGACTGTGAAATCCTAATAAAGCGTACCTACCCGTATGTTATAAAACATACCTACTCGTTCCTCAAATAGTAAAAGCTATTGCAAACCAGAACAAAAGCATAGTAACATCCACCAAACTACCAAATCAGTGGGAAGACACTCGATCATAAAACTGAGTTCAAAGTTTTACATCGATAAACTAAACTCCACTTTTACAATTCTAGGTATGTAGATTTCAATTCAATTCAGAATAAAATTCAATATGTCAGAATCTAGGTTTACAATATTGTTGTAGCATAATATATAATAAATATATAATGTGAAAGTTCAATCTTACCTTAACTAGGCATGCAAATTTATAATATTTATTTACAAGTAACTCAGGTCATCGTTCAAGAACTCGGTGATACTTGTAGTTTCAATTTTGATACGTAGGTATGTCTGTCTGTCCGCCCCTAGAATCGCCATCAGAATCTCGTTCACAGACTGTTTTACAAATATTAAAAAAAAAAAAAATACAGGTTGCACTCCGGGAGTGCCGACAATGTGAAAACTTATTTTGGCGCGTTAGACATTTTTTAGATGGGTACTAGAGTTATTGGGTTATGAATTGCATTTTATTTATAAATTGTATTTTATTAGTTATTAGAAACTTTAAAATACATTTAATATTCTTTTATGTTTTTGTTCAGAATGTAGATAATATATCAAAGAACCTAACTCAGTAAACCTCTCCATACAGTAGTAGACTGTAGATTATGTGAATTAAGGTTTATAATCAAATGGGGCAAGCGCGGCAGCCCTGCGTCTCGGTAACGGTGTCGCGAGTCCAGAGGTTTTACCTCATCTAAAAATATGCGTCCCGCGCTAAAATAAGTTAACACTTCAAACAAAATTTTCGGCTATACCTCCTTTTCACGTAAAGTGGTGTTCATTTTAAAGATGATATGTGAAAGAGGATGTTTCTTAAGCAGTTTTTATATACTGATATTCATTTGAAAAAAACTAGTGGCTCTGTGATCTGTAGACCTCGCAAACATTTTTCGAAATAAAAAAAAGTTATATTTCAATCATATATAACTTTTTTTACGTTTTAAACGCCCATATCTCCGCCATTTTGATAAACTACTAAAAACTGAATCGACCAAAAAATTCTACATAGTTATACAACCTGCTCACAAAATTTCACGAGAATCGGTTGAGATATGCGACCTGTAGAGGAGAACATCCGGACAGACGCCGGCTGGACGGCGTTCGGACAGACACACGAAAGCATTTTTGCCTAAGCTGAAATAATTGATAGTGCTCAGTGATATCACCCTTACGGAAGCCTTCACTGTGCGTAATCACATGTGTTTATTTTTTTTTTTGTTTTTTTTGTGTTATACAGCTGAACCAGCAAACAAGGATGATAAGTGGTTTCCGTAAAGTGTGACGCTTGCGGTACCTGGAGGTATCACACGAACGTTCTCGGCCTTAAACATTAACTTTTCAGTCTCAGTAATTTGACTTGCTCCAGTGCCTTTCAAATATAACTACAGTAATGCTTGCATACTGCTTGGAGGACGAATAACTTACAATGTGGTACCCACCAAGACTTGTTGACTATTCAAGACCTTGTTGTATAGTCCTACCTGGTATAAACCTGGTTTCACATCTCAATGAATTTAATATTTCAGTATTTAGGTGCTCATTAAACCTGTTATAAGCCGACATAAAAAAAGAGGAGGTTCGCAATTCGGTTGATATTTTTTGTTTGTCTGTTTATTATAACACCGCCATTAAATGAACCGATTTGAAAACATATTTATTAATGTGAAAGGATATACTTTCCGAATGGTCCCTTATAAATGTCATCGAAATAGGTTGAGTAAATCGAAAATAATAAAATAATCAAAATAGGCTTTTCAATCGAAATAGCTGGAAAAAATATGTCATCCTAGGAATCAAAATTTTGATATTTTGCTTTTCTGTGACTTTCCAGTGGTGTTTATCAATAATAATGATTGTCATAAAAAGTATTAAATAAATTTTTTTTCAACGACTTCAAGGAGGAGGTTCTAAATTCGCTTGTATTTTTATGGCCTCAAATTGCATTCAATGAATTCCGTTTTCTTTTTAGTTTTTAAAACATAATAATTTAGTTACTAGTAGATATGCTACATTCAAATCCACATTAATATTGTATGTAAACTGTAACTTTAATATATTAACAAGCTTCATACAAATATTTGATCTATTCCCACAGACTTTTATGATTATGGTAGTGGAGTATAAGCCTTTGCTACTCAACAACTTATATCATTAACATCAAATGTTGAATACGTCACTAGTTAAACTTTTTTTTACAACTAGTTTCACCAATAAAGAAAAAATAAAATTGATTATGATTACTTAAATTGTAATTTTGTTCATTACTAAAATGAAGGTTTTAAAAACGATTCCTTTTTCATCATTGTAACACCATAATTCCTCTTTGGACCAAATAAAATCGGCTCGCGTTGGCTTACGCCCAATTCGTCACTTTCTCATTTGAACCAATCAAATTAGGATCAAATACAAAGTTAATCGCGTTGGACCTTTTGTGTCTTTGGTCTTTTTGATGCGATAAATTGAATAATAAAAGAAGCATTTTTTTAAAGGTATCTCTCTCAAAATAACACATTTGAGATGCTTTTATATCAATGACATTATTATACATGATTACGTTTTAAAAACCAAAAAGAAAACCGACTTAATATATATAAAAATACGAAATTCCTTTACTTGGATGACATATTTTTTCCAGCTAATTTAAAAACCATTTTTGATTTAACAAACAAACTACAAAACCGATTTGAATATAATGTATATGAGATATACTTTCACATAATAAAAAAAATCTAATCGGTTCATAAATAACCGAGTTTTTAGATAACAAAAACCAAAATAAATATATAATAATAAATATTGCTGGACCATGCACACAACACCATGTAGTCCCAAACTGAGCATAGCTTGTATTATGGTGATTACATGACTGATATAATACTTATTTATTTTTAAATACATACTTATCATACTTTTTAACACCCAGACACAGAACAAACACCTATGCTTTTCACACAAATGTTAATCTCGGGAAGGAATCGAACCCTCAACCTACAGCGCAGAAGGTAGAGCTACTACCAACTGAGCTGACATGCCAGTCAGCTATAAATATAAATAAATATTCAAGCGAATTGAGAAGCTCCTCCTTACTTGAAGTCTGTTAAAAATGCAATGGCCTACGACTTTTTTATATAAATAGATCATAAAAAGCTTACCTTGTTTTCTTCTATGTATGAGTATACTAAACTAGGCACTTGTTCAATAATATCACTTATTAATTACAGCTGTACCACTAACTGTACAATATCTGTGCTTGTTAAACCTCCTTGTCCAATTGAAACCACTGGAACTCTCTGGCAGATCAATAATAAAAAAACAAAATATTTAAAATATAAATTTCTATAGGTACAGGTAACTAGCTATTTTACATAATAAACTTTTTAAAACAACTTTTAATCGTGGCCTTCGATCTCAGATTCATAATAGCGTTCAGACGAATTAATATTAATTATACGACAGTCTATCACTAAGGTAATAATACCGATGACACAGTACCCTTCAAACGGAGACGATTAATGAAAATTAATCATTTAATCAAGAGTTTAGTAATTAGGGCGGAAAATTCCATTGTCCATGCCGTAACTTTGAATTTTGACGTATTTTATACCCTTTTGATATTAAGATTTATTCTTGAGAATAAAACTAATTTTTACCAACGCGTTTAACAGTGGTTTATCTAAAACTATTTGTTATCTTAACTAAAGGCAAATTGACAAAACTTGTTACACCAGGAGATACTTCGCTAAATTAAATTTAAAATTGTTGCTGCTACCGACTAATTTTAATTAAAATGCTAATGACAATGTTATTAAAACTGAATCAGTAATTACCACGAGCGCAGAGGCAAAATATTCAACAGCTCGCATGTGAACGTTCGTAGAAAATATGAGTAGTAATATTATAATATGTTCAAAACAATATTACCTTAAACAAGTTTAGTTTTAATGTTCAGGTTATTTCTATGGAAGAAAAAACAATGAAACTTATATACAAAATCACTAAAATACTACATAATCCAGGTTCATTTCTACTAATAAGTAAAACTTGAAACATACGCATATTAAGGACTTTCTGAAAATGGTAATAAGTCTTTTTTGACAAAAAAAAGTCTGCATTAGCAGTTTTTTTTTGTCAAAAAAGACTTATGTGTTTAAATTTGGAAAAGGATTATGAGTAATTAACAAAATTTTCTTACAAATATTTACATAGTAAACCTAAAATTAAATCGTGATTTAATTTCAATTTTATTTAAAAAAAAAATATTTATTCTACAAATACCACAGTTATCATTATTAAACAATATATATATTATAACATATATTATAATGGATTTACATTTTATGGAGATCAATAAGAACATGGTCATAAAACATTACTTGTTGTGCTGTTATACATAGTTATTTCTTTATTTTTGATTTTTATACTGTTTATCTTTATTATTATATCTATTGAGAACATATGTATGTATATAACTTTTAAAACTATCATGGTTTTGCACATAATTTTCACTCAAAACGGGATATTTACCATGATATATGAGTTTTTCTGCTTCTCGATATTTCGGCACAGTTGCATGCGCCATGATCACGAGATAAAAAATCATAAAAGTGAGGTACCAGTTATGCGTCCAGATACCGTGAGTGTTGTGTGTCGTAATCGTGATCGAGTTGTTAGTGACAGTGAAACCGGTAGTAGGGGTAATGTTCGCAGTAAAAGACTGAGAAAGAGGGTAGACCGTTTTGTCTGCCAATAACATCCACCCGCAAAGACTTCAGTTTATCTCGTGATCATGGCGCATGCAACTGTGCCGAAATATCGAGAAGCAGAAAAACTCATATATCATGGTAAATATCCCGTTTTGAGTGAAAATTATATGTATGTATATATATTAATATTAGTATTTTTATACATATATGTAAGTATGTTATTATATAAATACACCACACCTACATGCCTTTTCCATTACCTTTTCTGTTTATTATAGTCCAGTCCATCGAACGGTTGCCTGGTAGAAATTGCTATTAGCGATAAGGCCGCCCATTGTATTGCCTTAAATAAGTTTATTATTGTTATTGTAATATTCCGTGTAGTTGTCAATAAAGAGTTTTCTGTCTATTTATCTATCTGTCAACATTATTAACATACCTACTCGTAAAATTTTGTTTGATTCTAGTGCGATAAAACCTATGTTAATAGTATACAGGGTGTCCCGGAACTAGTATTTTAAGCCTTAACGAGGTGATTCCGACCATGTTAATAAACAGATATAGGGGTGTAATTTTTTTGAATTCCTTTTTTCAAATTTCCATACAATTTTTTTTATGTTTATTCCAATTATTAATATTGACAACCTTCGTTGGTTTACAGTGTTTCCAAGCACGTTACCTACCTAAATATGTTTGTGCAAGTACAAATTTATTGGTATACTAAGATAGGTAGGCATGGATACATACTTCTACCAATTTTAAAGCAAACTTTTTTACACATTTCTTCAATGAAAATTAATGAATTCATAAAATTCTTAGAACATTTGTTGTTCTCCCAAGTGTCGAGAAATGTCCCCCCTCAGGATAACATACTAGTTCCGGGACTGTATTTCCAATTCCATATTTTTTTCTAATTTCCAAGACTATAATTCAATTCAATAAATCTTTATTCAATAAAATCACAAGGACCACTTTGAATCGTCTTCTTACGTGCTAGTGAATCTAGGTGGCGGTTCCTCCTAACCCCAGTTCAAGAAAAATCTGGCAAGAAACTCGTCTGGTCTTATCACTTTTTTGTATGATCCTTGACAATTTTGTTACGGATGCCGAGTCGAGTTGGAGCAGAATCATCCCAAGCTTTTTTGTCATCTAAATAATCAGATATTTTATAATATGCTTTAATGACAGTTTATGACAGCTTCTGTTTAATTACGTTTTTAAATTTGCCAATCGACAATATATAAAGCCGTGAAACATATTTTAAAATCTAAGCTCTTAGAAATTATTACTCTAAGGGTGCTCATTTTAATTACTATTTATTAACACGGCTATTACATGTCACAAATAAATTGAAAATGCAGACATTATGTTATTTAAAGTATAGTAATTTAATCAAATCAAATGTGAATTATGAACAAATATTGTAGAAAAACAATAATACAGATGAACCATAACACTTACATACTCTTTACGTGTATTAAAATGATCTATACTAAATTCACATGTTTAGTTAAATATGCTCTGTCCTCGTCACTCTAATGTCAATGAAGAGAGATAGCAACAGATTTATATAATACATTAGTTAATAAGCGTTTATAAGATAAACACTAAGAGTATCTATTAAAGGCGATGTGTGTATGTATGGTACCTTATATACTCCGAAACGGCTGGACCAATTTCGATTAAATTTTTAGGAAATCTTCAGATTGGCCGAGCGGGTGATCCTGTGAAGTTTGACAGCGATCGGATCAACAGAACTTTTTTTGTAACGGAACGGACATAGGCAAGTTTTTATGTATGTATGTACTATGCGTGAGAAGTCGCGGTATCCTATAATCACACAATAGCTATTTTTTCATTATTATTGATGACGACCTCAATTACGCAGTAGACTTAAGCGGGGCTGAGACGCAGAATGATGCAGGTTCGATTCCCATAACACAAGCTCTGCTTATGCTTACTTTGGGGCCAGATGATGCTGTGTGAAATGTCTGACATTATTATTATTATTACCTAGGGTTTATAGTTTCAACAAACCGTTTAATTGAAAAAAGGAGCGATTTCCTCCAGCGAAGCTTTCGTAGTAGGTATCTGGATAAATGCAAAACACATCCAAAGCTTTTCATTTAAAACATATCTGAATGGTAATAATGGATTCATGCGTAACTTCTGTTACAAAGTATTAAATAGATCGACTAATCTTTAGAACAAACTACTCAGCAGAGAAGCTGGTTATGGGTGATACTTCTTCTTCTTATGGTGTTACTACTTATTTCAGTGGGGTGAAAGGAACACTTTAGCTCCTCAGATACTCCTTTCGTGCACTTGGCGTATGTCCTCGAAGTTTTAAGGCCCTACGACATATCAGTTTCCTTATGATGTTTGCTTTGACCTATTGGGAGTACCTACTGGTATAGAGCACATACATTTGCGATCACAAAAATCTATTGGTGCACGACTTGATTCGAACCCTCAATCTTAGGATTGGAAGGTAGGGCCTCTACGATTTGTGCTCCACCACCTCACCTCACCACCATTTGTGCTCAGGGGGCCTACTCTTGAAATCGATTAACGATATATCAGGTCAATAATCGTATAAAATCCTACTCTTAGATACATCGTTTCGACTCGTTTTGAGCAATGGAACGACAGACACTACTTTTGATAATCGATGTCGTAATCCTTCACAACAAACGATTCGATAACTTGAATTTGACAACGAAATAACTGTCCATTCGACTGAATTCGACGTGCATACTACTTGTGCTCTCACGAAAGATGCTTATTGCTGTATTGGTTTTTCTTCTTTTCAGTGAGGACCGAGTCAATCGATCCTGAGGATGCCTTGTGGGCAAACCACGTATCGAATTTCTTTTTAAGGTTGTATGTGGTAATGGTTTTGTCAATACAAAGCACATTCAAACATGAATCCTGAAAAATAAATTCGGTCAAATTTGCGGTGCACGGTGGTGCATGCGAATAGGTGAATTTATTTGCCAACTCCCCCTAATCCGAAAAGAACTGGCAAGAAACTCGTCATGTTCGAGAAGGTTTTCTGTATGATCCTTCTTATACGACGATCGACCTCTGTGGCTCAGTGGACTAAGATCCGGCTGAGACGAAAAAGGTTGCAGGTTCGATTCCTGCCCCGGGACAAATGTTTGTATGATCTGCAAGTATTTGTCTCGGGTGTTTCTATGTATAATACTGAATGTATTTACAAAAAAAAAGTACAAGTACCCATAACACAAACTATGCTTACTTTGGAGCCAGATGATGCTGTGTGAAATGTCTAGGGTTATTATTTATTTATTTATTTATAACTAGCTTAAGTACTTACGAAAAACTTATACAAGATTACAGTGGTTTATACAATGCAAATCTGTCAGTTGGCTGACTGAGGGCTGAGCACATGAGGCCATATATTCTTATCAACAATATACCCTTGAGATAAGCTTTAAATTTCTTAATAGGTTTAGTTCCAATTTCAGTAAGCTTATTATAGAAACGCACCATGCGTTTTAATAAAGAATAATTAAGGACTTATTTACTTTTTTTGTCGAAATTTACGCATGTATAATTTGTTTCTGTTCCTAGTATTGATTCTATGAAGATCACTATTTTGCTGAAACCCATTACGAATTACAAAAATGTACAGAATAATATAAAATACCATGTGAAACAGTTCAGCTATCTAAGGATTGTTTAAATTAGGAATAGATTGATTGACACAAACGTACTATTAGATCCATGTTTGTCATACCTATGACTGACAGTTGCAAACCATTACGTAACCAACCAACCACCATTTCGTAACTTATCTAATTAGGAATCTATTATATCTATATTAATTATGGTTATTTTGCAACGCCCTCACAGGGTACAATGTTACTATACCTACTTACAGCATTGTTACACCTAAGCTGAATGTACATTGAAGCAAATAAATGAAATGAAATGAAATTATTTATTAAGCATAAAATTCTTGCCCTTCCGTCACTATACATTTTTGAAGTTGCATTATTTGTAAGAAAAAACCGTCATCTGTATGATGTTTTCATACAGATGACAGTTTTTTCTTACACAGATACAGACAGATTGTAAACAGATTAGATAACAACAGACACTGTACGCATAGTTGCATAACGGCAATGTTACATAAAAGCTTAGTCTGTATGGCACCTAAACTATATAATATGATACTAAAGTCATTTTTAAATGTTAGTAAGATTATGTTTAAAACAAAATTTAAACAATTATTAGTAAATAAGTGCTACTATAATATCAATGACTTCTCGATCTGAAACATTGACATTTCATTTTATAATTTTATAAACAAATTAACAATGTATGTAATACAAACATAATTTTAAATATTTGCATGCCTAATTTTAAGGTCGAACATAATAGAAACATTCAATTAAGACCTACAACTGTAACCTACATTATGTTAAAGCAAATAAATTAATCTTTATCTTTATCTTTATGGAATAGTACAAAATATTTGTCTGTCCATTCAATATTTTCACAGTTATTATTGAAAAAGATGAATTCAATTCGAACTGTGCTAAAAGTTATGGAGAATTTCGGTAATATTAGTTAATAAAAGATAAGAAAAAACTTTAGAAATTTCAACAATAAAGTGGATTGTTAATTAGAAAAACGGAAAGTTCAGAAAAGTATCTATTAATTAATAAAATATTCTTCGAGAAGTTTTTGACTGGGGAAGTATGTTTTAAAAATGTGAACCTATTATATAATGTACAATTTGTTTTAATAAATTAGTAGGTACTTATTAATAATACATGTAAAACAGTTAAGTAATCTAAGGACCGTTTGAAACGATCTATAGATAGCTCGACTGATCCAGATCACTGCCAGAGGGCAGCGTTCCCAAGATACTGGCGTCATTGCCACTTATTAATTATTTTTATTGCAAACAGTATTAAATAGCACTTTCGCTGTATTTTTGGAATAATTTTAAAAGAGATATTCCCTTTTTAATTTTTTTTTTTTTTTTAATTTATTTAAACAAAATCCACAGCTCTCTTAAAATCTATGCTTAAACTTATAAATAATTCTTACAGCCAATAAAGGATTTACATTTTTTAGTTGTAACATAATATATTAATCTCACTTAATAAATATAAATACAATCACACTAATATTAGAAAAGCGAAAGTCTTGTAAGTATGCGTGTGTATTAATTATGTTTACAACGCTTTCATGCAAGAAACTATACATCAAAATAACAAAATTAAATACATACTTACGTTTTATCAACATACCACGCGGGTGAAGATACAAAAATACAAAATAATACAAAAATACATATAACAAGAGGTTAACAATTTTATATACACAAATTTAGAATTTAGGTTTAAATGTTACCCTGCCACAATGAAAGACATCTGCAGACCTAAATTTCTTTTCAAAATTAGTGTGCAACCGATTCACAAGACAAGGTACGAGTACGATTGACGGCGAACAAAGGTGTGTGTCTAGTTCGAGTGCTTGGGACATATAACCGTAACAGTTTGGACAATAACTCAGGACAGTCAATAATACCATTACATACACCATGAAGAAACGACATGTCTGCGAGAGACCTGCGATTCTCAAGAGTCGTGAGACAATGATAGAGGCATGCTTCCTGGTAGTCGCTGAAAATACGAAAACAACGAATGTTTAGGTGTTTCATAAACTTACTCTGTATACTTTCCAGACTCTTGAGTATAAGTTATATAGTGAAGGTTCCAAACTGAGCTGCAATATTCTAGAATACTTCTGACATATGAATAATAAAGAACCTTCAAACAACCTATATCAGAGAAAGGGCGACTGACACGTAAAATGAAACCCAGACATTTGTAGGCTTTATTAACGATTGATTCGATGTGGTCAGAAAAGATTAATTTGGAGTCAAGTCAACTATATATACCAGCTATATAACTATATATAACTATACCAAGGTCCCTAAAAGTGTTTAATTTATTTATTTTAGTGTTACTAAAGGGTAGTCAAATTTTGTTGGATGTATTTTTCAGGTGAAAGAAATGAATGAACACTTGCTTACGTTTATGCCTAGACGGTTTTTAGTACCTATAGTAGTGTCCTAGCCTATCGAATTCCGCTTGAAGATTCATACAGTCATTTATATGACGACCTCTGTAGCGCAGTGGGCTAAGGTCCGGCTGAGACGCAGAAGGTTGCGGGTTCGATTCCCACCGCGGGACAAATGATTGCATGATCTGCAAGTATTGTGTATTTATATATGTGTCTCGGGTCTGGGTGTTTCTATGTGTTTACATACATTTATATGTATGTATTCACAAAAAAAATTAAGTATATAAGTAGTAAATCAGTCAGGTGGTACCCATAACCCAAGCTCTGCTTACTTTGGGGCCTGATGATGCTGTGTGAAATGTCCGGGATTATTTATTTATTTATTTATTTATATAACATATTTTCATATAAATTTTGGTGTCATCGGCATACATTACAAAACGATCATGCATAAAACAATTACCTACATCATACAAATAGGAAGAGAGGATAGGATAAGATAAGAGAATATGAGAGAATAGAGGTCCCAAAATTGAGCCCTGTGAGACTCCTGAAGGGATCTCTATAAAACCAGAATAATACCCACAAACAACGACAGCTTACTAGCTGTTACCCGCGGCTTCGCACGCGTGGTACTTACATAAAAAAGTATCCTTTGTCCTTCTCCAAGGTCCCATCTATTTCTATACCAAAATACATCAAAATCGGCTTAGGGGTTTAGGAGTGAAAGACAGACAGACAGGTAGACAGACAGACAGAGTTACTTTCGCATTTATAATATTAGTAGGGATTCTATCAGTCATCTAGTCACCATAATACAAGCTATGCTTAGTTTGGGATTAGATGGTGTTGTGTCCACCAATATTTATTATATTAATTTATTATTATTATGAGGCAATGATATTACAGAGTAAAATATCATTGTTATTAGGTATTATTATTATGCAAGGGTTCTAGGCAAACTAAACAGCTAGTCTCACCTATGTAAAGTAGGTAGTCATCTCGTAGGTACCTACCTAACCTTCCGACACTTGTTTTAGTTTTATTAACATACCTACCTAAACCATCGTACAAATTCGTAACATTGTATTTTTCATCATGCCATATTAAGTTCCTGTCTCAATCTATACTTTTACGCCTAATATTTGTATAAAATAATTTCGATGTTTCATATCTGCCATTCATAGGTACTTAGCAATGATAATGATTTGTCTCTCAAATAACGAAAATAAAAAATAGTTTCTTTCTAATTGACAACCTACAAAAAAAATCCTTACGAAACCCAACTCAAAGGCCGATCTCACTAAATATTTAACTAGGTACTTGTTAATGTACAAATTAGCAGCTCACACGTCCACCTATATCAATTGGGCTTGACCAGTTCGTAAGGTATTCATGAAACTGCTCTGGAAAGTTCCGAACTTTATTCATAGAACAGCTGACACAAAATTCAAATTGGTTTAAAAACTACTTTAAAGGTTTAATTTACAATAACAGTCTTATTAAAATCTGTTTTAATAAGATCTGCCATCTTCTGTTTTCTTTTTCTTCTTCTTCCTATAATGGCATCTGCCTTGATGACAATTTTGACAATGTCAAGTGGATTTTTGATATAAATAAATAGATAAATATCGTGACGTAGGTCGTGATGTAGTTCCTTTATTAAACCTATAAAAAATAATAAAATAAGAGAGCAATGTTTGCTTTGCAAGACGGCTAAAAACAGTCGCTGTTAGAGAGTTACTCTTACGTTACTTCGTGAAATGTCGAGAATCTGTTGCCATCCCAAACCATCCCATAATTCCAGGCGCAGAACACATACGAATATAGAGGCGGACTCTGCGATAAATATTATAATAGGTCTTTACATTTATGAAATTGGCACTTTGTCGTACTGGCCATTTTGATCTGAAATATATCCTCTTTGGTTGAGAATTCCAAATTCTAATTTATAAATCCATTTAGCTGGTATATTTAAATTTCAAAAACAGCCATTCATTTGTATTTTTTCTCATTAGTTTTTTCTTAGGCGTCGCTCAACTGGCACAATGGAAAACTTCAAAAATCGCTTTATTTACGAGTACGAGTTCTACCGTGGCACCAGTGCTGCAGAAACACTTGAAGGATTAACGATGTGTATGGCGCTGGTGTTGCAAAAAAAACACGGTACGTTTTTGGTTCCGACGTTTTCGTTCTGGAAATTTCGACCTTCAAAACAAGCCCCGTGGACGGCCGGAGACCAAAGTAGATAATGAAGAATTAAAGGCTATTGTAGAAGTGGATCCATCGCAAGATTCAGAGTTAGCTGCAGGCTTCGCTGTGAATGATAAAACTGTTTTAATCCACTTGAAGCAAACAGGGAAAGTAAAAAAGGTTGAACGGGTGGTACCTCATGAATTGAGTGAAGCAAACCAGCAAACACGCGTTGACTGCTGCGTTACATTGCTCAAGGAGCAAGATAATGAAGAGATTTTAAATCGGGTAAATATTAATATTATTACCTGTGATGAAAAGTGTATCCTGTACAATAATCGGAAGCGCTCGTTGCAATGGCTGAACCCTGGAGGACAAGCCAAATTGTGCCCCAAGCGAAAACATAAACAAAAAAGTTACTTGTGAGTTTTTGGTGGACTAATGCCGGCGTCGTTCACTACACCTTTCTAAAATCTGGTCAAACGATTACAATCTGGCCATCAACTGCTAAACATGATGGAAGAACTAGCTGCTAAACAACCGAGGCTGATCAATCTCTCTAGGCCACTGCTGCTTCAGGACAACGCTAGACCACATACTGCACTGAAGACGGCTGCTAAACTAGAGGAGCTGCAATTGGAATGTCTGCGAGATCCACCGTACTCCCCGGACCTTGCTCCTACAGATTACCATTTTTTCCGGAATTTGGATAACTTGTTACAAGCAAAAAAAAAAATATCCGATGTGGCAGTCCAAACCGCCTTCAGAGTGTTTATTGATTCTCGCCTCCGTGGTTTTTAGTAAAGTGTTCAATAAACTACCTATGAGATGGCAAAGGTGCATAGATAACAATGGTGCATACTTTGAATAATTAAATATGTTTTACAAAAAAACAACGTCTTTTTATTCCTCCCATACAAAACGCCAATTTTATATGTCAGGACCAAATATCTACTCTTGGTACGACGCAATAAAGTACAATTCAGCTCGCACAAACGCTTAGTGCTTAAAATCATATTTACCTACATAGTGCCTCTCTATCTAATTCTCGTCTGGCACGGCACTAGTTGAGTGTGCCGATATACCGGTAATGAAGTTAGTTTTGTAATGGGATTTGAACCCTCGACCTTAGGAACCAAAGTCTAGTCTACTTTGTAACGAGTGAACGAACTATTCATCTAAATAATGCAAATAATGTCTGCAGTTTGACAGCTCTAATTTATTTATGGGGATCTGTCATGTGACGGCTATGGGGAGACTGGTAAATGGATTTATGGAGTTTTAATGTGCGAAATGTTTGGCTAGGTCCCAGATATTTTAATTTGTGTAGTTTATGAAGTCTCTTACAGTTCAGTTCACAATATTTTATTCGTATTACTATCATAATATGATACGGAAAAATAACGGGAATTCGATTTACGTATTGAGTCAATGTCGAATATACATACAAAAAGTATTTCAATCGAATTCAGGGTGAAATTGAAAAGATAAAGGAATATATTTCACGACCTCTGGGACGCAGTGGGCCAAAGCGCGGCTGAGACGCAGAAGGTTGCGGATTCGATTCTCGCTTCGTTTTTTTGTATTTTCGAATTTATGTATGATCTGCAAGTATTTGACTTGCAGATCATACAAAAATTTGTGTAGGGTCTGGGTATTTCTATATTACATAGATCATAACCTAACGTGCATGTATGATTAAAAAAAATATATATATGAAAGTAGTATATATCAGTCATGTGGTACCCATACAAGCTCTGCTTACTTTGGGCCAGATGATGCTGTGTGAAAGGTCTTATTTATTATTTATTTTATTCGACGAGAGCGAGTTTTATGTGAAGCTCGAATATAGGAAATAATTTGAAGACCAGTAGGGCGATTATGGAACTCTAATTACAATCAATGTCTATCAGTAATGATTGAAATTACGCCGAAAACTGATAGACATTGATTGTAATTAGAGTTCCATAATCAGCCTACAGTACGCACTGAAGACATGATGCTAAATGTAACATCAAACGATTAATAGATGTAGATAACAAAACAAGGATTAACATTGATTTGAAATGTACATATTGGCAGCAAAATAATTGAATTAATATGAAACTAGTAAATATAAGATTACTTATTTGATAATTCCCAACGTGGAGTATAAGAATTTGTATTTTCATGGTCCACAGGAGAAGTGATTAAGACTCTATTACACCCTCAATTTTTGGAAAAAAATTGCACAATTTTTCTCGCTCAGTGGCTCGGCCCTTCAGGCCTTCTACTTATAGTGTTACTAGTTATTTAAAACCAGTGTGATGAAAGGATTAGAGTGTGCCTCAGAGACACCCAGGTATTAGGTATTAGGTGCATTAGATTTGACAGCAGCTAATTATTCCCTCGCATGGGATTTGTTAGAGAACAGGTACCAGAATAATAGGTTTCTCATTAATAATTATGTCAAATCTTTGTTTACTACACAGCCGGTCAATGAAGAATTCCAGATGCTTATCAGAAAGTTAATAGACGTCGTACTACGTAATATACGTGCCCAAAAAGCATACTGCGAAGACTAGGACACACTGATTAACTATATAATTCTGTTAAAGCTTGATTCTAGGACTGAACGGTAGTGGGAGGACCACAAGGGTTCGGTGTCGTGTGAATTGCTGAAGGGTAATATGATATGATGTTATATTAAGTTATGTTGATACCTACTTGTAATGTCGACCTCTGAGGTGCAATGGGCCAACGACCGCCTGAGACGCAGAAGGTTGCGGGTTCTATTCTCGCCGCAGGACCAATGTTTGTAGGATCTGAATGTTTTTGTCTCGGGTCTAGGTGTTTTTCTATGTATAATATGTATGTATTTACAAAAATATTATAAGAAATATACCAGCCATGCGGTACTCATAACACATCATATCAGCCCCTAGAAGTCCACTGCTGAACATAGGCCTCAACCAATAGATTTCCAGGAAGAACGATTTTGAGCCCTCTCCATCTACCGATTTCCCGCGACCTTTACAATGTCATCAGTCCATCGGGTGGAGGGTCGTCCTACGCTTCGTTTTCCTGTCCTTGGTCGCCATTCGAGAACTTTTATTCCCCAACGGTTATCAGTTCTGAGAGCTATATGGCCTGCCCATTGCCACTTCAACTTGCGTATTTTGAGTCCTATGTCGGTGACTTTGGTTCTTCTACGGATTTCCTCGTTACGGATTTTATCACGTAGTGAAATACCTAACATAGCTCTCTCCATAGCGCGTTGCGCAACTCTGAGCTTGTGTATGAGGCCAATAGTTAGTGACCAAGTCTCAGTACCATATGTCATCACTGACAACACGCACTGATTATAGAATTTCGTCTTGAGGCTCTGCAGTAACTGTGACGAAAAGATGTGCCGTAATTTTCCAAATGCTGCCAATCCGAGCTCTATTCGTCGGCTGACCTCTTTGTAGAAGTTGGACTTGCCTAGTTGAATCGTCTTACCCAAAGAGATATAATGGTCTACAACTTTGATTATATCGCTCTCAACATATGCCGGTATGGGTGCAACATGAGCATTGGACATGATTTTTGTCTTGCTCATGTTCATTTTAAGACCCACCTGTTGGGAGACGATATTAAGGTCGCTGAGCATTGTGCCAAGGTCTTCCAGCGATTCTGCCATGAGGACTATATCGCCAGCAAATTGAAGGTGAGTTATGTGTTCGCCATTGATGTTGATACCATGTCTATGAGGATATAAACATCCTCCAATGCAAAGGTGAACAGTTTTGGAGAAATAACATCTCCCTGTCTCATCCATTTATGCAATGGAATTGGATTCATGCTCTGGTCCTGGAGTCGGATAGACATGGTGGCGTTACTGTACAGATTTTCAACACATCGATATTCCGATAATCGATTTGGCACCGCTGGAGTGACCGCAACACTGTCCAGGTTTCGACAGAATCAAAGGCTTTCTCATAGTCCACAAACGCTAAACAAAGTGGCTGGTTATACTCCGAAGAAGTCCGAAGTCTTCTGTATAACCTGCTGAAGCGTATGGATGTGGTCTATGGTGTAAAAGTCTTTTCGGAACCCGGCTTGTTCGGGAGGCTGAAAGTCGTCAAACCTACGAGCGAGACGATTAGTAATGACTCTCGAAAACAGCTTATAGACATGGCTCAACAGCAAGATGGGCATGTAATTCTTTAAGAGGGTGTTATCCTCTTTCTTAAAGAACAGTATCACCACGCTCCTGTTCCACGCCTCTGGCGTAGTTCCCTCGAGGATGACGGAGTTGAACAGTTTCTGGAGGACCTTAAGTACCGGTGTTCCACCCGCTCTCAGAAGCTTTGTCGTTATTCCGTCTTCCCCCTTGCTGCTTGAGAACCGTCCGGATCTCGTATAGGCTGACATCCGGGATGTCTTCTGTGTAATGTCGGGTAAGGCGGGCTCTTGCATCGCTAGTCGTGCTTGTAGCAGAACTGTGCGATGAGGTGTACAGTTGTCCATAGAACTTCTCGAGCTCTCGTAAAACTTCTGTTCTGAGGAGACAATACTGCCACTATCGGTCTTCACTTTCGTCAACAGACTTTGCCCAATAGACAGAACTCTTGCGAACACTTTGGAGCCTTTGTTGCGCTCTATTGCGTTTTTTATACTACACGTATTAAAGAGACGCAATTCACGTCGCATAGACTTAGAGATCTGTTTATTGAGCGAGCTTTATTTCGACATGTCCACTAAAAACTGCAGTTTCATTTCGCTACGTTCTACCATGAGTTTAAGAGTATGCTCAGGGAGTTTTTGAGTTCTAGCTATGCTCTGGGTTCTACAGAACTTAGACCCAACGGTATGGACAATTTCCACCAGACCGTCATTTATTTCGTCCACAGATCCGCATTCGGCGAGGCATTGGAAGCGAATTTGAAGTTCCAACTGAAATCTCTCTGGGTTTTCGATTTTAGCAGGACTTGGGCAAAGAGTAGATTTCATTAAACAGGATCTTTCTAGCTTTACATTTAAATTTAATGAGCTTCTGATCACTGATCAGAACCTGATCAGATGATCACTGCCAGTTTTGACCCTGTTGATCACTGAGACATCATTAAATATTTGCTTCTTGGTCGTCATGATGAAATCTATCTCGCATTTGTGTCCACCGGGGTGAAGCTACGTCCATTTTGTGTACGACCGCTTCTTAAAAAAGGAGTTCATCAAAAAAAGTCCCTCATTTTCCATGAAGTCAGCCAATCGCTGACCCCGTTGGTTCCGCTGTCCAAATCCGAATTGCCCCACTCTCCGTTCATCGCCATTCCTCACACCTAGCCGCGCATTGAAGTCCCCCATCACAACCGTAAAGTGTGTTTTCGAGGCTTGTATGTCATTTGAAATGTCATCATACATAGCCTCCACTTTATTGTCTGGACATTTTAAGTGAGGCGTGTACACCTGTATGACCTTAAGCGAATACCGTTTGGTTATTCTGAGTATAAGGTATACCACTCTGCTCGACATGCTTTCGATCTTTACAATGTTGTTAACGAGGGACTTGTGGACGAGAAACCCGACACCGTGCTGAGATAGTCGATCGCCCTACCGGTAGTAGAATGTTGCCGGAATTTAGGATTATCGGGTCCTCTCCCTCTCTTCGGACTTCTGATAACCCTAGATTATCCCAGTGAAACTTATTTACTACTTCTTCAAGCTTTATCAACTTCTCGTCGGTCCTCAGTGTGCGTGCGTTGTATGTTGCCAGGGCCAGGGGTCGTTGGGATTGGTAGCTGTACCTCTGCCGGAGATTCTTCGCATCCCCTGTTCCGCCGCCACCTTGGCCGCCACCTATGCACGGAATAGCGAAACTGCCAGGAACGGGGGGGCCGTCTTCTGATTATGTCTATTATATATTAGGAGGTTTTTCCATAGTCACCACGCTTGGCAGGCGGATTGGTGACCGCAGATTTAGTGTTAAGTACTCGGAGGGTGCTGCTGCCCAATTTCCCGGTGTGTGTTCCCTTAGTCGCCTTTTACGACATCCACGGGAGGAAATGGAGGGGTCCTATTTTAATCCGGAACCACCACGGAAAACTCATAACACTCATAACACAAGCTCTGCTTACTTTGGGGCTAGATGATGTGTGAAATGTCCGAGGTTATTTAAAAAAAAGTTGATTAATGAAAAGTAAATTTTATGACTATGACATTTTATATTCTTGCCATATCTTTATTATTGACTCGTATGGAAGCTTAAAGTATGATAATAAAATCTAATAAATATAATCTAACAAAAACTTTTAAAAATTACCATCACAAAATTAATTATTTTTCCGTAGGTACTATAAAATAAAACCATAGTCATCTGTATTGCCAGTGTCTCGCGAGCAGGCACAATGGAAAATGATAAATGGCAACAAAAAATAAACAAAGAGACCCCATTCCCGTTTTAATAATAACTTTGCAGCAAGCTGAGAAGTAATTAATACTTCTTTTCGCAATCCTATTGTTATTTCTTAGCTTTCAAATCAGCTTGCCTTTTCAAATGCATAAGGCCGCTAGCCTAAAAATTCTTGATAAGCTTCCATTAGAAGCTATTAAATTCCTAGTTAATGTCCTTTGTAGAAGTGACCAAAATTTCGCCATTGTCACATTTTGTTTTTCCTTTGCACGAAGGAGGCAAGTATTTGTAGAAGTGGCCGGTGATCAGAAATTTTGTGACTTGAAATCCAATAAAAGATGTGAATAGATAAAATGTACCATCACACAAAATATACACTGACAGCATATGATTGTGAAGGTATTTTATTTATTATATATTCACAGGCAAACAAATAGTCTCTTAATACTATAACTATGATAAATACAGTAGTTGTAAAGCCCATAATAAAAACAAATAAAACAACGGCACAGCAAAAAAAAATGCAGAGAAGCGGTAGACAACATAACATAAATAATAATAATTGTACTTAAACTGTTCGAACTATATTGACTGAAGGTATCAGCAGCTAAAAAGACAAAAAAGACATATTATAAAAGCAACTAAGATACAGAAATGTAGTTATAAAATATAAACATAATTTAGAAGGCAATCTGTGGGTTTTTGATGGAAAATAAGGTACATTTTTATTTTACGCTTAAAACCTTGAACACTCATATAAAAATACCATGTTAGCCCGAAATAAAATATCTGTTATCTGATGTATTTACGTACGCATATATTTATTTAAATATCTTCTTAAAACAAAGCAAACCTTTTTGTTTGATTCAAAAACTGGTCTCTATTTTGTTCGAGTTTTCATAAGCTTTATTAAATCCTCTTTAAATCTAATAACCAATTTTAGACAAAACGAAGACCATAAAATGAAAGATTTTTGTTTTAAAAACCTTGCTTATTTAGTAGAAAATTAATTTATCAAACCGTTTGATGTTTATTCGTTCGGAACGGCGGAAAAATCCATCTTTTTTGTACCGAGTTTAACAATGTCAAAACCAGGATAGCATGAATACAATTGATATTGTTTTAAACTGAAAGAGAAATGTCGATTACAATCGTTAAAACATTGACAGTTGAAGTATCAAAATCACAAGCGTGCGATGCGTGATCTATCATAAAACCTTGGTTTTTTACTTTACGTATTTTTATTAAGTATGTTACGTATTTTTATTTGTTAAATATGTATTGTATTATTATTAAATAAGGTATATAAGTAGTATATTAGCCATGTGGTACCCATAACACAAGCTCTGCTTACTTTGGGGCCAGATGATGCTGTGTGAAATGTCCGTCATTATTTATTTATTTTATACACGTAATTATATCCTTATATTGTTAGCAGACATCCGTGATTTCGCTCCTATTTCTTGTTGCTATTCCAGAACTAATGCTGAGTTGGACGCCAATTTGCAACAGGGTAAGTACAGATGGTCGATGCCGGGAGATACACATTTTTGTACTGTAATACCCAAAAAGTGTACGTACTTATTTTGTTGTTTTAGTGAAGTGCTTTTTTTATAGATGAGTAATTATGTATTTTTCTTTCTGCTTTTGTAATTAACTGTCTACACTTTTATTGTCGCAAATAAATGTATTGTCTTTCTTTCTTTTATGAGCGCTTTTTCTGCGGAGGGCATAGTCCAGACTTTTCAGATTGGTTAGACCATGATGGACGCCTTTGGGCTGCCTATTAGCACTAGCCCAAAGTAGGACACAGAATCATACGATAGTAGCAGTAGTAAATAAATAAATAACCCCGGGCATTTCACAAAGCATCATCTGGCCCCAAAGTAAGCAGAGCTTGTGTTATGGTACCACATGACTAATATACTACTTATATACTGTTTTTTTTTGTAAATTTGTAAATACATACATATCATACATAGAAACACCCAGACCCGAGACAAATACTTGCAGATAATACAAACATTTGTCCCGCGGCGGGAATAGAACCCGCAACCTGCTGCGTCTCAGCCGGGCCTTAGCTCAGCACCACAGAGGTCGTCAAACGTCAAATTAGTAGAAAATGTATGGCAAAAGATCTGTAAGAGATACGACTTTAAACAATTAATGATAACATAGATCCTTTTTACAATTGCAAGGAAAAGGAATCTTAATTAAATTGCCTCTTACAACCTATAACCACACAAATGGCTTAATAATTTCTCCTGAGCTTTTGAAGACATCCTCTAACAAAGCCGAAGATATCCGGCTAAGTCTTGCCGCTTCTATTATCATGTAGATTAATTTTCCGAAAATAATTTGTCTTAGTATGTGCTCTGAGAAACTCGCTTCGAGTTTTGCTATGAAAATTTATGCGAAAATTAATATGGCCTAGCCTGAATATTAGTAAGTTCAAAATTAGCTAAGTACAAGTAATGAGATGGGCAAACGATATCGTAACATCGCGGGTCAAACTTGGATGAGGCTGGCACAGGACCAAAAGGATTGCAGATACACGGAAGGCCTCTATCCAGCAGTGGGCAAAGTTGAGCTGTGGACGATGATGAAGTATTAGGTGTAAGACCCTCCGGCTAGACGGAGCGATGGATCATGCAATGAAGCTGACAGGACGTGAGTCAGAAGAGGCGAAGGGCTCAGTGACGCGCCTTGGAAGAGACAGACGACTGGATAGGTCAACGAAGATAACTATGTATTCAGGTTATTTGATTTTATAATGCAAGAGCATGAAGTGTTTTAACATTTTTAAAGTATACCCAATAAGTGATGGAGTGTTTAATGTCAGTAGACGTTAATTGATGCATTTTGTCGATGCATCCTGGATATGACATGTCACCCTAGGACTTTAATCTTAGCAAAGACTACGAATTTATAAATGGTACATTTTTTGTTTGAAACAAGTAGGTGATTACCTATATTTATTTAGTTACCACAGTATTTATACAACTTCAATAGATCATACAAATCAAAAAGCAATAATAAATCATTAATTAAATTAAGCATTAGTGTAATTATGTATAGCTATGTATATGTATAAATTTGTAAGTAAGGCTTTTATGGCATGTTAAATAAATAAATAATGCTGGACGTTTCACAGCATCATCTAGTCCCAATGAAAGCAGATTTTGTAATGAGTACCACAATACTACTTACATATTTTACTAGCTGTTGCTCGCGATTTCGTCCGCGTAAAATAAATATTAAATAAATATAATAAATATTATTATTACTATGTCCTTCCTTGAGGTTTAAGCTTACTCTATACTATATTTCGTCAAAGTCGATTCAGTAGTTTAGCCGTGAAGTCGTTGTAAATAGATAGACAGGCAGAGTTACTGCGCGCGTGAACCCGAACATACTATCGCGTTCCTTTCTGCCTTTACACCACTAGGATGATTTTTCTGTGAAGTGACGGGTTGCCGGGGGTGGCTTGCTCGATTTCTTTTGTTTTTAAAGACCAATAGGAGCTACGTATTTCGTGGGTCTGGTCAAGTACTAAAACCTCTTTTATTTGTTTTCTTATTTTGACTGATCGAAGACATCTGACATCATCATCAATAGGTTAACATCTGTTTAGTTTTGGCATTTTTATCAATGATTAAATAATAACGTTTATATTAACGTTAACGTTCTTTGTATATTTGTTAACTAAAAAGGTAATTTAGGTAGGTAGGTATACATTAAAGTTAATGAGCTCTAAGTGTTCAATAAATACATTTGTGATTTAAATAAAAAAGGTAGCCAAATGATTAATTAGTTGTAGTAGTTAGTGTTCAACAGATAATTTGTATTTGTAATTTGATAGTATTTTTATGACTAATTTTAACAATATTTTATTGATGACTTTGCAATGGAAAAAGTCATTAAAAAGAACCATTACAAAAAAATATGTTGAGCAGATGTTGACTGCCCGGACTCTATTGGTCAAACAACAAAGAAAAGAAAGACAACAAAAGAAAAGAAAGACAACAAAGAAAAGAAGGTATGGCCTGTAACCCAAAACCAACGCAAGGCAAAATAGTTTCAAACTGGAAAGGCAGAAAGGAACGTGATGGTACCTATTTTGTTACGGAGTTATTTTAAAATTTTAATATCTCCTAAGATGTTGATTAGAATCATGTGATGTCAAAGATAATTTCGTTCACAATTAAATACTTGTGAATAATAACATATTTATTTGGATAAGGATTAATATAATGTTGATAAAACTCCTTTGCAAATAATGCATTAATTTCAAACAAATTTAATTACCATAAAAAAGTTATAGTGACCCAATCTTAAAAGATAAAGATAAAAGAGAACTTTTAAAGAGGAACAATTTCATCATAAATAATTTTTGCGTAACTTAAACCGTTTACGCAGCGCACGCAACGGAAGCTGTCAAAAAGGAATATTTTTTCCCGTTTTTGCAACATTGTCCCTTGATGCTTCGCTCCTATTGGTCGAAGCGTGATGTTATAAAGCCTCATTTATTCCTCGATTAATGAACTATTCAACACAAAATTAATATTTTAATTCAAACGAGTAGTTCCTGAGATAAGCGTTCAAACAAACAAACAAAGTTTTCAGTTTTATAAAATTTGTATAGATCATTGTTGTAAATACTTAATATACATAGTAAATACACAGACATACATAAGTACATACTACTTATGTTACTGACATGTCAGCTCAGTTGGTAGTAGTTCTGCCTGTGCTGTTGGTTGGGGGTTTGATTCCCTCTCAGGACAAACATTTATGTGATGAATATACATAGGTGTTTGTATCTGGGTGTTATGAAGTTTCTTATGTATATATGTATTCTATCAGTCATTTGGTCACCATAATACAAGCTATGTTTAATTTAGGGCTAGATGGTTTTGTGTGGAACGTTCACTAATATTTATTTATTATATATGTTTATTAGCACAACCTTACAACTTTAATAAATCATGAAAGAGCAATAATATGTTGGTTATTGTGCTATATTGTAATTAATATAGTTTAGTGTATAAGGCTCATGTGGCTTGATCTAAATATTAATATAATTAAGTACAATTATCAATATTATTTCTGCACTAACTGATTGGATAATTATCAATTTCTGCAGTTCTGGTTGTACATAATAATAAATTCTAGGACCATCTCAAATTAATTTCATGTACGTGACCACTCTCTCTAGAAAGTGGCTGTGCCTGTAAAAGATGGCTTTTATCGAACAAATACCTTAGAGCTAGTGCATTGAAATAAAAATTCTTAGATTTTAAAGCTCACGTAGCAACTTTATACACATCAGTTCTGGGTAGACTTAAAATTGTTCCCGCTTCGAGTAAAATAGAAAACGTGTGCGGGTTAACAACTCGTTTTATGTTGCTTTCTGCAAATGTATGGTGTGCTTTGTAAACGCGCTAAACGCCTGTCAAAAACGTCTGAGAAACGAAACCATGGAGAAAGAAAATGTTTATTCTCTGACATTATGTAGCGACATAGATTTTATTTTTTAATGTTTTTCTCATGTTGTTTTAGTTTTATGGGCTATTCTGGGCGGAATTTCGACGAGTGTACTGTGACTTCTGGGCATAAATGTCATTTGTCTGTTTGTGAAAAATCGATTCTTCGTCTGTCATTTCGTGGAGTAACATAGCTCTGCTAATTTAATATTTTTTACTTGTTCTTTTGCATTTTTTATTTAGTAATCAAAAAGTTATTCCCGTACCGGGAATCGAACCCGAGCCTCCTGGGTGAAAGCCAGGTATCCTAGCCACTAGACCATACGGGATTGTGAGTATGGGAACGAAATTTAAATTCTGGTTACAGTTAGAAACATTTTTCATTTTCATTGCAATAACGGCATCACAAATCTAACTTTTATTGGCTATTCTGGGCGGAATTTCGACGAGTGTACTGTGACTTCTGGGCATAAATGTCATTTGTCTGTTTGTGAAAAATCGATTCTTCGTCTGTCATTTCATGGAGTAACATAGCTCTGCTAATTTAATATTTTTTACTCGTTCTTTTGCATGTTTTATTTAGTAATCTTGGCAGAATTTTAATAAATAAATTGTGTCTACAGGACGGGTATGGATAATTTAATTATATGTGTATTGTGGTGCAATGTGATTTGAACGACGAGGAATCCAAAGAAAATTCTAGACGCCATTCCGCGTGACGACTAGAATTGGCAATTGACCATCGACTAAGACTAATAACAAACAAACTGACTATAAACTATAAACACTTGACATTGGCAGAATTGACATTAGTATGTCACAGGCCATTAACAAAGAAGAAGAAGAAGACAATAAAAATCATAATTTGGTAGTTGCTCTGCTTTTTGCACTATAGGTTCACGGTATGATTTCCTCCCAGAACAAATATTTGTGTGAAGAACATAGATGTTTGTTCTTTGTCTGGGTGTTATAAAGTATCATAAGTATATATTTAAAGATATTTATGTATTCTTTTAGTCATCTGGTTTTCATAGTACGTGCAATGCTCAGTTTGGGGCTATATGATATTGTGTGAATTGTCCACCAATATATATTTATAGTTATTAATGAATGATGAATTTCGAACATTTAAAACGACAAATAACGAAGCCTCAGTCAGGCTTTGTGATGTAACTTTTTATTTATTTGATTCTAGAAAAATCTACTGAAAATAAGAAGAAGCTGTCATTCTGGTAATTTGAAACACAGTAGATCCTGTACCGGTCCTGATCCGGTACCACAGACACATAGCAATATAATAAACATGTTAAATACAAAAATGTTCACTCAAAACGGGATATATACCATGATATGTGAGTTTTACAGCTTCCCGAAAACTCACATATCATGGTAAATATCGCAGAGTGCATTGTGTAGTAAATTATGTTCAAACCATGATTGTTTCAAAGGATTAAATACAATATTACATAAGTATACATAATATATAATGCCGGACATTTCAAACAGCATCATCTGGTCCCAAAGTAAGCACAGTTTGTGTTATGGGTACCACATGACTGATATACTTCTTATATATATTTTTTTTAAATACATACATATTATACATAGAAACACCCAGACTCGAGATAAACACTTGCAGATCATACAAACATTTGTGCCGCAACGGGAACCCGCAATCTTCTGAGTCTCAGTCGGACCTAATGGCCCACTGCGCCACAGAGGTCGTCAAAAACTTGGCAGTACTAAGTATTTAACTACCTACCCTATTCTATTTTCAAACCAGAAGTGACATAAAGAAACCCTTGATTATAAAAGGTTCGTCTAAAGTAAACGACATTGATGAAGGTTGACACAAGGGCCTTACGATTGCTTATTGACAGTTGTCAAAGCGGCCTATTATAATCATTCCGTAGAAATTTTGTTTGAATAGTTTTGGAAAGTTGTAAACCCTTGCATAGGTTTTTTAATTTAATTTGATGACAGGATGTGTGTAGAGATATTAATAATAAATAGTTTGGTTCTATAATTCCTAGAAATTGATTTAACAAATAATTACAAATAAACAACATTGTTCAAATTGAAACAAAAAATCAAAAAGTTATTCCCGTACCGGGAATCGAACCCGAGCCTCCTGGGTGAAAGCCAGGTATCCTAGCCACTAGACCATACGGGATTGTGAGTCTAGGAACGAAATTTAAATTCTGGTTACAGTTAGGAACATATTTCATTTTCATTGCAATAACGGCATCACAAATCTAACTTTTCCTGAAACTCGTTTCATTATTCAAAAACCCTGAAACTTGGAGATCCGCTATCTAACTCAGAAACCTTTCGGTGGCAGGTTTGATTTATAATCGTTCACCTGATACTTTTTATAGTTCGGAGTAGGGTTCCGTATCAAAACTAAGAGGCAAAGCGGATTCTAGTAAGTAAAGCAAATCGAATTGGATTAAATAAGAAAGAAAAGTTTATTTTGTGTCTTATGATATCATATAAGTACTTATGAACCAACAAGTAAGTAAATTGCAAGCAAAATTGGTCGTCACTCAGCATGTGTTATAAATAACGTTTAGAACGCTTTTATAACGCCGCGTTAGTATGAGCATCGGCACTGTGGTGGCGCACTGTCGTTGTATACCATCATTATTGCAATGTATGTCGATTTACAACAATAAGTGCAGTAAAAACTAAAATAAATATAATAATGTAAATTTAACTACGATACAATATTGAAATTAAAATTAAACGTAAATACAACAGAACATAAAACAAAAATATTTAAGGATAACAAAAAAAATACTTATAAATACCTACAAAAGTCTTACTAAGCACTTAAATCAATCTGAAGTCTAGAACAACCGAACAAAATGAATAAGCATTTTATTGAGATATAACAGGTGTTTTTTATATATACAGGTTTTGGAAATTTTTCAAAATTATAGATATGTGGGGGTTGAAAACGTAAAAAAAGTTATATTTTAGTCGTTTCGAAAAATGTTTGCGAGGTCTACAGCTCACAGAGCCACTAGTTTTTTATTTATAGCTTGTACTATAGGAATAAGATTAAGTTTTAAAAGGTACGGAGTCCTCAGTATGCGAGCTGTTGATACTCGCGCTTGACTGGTTTGGGCGAATACGGTACGGTCAGGTAAATGTGGAATGATAAATGCCACCCATTGTGTAAATAGATAGTATGTGGTTCTTTTTCAGTTGAAAATGCATGGTAAAAGATTATATTGGCGAGCATTTTTGGTAAGTGTTGCATATTCGTTAGGCTAGCAAGGAAAATGTAGATATTCATATAATACGAGTTTAAGTTTCGTATTCTTACCCCTGTTACCACTAATCTGATGCTTACTTCTTCTCTTCTTCGTTAATAGCATGTGTCAATGTCATTGTGCATGATAATGTCAAGTCTTATTTATTATAGACTAGCTGACGCGTGCCCACTTCGTAGAGCAGTTACAACTTCACAAAAAATATTAACGTACTGAAATCGGTAATAAAAAAAGATAGCTATTCAAATTATTGTAATAATTACAGAGATTAACAAAGTTACAGATAAATAATAATAGATGGCGCTATCGGCCACTCGCCCCGTTCCCGTTCCCGTTGTTTTCTTCGCAAAACGGCTAAACATAATCCAACCTGATGCCTATTTGAGATAGGTAACGCATATTATATTTATAATATGTCACGTTTGTCAGTTTAAAAGTTGCATTATACAAATTATACATACAAATACAAATATAAATATAAAACTTTCTTTATTTAATAAAATCACAAGGACCACTTTGAATCGTCTTCTTACATGCTAGTCAATCTAGGTGCCGGTTCCTCCTAACCCCAGTTCAAGAAGAATCCGGCAAGAAACTCGTCTGGTCTTATCACTTTTTTGTACGATCCTTGACAATTTTGTTACGGAAGCCGAGTTGAGCTGGAGCAGATTCATCCCTCCAACTTTTTTGTTATCTAAATAATCAGATATTTTATAATAATCTTTAATAGACAGTGGCCTCAATTCTGTTGGCACCAACCCAACTAATTTTAGCTAAAATTAGGTTCTGAACTGTCAAATTAACCTGCTGCTACCAACTTATCCTAATTTAATTTTATCTAACTTAATTAAGAGTTCCTAATTTAGTTAGATGGTACCAACTGAATAGGTTTTACAAATGCTACTATATACTAACTATATATATTTTAGACAATTCCTAATTTTAGAAATGAACAAACCGAATTGTCACCAGTTTCTGCTTAATTACGTTTTTAAATTTGCCAATCGACAAATCTAACACGTCGCTTGTCGTCGCTATAATAATAATAATATAAGATATTTGTTCAGATAACAGTCTACAAAGTGTTAGTAATAAAAAGTATAATGCATTAGTACTACTTATATAACTGTTAACTGAATTTTCAGCTCAGTTGGTAGTAGCTTTGCCTTCTGCACTGTTGGTTTTGGTTCATTTCCACCCAGGACATTTTGTGTGATGAATATGGGTGTTTGTTCTGTGTCAGGGTGCTATAATGTATCATAAAAATATTTAAAAATATATAAGTATTCTGTCAGTCATCTGCTCACCATAATACCAGCTATGCTTAGTTTTGGGCTAGATGTTGTGATGTACATTGTCCACCTATATTTAATATAACTAAAATATATTTCGTTCTCCGGGAGAGCTTCCACAACAGCGTATATGCATAACTGTTTGCAATTTCTTTTTGAATGCTGTTGTTGCTCAAGCGCAACTCAGTAGTGAGGATGTCTTTAACGCCAGATGGCGTTAAATGTGACTGCGCGCATTGGTGATAAGCATGAAGCACCACAGAAGTGCAGGAGTCGCTACAGCGTTTTAAAAACGTTATTGACCACCTCTGTGGCGTAGTTGGCCTGAAAAGCAGAAGGTCGCGGGTTCGATTCCCGCCGCAGGACAAATGTTTGTATGATTTGCAAGTATTTGTCTCACATGGGTGTTTTTCTGTGTAATAAGTATGCTTTACAAAAAAAATGTATATGTAGTATGTATATCTATCATCTGGTATCCATAACACAACCTATGCTTAGTTTGGGGCTAGATGAGGCTGTCTGAATTGTCTGGCATTATTTATTGATTTATTGAATTGGAACCGCAGAGCATTATAACCTTTCGAGTATGCTGAAACTGTATGAACATTGTGCGAGCCTGCGGGACAGCATATTGGCCCTGACTGACATTAGTCTGCGTTCCCACTTCATATCGGCGTCGTCCTACAATTTATCGGCTACGCATTACGTTGTAATATTAGAATGTGCCTAACGAGTAAAAGCATTTTGCTTTAGGCTACATCTAATTATTTGGGAGTCTGATTTAGGTCCGGCTTAGGTCTTAAAAAAGCAAGAACAATCTAGATACCGATGTCAAAACACATCTACGGAGGAGGGCGTTGATGTGCGTAACACAGTATAATTTATACTACCACGGGCTTCACCGTTTTTCATTATGTTTTTGATTAATATTGTTTGTGGTTCCAACTAAAGATTTATTGTTATCTTTAATTCTGTGATGTATTATGAAATTTTAAGTCTAGTTTTCTCAGCTTTTATAATAAGTATAATCATTGTTAAACTAGATTGTAAAATAATTATGAAGTCAATTGAAATTCGAAATAGGTCTTAAGACCATGGTTTTTAAAAATAAAACTCAAATTGAGAATGATTGTTTTTAACTGTTTGGGATTCAATTCTGTATCAAAATGTATGCTATAGTTCTCGCCCTCGTCTTTTGTCCTTACATATTTTTTTAGATACAAGTTACTCAAAGAGTTGGTTAGAGCTTCGTCTCTATACACAAAACACTAGAGTACATTTATTTTCTATCAAAAATCACCTCTATTTAGACAAACGAGATGTCGTAAATTTCATTTCTTTTCACATTTCGAAAGTAGGTAGATGTATCTCTGATCTGGCATACCTGACGGACATAACGAATGGTACAGTCGACTGTCGTCATACTCACATCATGCTCCTCTATCAACACTTTGGCAAAGGCAAACATTGATATTGACATCGATAAATAAGTTAAAACACATACTCAATGATAAGTTAGTCTTGGCAGTCAATCGCAGTTTACACATTATATTTATTTGTTTGAATTTTTAATTTAAATTTTACAAAATTTTAAAAATATTGTTGTTTCTAGAAACTGTCGTCTGCTATTGAGTATATCTACTTAACTACAAGTTGAAACTTTTAATTGGCCCTCGGCATAAGATATATATATATACATATATCTGACAATTAGAGGGTAGTTTAAGAACATGAATTTCGCATTGAAATCAGCCTTGGGACCTATGATGTAGATTCAAGTTGTTGTTACTTATCGAGTGTATGTTTACTTAGGTGCTAAGAAGTATATCTACAATTCAATTGACCGAGATTACATTGGCAGGTTACACAATATTATCTGAGGTATTTATTCGGTAAACATAATTTTCTTCAAAGTGATATTTAAGTTTACGAGTTTTATTGTTGTATTTATTTTTCTAGGGCCGCCGGTAGGATTGCCCGCCACGCAAGTCTTAACGATGTCATTCGTCGGGCACTTACTAGCTTCAACGTACCAGCTGTTTTCGATCCAAACGGTCTGATACGTGATGATGGTAAGGTCCTTTGGGAGATGGGTAGGCCATTAGTGTGGGATGGAACACGCGTAGAGACCTTGACCGCATCTCATCTGTCGGGGACTTCCGTTAGAGTTGGTGCCGAGGACCTCAAAAGGCGCAAATATGCCGGTCTTGATAATGCCTACATATTTGACCTTTTTGGAATCGAGACCCTGCCCTGAGGGGATCAGGAGCCCACCGCGTTTTCAAAATTATTTCACGGCGTCACCAAGAGCTGGCTCAGCGTATTAGCATTGCCATTCAACATGCCAATGCCGCCAAGGACATGGGAACACTGCCCTCTGGTATTGATCTGTATCAGTTTAGCAATATAGAGATCGTCTTAAACGTTCCTTAGATAGCTCAACTGTTTTACATGTATTTTATATTATTCTGTAAATTTCTGTTAATATTTCTGTAAATAAGTTTACGAGTACATCTCTTTGATCTTATTTTTACGTTACTTAGATCATTGTGGATATCTAAGAGTAGTCTAAGGCATGTTTAAACAATTACATTTACGTTACAATTCTAAAATACGAAAGACGAATAAATAACGAAATGTTCTTTACGGTTTATTTACAAAATTCACTTTGTTATTAATTTAAATTAAAAATAATTAAACACCAGACTAACCGTGTCTGCGAAATGTAGAGCTATGCGTAATTACGAATAGGTAGGTATATTTTGTTTATTTAATAGGTTAGTTTGGGAAATGGGCCACAAAACAGGCTATCAAGTATATACATTTGTTGTTGATAGTTTTAACTGTCGCATATGAAAGCTATATAATATACTTCAGTTACAATCAATTTAAAAAAACAAAAATCAGATATGGTCTGTATCACGACTGTATCCCCGAGTTCGGTTCAGATACTTCAGATCTCTAGTAACTTAGTTCTTAAAGTCAAGTTAGAGGTACTTCTAAATTTTTTTATCTTATTCTTTTATGGGCTTAATGCTATTAGCATTTTCTACCTGCCAACCTGCAAGGTAGAGAAAATAAAAAGTAGGCGTGCTAACCATAATCTGAGAGAATAAGGAAATAAAACAGTACAAATATAAAATAAAATCCAAAATATTATTAAAATCTTTATAATAAAAATCAATTGCTGTTCGTTAGTCTCGCTAAAACTCGAGAACGGCTGGACTGATTTAGCTGATTTTGGTGTTGAAATGTTTGGCGTAGTCCAGGGAAGGTTTAAACGGTGAGAAAATTTGTGGCATTGCAACGCATGCCGGGTGTACCCGGCAGTATATAAATATATATTATGTACATATTAAAATGCGATAGCAATAAGTAAAATACATTTATAATACATACAATAACATTAATCTATTATAGAATTACATAGCTATAAAAGAGGTATTGTAGATATGTAAAATAGTACGAGTGACGAATTAAGGTTTAAGGATTTATTTCTCGCAAGAATTACAAATTCACTTACAGCGAAATGCTATTTACTAAAAGTTATATAAAATGTGCCGTCATGCATACGTTCAGTTAGTGCATCGAGCATCGAGCAAGCAATCGGCTGAGAAACAAGGGGATGTGGGTTAGATTCTGTGTTTATGGTTGACATTTTGGTGTATTCCTATAAGATTAATTAAAATCAGAAAAACTACTGATCTTAAACTTTACTCAGAATGTATTCTATGAGTTTTTTAAGCACTGGTTTACTGGGTGCAGATTTTATTTTAGTAGGGAGAGAATGCCATAAACCAACGGCAACCACTTTAAAAGATTTAGCACGTTAAGAGGTTGAGTGATTTGAAGTTGCCAGAAGAAAAGTATCGGTTGAATACTGTATTGAAGATATGTACATGCTTTGCACAGTAGTTAGGTAGTAAGGAATCAATTTAAGTCAATTTAAATTTGAAACCGGTAAATAAAACGACTGAGGGACCACTTATCAGATCAAATGTAATTTGATTAATAGTTTAGCAGCAGTTATCTGTAATATATATAACATGAATGGTTTAGGAATGAAAATGATACATATAACTAAAAACAATTCTGTATAGTTCTGTACCACGCATTGGGATATAATTGTAAAGATTCATTCATACAAACTTACAAATGTCAAACATACAAACTTTTCTTTCACACACACACATATACACACACACACACGCACACACACACATACACACTCGCAGACATACTTAACAGTTTTATTTTAATCTTTTTAATTTGTTTTAATTTGTTTATATCATCATACTTACCTACATTTGAATGCTCATTATTAATATGTACTTACCGCACAACCTATTTGTTAACTTCTCTAGAATTTCTCTAACTTAATTGCACCCATATTGAGGGTGGACGCTGATACCTTTCATACAGGATTTTTATTATCTTAGTTTAGATATCAGTTTTATCACATGACCTTGTAACTTCCTTAGGTTAAGAAATTATGTATAACTCTAACTTGTACTTATTGTTAAGCTAAGGTGCTTAATAAACAATTTCAATAGTAAAGAAACTCAATAGGTAAATAATAATAATAATAATAATGCCGGACATTTCACACAACATCAGCTAGCCCGAAAGTAAGCAGAGCTTGTGTTATGGGTACCACATGACTGATATACTACTTATATACTTTTTTTTTGTAAATACATACATATTATATAGAAACACCAAGACCCGAGACAAATACTTTCAGATCATACAAACATTTGTCCCGAACAACACAACATCATCTGGCCCCAAAGTAAGCAGAGCTTTTGTTATTGGAACCACATGACTGATATAGATACTATTTATACACCCAGACACGAGACAAATAATATCATACATACATATGTCCCGCGACGGGAATGGAACACGCAGCCTTCTGCGTATCAGCTGGGCCTTGGCCTACTGTGCCACTGATGTCGCCAAATAAGTATTTATGAACTACATGAATAAAGTATGTACGTTAAATTTGTTACGTTACGGTGCCTTTGCTATCACTTATTTTTATATTATTATAAACGAAAATCTATTGCCTTTAGTCTCGCAATCTATCGAAAATGGCCCAAGGTATTGGTTTTTTTTTGTTTAATTTAATAAATTTTAGATGGTACGGAGTTCACCAGGTCATCCTTTCACTTATAAATATCTAACAATCATGGTTCAACTCATGTTTCATAACCACACAAAATGGATGCTTTCCGAAAGTTGGTTTCCGTCATAATGACAGAGGGCTGTGTCTCCTTATTTTGCCACTTTCCAACCTTTTTTATAGATTTTAGAGATAATTGTTATAAATCTGTTATAACCGTGTTATTAATAGGTGTCCAAAGCTTAGAGTGCTCTGGATGTCAATGTCACTAGCGCAGTCATATAACCTGACTGCGACTGCGACTTCGCACGCGTGGTACCTACATCAAAAGTAGCCTATGTCCTTCTACAAAGTCCCATATATCTCCATACTTAAATTCATCAAAATCGGTTCGGCGGTTTAGGCATGAAAACCTAAACCTAACAAACATACAGACAGAGTTACTGTCGCATTTTTAATATTAGATGATGACTCGGGATATATTATGTTTTTGTTTGTTTTCATAATTTTGAGTTGGATTATAAATACGAGTGCCAAAGTAATAGTTTAAGTTTAAAAAGTGTATCCTATCTGTTTGACTGTCAGCTTGTGTGTCTATCTGTCTGTTTGTCTGTTTATCTTCTTGACCGAGCGAGCGCAAAGCACGAGCGAGTGTCTTCGTTTCAGTTTAGGCAAAAATGCTTTCAAATGTCTGTTCGGCCGGCGTCCGGCAGGCGTCTGTCCGGATGTTCTCCTCTACAGTTCGCATTCCTTAACTGATTCTTGTAAAATTTTGTGAGCAGGTTTTAGAGCTATATATAATTTTTTAGTCGATTCAGTTTTTGGAAATTTTTCAAAATAGCCGAGATATGGGGGTTGAAAACGTAAATAAAGTTATATATCAGTCATTTCAAAAAATGTTCGCGAGGTTTACAGCTCACAGAGCCACTCGTTTTACTGTAAACTACTGAACGGATCTTGATGAAACTTGGTATGGATAAATATAGTATCTTGGGGATTGGCATAGGCTTTATAATGTAGAACCACGCGTGAGGACCCGCAGGCAGCTGCTATTAAAAAATATGTTTTTGTCACGGCTTTATTACGGCAGTAAATGACGGTTGCTATTTTCTATGAAACTAGAGCTTAAAGGTCTGATAGCAATTACATGTACTCTCGTCACGGTTCACGTACCTCGAAAACATGTCTTTGATGTACCCGCACGTTCGTACCTGCTCGTAATTATACTGTAGCTTAATTTTGGAGATTTACCCAAATTTTGGAGATTTTAGATCAGGGAATCAGATAGGGCAAAGTTTGCAGAAGTTGTGAGGTATCTTTTGGTTAGTGGTTTTAAACTTTCGATCTAAACTTTGATCCAGTGATTTTACTGAAAATGGAAGCATTTGATTCTGGTTACTTCACAGTTAAGTCAGGGGTACTTATGAAAGCTTATCTCGTTAAACTTAGTATCAAAGAACTTGTTTTTGTTATATATTTTTATTTATTTTTTATTTGGGAAAACATTACTTTCACACAGAACTATTTTATAATATTACTAAATAAAATGAATCAAATGAATAAATAAATGAAAATTAAATGTTATACGTAGAAATCGTAACCACGTGAAGACCGCCGATTGCAGAACATCTTACATTTATGTTAGTGTACTTTAAGGTATCAATTCAAGGTTTAGATTTCTTAATATTTGTTTTGTAGTATTCTTAATAAGCTATTATTAATTTATTATTTTAAGATTTAAATATCAAACGCTGATTGAGATTAAAAGTGTACTATAGGAATATACAAAGTTTAATTGCTTCTCAACAAAATGTCCCTAGCTATTAATAAACGAACCATACTGATGCTCCCTAGTCGCATAAAGCGCTGTCATAAATTTAAAAGCGCTTTACACCCATTCATCATTGATGACCAGGTGCAGTTAAAAAAACACAGATACCCTTATTTTTCACATTGCGTCGCTATCCATCAAAGTCCTAAAACAAAGAGGGGAAATGGCGCTCGCAAAGCTGTTAAAATGTATGCGATATTTAGTGAATACCTACATTTTTTATAACCTTGTTAGGGCCTTAATATACATGCATCTTTTTAGTCACACAACTCTTTATAGGACATTATGGGTAAACATTTAATGGCAGATTACTTCCTGTGACGTTCACAAGGGCACGGTCGAAGGATTTCTATGATACATTTTGATAAACACGGGTTTTACTCATGTATTATTTTGTTGTTTTTTTTATGAAGGCATGAAGGTATCGTATTGGTATCACACAAATCTTCACTTTAAAAAACTTTCGTGAGTTGTACTATACATTTTGATAAACACGGGTATCATGTATTATTGCACGATGGATGCACCGACACTGTTTCCATTACCTTTTACTGTTAATATTATTATTATTATTATTATTATAATAAACTTTATATTATTAATAATACCAATACGATGCACACAAAAACCCTGGATTCTATAATTTACTAACTAAAATGTCCTATAATACAAACGACCTTATTTTGCTGTCATCAAAGTCTGAATTAGAGTAACACTTACATGACACTTCTTAAATTTATTGAATTGGTGTGTGATTGACGTTTCAGCGCATTTAAGTCATCATGTAAGGAGGTGTTGATTATAACTGCGGTACATTCAGGCAAACTATATTCAATAACGGAATAAAATGTCGATTTTAGCTTATTTAGAGCTGTCATTTAAAAGTTTAACTCTAATTTGAACTTTGGAGTAAGCAAAATAAGGTCATTTGTATATTAGGAAATTGATACTAGTCCGATGAAACCACAGAATCAAAGCCAATGTCTGAAATCAGAAGACTTATCAAAAGATAATAATTATGACGTCACTACGGCTAATGAGTTGTTCTGTAAAATCGGGGTAAGTAGATTGGCCAGCTGTGAATGATTTATCTATTTAATTTTTAATACCCAAAAGATATTCAACGAGTCCCATAATTGTAACTCGTTTGTATCATTAGAATCGATTTTGAGTTTCTTATTCGCACAAAAAGATGTTAAAATATTTGACGCTATTAGATCTTTCTTGTTGTGCCTTGAGGCTGATTATTTTATATTCAGTCCTGTCCCAATATACAATCTATCCCTTTACTTTACTCTTGCCGTTTATCCGTGAAATAACAACAAACTACTAAACAGAGACACTTTCAAATTGAATATTATTATGAAATAGCAGCTGCCCGCGGCTTCGCACGCGTACTTTCATAAAAAGTTGCCTCGAGATGCAATCAATATGCATGTCAAATTGTATTAAAATATTTTCAGCAGTTTACACGTGAAAAGGTAACATACAGACAAATAGACAGAGTTACTTTTATTAATAAGATACATATGGATTCTATGAAACACAACTTGGTCACATTTTTTGTAAGGATACAATCCTCATTACAATTTCCCGTTCTATTTCAAATCCGATCATCATTCGACTGTCACTCAATGCTCGAAGTCGATCAATCAATCTGAACGAGGAGTGTATCAACAGCTCAAGCAAGCCATTTATCTTGGGCCAATGTAGCAAACAAATTAAACACTTTAATACATAAGGCGTGACTAAAAAAGAAAGGGGACGAGAAAAAGCTCCATCGTTTAGCAAGGATGTAAAATTAATGAAACTAGAAGTGGCACGTAGCTGAGGCAAAGTGGTCTGCTGCGTTTAGCAGAATCCCCTGATATAGTACTCGACTCGACGCAGGGAGCACATCGATTAGCGGAATCCATGTCCGGCTTAACGCAGGGAAAATTCAAATAATAATAATAATCCCAGACATTTCACATAGCATTATCTGGCCCCAAAGTAAGCAGAGCTTGTGTTATGGGTACCACATGACTGATATACTACTTATATACTTTTTTTTTGTAAATAAATACATATTATACATAGAAACACCCAGACCCGAGACAAATAACGTGCAGATCATACAAACATTTGTCCTGCGGCGGGAATCGAACCCGCAACCTTCTGCGTCTCAACCGAACCTTAGCCAACTGCGCCACAGAGGTCGTCAATATGTTTTTATCAATACTATCACAATGATCACTTTGAAACGTCTTACTACACTAGAGCTCTGAAAATTGTAAACGGGCATTACTCGAAACCGACAGCGCCAAATGAATTTAGTTAACCAAAATTCAGATTTTCAGCGGCAAATTGTATTCGACAATACTATTTAATTCTCCCTAAATACCTACCGTCAGTTCCTGAACATCACAGCTCTATGTCAACCGATAACCATCAGACGCGAGTCGTAGCTTCAGCAAAAAATCCGTCCCCTCGATATCCGGATTCTAAATCCGTCCCCCCTCTGACATCCAGAACCTTTGATTAGTAATTTTGGACGCCGAGTCTGTTGTCTTTTGAGGCATTTTTTGTAGATCGTTAGAATCAATTAAAGCTATACCAAGATAACAAGGGCAAAAATATTAGATAATGTTTTGTGTAATCAAATAATTTTGATTATATAAGCCAATATTGAATAAGGCTAAACTACTTAAACGCCACATTAACTAACAAATGTTTAAAGTTACATTTTGATAAACACGGCTTTAATCACGTACTTATTATTTTGCCGATAGACGGTTTGCACCGTGCTAACCGTGAACTCGAGCGGCAACGAGCGGACCGCGGATCAAACTCACCCTAATGAAGATTCTCTAGATGAATCGAAACTGTTTCGGTGCCTCCATCGACATAATAATATTAATAAATATTATTGGACAATGCACACAACAACAACTAGCCCCAAATTATGTATGCATTGCATATGTTATGGTGACTAGATGACTGATAGTATTCTTAAATATTTTAAAATACATACTTATGATCTTTATAACACACAGCCACAGAACGAAAACCTGTGTTCATCACACGAATGATTACCCTGGGAGGGAATCGAACCCTCAACCTACCGCGCAGACGGCACAGCTACCACCAACTGAGCGTACAGGCCAGTTAAAGCCATACGTATTAAAAACCCGTGGTTACCAAAATGTTTAGTACAACTCACAAAAGTTTTCAAAGTAAAATGACTTAAGGATAATAATAAAAAAAGAATGCTGAAAATTTCTCACAGCAGCATGTAGCCTCAAAGTAAACAGAGCTTGTGTTATAGGAACCACATGACTAATATACTTTTTTTGTAAATACATACATATTGTACATAGAAACGCACCCAATCCATACAAATACAAATGCAATTCATACATCGGTATAATTAAATTATTAAAAGGCTTAATAACAGATAATACATATATGTTTTTGTATGTATGCGTGGTTATGATATTCTGCTTTCAAGTAAAAATAGTTTAATTAAATTAGTTACTTACATGTATTTATTTAACCTTTTGTAAACATACGCTGGCAATTCTGTTGTTTCGCCGGACTAGCTAAAATTTTCTATAATATGGACGACCTTTTTTTGCTACATTTATAGTTCAAATTAGAGTACACATTTTAAATCACAGTTCTAAAATAAGGTAAAATTATATTTTGTTTTATTGCTATAATTTTTATTCCAATGAATTCTTTTATCGAAAATCATGTATGGGGTGTTTGATAAAAGCTGCGGCAAATAACCGCAATTTATATCAACACCTGCTTATATGATGACTAAATTGAGCTAAAACACGTCAGTTATACGTTAATTTAAGAAGTTTCACTAAATAATGTTATTCTAATTGAGACTTTAATACAAACAAAATAAATTCGTTTTTGTTTTAGGAAATTTTAGTTACTCTAGCGAAACAACTGAATTGAGGCCAATATCTACAATAACTAGCTATTGTATATGTCATTGTATGGCTTTGCAACGTTGTATGATAATTTCAATTTGTTATGCAAGGAGCATTATATGTAATTGTATTAATAAGCCATACTTCTATGCTTCATCTCCTGCTGAGCTTAAGGCGACTCCAGATCAAATAATCTTGACACATATTCACGGCACTTAAATAGATTTTTTCAGAAATATTAAAATATGCAATTCTGAAAAAAGTTTTACGAGTAATGTTTTCATTTGCGTACTTTCCGCCTATTAGTGTAAATTGAAAATTAAATTACTGTCAACTCTAGAAGAAGATGATAATTATAGAAAATTTTGGACATTAATTATTAATTAAATGATTAAACTAATAATAACTTAACATAACAATTTGAAACAAGGATGTACGAGGTCAAATAAAGAAAATACATACCATATACCTATTATTACTGTTATTTTTATCAATTACCGAGCAAATAGCCAATATACCGGTAAAAATGAATCATTTTATCAATAAAAAAGTTAATTTGCTGAGTGAATAGTCTTAAAGAATTACATTTAAAATAGGTATTTCCGGATGATTCAATCCCTTTAAAGTATTTCTGGAATGTCAAAACGAACTCTTATCTGCATTTAGAATCGTCTAGACATTTGGCTACAGCCGACTTCTGCTTAGACCGAAATTAGTCAAAGACCTATTTCGTCTGTCCTTTTAGCTAGATTAATATAACCGTTTGTCATTGGTATTTCCTTGATCACTCTTGTCACTCATGAGATTTCTTTATGAGGTCTAAAAAAGGAATTTAATAGTGGCCTTATGATCTGAAGGTGGTGGGTTCGAATCCTGTCGTGCACCAGTTTTGATGTTTCATGTGCGGTATATATCATTACTCTTAAACGGCGAATATCGTGAAGAAACAGCATTTGTTCGAGAATATGTGACAAGTGCTTGAAAGGAGCCTCTCAGGTAATTTTAGTCCACGGTCACGACAAGTTGTTTTGAAGCATGTGAAAGCACAATGCACTGGTTCGAAATAACTTGTCACACGATAAGAAGAAGAAGCATAGAGACTAGAATGTTAAGATAGCGGCCAACTACGCCATATTCTTTCCATCCATATAAGCTATAGACTCTATTATGGTGACTCTATAATTACTAGTTACCAGCTGTGCGATCAAAACATGACCTTATGACGTGGGTATTGGACTTCTTGTTTAATATATATATATAGTTAGATTTAGGTATTATATATGTTACTAGCTCTCCCGTTCGCGACTTCTTTCGCGCGTATTATAAACTAAAAAAAATCGGGTTACACTCCGGGAGTGCCGACAGAAGTGAAAACTTATTTTGGCGCGTTAGAGTTTTGTATTAAATCACTTCAAAATCAGTAATTATGGCGACTGCCAATCAAATACTGAACGAACACAGATGATGCAATATTTTGTGTTCAGAATGTAGATAATATATCAAAGAACCTAACTCAGTAAACTTCTCCATACAAAAGTAGACTGTGAACATGTGAATTAGGGTTTATAATCAAATGGGGCGAGCGCGGCAGCCGGCTGCGTCTCGGTAACGGTGTCGCGAATCCAGAGGTTTTACCTCATCTAAAAATATGCGTGCTAAAAGAAGTTTTCACTTGAAAAATAAAATAAAAATAATATCTAATTGACAACCTCTGTGGCGCAATGGGCTAAGATCCGACTGAGACGCAGAAGGTTGCGGGTTCAATTCCCGCCGCGGGACAAATGTTTGTATGATCTGCACTTGAACACACAAAAAAAAACATGTGTGCAATTCACACGTGGTAGAAGTGAAACCTTCAAAAATTTAGGCTTCAAGATAATGAGACGAATAAGAGTATAAAAAACACTGTATAATGCTTCCTATCTCATTTTTTCCAACGTTAAATCTTATGAATTTATGTGTCTGTCTCTTTTTATTGTCGCTTGTTCGTTTCATCGACTTTCAAATCACAACGATGCTAAAGAAGTTTTCACATCAAAAATTCATCAAAATTAGGCCGGCCGTTTAGGACGAGTTTAAATACAAACACACGCACAAAAGATTTATATATATAAAGATAATACCTATATCTAACTAACTATGATTGGATTTTTTCACCCGTAGTCAAGTCAACCAATAATAATACCTATCCCTTTGGTCGAAATTTGACCATAATTAATTCATAATTAATTACGCGTTTTCAAAATTATTTCTCGGCGTCTGGTAGATACGTTGCATGACCCAAGAGCTGGCTCCTATCTGGCTCAGCGTATTAGCATTGCCATTCAACGTGGTAATGCCGCCAGTATCTTGAGAACGCTGCCCTCTGGCAGTGATCTGGGTCAGTTCAGCTATCTATAAATCGTTTTAAACGGTCCATAGATAGCTCGACTGTTTCACTTGTATTTTATATTATTTTGTACATTTCTGTAATTATTTCTGTAAATAAAAAAAATTGCATTCTGCACTTCTTCCCTATTTAAACTGAAATTTCATACTGTTAAGTTTTTGCTTCACGTATTAATATAACATAGATATTAATAATAAATAATTATATATATTAAATTTTATATTTTTATTATTTTATATATTAAAGTTTTATAATTATAATAATAAAAAATAATTTCACAAAGCATCATCTGGCCCCAAGGTAAGCAGAGCTTGTGTTATAAGTACCACATGATAGTTATTCTTTTTTTAAACGACTTAAAAAAAATGAGGTTCTTAATTCATTTTCTTTAATATTATGAAATTATGAAATTTCATCAAAATCGGTTAAGTAGTTTGGTTTTTAAATCAAAATAGCTCGATAAAATATGTTATCCAAATAAACGAATTCGTATTTAGCTTTCCTGTGACTTTCCAGAGGTGTTTACGAATTTCCAAAAATTTTAATGTAGGTATCTACTAAAAAGCGTACAATATTGAAGTGAAAACTTCTTTTAGCGCGGTACGCATATTTTTAGATGAGGTAAAACCTCTAGATTCGCGACACCGTTACCATCTGGAGCGAGACGCAGCCGGCTGCCGAGCTCGCCCCATTTGATTATAAAACTTAATTCACATGTTTACAATCTACTTTTGTATGGAGAAGTTTACTGAGTTAGGTTCTTTGATATATTATCTACATTCTGAACAAAAAATATTGCATCATCTGTGTTCGTTCAGTATTTGATTGGCAGTCGCCATAATTACTGATATTGAAGTGATTTATTACTAAACTCTAACGCGCCAAAATAAGTTTTCACTTCTGACGGCACTCCCGGAGTGCAACCCAATTTTTTTTAAATCGACTATAAAAAAAGGAAGAGTTTCTCATTCCGGTTCATTTTATAAGTTGAAATTTCATTCATTGGAGTTTGTTTTTTTTTCAGTTTTTTAAACGTGATTATTTGTAAACACATACGTGTTATACATAGAACCACGCACCATTGGTGAAATCTGTATCAAAACATGCCAAAATTTAATTTGTGTGTGTTTGAGTGAGAGAATGAGTTTATATTCGTTTCGTGTGGTGTGGTCTTAGCTGTGAAAAACAATGGTGAGCATATTTTTTTTAATTTCTTTCGCTTAAATACTATCAATTAGTTAACTGGCTACCCACGGCAACACACTTCAAGTAACTGCCTCTACCATTCGATTTACGATCCAAGTTTTACGGTAACCTTTAATGGCCTCTTCTTTACTACCTCGTACGACGTCACTGGGTAGATGTAGGTATATCTAGTTAATGGGTAGGAACTGTCCGTCAACGGATCCACGGAAAGGAAGGATATTTATTTCAGGAGATTTTATTCGAAAAACTTTGACAAGATTTACTTTCATATTTTGAACTTCAATAGGTCGGGGACATCAATGATATTTAGTTATCGGAAATGCGGTTAATGGTTTTCCGCTATGCTTTGTTTTTTGATAAGACTAGGTATAAAAAATCATATTTTATGGTCATAACAAGCTTAAGCTGGACCAGGGCGAGTTTATTGTCAATTCTTTTCGTACTTGGGTTAGGAATTGGCACCTAAATTCACCTAGTAAATATGTAAGACATTTCAAAGTGATCTTTGTGATTGTATTGAATAAAAACATTATATAAATTTGGTTTTGTGAGTGAAATAGTTTTCAGATACAAGTTGTATTAAAATTTATATTTTTATATAATTTTTGATAATATAAAAATCTTACGGGAGAGAATAGTTAGATGTCTCAGAGCATAGGGACGGTCGGAGGATTTGACAGAAACCTTTGCCCATCAATATGACGAAATAATTTAAATAAATATTGAATTATAAGTTTGCGATTGAAAAAAGAAAAAAAACAAAAAAGTACAAGAACTAATAATAGCAGATCACATTAGTTCGTCGAACTCCTAGAACCCCTAATATCGGCACGCGCCTAAGGGCAACAAACGTCATTTCTACGTTTCAAGAGTGAACGAACCCGAATATCAGACGTGTCGTGGCTTGCGCCGTTCTATTTTTATATTCGGATGCCGACTGAGGGCGGCCCGCTCCCCCCTTCTTTTGTTCCTATTTTGTTCAAAAAATAGATCTCTCTGAAGGGTGTTTCATGCGCGTGAGTGTGAGTCAGTGGCGGTCGGCTCGCCGGCTTGCGTGCTTCCCGACGGAAGCGCCTTTTCTATACTGGATTCTTGTCGGTCAGTTATTCTATCTTGGTTTAACTTTTTCAGTAATTTGTCGGTCAGTTTTGAGTGGCTGTTCTGAGAGTATTTCTGTGGTGATAGTGATGTGCAATTTGAAATTGGAAACTCTTCTGTTGCGGTATGTCTACTGATTTATTTTTATTAACGGTTTTAAATGAAGGTTATGGGTTATCTTATAATCGAACACTAACTAACGCGTTGCTACAAAGTTACACTATACATTAACGTCACGTAAATAAAATAAGTGATTACATATACGATAGACCATGACTTACAGAATGTCTAACGAGGGTAAATAGAGCCATATCTTAACATTTAGAGCACTTCCAGGCATAGGGTTGCTCCCTATGCCTGGAAATGCTCTATATGTCATGTATATTAGATTGTTATATTTTTTTTATTAAATTTATCGAGCTGTGACGTTTTCACCGAAAAAAGGCCATTACCACATGTTTATGTAGCTAGATTTTATGCGAAAAGTCTTTATGTAAGTTTTCACAGAAAAATAGCAATTAGGTATACCATTTTATTCAATAGGTACTTGTTAGAAGCAAAATATAATATTTATTTGTGAATAAATGGGCTAAAAACGTTTTTGAAAAGTTTCCATCTTATTAATTTTTAAACATTATCATCATCATTATGGGGCAGCTCCAACAGCTGCCTGCAACTTATAGCAGGAAGGTTAGACACAGACTGCATCTTCATGAAACACTGCACAGAGGTTCACCATTCGCACCGTTCATGTAATAATGTGGTTGTGGTTTGTGTGGTTAATTTCTTTGTTTTATTTATGTTGTTTTGTGTTTTTTTTTCACTCTAGGCTCTAATTTGTACATATAATGAAGGCTGAAATAAATGAAATGAAATTGAATTGAATTATCATAATTGTATTGTAACTTTCTTGGAAGGTACGTAGCATCTACAACAAAATTTTACGAACTTGGTATAGGTGGTGAAACCCCACATTAGAAACGCAAGCTACTAAATTGAACAGCACCTATAACTTTTAAGACAGTGCCCACAGACGATATCTTTTAAATGGACAAAATGAATCATTTTTACCGCTATTAGTGTCTATCTGCTCGTTATTCAAAGGAAAAATTGTTTTAAAACATATATATATATTCAATATTTTGACTTCTACTTCCTCGTTTTTAAATTGTTTATAAAGTAACTGTTACTTCAATAATTTTAGTATGAAATTGTGTCTAAAATATTAAAAAATCATCATCTTCTCCTAAAACTGACGTCTTTTTAACTTTCCGATTACACTTATAGGCTAAGAGCAAGCTAATTCAAACATTACTTGTTAAACTTTTTTCAGAATTCCTTATTTGAATGTTTTCTGATAAAAAGCGATTTGAGCGCCCCGTGAATACGCGTCAAAATCATTTGATCAGTCGTCTTAAGTTTTATATTTATATTATTATATTATATTAATATTATTATCATCATTCACACGCTGACTTCACCCACTGCCAGATAATAGGCCTCTCTTTGTATGTGCCATTGACTGGCCTGTCAGCTTGACAGTAGCTCTACCTTTGGCGCTGTATTTTGAGGTTTCGATTACCAAGACCAATATTGATGAACATGGATGGAACATGAATCAGTGTCTAGGTTTTAAAAAATCTAAAGTATTAAAAACTACTCAAGTATTATATTAGACATCCTGATTGCTATAGTACAAGGTATGTTTAGTTACGGGCTAGATGATGCTGTGTGAAATGTCCGACAATATTTATTATTTATAAAAATATATGTATGATTGTAGTCTAATATTGTTCTAATGTTTAAAACATCGCCAGTGGAAACCTCATCGCAGTTATGAATTAATTATGACAACCGTGACCGGCGTTCTGCTAAATTAATAAGCGGTCTAATGACCTACTTTTGGCAATGTCCGAAAATTTGCCTAAACAGACCAATTTAAACCCTATTTCCAACAGCATAAACATATAACTATTCAATTTGTTGCGCAATTTTGAACTCTATTCGCATAGAATAAAAATGTTGAAGATGCGTTGGCCGATAACACTAACAAACTTTGATGGCTCAGGTGATGAAAAGGTGGTTTAGAATTGGTGAAAATATCCAGGCGAAGTACTTTGCGGTGTGTAGAACCAATATGAGTTTCATTACATCTTGCCGCGTCGGTTTGTAAGTAGAAACATCCGTTTTGATAAAATGAGAAATATAATAGATTGGAAGGCATCTAAATTCCTTTAGTCATTTAAAAAATCTCTTAAAAAGTATTTATTCGAATATCAAAAAAATCGCATCGACGATGTAGGCAGTCGTTCTACTAGGCCTCGGGATTTCTTATTTATTATTTTTATTATTATCAGCATTCTCTCCATTCATCCCTCTCCTGCGCTAAAACTGTCCAGTCTGCGCGGAATTTGGCGAGCTTGTCTCTCTACCTGGTTCGCGGCCTGCCGCGACGTCGTCGTACCGTATCAGGGCACCACTCCGTGGTCAGTTTGGCCCACTGGTCTCCTGACATGCGGCAGACATGGCCAGCCCAGTCCCATTTGAGCTTGGCGGCTTTTCTCGCAATCATAATCATAATCAATTTACAATCATACATATATTTCTTATTTAATGTAATATTATTACATTATTAAATAGACACGTAGTTTATTTTATGTAGGTCCTAATACGAGTAGTATAATTATACTACGAATAGTATAAAATATAACATATATAATTATTATATACGACGACCTCTGTGACGCAGTGGGCCTAGGCTCGGCTGAGACGCAAAACGTTGCGGGTTCGATTCCCGCCGCGGGACAAATGTTTGTATGATCTGCAAGTATTTGTCTTGGGTCTGGGTGTTTCTATGTATAATATGTATGTATTTACAAAAAAAAAGTTTATGAGTAGTATATCAGTCATGTGGTACCCATAACACAAGCTCTGCTTACCTTGGGGCCAGATGATGTTGTGTGAAATGTCCGGAATAATAATATTCAAATACAATAAAAATCAATGTACTCGTATATACTTATACGTTTATGTAACACGCAGTTAAAATCAATCATATTTAGTAAATAAATAAAGATTGGTGTACACTATAGTTGCTTTAGTCGTGGCTACTCACACTGCATGAGCACACGCTGAGTGGTGGCTGTTTTTGCTGCCATTTTACGAGTACCTTCATTGATTTTGTTTGGTTTAAGTTATATTATTGTAATGTGGTAGCAAAATAAACGTATTTTATTTTTATTATTAGACTAGCTGTCCCGTTCACGACTTCGTCTGTTCGTTTTAAAAAGAAATACAAATAAAAAAAAAGTAATTGTAAATCTCAACCATTCTCGAAACCACTTGAACACACACAAAAAAACTATCAAAATTGGTCCAGCCGTTTAGGAGGAGTTTAATTACAAATACATGCACAGAAGATTTATATTTACCATCGTATAAATATTGACAAATATTGACATTAATATATATATACGATACTAACGTCACTCAATTGTTTTGCCATCCCGGAACCTCTCCACTAACACTTAAACTTTATGGTATGGTATTAAAGTTCAAATTGACTTTTAAGTATTATTACGAATCGATTGTATGGGAGTATAAAAAATGTTTTGTTTTTAGACTTTTTCAGGCAATTTTTTAATTTTTTCTCTCCGTAAGAACCATCCTCGTACATCAAGGAATATTCTAAAAAAAGAATTAGCGAAATTGGTTCTGCTCTCGAGATTTGCGCTTAGCAACACATTCAGCTATTCATTTTCATTTTACAGATATTAAACTCATTAAAATCATTTTACTTTTAGAACATCTAGACATTTTAGAACATCTCATAAGTTTAATCCCCTATTTTACTTCCTTCAGGGATGACATTGCAAAAACGTTGAAACACGTATTTCTTTATTTCTTACCAAAAGCATAAAAAATAAATGAGATTGCCTAAAAAAACTTTCATGCCCATTTTTACCCCTATCAAGGCTGTTTTTTGAGACAAAAAGTAAACAAATGTACTTCCCCGAATGCAATACATCTTTACAAAGAGACCTACATCAAAGTACTAACTTTGCGGAATTTCGATATATTATAAATAAATTATAATTTATAAGTGTATTATGTTTTATTGCGATTTGTATGACTACGTATTAAAGAAAAATTATGCGATAACGCTTAGATTAGATAAATGACGGATATCTTGATGATATTATAACAAATTAAGTACCATTATAGAAGAACACATCACAAAGTCGTATGTTGGCGTTAATAATTTTATTTATTTTCCGAAAAAAAAAATTTTCAAGATCGTATTTAACATTTAATTTTGTTGTTGGATTCATTCATTGTTGTTGTTGGACTCGTTACGTATTCGCTGGTGCTAGCCTTGATGTCATTTATTGTGAGAAACAGCCCGGCCCGGGTTCGCGTTGAGGGTCCGGAAACATATCTCAATGGCCAGTGTATGCCAATTCCGCGAGAACATCCGTTATGACCGTGTTGTGGATGGAATGATAGCCGGTAGATATACTGGAGTTTACTGGTTTTGTGATTATATTATCCCAGTTTGTTATATATATAAAAACATCACTAAAAATACCGCAGTCTTTGTGTCGCAGTGGGCCAAAAGCGGCTTAGACGCAGAAGGTTGTGAGTTTAATTCCTACCGCGAGATCTGCAAGCATTTGTATTTGGTGTTTTGATTTTTATGTACTCGTATGTATTTAACAATCGTCTTAAAAACTAAAATGACAACAATATCAAAATTTCGTTTCATCCTAGCGGATGACATATTTTTTTAAGTTTTTTTATTTAAAAACCTAACTACCGAATCGATTTTTATGAAATTTATATAAGAGCAATAGGGAAGTATATCCTTTTGCATGAAGTCTGTTTTTTTTTACGCAAACGTAGACACTTTTTGTTACTGACACGGCACACCATCACAGGGAACCGTAGTTGCTGTGTCCTGTAGCGGTGATCGGACACAGTCGCCCGTACAATTGTAAGGAAATTTGTTAATGTTGCTTGTGTCTTCAACCGACGACTTTTAGTTTCCAGTTACCGAAACCGAAAACTTTATGATCGTCAATGAGTATGTGTTAAGTGTGAGTAACTGGACACGAAAAATGTTTACCTATGCGCAGGGAGTGGATGATTTCATACTGGCTCTATAGAAATCAAATAGTCATCGGTAGCTTGTATCTGACACAAGGCACAAGGTGTCCACGTTTGCGCCCTGCCTTAATGTTGACGCGTAGGTTCAACGGGCACTGAAGCAAGTTAAAATACTAAACGAATAGACCAAGATAACATGTCCTAGGTAACTAGCATAACGCATGTTAGTTACCTATGGTAATGCAAGCGCCCATAGATTACCATAACCACTTATCATGAGGTTATGATATGCGGTTAAGTTAGTATAATATTAAACCTCTCTTTCTGGATTGTTGAAACTATGAGAATCTTGGTTCCACGAACCTTCTTCCCGCAACGGGTATCAAACCAGCTCTTGACCCTAAATTCTCTTGATTCTAAAGGCGTGTTTATGCAAACTTGTCTGAACACGTACCACCAGCTGTCTCTTAGTCATCGAAATCTATTAATACATGCATACTGATTTCAGTTTGTGAACAGAGCCTTGTTCAACTGGTACATCCGTCTGAATATAAATGAATTTAGTTTCATTGATATTTATGACTACTGGATCTTTGGTTGTAAATTCTGAAACAGGATGTGAAATCATTGTTCAGTACTACTTCACGTCACTATAAAATTTTGACATCAATAATGACAGTCGCAGCTACCGTGACCATTAACAAAAATGCGAAATTAATAATAGCTTCTTCGTTTGTCATTTCATGAAGTAACATAGCTCTGCTAATTTAATATTTTTTACTCGTTTTATTGCATATTTTATACAGTAATCTTAGCGGAATTTTAATGAATAAATTGTGACTACATAGGACAAGTTTGCAAAAAATTTCTAGACGGCCATTCCGCGATGACTTTTAGAATTGACAATTGACCATCGACTAAGACTTTATCAACAAACAAATTGACTATAAACAAATATAAACACTTGACACTGATAAAAATGACATTATTATGTTACATGTCATCAACAAAGAAGAAGTTTATATATTTGGAATTTGGTGTGGGTTGAAATCTTATACTTTTTTCGGCCTAGCTCTCGTACGCCAAAGTGTATGTATCTATAACTTGTTATAAAAACTTTGTTCCAAAACAGTTTAACAGTTTTGTTTAAATTACAAGATTAATGTATAGATTGGGCAATCTTCTGTTATGGTTTTGCACATAATTTTCACTCAAAACGGGATATTTACCATGATATATGAGTTTTTCTCAGTTTATCTCGTGATCATGGCGCATGCAACTGTGCCGAAATATCGAGAAGCAGAAAAACTCATATATCATGGTAAATATCCCGTTTTGAGTGAAAATTATAATCTTCTGTTATGTTGAAGTAACCAAAAACTTGTATTTATAACTAAATATACCACATAGATAGTTGGGGAGGTACTATATGCGAGCTAATGATAAATAATAACAGATGAATATTGAAGAAAATATATAATACAGTAGGTTAGCAGTATGTAAGTAGGTTCAATTCTTGGGTTATTGCTCTATGATTTGTTGTCACAATTATGCCAGTGTCTGTTTAATGACACTTCGTGAACTATTTGTAGATTGCAGGAGAATATGGTCAGTTTAGAAAATTTTGCAACCTTTGCAAATTTTGCAATTTTGATTTAGGATAAAAATATATACTCACATATGATCAAGGTTAATATGTAGGTAAAAAAATAATAAGTAAGTAGTTCAATAACTATGGCCTTTAGATAAGGGAAATGATGTTGTTGAGGTATAATGTTAGTAGGTCTAATGTACTGTAGGTAATGTAAAGTAATATAACATTTTATCTTATATATATATACAAATTTACATAAAATATAAATAATTTGGGGAGAAAAAGTAAGAGAAAGTAGGCATTGAAGGGATAAAGGTCGGGGAATTTCGGAAAGAAGGATATCATATAGAAAACATTGTAAGTAGGTAACTAAGTCTTCGACACATTTTGCCAACTTGGTACTGTCAAAGTCAAAGTCGGTCAATCAAAGTCACCTGTTACTAGTTGTCGCGAGTTACGTAGTCTGGCGTCCAACCATGTGGTTGACGCATTTTGCCAATTAGTACTGTCAAAGTCAATATAGGTCTGATCAATACAAAAGGATTCAAAATGATAACTTTGAATCGTCTTACATGTTAATTGAGTTTAGGTGCTGACTCCTCTTAAGCCAAGTCCAAGAAGAAAGCAATTTCTGCCTACTTTTTAAAATGATAGCTTTCCTCGTAGGTACATATTAATTTAAAGAACTTAAGAAACTTTTAAGTATTAGTAATGTTAGTTTTTTTAACTTGTTTAATTTTTGTTTATGGATTCTAATCCAAATCTTACTTTGTGAAATTGTTATCGACTTCACAATTTACACAACATAAGTGTAAATTGTCAAACTTCGAGTCGCAACTGTTATTTATAGCACAGGATTTCCTAGTTTAAATGACAGTGTTTTTATCATTGTAAACCTAATTACCTGAGATCAATAAATACTTTATCTTATCTTATCTTATCATTATTGATTGTATTGTTTATTTTCGTCCTTTCGGCAAAGGTCTCAGCCAAATCCTATCAACTTAGTTCAAGATCGCCAAATCCTCTCTCAAAGTTATCAAGATTCTCCCTCCAACGCTTTTTCGGACGACCGAGACGCCGCTGCTCGTCAGGCTGCCAGGGTGTTACTATGTTGACCCATCACTCTGAATGCATGCTACTCATGTGATCTGCCCAGTCCCATTTAAACCTGGCTGTCTTCCTACCCGCATTAGCAATTCCAGTGAGAACAAGATACTGTTTCATACTCGATCGGTGCGTTTGAATCCGAGAATGCTACACTCCATTGCTCTCTGACAAATCTTTGTTTGGATTTCAGCAACTCCGTCAGAGACCTCACCTCAGTACCGTAGGTTAAAACGGGCAAGATACTACTATTATTCGAAAAATAATATTATCAAAACGAACATTTAAAAAGAAGCTCTCAGTATGAAGGCGGCTTTATCGTTATTAGAGATATCTAATATACGTTGTATGTTCATATTAAAATTATTCAATATTGGATATTATTTTATCGGAAAATTTCAAGCGTAGAGTAATAATACACGGCTATAAAGACTCATTAAAATATGTATTTTTCGCTTCGTTCGAATTCGTATTATTTGTATCTCATTTTGCGAGTGGAACCACTTTTTTTGTTAATAAAAACGTTACTAATAAAAATGTAACTTCGTTAAATGGTCTTGTTTTAGTCAGATAATTATTTTGTGCGAATTTATTCTTTTTATTAAATCATTCATTCATTCATTCACATTAGAATTAAATAAAAAAAGGTCAAATAAATTTCATTAAATTACAACGTTAATAATACTAATAATATAATAATAATACCGGACACTTCACACAGTATCATCTGGCCCCAAAGTAAGCAGAGCTTATGTTATGGGTACATGACTGATATACTACTAATATACTTTTTTTTTGTAAATACATACATATTATACATAGAAACACCCAGACCCGAGACAAATACTTGCAGATCATACAATCATTTGTCCCATGTCAGGAATCGAACCCGCAACCTTTTGCGTCTTAGCCGGATCTTAGCCCACTGTGCCACAGATGTTGTCTGTGTGTGATAAACAAAACATAATTTGGAAAAATTGCCACGCAAGAGACATAATTATACACTATTATTTCTCTCTCAAGCGACTATTTTCCTGCTTGAACTTGACTTAATTACAATCAAAATTTAGCTTAATGAAAAGTCAAAATCATACTACGTCACGTCAGAGACATAATTATACACTTATATGTCTCTCGAATGACTATTATCCCACTTAAACCAGTCAATTACAATCAAAATTTTACATAACGAAAAGTCAAAATTACACTATAAAAACTGTGGTTGAACATAATATAATTCGGAAAAATAGTCACGCAAGAGACATAATTATACACTATTATGTGACTCAAGTCTCTCTCTCTGGAGTGACTATTTCCCCCTTAAACCAAACTTATTATAATAAAAAAATCGCGTAAGGCAAAGTTAAAATTATATATATTATGTAAATACCATAGTGGTTTGTCTATGGTTAATAATTTGTCTCTAAGGTCAAAGCTTCATCCCGCCATCTTAATTAAGAGGACAGATGAAATATTACCATTTTAATTGAAAAGGCGATGCGATGATCGACTAGCATAACTTTATAATTATTATCTTTGTGTATTTGGGCGGTCATTAGTTGAAATTAGACCTTCTTTATTATGTTCGGATATTTATTTTTTAGATAAATTTATTTTATTAATGAAATCAAATAGGTATAATATTTTTATTGGAATTTGAGCTTGAAAAATGAAGCCCAATAAGAGGCTCCACATATTTTGTTTCTTAGAATTAATTAAGTATTTATGTAGCAATCTTGACAATATTATTTTGCTGCTTAAGGGTATATTTTTTCTTGTGTAAGAGCATGTGTCAGTGATTAATGTAACTCTTTTAAGTACATTATTTATTTTTTGGGAAAAGCTGTGCAGTAATTATATATAATCTATCTATATATATATAAAAGGCGATGTGTGTATGTATGTTTCCTATAGACTCAGAAACGGCTGGACTGATTTCGATGAAATGAGCGGCGTGCGGAGCAGCTAGCGGATGATCCTGTGAAGTTTGGTAGCAATCGGATCACACAACATTTTTTTTTTCAATGACATTTCTGCTTTTGAACTGGTATTGTTTCCATAACCCACATTATGTGGGTATGTCAATTATCATATATTTCACCGTGTCTCTGTCTGTGAGTTTTGTTTGTTTTAACAATCAAACTCAGACTCTACTCTCTTTTCTTCCTCTTGAACGGATCTTGATAAAATTTGGTATGGATATAGATTTGTATATTCATGCCAAGTTTCATTTAATGTATATAAAAAGTAGCCTATGTACGAGTATGTCCGTTCCTAAGATACAATCTTAGGAACGGACATACTCGTGGGCTACTTTTTATGTATGTACTATGAGTGCGAAGCAGCGGGCAGAAGCTGGTAATAAACATATATCTCATAGGTAATGCTAGACAAAGCTAATGCCACTAGCGGTCATCCAACATATTCAACACGATGAACGTTGCGTAACTATAAGTTGATGTTGTAGACAGATTAAATATAGTACCTGGATAAGCGAGTTTTGCACGGTATTAAACACGGAAAAAACGATGTTTTCTAAAAATGAAACTTAACTAGATCGATTTATCGCCCCCGAAATCCTCTGCATACTGAATTTCATGAAAATCGTTCATGAAAATCCTGACTTATATTATAAATGCGAAAGTAATTCTGTCTGTCTGTCTGTCTCCCTTTCACGCCAAAACTACTGATGCGATTTAAATGAAAATTGATACAGAGATAGTCTAAAGCCTGAGAAAAAACAACGGCTATTTTTTAATTGGAATAAGTATTGTAAAGGGTTGAAAAAGGGTATGAAAGGTTGTATGAAAGTATTGTCATTTTCAGAACTAGAAGCATACAAATTTAAGCTTTTGTTTAGATATAAATAAATATGGTGTAAAATAAACATAAGGGATAACTCATTTATGGATTCATTACAAATTTGTGGAGCTAAAGTTAACGCGTTAATATTATATATATATTGCAAATAAATTTATGAATAGAGTTATTTACTGCATCAATAATCTTAATTAAAGAGAGAGGTGGGTAGAGAGAATGAGAGTCTGGTACGATAATGATTAATTATGCTAACCCTTTGTCGATAGGAACTTAGTTCCAAACGCGTGTCCCGCGACACGTTCTGTTTTTAATGTGGATATATGTAGTTGGGCATAAGAATCATGTTCATGTACATATTTGTTTATTTATTTATTTGATTTTATTATTACGTTTCGTAAGGTTGAATGACTGGATCGAAGGTCTCGGCAGAATAACAGCACTGACCTGTTATTTGACAGGGAAGCATAATGCTGAGTGCTGAGAGATCTTTTTGCTGCTTTACCACACAGCACTGTTATAATAATAATAATAATAATAATAATACCGGACATTCCACACAGCATTATCTGACCCCAAAGTAAGCAGAGCTTGTGTTATGGGTACCTACCACATGACTGATATGCTACTTATAATTTTTATTTTTTTTGTAAATACATACAAATTATACATAGAATCACCCAAACCCGAGACAAATACTTGCAGATCATACAAACACTTGTCCCGCGGCGGGAATCGGACCCGCAACCTTTTGCGTCTGAGCCGGACTTAAGCCCACTGCGCCACAGAGGTCGTCGTAATAATATTATAAATGTGAATGTAAGTTTGTTTGTTACGCTTTCACGCGAAAACTACTTAACCGATCATCATGAAACTTTGTACACATATTCTTGGAGGTATTAGAAGTAACAATACTTTAAAAGAAAAAAAAAAAATTACGAAAGATATTTATATATGGCAAAACAACGTTTGCCGGGTCAGCTAGTATATTATAAATGCGAAAGTGTCTCTGTCGGTCTGTAAACAACGTTTGCCGGGTCAGCTAGTATTTTATAAATGCGAAAGTGTCTCTGTCGGTCTGTAAACAACGTTTGCCGGGTCAGCTAGTATATTATAAATGCGAAAGTGTCTCTGTCGGTCTGTAAACAACGTTTGCCGGGTCAGCTAGTATATTATAAATGCGAAAGTGTCTCTGTCGGTCTGTTTATTACGTTTTTACGGCAAAATGGCTGAACGGATTTTGATGAAATTTGGTACACATCTTGTATTGCATTCGGAGAAAGAACATGGGCTACTTTTTGTCTTAACAACCTAAACAACCTTGAAGGGGGTAAAATAGGGGATGAAAGTTTGTTTGGGCAACTCATATTTTCTTAAGTTAGGGATCTGAACATTCATATTTAGGCTTTTGGTAAGAAATAAAGAAATACGTTTTTCAACGTTTTTGCAAAATCATCCCCGAAGGGGGTAAAATAGGGGATTAAACTTATGAGATATTTTTTAGATGCACAGAATGCATTCCTTACAAAAATAAAAATAAAGGTTCTAAGCATACGCGTTCGAATAAAATATAAGAAAATATACATAATATACAACAATTGATCGTTTAAGGGTATTATATAAATGGTTGGTAATATATGGTTTCATTTATCGAGGGTATGAATACGAGTAGTTTTCTAACGATCTTTTATTTCTGCGCAGTGGGCGAAGGCCCGATTGAGACGCAGAAGGTTGCGGGTTCGCTTCCCTCGGGACATATGTTTGTAGGATCTGCAAGTATTTGTTTAGGGTCTGGGTATTTCATTGTATAATGTTTATGTTTTTACAAAAAATATAATATTAGTAGTTAATCAGTCATGTGGTACGCATAACACAAGCTCAGCCTACTTTGGGGCCAGAAAAGACATATTTACCCGGGACCGAACAGAACGGATTAATGGTCTGAAAGTTATCATCAAACATACGAACATAAAAAGGTTAATCCAAGTCACTTAGATCTTCGCTTGCTTGATAATTTATATTTTTCACAGAATTAGTAAAATTTAAATGTTTGTCTTCGGTTAGTATTTCAATAAGCGGTGATGGGTTCTCAACCTGTCCGTAACATGTTACGAAATACGGGTGATAATTACGATAACGACTTTATTGAATGAAATTTGAACCCATAAATATACAAGTAACCGAATTGAGAACGTCCTTTATTTGAAGTTGGTTAAAAAACGTGTCATCTGAAACGCTCAGCAAACAATGCTATTTTGGTCATCCATCCAGGTACAAACTGCAAACATCGTTGCATAACTTCTTGGACTAAGAGCGACTAAGTACAAAACGAACCTCTGAGGCGCACTTTAATCCTTTCACCACACTGGTTCGAAATAACAATCACACGAAAAAAGGAAGTGCGGCTAAGTAAGCTGCCACGAGTGAGTAAGACATCTACTTAACATTTACTAAACAAGGTAATAAAATTACTATAACATCATAATTGGGTAAAGCCGTCTTACATGTACTTGAAGCACAAAGGTGAAACATTATTACATGCATGTAGGTAAATAAAGGACTATGTACAAAACCCTTACAATGAAATTCAAGGAATTCCTTTCTCATGGTGCTGAAAACACAGTATAGGTATTGGTACACAGTATAGTAGCTTCAAAACTTTCAACGTGACAATGCTGCCAGTCTTGGGGACGCTGTCTTCTGGCAGTGATCTGGATCACATATAGATCTCTTTAAATGGTCCTTAGATAGCTAAACTGTTTCACATAAATTTTATATTTTTGTATATTATATGTAAATGTTAATAAATCTGTGTTACATTATGTTAACGCACACTAATAATGATAATAAATATTGATGAACAATTTACCCAACACCATCAAGCCTCAAACTAAGCATAACTATATACTATGGCAACCTGGTGAATGATGAAATGCTTATATATTTCTAAATACTTATAATCCTTTATAACACCCAGACACAGAACAAACATATTTGTTCATCACAAAAATGTTTGTCTAGGAAAAGAAACGAACCTACATCTAAGAAAGGAATTCCTCAAAATTCATAACTTAAAAGGGGTCTGATGGGTGTGTCAAAGTTTGTATGTACATAATATTACACGAACAATAAAGCAAAATAAATTAAATAAATTTTTCAAGCGCATTTGACCACGTACAGTGAAGGATGCTAAAGTCACAGGAACTACTCTTGCAATCGATAAACGATATATCGGGTCAATAATCGTGCAAAACTCTACTCTTAGCTACATCGTTTCGACTCGTTTTGAGCGATGGAACGACCGGCATAAGTTTTGTCAGTATACGTCGCAATCCTCCATAATAGACAATTCGATAATTTGAATTTGGCAATGAAACCACTGTCAATTATTTTTAATTCAACGTACATTCCAACAACTTCATTGCTTCGATATCTCGAGATCAGTTCGCAGAGTAGACGCCCAGTATAGATAAAAAATACTGGTGGACAGGTCCCAAATCTTTTCAACACTATCTAGTTAATAAAATAAAAAAAACATGTATCGAGCTTCATGAATTTTATGCAGTTAAACATCAGGCTGTTGCTATTAATCTAGAGCCTTCTTAGTCGTGATAATTTTCTTTATAATTGCAGTATAAAGTGGGTCGGTCATTTCCTCAATATGTAGAGTGAGATACCTCTTCAATATGGAATGAAAAGTTGGTATTTTTACATGTAGGGAATGAATCACCAACCCCACTTTAAATGTAGAGCAACCCGTAAAACATGTTTTCAAAGTTTTTATTTCATTACTTTTTAATAACATATTATCACCGTGCAAAGTTTCTTTACGATAAGGCAACAGTCTGCTAGCAATAGCTTTAATTACGGGCGGCCAGACAGTCAGACGGGTAAAACGAAACTATAAAGGTTTCGTTCAGACTTCAGAATCCTAAAAATAATAAAAAAAATGTGTTCTTTTTTATCCCTAGTCATTACCATCGTTCAATTAAATTGATTTAACGTATCTTAAGGAGTCAAATAGACGCCTCTCCTCTTCAGTCACTCCTCAGTTTAGATTTTCTTTGTAAAACTAACCAGCTACTTAGGTAGTATGTATTTCACAATTTAATCTTGAGTACGGCTATAAATAATGTAGAGCCATCTTTATTTTTTGAATACATATTTAACTGTTTGTACGAGTTATTATTCTGTGCCGTCACACAAATTGCGGTAAAACCATAACTAAACAGACGAATTTTGGGGAAATTTCAGTAAAGGGTGTCTCGCTTGTAAATAAATATCCACTGAAATTTCATTTAAAATTCTTAAACGTTTTCTTTATACAAATTCTATTCAGACTAGATCGAGTTTACATTCGAACGGCTTTTACGGTTCCGTACTTGAAAAGGGAAAATTAAATCCGTATAGGATCATTTTGTTGACTGTTTGTCTTTCTGCTTATTTGATTATCTATTAAATTCAATCATATTAGATCTAGGCATTTGTCAAGACATATTCCTAAGATTTTTTCAAAGTATCGAGTTATTTTTTTAGAAATGCGCAGGTATCGAGTTATGCATCGAAATAATATTTTAAATTAAATACACCCCGTATTTAATAAAAAATATTATGAACTTCTAAGGTCCCTTAGAACTGTTAAAAAATACAAATAAAACGCAATAAAAAAATACAACCATTTATGCCACATATTTCGATACTCGCCAGTACATCAAAACCTATAGGGTGCTTGTCATTGATCCAGTCCATAATAAACTTGGCTAAAAGCAAGACCTCACAGCACAAATAAGAAAAAAACCGAAAAGCGTGAAATTGTTGTTAATTTTTAATAAAAAAACTGCGATTTCAAACGCACATGACTGAACTATCAATGTACTATAAAAATACAATATTATTTAAAATATTTTATTTTTATTCATATTCTGGTTGTTTGTCCTTCTATCCGACTTATCTTAGAATAATGTTTAGCGCTTTCCTGTTTAAGACGATATAGTGGCCCTAAATTGAAGTAGTAATACCCAATATCATTAAAAAAGTAGGTACTTGGGTACGATTTTCTCTCAGACACGACTTTGACGACTTTGACGACACGAATATACAATATTATAAAATACACGTGAAACAGTTGGACCGTTTATAACGATCTATAGATAGCTCAATTGATCCTGATAACAGATTCTACGGTTTTACATGTTAAATTGGACATTTCTGTAATTATTTGATATTAAGTTATCCCTGAAAAAACAAAATACTCTTCGTAGAATAACTGTACATGCTCTAACGCTGACATTCTGAACGCAAGCTATAGTTGAATTACAAAAAAATATTTTTTCAGTACATAACACATTTTTTAAGCGTCGATAGCAGTAATTTACAGAAGCTAGCCTGTGCTAGATAACTATCTATGGAATCTAATCATTAGTGCGGTTTTTATTCAGGTACAAACAACGAATTCTTTCGCGCTTTTTTGTGGAGCATGGAATCAACCGCGTTGAAAATTACTTATCAGAATAGACAGAATAGCGTGGTTAAAACTACCCGGATTCAATAGTGTTTGGCAGACCTTAACCTAATCAGTTTAGGTATGTCAAATAGGGCTGGGTTCAGGGAAAACTACTAGTACTTAATCGTCTATATGTCGTCTATAATCGTTTATATATTTAATATATAATTTTATTTATATATAAGTTTATTTATATATATGTGTATGTCACTGAACTCCTCCTAAACGGCTGGACCGTTTTGAATGATTTTTTTTGTATGCGTTTGGGTGGCGCCCTGGATGGTTTAAATTCACAAATCAGCCCGGCAGATGGCGCTACAGTCGGTACAATTAGATACATTTTTTTCTTTTTAAAACGCGCTGACGATGTCGCGAACGGGACAGCTAGTATTTATAAAAAATCCAGAAATGTACAGAATAATATTAAATACATGCGAAACAGTTGAGCTATTTAAGGACCGTTTAAAACGATCTATAGATTGCTCAACTGATCCTGATCACTAAGGGCAGCGTTCCCAAGACACTGGCGGCATTCCCACGTTGAATGGCAATCCTGATACGCTATTAGCACGCTATAAGAGCCAGTTAGGAGCCAGCTTTTGGGTCACGCAATGTATCTACCAGACGCTGTGAGATAATTGTACGACGCCGTAGGTAGTAAATGTAAAAATTTAAAATTCTGTTTGGCACTATGTTAGTAATTATAGTGGTAAGACTACATATAAAATAATATAACATATAATATACAAACAGGACAGGACTAACTGTTATACCTATTATACACATAGGTATAACACGAGAAATAAAGGAAATGTTCTGACTCCTAATACTAGACTGACCAAAAAAGGAACGGTGGTCTTATCGCGGCTACGATTTCTACCAGACAACTAGGTGGTTATGTGTTATCAATGAGTCTGCGAAGTATAATTATTATCCCTATACTATACTTTCTTAATTACTATTGTTCAGTAGACTGCCTTTCAATCCTAAGGTCACTGGTTCGAACCCGAATGTCCACATAAAGATTTTTCTGTAAAAAAAATTCTCAAAATATGAAGAAAAATATCGAGAAAAATATGTGTTAAAACCATGTGAGTTGAGTGCACAAAAGAAGCCGATGAGGTGTATTGTAACACTTTCACGGACACTGGTTCAAAATTACTAGTGACAGGATAATGAAGAAGTAGATTCTCCTTCTGCTTTGTTAAATGGCATGTGATATAATAATGTAAATTTTGCCAGTGTCAGGTGTTTATAGTCATAGTCAATTTGTTTGTTATTAAAGTTTTAGTCGATGGTCATTTGTCAATTCTAAACATCATCGCAGAATTACCGTCTAGAACTTTCTCGGGATTCCTCGTCGTTCAAATCACTTTGCACCATAATACACTTATAATTCAATTGTTCATACTTGTCCTATGTAGTCACAATTTATTTATTAAAATCCCGCTAAGATTACTGAATAAATCATTCAATAAAACAAGTAAAGAATATTAATTTAGAAGTGCTATGTAACTTCATAAAATGACAAACAAGAATTCGAAGAAGTAGATGTATAGCTATGCCAATGTTATGTCACTACTATCTATTTTGACAATAGGTAGGTACTGTAAAGACCCGGATACAAACTAATCGATTATCATACACGCTTCGTGTAGCGCCACCTTAGCGTTATCGCAGTTTCAACTCGATTAGAACAAAAGACGTTCCGTTTCACGGGCGAATCCGAATCGCATCGATACGCGCTCATTTCCATACTATTAAACCTCGTTCAGGAAAATGAGACCGCGGAATGTTGCCCTTATTCGAGAAGAACCCAAGTTCTAAAAGAAGTGTGTTTGATATTTGACTACAATTCTTGAACAGGATTCATTAATTGCAGGTAAGTAAGAACAATTTTGACTGAATTTTGTTTTACGTTTAGATTTTGAATGAGTTCGCAGCGTAATTAGTAATTATTTTTTTATTTATAAACGCCTTCGTCTTTGCACAAAGTCTGCGGGCACATTCAGCCACATTTCCTCCAAAAAACCTGGATTAGCGATCATCCCTCTCAACACTTTAAACAAATGTAGAGCAAGCGCTGCATCCCTCCTTACTTCTAGCTTGCTGTATCCAACCATACCTTTTATTAATACAAATTTTGTGCTCGGGAAGCTATAATGAAATGAACAGAGATACTTAATAATTTAGTAACAAATTTACTAAATAATTTAGGATAGCGCATCAAAATTAAAGAAATAAAAATGAAACAAATATGTTCGGGCGCCAGATATCTACCCCAAAAAAAGAATTTTAAACTCACCTGGATAGTAAGCAGTCAAAGAACCTGAATTTTAATCTAGGGACGGGGAGCAATAAATAAATCCCGTGATCGATTTACAGTTGAAAGCTTTATTATACTATGCCCGTAGATATTTGAGAGCTTATTGATATATATAAAATAGGTATTATGTGAACTATTGTAAATTTAAAATAAATCCAGAACGAATGTTCTGTCAAAGTCAAATTTACCCAAATGTCAGACGAGAGAAACTTCCGAAATGTCAGAAGGCTAAATATTGGCTTGGCTAAATATAAGGCAGAAGAAGAAGAACTCGAATTCAACAACTCTAGACTGTAAACCAATCTACTAATAAGGTTAAGTTCAAAACACATGAAACACACTGCAGAAGTGAATTTTACAACCTATAATAAACAAGGTTGGATACATCAAAGGTTAGAAGAGGTATAAAATCTCAAAATAATAATAAAATACCTTCGGGTATAAAAATCTCTCTGTATGCGCTCTACCATTTGCCATTACTAAAGCATTATAGAGCAATTTTACTGCTTGCAGGTTTTCGAAGCTGTTTGTCTGATGGAGTACAAATCCTAAAGTTTTAAAGGCCTTCTTGCAGATGTTGACCACCTGCACCCGGAATCGTCCAGACGAACCCCTAAATCCCTCACCGAGTTGACTCTTTTCAGCTGAGTACCCCTCAACTGGTAATCGTGGTAGAGTGGTGTCTTATCTCGACTAAAAGTTATTATAGAGCTTTTGCTGTTATTGAACTGGAGTCATTTGCCCTACTCCACTCTAGCACTCTGTCCACGTCCCGCTGAAGGCGCACACAGTCGTTTTCGTTCTTATCAAGAACGAAAAAGACTGTCTTTTTCGTGTGCTCAAACTGTGTGCGCAAAAGTAATTTGAGGTAAGAGTATTAATAATGATAATGATGATTCCCGACATTTCGAACAGCATCATCAAACCCCAATGTAAGCAGAGCTTGTGTTATGGGTGACTGATATACTACCTACTATTTTTTCAAATTGATATTTATAGTGAAAATCATTGTATTTGATTAATGATAGGTATGTAATAATTTCAATAAATTTGTATGATAAATGAAATATATTCACGTGCCTGTACTCGGGCGATATATGCAGCTCTACTATTGACAATTCCACCTAATGTATATTACAAACATGTACTAGAAGAATACTAACTTATTTTTTGTAAATAGGTACATACATATTATACATAGTAACACCCAGACCCGATAACAAATGCTTACAGATCATTCAAACATTAAATCATTCCACGGCGGGAATCGCATCAAACTTAGTCTCAGGCCTTGGTCCACTGCGCTACAAAGGTCGTCGAGGTAATTCATACTACGCTTCTTGTAGAATAAGGGCACAGAAAATGAAATTTGCTTATCTAAAGGTTTTGTTCTGTTTGTCTCATGTAATATGAACGCACGTGGAAATTTCGATTGCGATTCGGGAGTTTTTCGCATCATGGGAATTGAGGTTTCTGTACAGTTTTTGTTGGTATTTTTTGGAATGTTATCTTGAAGAAAACATTTATTAAAGATATTATGATGTTGGTGGACTTACGTATTACTTAACTATGCTCTGTCCTTAGCATTCTAATGTCAAAGGATATAGATGGAAACCGATTTCAACAACACATGAGCTTGTGTTTGTAAGATATACCTGTAGTATTCAAACCAATGACTTAGTCACAATTAAACTGATTGTAAGTTAAGAATGAGGTGAATGTGGCAAACGAAAATCCGTTTTTATGAAAAAAATCTGCTTTTTATCCTCGTGTAAACTATTCTGAATAATGCAAAGTGCTTTAGTTTAGCTAACAGTAGACTACACTATAAAATATAACGAAAAAACTGCATGATCTCAGAACTATGAACAAAAACTTTCAACCGTTTTCAATAGCTTTTCTGGATTACATTTCGCGGAGCTGTAATTTAAAAACCTAGCTCCATTTCACCGGAGGGAAACATGCAGTCGTTAAAAGCGGATTATTTTAGTAGTTTTTCATGAACTGCGGAATTGTCCGGAAAGTTCCGGTTTTTGCGATCTCTCCTCACTTAAATCCCTCGAGGCAGACGTGGTCGAGTGGCCGTCGTAACTCCGGAATCCGGCCGAAGGTTAACGCACTTTCTGACAGCCGTGAAATATTAAAAAAAAAAATCTGCTAGCCAACTTTATTAATCGGTGTTTTTTGGTTACTCGGGAGCCAGGGTCTCCAACATAAACGGGATTGGAATCTGTCGATGGTCGAGAAATTGCAAACTCAGACCGTGTTTCTTTTGAATGAAAGATATTGACCTACATACTGGTATTCGAGAGACTCGTTTATTTATTTTTAGCGGATATCGTGCGCACTTTGCTGTAAGTAATAGTTAGTATATCACATTTGTCGCTTAATAATATACTCGTATTCATTTTTAACGATATACTGAGAGATAGCTTCAATATTTTCAATATCAATGTGTTATAAAAATCCTAAGTACGTATTTACGAGTACGTAGTATTATATAAGTTCCGTACAACTGCGTACTTTGGATCTAGATGGAGCTCTAATAAATAAATATTGATGGACAATATCCACCAATATTTATTTATTGTAGATTCTGGATCAGTTGAGCTATCTATAGGATTGTTTTGAGCGGTCCTTAGAAAGCTCAACTGATTCATGTATTTTATATCATTGTTTATTATTCTGTACGATTCTTTTTAGATACTTACTCTAAATCTACACGATAAAATTGAAAAATTTTGTATAACGTGTCAACTGTTTCAAGCCAATTCCAGTAAAAACCAATTTCACTCAAAGTTTCACCTGTAAAACAAACTTTTGAACCTCAATAGGTACCTTCTCTGATAAATGAAATTTCGCAGCGAGCTGACGGTCAGGCAATAAATGAAATAACATTGTACTGCTTGTGAGGAATACAGTAGCGAAGTTTGGTGAACTTTGCAGTTTTTGTGAAATAACTCGAGAAAATGAGGCAAGTTCCTGATAAACGGGACTGCGGTGCCGTTCCTGAGTCACAGTCACAGGTGCTGTAGGCTATTATGTCAAGTAGTTTATATTATAGATTGGGTACCCCCTAACATGAGCCAAAGCGCCGTAGATATTGGTTTTCTCCGTGGAAAAGAATTAAGTTACAATGTGTTTTCTCTTCCTTTTGTAGTTAGTTAAGGTAGTTATACGAAGGATCATGCAAAAAAGCGCTGAGACCTTGACGAGTTTCTTACCGGTTCTTCTCGAGCTTGGGTTAGGAGGAATGGGCAACTAAATTCATCTAGTATGTAAGACGTTTCAAAGTGATCCTTGTGATTGTCACTACATAGTATAAAACAAAGTCGCTTCCCGCTGTCTATCTGTCCCTATGTATGCTTAGATTTTTTAAACTCCGTTGCGTTTGCGCTCCGTTGCGCGTTTTGATGCGGCTTTTTTTAATATATAGAATGATTCAAGAGGAAGGTTTATATGTATAATAAGTGCATAATAAAGTAGAGAAATACTGATAATTTTAGAGGTTTCTAATGTGATGTCGTAAATAAACACATTTTTTTTGCGCTTACTTTGCAAACGCTGGCTGAACCCTACGAGATAGATCAAAATAATGTACTACAGTATTGCACACCTTAAAAAGGTCTACAAAAAAGTCCGCGATGGTATATGTCTATCTCTTTGGTTATGTTATTCTCTGAGATAACGTTGTATATAAAGACATTCTGGAGTATATTTAGTATCAGCATTGCACCCGTCCGAAGCCGGGGCGGGTCGCTAGTATTGAATAAAGTATCTTTTGACTTTGACTTTATAATTTTTAGGATGCAGATAATACCTAAAATGTATTTATAAATAATAGGTTATATCAATAATAATAATATTGATCAATCGCCACCGAGCTATGGGGTAGACTCAAAACTAGCCCTTCGTTATCCTTGTTGGGGGGATTAGTGCTACATATACGAGTATATATATATCTAGCCATACATACATATACATATATGTGATATAGTTTGCTCCAATTTCTAAAAGTATAACAAAATGTGTTAATTTTCTGTTTTTACATTTCTGTATATGAATTTTCCAAAATTATTTTGTAGTTCAAACTCCCGGTAGTATCCGAATACCCCGGAACGACCGAATAACTAGTAACTAAAAGCATATTCTATAACGAGTTTGTTTGGATATTTGGATATTTTGTTTTTTTATCCTAAAGATAAACTTAAGAACTATAAATTGAGGGGGTGTCTGCCGAAGCCGGAGTCTTGAGCATATTGTTGGTTTGCTTTGTTTTTACCCCAATGACTTACACTTTTGACTTTTTGACATCTGAAAATAAAATGTCACTGGTAATAGTTTTCATTTGCAGCAAAATAACGCATTTAAATTTTATATTAAGCTGTCTATAACCTTTCAAAACTTTCGTGAGTTGTACAAATACATAAAAGGATAGGAGTAACATAGGATAACATAAACTACTTGTAACGGACTTTATTTACGTGAGGAAAGCCCGTGTTTATCAAAATGTCTATAACCTATTCATTGAGACCATTCCAATGGTCCCAATCCCAAACACGACACCTCTGCTGTAAGTTTCTTCGGTGTTGGGTATCCTGCAGTGCAGATTCCAGATGATGCTACAGCATCAGGACAACTTTACCATGATCATGCAATATCATTGAAGTAACAGACTACCAAATTACGAATAAAAAAAAGTAGCTGTTGCTCGCGACTTTGTCCGCACTTCGTAAATTTTTCATCATCGTTTTTCATAAAAAGTATGTTATCCTATGTTACTCCTATCCTTTTATGTATTTGTCCTATGATACTTCTAATTTCCCAAGAATATGTGTACAAAGTTTCATGATGATCGGTTAAGTAGTTTTCACGTGAAAGCGTAACAAACAAACATACATTCACATTTATAATATTAGTAGGATAATAAATAATGCTGGACATTTCACTTTTTGGTAAACAAAAAGATAAAAAAAAAGTTATATTATATATAAAGTGCTTAAATGTGCTTAAATTATGTGTAAATTAGATCACAATTAACAATTTGTGATCCTAATGCACTATGAAGTATGGAACAAACCTCCCGTACTAGTTTGTAACTGTGTTATGGCGAGGTAACTCTCTCTTCGGCTTATTCCCCGAATACTCCAAGGTTATTTCCCAAACTGCTCCACGACAAAAAAATAACCTAAAAAATGAGATTCATTTTACTCCAAGAGAATAAAAAAATGTTCTCAAAGTACTCCAGTGTTCAGGATTCACAAAATTAAATAAGCCGTACATTCATTTAAACAACTCCCACGAGTTTATCATAAGAATATTACTGATTAATTTTATGTTGCATCCTACTCCAAAAGATAGCTGACCTTATACAAAACAATATCATTTTAGTATGCTCTTGATGTGAGTGTCGTAAAGGTTTATCGAGGTGTATTTATAATTCAAAATTATCCTTGAGAATCTTTTGACAAAATGTATTTGATTCTTATAATATTTTAATAATTATATTATATTAACAGTAGTTAACTAGTAAATTACACTTAAATTTAGGGGTATATAGTTCATATCTATTCATATTCATATTCTATTCATATCTATTTATATACTAGCTGTCCCGTTCGCGACTTTGTCCGCGTTTTGAAAGTACTAACACGTAGTTACAACACTTATAACTCGAGAACCGCTGGACCGTTTTGGATGAAACTTGAAATTAATATATTTAGTATCTTGGATTAGGATAAAGGCTATTTTTATCCCGGAAAAACAACCAACAATATTTATCCGTAACCTTGTAAATATCTGTAATTATTACAATAATTTGAATAGCTATCTTTTTAAATAACGATATTAGTACTTTAATATTTTTTGTGAAGTTTTAACCGCCCACCGAAGTAGGCACAGGTTAGCTAGTTATATATAGAAAAACACCCAGACCCGAGATGGAAAAATAAATGACATTTGCTCAATGCTAAGTGTGGTTGCTTGAAAACTATCCAACGATCTTCACACTAGACAAGCCTGTATCATGAAGAACTGTAAGCACCAGGTACCATAACAAAGATCATGGCCAAGCGATTTATATCCTTGGTTAATTGCTAAAATATATTGAAGGTTATTTTAAGCCGTGTGTCGTCCAACAAATATTTATTTCGTACCATTCGCCGAATTAACAGATGGAGAGCTTATCGCTGTCATCAGTAACGTTCTGTGCATTTGCAACTCTAGCTCGAGCTTAAATGAAGCCTTCGATCGGCTGTCATTTACATGTGAATGTGTTTTTACATGTTTTCAGTGAACAATATAATTAGTACATATATACATACGTACATGTAGGTAGCTAATTCAATTATATATAAAGAAAAATGCCATTTATTTGTGACAGTGAAAGTAGATAGTTAATAAAAACACGTTATTACTAATGCAGATGAAAGATAGGTACAAAAAAGAAAATACATACTAACTTGTTAAAAAAAACTACTTAAATGAAATTATTTATAATAAATTAAATTTCCCCTTGAGTGGCGAACCTAAATCTAGACTCCTAAATATGGCGTCAAGCGGCGCGGCGGTAGCGGCAAAATGGCGGCATAAGATGTATTTTCAGAAAATCAACAATTTTGAACAAACTACTGCTTCTATCAACAATCCAAGAACAACTGAAGAATCCTATTGAATTTTCCTATTAGATTATTGTAATTTCATACATAATTTTAAAAATATTATAATTGTTCAGCTTCTAGATGTAAGCGCAAACGCAAAATCTCGCTCATTCTATACTATATGCTGTTTATTTTAAAAACACATTATTCTTAATGTAAATATTATATGTTCCAACCTCTCGGAAAAGCCGAGCCGAGCAAAGCCGCGCGCCGGCTTCCCCCGGCATCCTGCTAAGCACTTTCCGTTCCGTTCCGTCCGCACTAAACCACTCCCACAGAATGCAGGAAAGCGAAAATAAATATATTACACATCAATAAAATGATATCAAGTATAACTAATCAATTACTAAGCTCAGTATACCAAAACGTTTTTAATCTCATTTTCGTATAAGACAGGTACGAGGTTCGTATATATAACTAGGTAACTTACTCTTGAGTGCTGTTTTGACTGTCCAGCACTTTGTGGATGCATATTTTTGTGGAATGGCCGTTTGAATGTCTGCAAATATTCCTATCGTACTGCAGAAGTGGAGTAGCCCCAACATCATCTTTTACTTTTAGGTTTCTTTTAGACTTTTAGGTGTCCCTTTCAGAAGTTATGGCAATATGCCTTAAAAAGTGTTAAACTTAATTCTTCTGGACAATACACACATCTAGCACCAAAGTAAACAGAGCTACGGGATACATTAATCGGTAATATAAGTACATTCCATCAGTATAATACATTAATGCGGTTATAGGAACCATATGAAATATATACATATATATATATATATATATATATATATATATATATATTATATAACAAAGTCGTGTTAGTTACACCATTTGAGGAGCTCCGGAACAAAAACCGATAAATCCACTTTACGTAATTTTTGGGAATATACAAAAATTGATTTAATTAGAAATCGTAATGCTTTTCAATCAACTAAAATATGGTAAAAATAGGTCATAGAAAGGGCTTTCATATAGTCATTAAAAAAAAAAACTAGTATGAATAGTGTCCTAAGCATTATAATATAAAATATGGAATTATCGGATTTTGGTCTGACCATAATGTAATTATCGGCTTTTCAGCGGCTTAATTGTATATATCGGTTTTTGTTCCGGCGCCCCTGTAATTATCGTTATATAAACAATTTTGATATTGCTCTATTTTAGGGACAGTTTTACAAAAAAACACGGTTAATGGATCTACCTTTTATACTAAAATATTATTTACTTCTTCTTCGATACAATCGCAAGTATTTCCTTCATCATCTTCATGCTGATTAAGGTTTTCATTCTGTAATAAGTTCTTGTACTATCTAAATTCATTCCTCATGAATCCTCCAGTCATCGCCAAATTGTTTTTCTCATCAAATTATCAACATCTCTTTTTTAGCTACACTCACAGTACCCTTACAGAAACTATTTTGTAAAACTTCTGTTGCGTGAAAGTTTGCCCCTTTAATAGACACACTGGTCTGCGCTCTTCATCAGATTCAGGTATTGACCAAATATTTAATTGTTGTTTCTACTCAAAAGATTGGGAGAACCCAATCTTTTAGTAACTTAATGTTTCTTTAAAACTACTCTCTTTATGTCTCTCATGTCATCCAATTTCTTATAATTTTCTTCTAAGGTATTCTTCTATTGTTTTCCATCCTTCACCTAGTTTTTTAATTTCTCCATGGTTTTGACTAATTTCTTAATTTACTCTTATTTGTGAGTAATCACTGGTTTTTTCTTAAATCTTTTTCCACTCTACCAAACTCTTGTTTTTAAAACTAGAATACTAGTAATTTCATCAAAAAAAAAACATCGGCATCGGCAAATGATCCAAACGGAAATCAGCCTTCAACGATTTGCACCGGATTTATCGGCTACTGGTCCGAAAACTAAAAAATCTGTTACGAATTGATAAAAAATTATATAAATGTCGGATTTTGTTCTGGCTGCCCAACTTTAGAGTGTAATTTAGTACGTTTTAACGGGTTTTGATGCGTCTAATTGAAGTATGGCATGTAAGAGGACTATGAGAGACGAAAAATATAAAAAAAAGTTGTTGTTTGATCAAAAACGGATTTATCAGTTTTTGTTCCGGAGCTCCTCATTTATAACTCGATAACGGCTGGACCGATTTTCATGATTTTTGATTTTCTCATAGCAGAATAGCAGGTATTAAAACATTCAAAAAATTCAAAATTAAAAGAACGCGCTGACGAAGTAGCGAACAGTTAATTATTTATAGAAAAACCCTTGACCCGAAACAAAAATTTGCAGATTATACAAACATGTGTACCACGGCAGGGATCCGAACCGTAACCTTCTGGGCCTTCGCCCACTGCGCCGCAGAGGTCATTTAATTAATATACCCATAAAAAAACATTATCCATGGTTTTATCTTGCTATTGCAGTTGAATAGATGTAATGCCTAACACAGACAAAAGACACCATTAATCCATCTCTAGGCTTGATGTCTCTCCTGTGCCACATTTCGTCGCCAAGCGAAAACCAATACCGTAAATTCAACGTACCTCTACGCTTGCCTGCCTTATTACAACGGCATAGAGTATAAATTCAAAAGCTGTTGCCAACATGTTGATGTGAAAATGTTGACAAGCGTTGGTTAATCTTCGTTTCTGAGGTTAATTCCAGTTTGTAATTAAAAGCATCAGGGTCTGAGAAACAGTCTGAGTGCATCGCTCTCGGGAAACCAATGTCGGTATCTTTAGACGTTTTTAATTCTAATCTCAACCTTAAAGGTTTCAGAAGTATGGTGGAATTAACTTACTTTTTACTTACTTCAAAAAAAAGGAGGTGGTTCGCAGTTCAATTGTTTTTTTTGTTAAATCACAACTCCGTCATTTATGAACCGATTTGAAAAAATATTTTGTTATGTATATTTTGTTATGTTTTGCATACTTTCTGATTAGGCCCAACGAAATTTTATCAAAATCGGTTCAGTAGTTTAGTTTTTAAATCAAAAAAGCTGGAAAATATGTCATCCAGGTAAACGAAATTTCGATATATTGCTATCCTGTGACTTTCCAGTGGTGTGTAAATTTTCGAAAAATGATAAAGTAAAACATTTTAACCGACTTCAAAAAACGGATGTTCTTAATTTAGTTGTATTTTAAGGGCTCATATATCATTCAATGAAGTCGGTTTTCATTTTAGTTTTTTAAACGTAATTATTCATTATCATGTAGCATGGATTCCTTGATCTATCAATCACTATCAGTGTCAATGCGCAACAAGAGCTTTGGTAGGTCGTACGAGTCCAGTAGTACATAGAACAGTCTAACAATCTCCTTGAAACCGTGATCTATCATTTTAATAGACGAATACTGGAAAATTCTCTAACTGAACAAGCTTTCAGACAAATAATAGTTACCTGTGATATTTAATGTCACAAGGCGTCACGTTTGTTTACAAAGGAAGAGAAGAACCATTACCGCGATTTTTTAAATGTCAAATATTTTGTGAATAGTTTGGTTTTCTGATGCACAATAGTTTTATTTTCACAAACAAAAGATTGGTACCTACCAGTATCGTTGGAAAAAACAAAATCAGACAAAGCCACACACACAGCTTTTATTGATATAAAATTCCACTTTTTGGTCATTGTTATAAAAAAAAATTCAACTATAACCCTATAACCCAGGCCCTGACTGAAAACCAGCGTTGCTTTGCATGGTATCCTATACCATGTAAGGCAGCATCATGCTGAGTTCAGGACCTGTTTGGCTGCACATGCGGAGCGGTTCTAGTTGGGTCAATGAATGGCCTTCCCTAATTAGTTGGGGATAGGTAATATGTTCTGTTTGTTTGTTCAGTAGATTCTTTAATATACCTATCTTCACTGTTGACATATTATGTTAATTTAGGTTATCATTGCACCTGTCGACCGTTTTGTTCTGTGCTGTCAAATAAACTCTAACTCTTTTATTTTAAACTAAATAGTTTAAACAGTGTAAATACACTGTTTCTTTAACTTATTATTATATTTTTTGTCATCCATAAGTACGCGTAGGCTACCTCTGTGCGATTCCATTGGTCGCACGGACGGTATCGACAGTGTCGCACGGCACGATTTAGGGCGAGTCGAATCCAGGGTTCTTTCCGCAATCAGGTCAGACGCTTCATCTGCTATACTGTTTTTCTCGCTCGTGGGTTGTTACCAGCCAAGTAGATATTACAAAGGCTTTTCTTCACCGCAAGTAGGTATAATAGAGTCGACGAACTTCCAAATCGCTGGAGAATTCAGTCTGGTTATAATAACGAATATATTGCTTGGACACTGATACACAGGCTAATAAATAAATAGAAAAAATATATAAATAAAAGGCTAATAATAAATAGTTCCAACTAATTTTCAACGATAATTTTTCAATGAAATGTACTATTTTCTACACCGCAAAACTTTAACAAATGGGACTGTTTAGGGGACGGAATTTGGGCAACCAGTATCCAGCCTCTAGTTTCTGTTAAACTAGAAGCCCGGTTTGACTATGAAACATGTAATGGTTAGATTCGAAACACAGGGACTGAATGGGCCGCTGTAGCACGACTATGAATGGCGCGGTAAGTATTGTTTCAATCTTTCAATTAGTTTGATTGCAACTGGAACCTGCAAGATGTATTTCCATCCACTGTCCATCAATTTGGTAATACTCACATTATATTTTTATTTATATGACAGCATGTGCTATCAACCTTCCGTTTTACTAATTCATTAATAAATACAAATTTAAGCAATGTATTGTTCGAATCAGAGTTCGGCGGGGTGATTATGAAATACTGATACTAATCGAAAATTGATACTAATAGCTTTCAGTTATTAATGATGAATTTATATTACGAAAGGTTGATGTTGTTGTCAGACATGCTGTCACATGAATAACCTCAGACCGAACAATGATCTATAAAGACGGAGTACGAGGATTAACCAAGTGAAGCCACATAAACCGTGCTCCTCTGTGTAAATACTCGCACCCACCCACCTCACCTACTCATCATCTTATATATACATACTAGCTGGTGCCCGCGATTTTGTCTGCGCAGAATTAGTGCTTCGTGTAATAGTTCGCAGATGGCAAATTTTTTTCCTACTTACTTGACACATATCTATATATTTTGGACAATTTACTCTATATCTTTACAAATTATATCCTACGTGTTATTCTGATGTATAAGCTATATTATTGTAAAGTTTCATAAAAATCCATTCAGTAGTTTTTGCGTGAAAGAGTAACAAACATACATACAAACTTTCGCGTTTATAATATTAGTTTTGAATAATATTAGTAAGATGGTTTAGCTTTGGTGATTCGCTGCATTCCCTCATTATATTTATTTTATCTGCGATATAAACCGAAGCTATTATATTCTTATTATATTAATCCAACTTGTCAAAACTTGTTCCAGTTACAATAAAACTAATGATTGAAATTATGCCGATAGACATTGACACCGAGCATTACATTAGATCTGATTATTGATAATTATTGACAAATGGCAAAATGCAGAAAGCAGTGCAAATGTAATTTACATAGATATAAAAACATAATATTACATAGATGTCAATTATGGATAAAACTTTCTATCAGATTTTAGTTCCTGCTTTGAACGTACTTAAATTAAACATGAACTCATCCTTTTTTGCTAACGAAATCAAAAGGTTACAACTACAAATATAACTACAACTGCTTACAAAATTATTCAAAATACTTTTTTCATAAAAACCACACTGTTCACAACAGCCTTTTAAAACTTTTAAATGGAACAGTATTTGGTACAAACATTAAAATAAAACTATTGTATAAAGAGAATATTCAAAGGCTTGCATCCGTCGCGGTCACTTCAGCTTGACACGCACTGCGGTGACAGCTGTCACGCTGGACCTCGGATTTAAAAGCCGCGAAATGTGAAGTTTATCTTTCAACTGAAAATTGGATATTTTAATAATAAAATATTATTATTATTTTATTTAATATTATTTTATTTAGTAATAAAAGTGAAGGAAATTAACAGTTTTAATTACAGAGCACGGAACTGAGATTTCTTATGATGATTTGCATCTTTCAAAACTTTCGAGAGTTGTAGGTACTATACATCAACGATTTGCATCGTTTGAGAGCACTACGCATATGAAATTTCCTTAATAAAAAACCAGTGCTACCATTACACCTCCGGGGTTGTAATGCAAGAGGGTTAAGGAATTACAAAAATCTACATAACGCTCTACAATAAGAAGCAAAATACTTTTTACTTATTACTAGCTATTATCACGGTTTTGCATGCGTGATACCAACATAAAAAGTAGCCCATACCCTTCCCCAAGATATAATCTATCATTACCTAACTTAATTAAGGTCCGTTTAACCGTGTTACTGTAACAAGCAGACAAACAAATATAGTCATTTTTGCATATATCATGGACTAGGTGATGCACTAATTACTGCGCATCAGCTACACTGCATAAATACGAGAGTACGTGTATACTACTTGTATCTAGCAACGCATAATGTTGATATGAACCGTTGATATGACGTTTTACGGCTATTTAACCTGGTTTTAATATTCGTTTAGAAAATATTTTGCGTCAAAGTTTAATGGCATTTTTACACCGGAGATGATGCCATTTTTATGTTGTTCATATTTAAAACTGCTCTTATTTTCTTTAAAAATATCATGGTATTTTGAGACTAATAAAATTTATATTCTCAGATCCACGAATATATTTATTTCAGGTATTTTCCAACCGATCACAAACCTCGATTTCAAATCCCAATATCGCACAAACTGTCGCATAAACAACGCGAAACAAGAACAAAAACTCAGGTGAAACGCCAAACAGCGCTTTACCGCCCACTTTATCGACAGAGTGCTGGAACTTGCCGCATTACTTACCTAGTTCTGGCGTTAATAGTCTGTACAACTTGTAAACAAAACTGAACATTGATTTATGCGTACTCTGTTTTTGCGGGAATAGTGACGCTTTGTTTGAAGAAAGTTGGGTATTGTTCTTGAACAGTCGGGACTGTCTTTTTCTTACTTTCGTTACAAATATGATCATTATCATAAAATCGCATAATTACCTACCGTTAACTGCGTTACAGTATGAACTAACCTTGTCGTTCTAATGTCTGTAAATAAAGCTAAGTGGTTATAACTGATAGACCCATATAAATTTCTAGAAACACACAGCAACTTTGGTCTCATTCTGATATTATCATGTAATGTTTGATGCTGCCTTTGGGATGCATTTAGAGAACCTATTTCTTAATGTATGCCTTCACCGCCGTAAATATCAACACCGTCAATAATTACAGCCATTAACTTTATATCAGTGAGTCAGAATTTGATTTAATGTAAAGTTTATGATACTACATTATCTACCTGCCCTAATCCCATTCCATGTGTGTTCAACAGAACATGTTCTTTTAATCAGATCTCATAAATCACTCGTCATTTCAGTAATCAATTTTTTCACACTTATGTCATATTTCACACATTTCATTATGTTTTTCTTTGATCTCTCTCATCACTTATATCCTCACATTCTAATATTCTTCTCATCTCATCCCTTCTCATGCCATGCCCATTTTCAGTGTATTAATTCCGTACCTTGACCATTCTTGAAGTAACAACTCCACACATTCATCTCAACATTCGTATCTCTGTCGCATAAACTTATTTTTCATTCAAAAGGCGCTGTCTTTTGAATTAGTTATGAAAATTATGAAATCACATGGAAGATGATCATGGCTGGAAAGGATTTACTCAAATTAATAACCTTATTAGAAAACCCTAAAAAAACATTTTCGCGTATTATTTTGTTGATGGAGGCACCGACACTGTTTCGATTGTCTAGTAGATATCTGTGTCAAACAGTTTCATTATAAAACGTTTGATGTTAGTTGTGATAATTTTATTTTAAACTAGTTAATAATGTAGTTTAAATCTAATGTAATCATAAAGTTTTTTCTCATCGATGATTGTCTTCTAAATGTTCTTGTTTGTTCATTAATCTAAATATAACAAATCAAGTCATCATTTAATTTTAACTTTTCATCTCTTTATGTCCGAATTTAACTAATCTTGTTTCTGTTCTAATAAAGTGACTTGACTTTTCATTTAATTAACTTTTGTTTACCGAAACGCCATTAAATTATGAGCACTCTTAAGAAAAGTGTCAAAACTTTCCTTAATTAGATTTGTTTTGAAATATTTTAATTTAAGTAAGTGATACACTCTTTGATATTGTTTATTGTGTCTTTTATAACTTTGAATTGAAATAACCTAACCAATGATAAATAAAAATAGAGAAAGTAAAAACAATTGTTGATGAGTTGCCAACCAAATGATCAACGAAAATAATTCGATACGTCTTTTGTTCTAGAGTTTGGCATTAGTAATTAAATGTATTGTTTTTAAGACGAATGTTGAATTTCATAGCTTACAGACTATTTCAATCCCAAGTTTCAATAGGTATAGGTATACCAAAAGGAACACATTAATTCTACTATATACACCCACCTTATCCATCTCACACAAATCTCTCACACAAACACACACCGTACCTAAGCTTTGAACCTTATTAATTATAATAATAATAATACCGGACATTTCGCACAGCATCATCTGGCCCCAAAGTAAGGAGATCTTGTGTTATGGGTACCACATGACTGATATACTACTTATATACTTTTTTTTTGTAAATACATACATATTATACATAGAAACACGCAGACCCAAAACAAATACTTGCAGATCATACCAATCATTTGACCCGCGGCGGGAATCGAACCCGCAACCTTTTGCGTCTAAGCGTCTCTCAGGACCTAAGCCCTCTGCGCCACAGAGGTCATCAAAATTATTTATTGGTTTTAGTTATTGGTTAATAGAGCTGGTGAAACTCCTTGTAAAATAAAAAATAAAAAAGTATTTTGTGACATACGAAAAAGAAACGTCGGGCAAGAACGATAGTGATCTTCAGAATTTTGATTAATTATACACAATTTTATTATTCCCTGTTATCCTTACCTCTTCAGACTAGGTACTTAAATTATGAGAAAACCAAAGTTGTACTTTGTAAAGCCGGACATTTCACACAGCGTTGTCACAGAGCTTGTGTTATTAGTACCATAATGACTGGTATATCTTGTTATTGTAAACACATACATATTATAGATAGAAACACCCAGACCCGAGACAAATACCTCAAGATCATACAAACATTTGTCCCGCGGCGGGAATTTAACCGAAACAAAATGCACATAGTAATAGTATATATATTTAGTAATAGTATCCTAATGTAATCCGCGGAGAGGGGCTCTGGTGACCTAGACATGCCCAAAAAACACACATATCATGGTGAATATACGGGATATTTACCATAATATGTAAATTTTTCCGCATCCCGATATTTCGGCACAGTTGCCTGCGACAGATTTAAGTGCAAATTTAACATTATATTATTATTATAATACTATTTTTAGATACTAAATAATGATAAGAATCTTTTTTATACGCTTTATATTAGCTTCACTTGAATGTATGTTTGTATGTTTTTATGTAACCGACTCCTTAGGACGCGATTTTTACCCACTTTAAACGGCCAGACTTCATTCAAAGTTTGCACACCTGTCAAAGACCGATGAAAATGCAATAATTCGAAAAAAAAAAAAAAAAACTGGTTATCCTAAAACTAAAAAGTAGAAAATAAATAACAGTTTAAAGCGTATTTTTTAGTTTTTTTTAACTATTATTTATTAGGAATAAAATATCTGAATTTAAAATATTAAGTGAATTAAACCTATATAATCAAATTTTACATTTCAGTAGCTTATCAACGTAGTAACGTTCGTGATGCACTGCTTTGTTTTCTCTCTCTAATAAACAGTTCTAGCATTATAGCGTCGGCTTCCAGAACATTGATAGATAGAACGTATCATCCTTGAATTGGATTACAGTTCGTCTCATGAGACCACTATCTGGTATTGCGGTATAATCTGTGGAAGTGGATTATAATACAACTCAGTAAACTTTTAAATTATGTAAAAGCATGAGTTCGAATGTCCCTTTTCAAATAACCCCAGAGCACTTAGCAGTTCTACTAAAGATATAATCCAAAATATCGTTTATAAAGTTGTTAAGGTTTTTAAATATTATTTAAAGCAAAGTCAAAAGATATTTTATTCAATACAATCACAAGGATCACTTTGAAACTTCTTCAATACAAGGTGAGTTTAGGTGCCAATTCCTCCTAACCCAAGCCCTAGAAGAACTGGCAAGAAACTCGTTCTAGTCCTAGCGCTTTTTTACATGATCCATCTTATAACTACCTTAACTACGACCTTTTTACATTTCAAATGTGTCGGTAACTGTCTGAGGGCAGATCAACATGAGGTCATGCATTCTTATCAGTAATATAGTCATTTATATTATATTAAGCTTTCTTCAAAAGACTACCCTTAATGTAAGATTATATATCAATATCCTTTATCTGTCTTCCTCTTCCTGTAATCTATTATTCCTTTTCCTGCATCAGGCAAACTAACGTATTCTGCGCTCTGACATTCTCCAGCTCTTTACTCCTTCCTGTCCATAGTTCAGCAATGTATGGTGAATCCTTCACTGTTCAAGCGGTTCGCTTATGGAACTCCTTACCTGCATCTATCCGCGCATCCAAATCTATCCATATCTTCAAGGTCAACGTTCATGATCATTATCTGTCCATATCTGAAATCTGCTAACTAGTTGATATCATTTATCACTACATACTATTTTTTTTATAGAAAGTTGTTTATATGTTCGTGTGCTTGTTATTGTACAAATATTGTCAATGATATTCCAATTAATTAATGTTTTGAGTAATTGCATTATTATGTTGTGTAATTTATAGTTTACGTTTTACATAAAGGAAGTATTAACAGTTGTAAAACAGGTGCAACCTACCACGGCTGCTAAATGATATTAAGAGTTGAAACTGTATCAAAATGATTTCTGTTTACATATTGTAATATGATAACTGTACTGAATAATATATATATATATATATATAATGTCAATGTTTATCGTGTATGTCGATTAGCATTATTTATATAATATTTTGTATTTTTATATTTTTTATATTAGTATATTAAGTAACTTTTTGTTCACCGCCGTCGTTCTGTTTTTGTTTATCTTGTCCATCCAAAGGTTTCCTGAAAGAGATCGCTTTTAGCGATAAGGCCACACATTGTACAATTTTATTTCTATTATTTCTTCTGTTCTTTTTGTGTACAATAAAGTGTTAATCTTATCTTATATTATTATTATATGATAACGACCTACATTAATATTTTACTCAAAATGTAGTAGTCTTACTATTTGTGATCATTTACTTTGTAATCTCATTATTATATCCAACTATTTTGTAAAACATTTCGGATTTTGCAGTTTGGATACTGACCTCTATCAAAAATAACACTTAACATAACACAAGCTCTGCTTACTTTGGGGCCAGATGATGCTGTGTGAAATGTCAGGCATTATTTATTTATCTATAAGCTATTATTGGGCGACAATTTCAATGAGCCAAAACACTGCAGTTTCCATCCAGGTGATTCTATAGCATCAGATCGGTAACCTTATCTTATTAAATCAATTTAAAACTAAGACGATTCCAAAAATTTATTTATTCGATAGATAGGCTATCCCTGATATAACAGACGTTTAAACAACCTAAAAATAACATTCACAACGCTTCTTAAACTCAATAAACGTCAAATATTTCTCAAGCAGTTCATGCATTTTCATTTCTACAATTCTGCAATATTTCTTTTAAGGGATGGTGGCGACCCGGACCGACTGGATTATATATGTATTTTTTTTCATAAATGATCCAGTACAAGAAATAGGTATTTGTTTATTAATATTTTATATTCGTTGTACAAAATCCACAGTTCTTAAAATACTCGTACTATACACAAAATTTTAATTTATAACCGTCAGCCAATAGCCAATTATTTTACATATTAGTACTAGGTAGTTAGTTTATTAATCTTATTTGTAATTTAGTTAAAACTATGTATCGGAGCAAATACGAATAACTTTAAACGGATGGAAAGGCTTCATAATTGCATTTGCCATTAATGAATAAATAACTCCTCGGCTATTCAGGGCGGCTATGCGCCAGGACGCGACGCCTTCTGTGAGGGGTGACAGCCTTATGACAATGCATTGCGGTATCCGGGTCAAGAATTTTAAAGCCACTCTGTTATGTTAAAGCGGATATTTATAAATACATTGACTGACGAATGGTTTGAATTAAGACTTCAGTGGTGCAGTGGGTAAAAGACCGCCTGAGACGTAGAATGTTGCGGGTTTGATTTCCGCCGCGGTACAAATTGTTGTAGGATCTGTAAATATTTGTCTCGGGTCTGTTTTTTTATGTATATCATGCAGTGTTGGCTTGTTATTGGTTGTGCATTTAGAATTAACTATTAAAATGTTTTCTTAGCTTTTATTTGTTGTCCCGCGGTGGGAATCGAACCCCACAAAGTTCTCCGTCTCAGCCGGACTTTAGCCCACTGTGCCACAAAGGTCGTCATTCATATGGTTGTTATTTACACATAAAATGTTATTTATTTACCCAAAGTTACGCTAAAATCAGTATTGATTTTTTGTATCTCTAAAACCCATATTTTTTTACGATTCTGTTGCGATACAAGCATAGATTATGACGAGACAAAATGAAAAGTTTTGATTGTTCAACATCAAATCTTACAGTAATCATCCTTCGACATTTGTATGGTAAAATAAATAAATAAATACATAATAAAATAATTTTAAATTTAATCCCGGACATTTCAGATACCATCATCTGGCCCCTAAGTAAGCAGAGCTTGTGTTATGGGTACCAATATGAGTGATATACTACTTTTATACTTTTTTTTTCTTGTAAACTAAAATGTAAATAAGATAATCAGTTTTTTACTCTTCACATCTTAGACTTAATGTAAATGTAACGTTTGAACTTCTCCGGATAAGGTATAACCCCAAATATTCCATAAAGTCTCCATTGTACCGTACTTAGTAATAAACTCAGTTGTCAAACGCATTCCCTTGGGCTATTCCCCATATCATCCCGAACTCTCGTACAAATATAATCAACGTAGGGGAAGCGAGGGAATAAATTATTATAAGCCGTAAGGTAAATTGAAAACAGCATATTTACATGCCGCATGTAAATATGTAAATCATGTAGGTAGTGTGGATAATGGCTAGGTTACTGCTAGCTTATTGTGTTATTGATGACATCTTGCGTGAAATTAATGACCTCAATACGTGACTTGAATCCTGTCAACGTCCCCCAGATGAAACTTATATGACATTATGTTTTGATGATATTTTTTTTTGTATGATAATCATTTTGTGGAGTAATAAGCCAACAATAATACGCCATCTTGAATATAAATCGTTCGATAACAGAAATTACGGTTTCATTCAGACGACCTCTGTGGCGCAGTGGGCTAAGATCCGGCTAAAACGCAGAAGGTTGCGGGTTCGATTCCCGCCGCAGGACAAGTATTTGTCTCGGGTCTAGGTACTTCTATGTATAATATATATGTATTTACAAAAAAAAAGTATATAAGTAGTGTATCAGTCATGTGGTACCCATAATATGTATGTATTTACAAAAAAAAGTATATAAGTAGTGTATCAGTCATGTGGTACCCATAACACAATCTCTGCTTACTTTGGGGCCAGATGATGCTGTGTGAAATGTCCGGGGCTATTTATTTATTTATTTATTTCAAAATTAATATTATCTCTGCATATATACTTACGGCTCGATTCGTAAAAAAGAAAAATCACTGTAAAGAACCATGAGGAATGTTACGACACACCGAAAACAGCTGGGTAACTTCGAAATCAATTCAAGAGACGCTTTAAAATGTGTATTGGCCCTTCATTTACGTATTACCTACAATTTACGACCTCTGTAGCGCAGTGGGCCAAGGCCCGCCTGAGACGCAGAAAGTAGCGGATTTGATTCCCACCTCTATAAAATGCTTGAATGATTTGCAAGTATTTGTCTCGGGTCTGGATGTTCTGCTTTGAATAATTTGTATGTATCTAGTAAATGAGTATGTTTTGAGCGTAATAATAGGGTTTGTCCGCAAAATAGTATATCTGTCGCCAAAGTGTTGTCAAAACAGCTCCATAATAAATTACATATAATTACCGGGATATATTATTCAGTATCAAATATATATTTAAATATTTATTATAATAGGTTTGTACTGATATCTATATAATCAATCTAATTGCTAACGATCATTAAAAAATGAAAATAACCTAACCTAACCGACAGATACCTTTCTGAGTACGAAGCTATTATAAAAGGAATAAACCTAATAATTTGAAAACAATGTTTTTATTTATGAATGAACTACAATTTTATTGAAAATCCATCTCTTATTTTAGATACATAATGACATTAATTTGGTAATTCATACCTGGCGACTTTTTTTATTTATCAGAGAAAGAAAATATTTCGTGGCGATAGATCTATTATTTAGATGATACAAGTATAAACTTCGCTAATAAAAAATAAAAAAATCCCATAGTATGTCAGTCATGTGGGACCCATAACACAGGCTCTGCTGATTTTGGGGCTAGATACATAGACCCGAGACAAATACTTGCAGATCATACAAAAAAATGTCTTGCGGCATGAATCAAACACGTAACTTTTTGCGTTTTAGCCGGGCCTTAGCCCACTGAGCCACAGAGGTCGTCAATTGTAAGTAATACGTAAATGAAGGGCCAATACACTTTTTAAAGCGTCTCTTGGGTTGATTTTGAAGTTACCTAGCTGTTTTAAGTGTGTCATAACATTCCTCGTGGTTCTTTACAGTGATTTTTCTTTTTTACGAATCGAGCCGTAAATATGCAGAGATAATATTAATTTTGAAATGAAACCGTAATTTCTGTTATCGAACGATTTATATTCAAGATGGCGTATTATTGTTGGCTTATAACTCCACAAAATGATTATCATACAAAAAATATATGATGTTTGGAATGCGTTTTAAGTCACATACATATGGTAGTTTACCAACACTAAAATAACTAGACAATATTAGTATTTAGTTTTTATTTAAATAAATAAAGAATGCCGGACATTTCCCACATCATCTGGCCTAAAGTAAGCAGAGCTTGTGTTATAGTTACCACATGACTGATATACTACTTACATTTTTTTATTGTAAATACATAAGTACAAACATATTTCGACGGTCCCACCGAATAAACGGGTAAAGGCTTTTACCGTAATTTTTTTTTTTTTGATTTTTGGATTTTAAAGCAAATTTTTTTTCAGAAACATTTATCAATTTTATTTATATTGACGTTACTGTGAATGTTAATTCTACGGAAAATATAAATAACAATCTCGCACGAATATTGCATGTATGTATTTTGAACACCGTCTACTATCACTCGTTTATTGCAAACTAACTTTGTAATATTATTCGTGGGAATTTAGAAACAAAATAATAATCGTAAAAGTGTTTACAGAATTTTGGAGTTGGCCTATAGTAGGTAACTTTCTGTATAATTTTATTCATTTGTACTTTTTGATCTTCGTTTTTCTAAAGAATTTTACCAAACATTACCAAAACATAATGAATACCCTAAAACTGTGTATAGTTTGTTGAGAATTCTAAAATGTTTATAACAATGTGTTACTTTTATTGCACACATTTTCTCGTTGTTTCTTTTAGAAAAAGCATTTTATTGCCTATGAAAATTATGATATATTCCGTAAAAGATGGATGGACAATAGATAAATGCGAGGGAGGGATCAACATCATCATCATATCAGCCTTTAAAGTCCACTGCTGAACATAGGCCTCCCCAATAGATCTCCAGGAAGAACCAAATAGACATAATGGTCTACAACTTCGATTATATCACTCCCAACATGTACCGGTACGGGTGCAACATTCTCATTTCACATGATTTTTGTCTTGCTCATGTTCATTTTAAGACCCACCTGTTGGGAGGCGATATAAAAGTCGCTGAGCATTGTGCCAAGTTCTTCCAGTGATTCTGCCATGAGGACTATATCGTTGGCAAATCGAAGGTGAGTGATGCGTTCGCCATGGATGTTGATACCATGTCTATGCCAGTACAAGTGCTTGAAAACATCCTCAAATGAAGAAGGGAACAGTTTCAGAGTAATATCATCTCCCTCTCTCACCTCTTTATGCAATGGGATGGGATTCGTGCTCTGGTCCTGGAGGATGGATAAGTAATTACATCATACAAGGTCAGAAGCGGTAAAACATGCAGCTTACTTTTCTTGGGCTGACGTTCGCAACAACAAAGCTCTTCTAGAAGGTGTTAGGCCAAAGTTGCGATACATCCAGCTGGCAACAAAGCTTTCTGGTCCTTGGCCAAGTCGGTGGAAGCGAACTTCAGCCGCTCTTCTCTCCCTCCACTACTAAAACCGGATGGATCTCTAGCCTATAATGCAATCGAAAAAGAGAATCTCTTTGCTGCTCAATTTGCTGAAGCTTCACGTCTAGACACCTCTAACTAAACTACTTGACATGAACAAAGCTAGTGTTCTGGATGGCATTTTGTCTGTAGTGTTGAAAACTTGTGCCCCTGAGTTGTCTCCCATTCTCACAAGACTTTTTCGCCTTTTTCGATCTTTGAAAACTGGAATAGTCCTAAAATCCTGGAAGCTTGCTAATGTGCAACCTGTGCCTAAGAAATGCAGTCGCGCTGACCCATCAAATTACCGCCCAATTTCGGTCACCTCCCTATTACTCGTCCTGAATCCTTGAAGACGACGACCTACTCAGTGATCGACAATACGGTTTTCGACGAAAGCGGTCGACTGGGGATCTTCTTGCGTATGTCACGCACATTTGGAGTGAGGTTATAGAAAAATATGGTGAAGCATTAGCTGTTCCACTTGACATCTCAAATGCCTTTGATGAAGATCTGGCACGCTAGCCTTGTTGGTAAGTTTCCAGCCTACGGATTGCCAGTTCAGTTCTGTTCATGGCTTGCTGCCTTCTTGAGGGAAAAATCCATTCGAGAAGTTATTGACGGCTGCTCGTCTGATAGATTGAAAATTAATTCCGGAGTACCTCAAGGGTCAGTGCTCTCGGCCACACTGTTTTTACTGCACATAAACGATCTGCTTATGCTCGGAATCATTGGGTATGCAGACGACAGAACAGTTGTGGAGAGATACTTTGCCAACGCACGAGCCAGTAAAACTGACATTCATAAAAACAGAAACGAGATGCTTATGAGTCTGGTTTTAACTCTCTAGGTCGTGTCCGATTAAGGCGATGCCAATCTAATTAAATTCAACGCATCTAAAACGCAAGTTTGTCTCTTTTCGGCGTTCCCCGTTTTCCGAAATATACCGGTAACTGTAAAAGATCATCTCAAACTCTTGGGAGTTTCACTTACTCGGACTCTCAATTTTGGCTCCTATATCGAGTCCTAAGCCAAGACTGCTGCCATGAAGCTTGGCATTTTCAACAAGGTGAAGCGATACTTCAGCTTTCAAGGACAGCTTTCAACTTTATATAAAGTTAAGTCCGGTCGGGTATGGAGTATTGCTGCCATCTATGGGATGGTTCAGCCAAACACCAGCTGGCTGCTTTGGACTTGATCGAGCGTAGAGCATTGAGGGTGATAAGTGAGCAGCTAAGCGCTAAGACTAAGTTCTAGAGTCTCGAGCACTGGCGTAGAGTTGCTTGCTTTTCTATCTTTTATAGAATACAATTTGAAGAATGTGCCCAGGAATTGCATGATCTCATTTCACCATGTCCCTTTCACAACAGGACAAGCAGGTACCGCTCAATACCATCCATATCTTGTCAGTCTACCACCCTTACAAACAAAGCGCTTTGCTTCCACATTTTTAATGCGTACAGCTAAGGATTGGAATGCTTTGCCTTCCTCTTGTCTTTCCTGAAAACTACAATCTGGGTTTCTTCAAGTCAAGAGTAAATAGGTATCTTCTAGACCTGCGTGCCCCGTCATCTACCACATCGTCGCTTAACATTAGGCAAGTGCGTGGTCAAACGTAGGTCTATCTATGATAAAAAAAAAACATTGTTTTGGAGCGTCATCTGGTTTTCAGTAAAATTTGTGCTAAGAACCAAATGACTAACAATAAATGACTTATTTTAAGCATAATATTCTGTTTTATTTATTGTTATTTATCTATTGTATTAAGTACCTAAATGTTTTATCCATTAAAATAATTTAGAATAACCTGTAAGTTCTAAGTTATTCTAAAATATTTCAAATATTCAGTACTTTGTAGTTGAACAAACGCATTTTACAAAATATTGTAAAATAAAAAGCTGAATGAATAAAACAGTAATGCAATTTTGCACTTTTAAAATATAAACCCAATTACTGGAATACCCATGTAACTATCTAATAACCACATTACCAAATCAAAATACCCGTAGTTTTGGCTAGAATAAACATTTAAAAGGGTTTTTTTTTATATATCAAATTCTATCCGTATATTAGTATTTTATATTTTATTAGAAAAAATAAGTTTTTTTTACTTTGAATTTAATAATACACTGTTAGGTATATATCATAATCACCGAGTAATATTTTTTTCACGTTTTTAACTGCTCCTGTAAAGTTACAGTTTTTACTTTATATGTTTATTCGATGGGGCCGTCGATTTATTCATAATATTAGTAGGAATTCTAGAACAACACTCAAACTCAGATCGAAAATTATACATATATCTTTAAACAGCATTTTAATTTAGAACTGTCAGAAAATACTTAGATTTCGTAAATTTAAGTTTAGATCTGATATGGGACCTGAGGCATTAATATTCTTAACACTGGTCAAGATATTTTTATTTCATAGTTAGCTGTTCGCCCGCAGCTTCGCCCGCGTTGAAGATTTTTGCCGGGACAAACCAATTTTCCCGGGATAAAAAGTAGCCTAGTCACCCGGGGATAGTGTAGCTTTCCAACGGTAAATGAATTTTAAAATCGGTCCAGTAGATTCGGAGCCTATTTAAAACAAACAAACATACAATCAAATCTTTCCTCTTTATAATATTATATGCTATAAAGATCGTAATTATGTGTTATTTTGTTTAAATTACCGACTGGCTAGTAGGTAGAATTTGTTCTCTAATAGAAGAGTCGTGAATCAATGCATTGTGGATCTTACGCTACTGATATAAAACTAGATATTCCCTACCGATACGGCATTTCTTATAATAGTAATAATCATTAATCACAAATCTATCTTAACGTCAACTATATCAATTGGGACAAAAAAGGTTCCGTAATTAGGAACCCATATAGGATCACTGCTTTATCTGTCTGTGTCAAAACCTTTTTCTCAGAAACGCGTAAATGTATCGAAATAAAATTTAAATGGTCTACGGTTTCTTAAAGCTGTACAAAATTAAACTTTTAAAACTATGCAATCAAAAATACGACCATTTATGCTGCATATTTTTATATTCGCAACTAAATCAGAAACTATAGGTTACTTTCCTTTGATTTAGAATCATGAAATATGAAAAGAAGCAACGTTACACACGATTAAAGGAAACTTTTCGAAAGTCGTTAATTTGTAGTAATTCACAAATATTTACAAATAGCGAACCCGCCCCGGCTTCGCACGGGTGCAATGCTGATACTAATTATACTACAGAATGGTTATCCCTAAGAGAGAGACATATACCATTGCGGACTTTTTTGTAAACCTTTTTAAGGTGTACAATACAGTAGTACATTATTTTGATCTATCTCGTAGGGTTCAGCCAGCGTTTGCAATATAAGCGCAAAAAAAAATCGGGTTGCACTCCGGGAGTGCCAACAGAAGTGAAAACTTATTTTGGCGCGTTAGAGTTTAGTAATAAATCACTTCAAAATCAGTAATTATGGCGACTGCCAATGAAATACTGAATGAACATAGATGATGCAATATTTTTTGTTCAGAATGTAGATAATATACCTATCTAACCTAACTCAGTAAACTTCACCATACAAAAGTAGTGACATTGTGGATCTTACGCTACTGATATAAAACTAGCACTAACTAACTTTGTGACTGTAAACATGTGAATAAAGGTTTATAATCAAATGGGGCGAGCGCGGCAGCCGGCTGCGTCTCGCCCCAGACGGTATCTATAAATATGCGTACCGCGCTAAAAGAAGTTTTCACTTCAATAAGTTTATTTACGACACCACATTATAAACCTCTAAAAATATTAATGTTTCTATACTATATTGTGCATGTATTATACATATAAACCTTCCTCTTGAATTAATCTATGTAGTAAAAACCCTATAAAATCCGTTGCGCAATTTTATAGATTTTTATAAATTTATTTAATTTAAAAAAAAATATTTAATTGCGATTACAAGTCTGCGATTGATTTATACACGTATGTAAAATGGTTGAAATGATCTGCAAATATTTTGTTTCGAGTCTGTTTTTCTATGTATAATATGTATGTATTTTAACAGAAGTATACAAATAGTATGTAAGTCATGTGGTTCCCACAACACAAGCTCTGCTTACTTTGGAGATAGAGGATGCTGTGTGAAATGTCCATTATTTATTATTAACTAGCTGACCTGGCCAAGCGTTGCTGTGGTTCAGTAGTTCTAATACGTTCTAATACAAACGCTTACCAAACCTAGAGGCAAAATATGTTGAAGTTAACTTACACTGCCATCTGTTAGAAACATATGGAACTTATTATAGGAAAACATCAAATTTGCAATAAAGTATTGAGGTTCATAATCGAGATAAAAACACGATGGTTAAGTAATTCCGGAGTTTATACCTAAGAAACATTGTGACGCGAGATTTTTTATATATATTGTTGAAGATTTTACCCGGGATAAAAAGTAGCCTATGTCACCCGAGAACAGTGTAGCTTTCCAATGGTAAAATAATTTTTCAAATCAGTCTAGCAGTTTCGGAGCCTATTCAATACAAACAAACAAACAATCAATTATTTCCTCTTTATAAAATTACTAGCTGGTGCCCGCGTCTTCGTCTGCGCAGGGTTAGTACTTCGTGTAATTCTAACGTTTTTGCAGCGCACGCCAGAATAGCTCGCAGATGCAGATTTTTTCCTACTTACATGACACTTATCGTTATATTTTGGACAATTCACATAATATCTTTATAAATTAAAGCCTGTGTTATTCTGATGTGTAAGCTATATTATTGTAAAGTTTCATTAAAATCCATTCAGTAGTTTTTGCGTGAAAGAGTAACAAACATACATACAAACTTTCGCGTTTATAATATTAGTAAGGTTATTAGTATAGATATAGATGATGATATCTGAACAGAGTACTTAATACAGGTAACACAAAGTATTTCTCTCATGAAAAACTTTCCTTTCATATTCGTTATTTTCCCTCCATACTTCCTTACCCGAAGATTCCAGAAAATATCAGCACCGTCCAATTATACGCTGTTAGATTAAATGTTTAGTGATATTCTTTTATTAATATATTTCTACACTAGCTGCTGCCCGCGGCTTTGCCCGCGTGATACATAGTTAACACTATTGCATTTTGTTTAGTATTCAGTTTTATTTTTAGAGAGAACTGGTGGTCTATTGGTATTGTCCCCGCCATCCGATCCTAAGGTCGTGGGTTCAAATTTGGTCGCGTACCAATGGATTTTTCTGATCGAAAAATGTATATGCGCTATACCAGTACTCTCAAACGGTGATGAAAAACATCGTGAGGAAACCAGCATGTCGTAGAACTTTAAAACTATAAAGACATGTGCTAAACTAAGTGCACGAAAGAAGCCTCTGGGCGCACTTTAATCCTTTCACCACTTTTGTTAGAAATGACTAGTAATACAATAAGAAGTATTCAGTGCTTTTAATTGTTCTCAAGCATTACATGACTGAACAAAATTTGATATAAAAACCTTTAAAATAACGTTGTTAGTGGAAGAACAGCGCTTTGTTCGTAAGGGTGGTAGACTGACAAGGTATGAATAATATTGTGCGGTGTGTCTGCTTGTCCTGTTGTGAAAGGGAGATGTTGGAATGAGATCATGCAATTCCTGGGCACATTGGCACTCCAAAATGTATTCCATAAAAGATCGAGCAACTTTACGCCGGTGCTCGAGACTCTGGAACTTAGTCTCAGCGTTTAGCTGCTTACGATAGGTGAGCAGCTAAAGGTGAACCTCAATGCTCTACGCTCGATCGAGTCCAAAGCAGCTAGTTGGAGTTGGGCTGAACCATCCCATAGATGGCAGCAATACTCCATACCCGACTGGACTTGAGCTTTATATAAAGTGGAAAGCTGTCCAGGTGTTAAGGTATCGCCTCACCTTGTTGAGGATGCCAAGCTTCATGGCAGCAGTCTTGGCCTTGGACTCGATATAGGAGGTAAAATTGAGAGTCCGAGTGAATGAAATTTTTTGGGTGTTCAAGTGGATTCGAGAATGGTTTAGATTTTCATTTTTGTTTTTGTTATTTTTTTTTTCTTATAAAACGCGCGGAAGATGTCGCGAACGGGACAGCTAGTACTTAGCAGTAGCTAGTAAAATGAAACCTAGTAAGATGGATTTATCATCCCCGAATCTCCCTGCATACTAAATTTCATGAAAATCGTTGGTGCCGTTTCCGAGATTCAGGTTATATAATATATATGTACATATATACAAGAATTGCTCGTTTAGAGGTATTAGATAAGGGAAAAAATATTTAAAGTCCGCGTAACGCTGTCACGGGCTGTCAGACAACGTACTCGTAGCAACATTAGTCCAATCCGAAAACAAACATAGTTTTAAGTTCGTAAAACTTCGTACAAGGTTATAATTTGTGAAAGGAAATAAATAGATATACAGTCCACTAAACCTGAGTTTTCACTTTCGAGAACCCTGACATCGATCATTGCATTTTTTACATTGTCTCAATGACATCTTAGCACACTTATAGAAAATAGACTATCTTACACCACTGTTCAATTAGTAACTAGCTCTTGCCCGCAGTTTAGCACGCACATTCAGTTTATGTATGTAGCAGTTACATACATATAAGTATCCTATGGGTGTTAGCTGGGATATTATGTAAAATCAGTGGCAACGTGACCGCAATAATTGAAAAATCAGGCTAAAGCAGCTTTGCCCACCCACACGCGAAAATAGGCTTATATAGTATTATATTATGGTTCGTTTTGTCACAGTATGACGTCACCCTACTTGTTCGGCGCAGTCTTAAAACCAGCGCTATTTCTCAATATTTGAAGCAGCATAGAGCTAAGACTGGCCATTTTTGACAAACACACTTACTTGTAGGTACTTGTACTTAAAGGTACTCATAATAGTAAAAAAAACAATGTTTAGTACTAGTTAGGTTAGGTTAGTAAAGTAACACTTTGACCGTGTACCTGCTATTATGTTACTTGTATGTATGGTTTTTCATTTTTTCATTTTATATCACCAATAAAAAAGTGTGTTTGCGACAGTGATTGCGCAATTCACGCCTATTGCTTGTTGTCACGAGATACATAATCAAGGGTCAGGTCACAGTTCACATCTATACAAAGTTTCATCTAAATCCGTTCAGCCGTTGCAGCGTGATTGAAACACCAAATAAATAAAAAGAAAACCAATTTCATTTAATAAAATTTGAGACCATAAATCATTTTTTTTTTACTGTTTTCAGGACCCTTAGGCGTGCTATTTTTTTTTTCATATGTGTTTATTTATATCTAGAATTCCTCATATTTTTGGTGAAAAAATGTTTTAATCTAATTTTTTATGTATTACATTACTCAATTAATAGTCCACGGCAATTTTTTTTCCCATTTTTCACTCTTATCAGGGGTATTTTTTGTTTTAATTTAAATGGGACCAAACGGGAATAAACAAAACAAATGCAACCAAATTGAGAACCTCCTAATTTTTTTTAAGTCGGTTAAAAACAACCACTAATTTATAACTTTCTCAATATTGCTATATAGCTATGTATTCTTAAATTGTAAGTTATATCAATTATTTTATCATTTTAGTGGTACGGTAGGTAGCAATTATGAATTTATTTGAACCTTTGTAAACATTTTTGGGAAATCCTCAGATTTCAAAAGAAAGACGTCCCACTATAATATCTATTAGGAAGGTTCTACTTATATCTTATTTATCGGAAAATCTGTAATAAATGACGATGTGGACAAAAATGAACGACGAGAAAGGAAATTGCCTTCATAAGCTGTGAGCTTACGGCCATCACGAAATAATGACCTCTTTCAATACAGGCCGCTCATTTTAGATGGGATAGTATTAGTAGGTCGTATATACTACTGTATACGTTAATTACATAGTGGCCCTGAATAATAACAAACATTATACATTACTCCACCATCCACCATCTCCTATTTCCTTTTCACAATAGGACTAGCAGATGTACCTTGTAACTCTACCACCCTTAAGAATAAAGCGCTTTCGTCTACATTTATAATTTGTACAGCCAAGGATTGGAATGCTTTGCCATTGGTGGCAATTCGGTTGGTTAAAATTAGGAATTGTTTAAAATATATTTTAGTTAGTAAAACCAATTTGTAAAACCAATTCGGCTGGTACCATCTAACTAAATAAGGAACGCTTAATTAAATTAGATAAAATTTAATTAGAATAAGTTGGTAACAGCAGAATACCTAAGTTTCATTTGTAAGTCTAAACCTAATTTTAGCAAATATTAGTTAGGTTGGTGCCAACAGAATTAAGGCCATTGTCTGTCTTTCTTGAAAACTACAATCTGGGTCTTTTTAAACCGAGAATAAATAGGTGTCTTTTAGACCTTCGTGCCCCATCGCCGGGTGGTAAAAGATGATCAAACGCATCCATCCATCCAGATGTTTTATTTTGTGTGCACCAAAATTTTGGTGGAAATACCTTTTATAATGACACTTTTGCAATTGACTAAATTGATGTGTAATTGGTGAATAAAACGGAAAAGTATAGGAAAATAAATTCAATAAGAGAACAAAATGGCAATTTTAACTTATTTTAAACTGTTTGAACACTGATACTGGTACTAAAACTGGTGTTGATATGCCACCCTTGTCTTTCAATCATAAATCGTGGTTTAAAACATGGTCAGGCTTTCATTCGAAAAAATTATGTTCGCGATGCTCAGTGCTCTCAAACAGCGAGTCAAAACATTGTGAAGAAATAAAGCATAATATATTAATATGTGAAGTAAATTTTGTACCCCTTTTTAACCGACTTCATCAAGGAGGAGGTTCTCAATTCGTTGGAATCTTTTTTTTTTATGTATGTTCACCGATTACTCAAAAACGCCTGTACCGATTTAATTTTTTTTATGTTTCAAAGTGTATTCCTACTTCCCCGGTGGTCCCATTTAAATTTTATCGAAATCAGTCAAGCGGGCTTTTAAAAAATCAACAGAAATCCAAAATGTGTATGAATCGATGATATTTTCGATACCTGCAGTGAAGAGCAGTGCGTTTAGTTAGTCCACTTTCCACAAAAAAATAGTTTTTGAAACGTAATTATTACGAAAATTGCACGGATGGAGGGGTATGAAATTTCGCACAAATATATAGAAGTTTATATAGAGAAGAAGTGCAGAGTGCTAATATTTTTTTTTTATTATGCGTATAAAATACATTAATTATTAATAATTATGGTCGAATTTCGACCAGTGGGCGACTAGTTATAATAATAATGCCGGTCATTTCACACAGCATTATCTGGCCCCAAAGTATGCAGAGCTTCTGTTATGAAAACCACATGGCTGATATTATGCCTAGAAAAATCTTTAAGTGGCAATGGATTTGCAACCTGTCACGTATGGAATGCTAACTTGTGCAACGCGTGGGCATGTGCTAAATATTATTATATTTGGACGTGTCTCTAACTACCCTTTTAGATATCCTCAAAGTACTAGGTATCTAGAGATCAGAGGAGGTATCTACCGAGACTAGGTATGACAGTCATGAGTTTGTATGTTTATATTGGACTGGCCTTTCAGCACAGTTGGTAGTAGCTCTGCCTTCTGCGCTGTAGGTTGAGGGTTCGATTCCCTTCCCGAACAATCATTTGTATGTTGATCAACGGTGTTTGTTTTGTGTCTGGGTGTTATAAAGGATCATAAGTATTTAAAAATATATATGTATTCTATCAGTCATCTGGTCACTATAATACAAGCTATGCTTTGTTTGGGGCATCGTGTTTGTTACTCATTACACATACCCTACATGACATAGATAGATAGATAGAAAGATAGAAAATACTTTATTGCACACCACAAAATACATTAGACTATTATAAGAAACAGTGTTGAGCTACACGGTACTACAATGGGCGGTCTTATCGCTAGATAGAGATCTCTGCCAGACAACCTTAGGATGGATAGAAATCAATTTAGCTGAATATGGGGTGATGAAAATAATATAAGTGATTTATGATAAAAATAATATGTACATACATATTTACAGGACAACAAAAAGTGAAATACAGCAATACCTTATATTACAAAAATAAATAAATAATATTTAATACAATATGATAAACTAAATAAACTAATACATACATATAATATATATAAACCTAAATAATGTTAAGAAATAAGCAATATTTAACAACAGGACAAATAGTGTTCCCTGACCATAACTTTAATAATAGCATGTGAATTGGCGCGTCTAATAGCATCTGGCAGTTCCATAATTGAGCATAATTGAGCTCGCTGATAGATCCTGTACGTTACTCCAGATGACACGACGTAGGTTTCATCAAATATCATGAGAACAAAAGACGGCACTTCAGTTCTAACCTCGAATGAGTCACTAGACTAGTTAGTTCGTAAGATTCGATTCTAAACCTGTAACTATTGAAATTCACATTAAATTAGTTTCAGGCATCTTGAGTTTTACTTGAGAACCCCAGGCGTCGTTCTATAATTTGTTTATTTATATTTCGTAAAATACGACAGATCTTTTTCTTACTGTCATAATTATTTAAAAATATTACTCGAATTTGTATTCTGCCACGTTCTGATCATTTTGACATTAAATACAGTCTCTTTATCCTATCTCTAAAAACATTAGCCTCTTTTTCTGGCCATTTGGTTCAAAACGGCCTTATTCTTAGCCGCGTCTGTGTGGTCGAAATTTAACAAAAAGTTTATATAACTAGGCATTTATAAACAATCATTTGCGTCCGGTATTGATCACTCCAACATCTAAGACCGTTTGAAATGGGCTACTAACTGGGATACATTGATTAAATACATTGAAAGCTTTTTAAATATTTTTATCGACGAGCTTCCGTTTGTGGATTTAATAGCAACTCAGGGTTAATTTTATAATTGCAAATTAGCATATATGTCTAGTTTAAATGACAACCTCTGTAGCGCAGTGCGCAAAGGCCTGCCTAAGACGCAGAAGTTTGCGGGTTCGATTACCGCCGCGGGAGAAATATTAGTATGCAAGTACTTGTCTCGGGTCAGGGTGTTTCTATGTATAATATGTACTTATTTACAAAAATGATATAAGTAGTATATCAGTCATGTGATACCCATAACACAAGCTCAAACTTCAAACTCATGATATAAGTTTGAACTGTCGTTATACAAATACAAATTCATTTATTTACCAAGAAAATAAAAATACAGTGATTACAATATGACTGATAGTCCCCGCACTAGGGCAAGCCTGTATTGCGGGAGACCAAAGGCATAAGATATTATCATTTCCTATACACCAAAGAGCAGTTTAGGTCGCCGGTTTTTCGTGGAGGGGAGAGAATTGCAATCAGAACGCAAAGACCTATGGTACGCCAATGCGATATAGAACTATCCTTCATCAGGATTAACTACATAAACTCGTTTACTTATACTAGACATTTACCACAGCTGTGTATCCCAATACGAAGAGGGTTAGTTAGTTGCAAAGCTCTGAACTTCCCCTTCGTATTTACATTCGAACCCCAATTTGGTCACAGACTAAGAAAATCCAAAGGAATATTTAAATAAAGTTGACACTGAAGGTGGAGTTTTTGGCTAACTAGCAAGTTCATAGTCATACTTGCTGCTGCCCGCGGCTTTACACTCGTCGTACCTATAATAAATTAAGTTTTTAAAACTGAAAATAAAACCGATTTCTTTTATTTCATGTCATTTATATAAAATACGAAATTTCGTTTACTTGTTCCAGCTATTTCTATTTAAAAACTAAACTACCGAACCGATTTTGATGATGTTTATATGGAAAGTACATAGGACTATTTGGAAAGTATATCCATTCACATAAAAAGAATTAAAACAATTAAAAAATTACAACTCAATTGAGAACCTCTTTATTTTAGGTATCCTTTTTTAACCGACTTTATCAAAAAGGAGGAGGTTCTCAATTCGTCGGAATCTTTTTTTTTATGTATTTTCACCGATTACTCAAAAACGTCTAAACCGATTTGGAAAATTTTTTTTTTGTTTGAATGGTATACCCTTACAAACACCCTTGACAGGTGGTCCCATATAAGTTTTATCAAAATCAGTGGATCTGAAAAATCAACGAATATCTAAAAATTGTTTACATTGATGATGTTTTCATGTACTTAGATACCTCGCTGTTTCATTGGAGCAGTGCGTTTATTTGGCCTACCCATATTGTATATATACAACATACATCTACTTTCTACTAAAAATGTATTATAGGCTTAAATTTCATTCAATGAAGTCGGTTTCTTTTTAGTTTTTAAAACGTAATTATTGAAGATACACTCAATCTCTATTCATCAAAACGTATAGCCGTGAATGTATAGTTATGCACCTGCAACCGTACCGACACTGCATGTACTGATTCGTCTTTCCTGCGGGTCCAGTCAGTAGGGTCGATTGGTTAGTGTGGGTACCTGGAAAGGCCTGCGCTATCAAACAGAAGCCCAGGCAGAGTGACGTCAGTAGAGAGGAAACTTCACCCACGTCAGCTTGCTGGAGTGGATCCATGAACGAAAATGTTCAGTTACAAATAACTGCTCTGTAACTTGACTGACGTCATTTAAATCATCTTAAGGCCAATGATGATGATAGCCTTGGAAACGTAATAAACAAATTAAGATAATGCAAGATGTATTTAAAACCAAAAAATTGCCTTGGAGCATTTTTAGTCTAGTGGTAGTGGCCCCGCCTCCCGGTCGTGGATTCGAATCCGTGCCAATGGATATTTCTAATTGAAAAATATTTATTGATATTTCAATACATGAACAAAAATGATCAAGCTTTGAATTTAAAAATAACAAAGTTAAAATAGTTTTAATAAAATCTGAACCATTTTAACTGTATTTTTATCATGTCAATAGTTCTTTCGAACCAGTGTGATGAAAGGATTAAAGTGCACATTAGAGGCAAGTAGCCTCTAAAAATAATGAAAGGCAGTAAAATCTCCGTCGTCCCGTAAGCCCGGGGGCACCATTCATTACCCGTAATTAATATCCTGTTACGGACCATTGTGATGTATGCGGCTTTCATTGCATACTTTTTCCCGCTACATCTCCTTTAATGGGATATACTCACGCGATATAATACTTTATGGTTAAGAATATACTCGTAGTTAAAAATAAATAACGCTGACGTTGCAAAACTATAAACGTTACCAGCCCTATTCATTCATATGGAATCTGAACATTGTTTTTTTTTATAAATTAAAATTGCCGGAATATACAGAATGCCGTAAATACATAAATATTATACATAGAAACACCCAGACCCAAGACAAATACTTGAAGATCATATAAACATTTGTCCCGCAGCGGAAATCGAACCTGCAACCTTCTGCGTCTCAGCCAGACTTTAGCCCACTGCACCACAGAGGTTAATAAACAAATATATTATTATTGATATCAAAGCAATGACTCACGAGATATTTAGTAGCCAAGTTGCCGAAACAACACAGTAGCATCAAGAAGAAAATTTTGGAAGCTCAATTTTCACCCAAGTCCGGGTAATACACTAATTCAATCGCTTGACAAACTTGGCTCAGCAAAAATAGCCTTTAGGCACGAGTACTCTTGCCCTCAATTATTCGAGACCTCTGGAAAGTGGTCACTATTGTGTTAAACTTGGTTTCCTGCAAACGTGGTGACCGTCATGCCTCGGTATTACATAACAGCGACAGCTAGCAATAGCCGTGGTTTTTGAAATCACTGCTGTCAAATATCACACCTTGATTACTGTTGGTTTGCTTTGTCAATTATAATGTTAATCCGTTATTGACTGTCGGTTATAAATATAAGATTTGTGTATACTATTTCTAAGGGCTGTGGATTTTGTACAACGAATAAATAAATAAAAAAAAAACGTGTGCGTCTCGGGACGCCTTTTTTTTTTTTTAAACCTACTTTTGACCACGATCTCACCTGATGTTAAGCGACGATGTGGCCGACGATGGGGCACGCAGGTCTAGAAGACACCTATTTACTCGAGACTTGAAGAGACCTAGATTGTAGTTTAACGCCCGACAGAAGTGATGAACTAATCTAACTAGCGCTGTGGGTAAGAGTGAGAGAAGAGGAGCCTACCTCCCGCTGCCGCTGCCTTATGCGTGAGAGAAAAGGAAGCCAGACAGACTCGCGCCGTAACGCGTTACGTAACGAAGTGGTTTACCCTCCCATAAGAAGTTATCACTTCAACACAATAAAAATATGATAGTTTTAGTTTTATTAAATTTATTTCGGCGAAACTACAGAAACCGGGCCATTGTCTTCGCTTTATAACGGCCATGTTTGACGGACACCGTCTTTGCAAAAACCTTGGCTGTAGGGTTTTGAAGTTTCTTTTTTCATGTAAATCATACTTAATTGGGTTTAGCTTTGTTCTAGATGAGGGTTTAATTCTGGGGTATTGTGGTGAGAAATCAAAAAGTTAGCGGCATTATTATGTCCTCAAAGTTTAAGGCATTGTTTTAATTCGGCCTTATTTAGTAATCAGAAGGCAATTGCTATTCTCCATTGTGTTTGCTTTCTTTTTGTCCCGTTTCGTTTCAATGGGATACTTATGAGTGAATGACGACTTTTGAAAAGGTTGACTCTAGAATCAAATTCTGAATAAACAAAATTCTAAAAACTTTCAAGAATGACTTTACAAATATCCATTGAGTGGTTTCCATTTACTTGTGGTCTATTGTGGTCTAGTGACATTGCTTTCCGTTCCTTAGGTTGGGGTTCGAATCCAGTCGTGCACTAATGGATTTTTGAACTATTTCAGGACCCTCTAGCGGTTAAGGACAGCTTTGTGAGGAAACCGGCATGTCGTAGAACCTAAATAGTTTGAAGACATGTGCCAAGTGCACAAAAGAAGCCTCTGAGGCGCACTTTAATCCTTTCACCACACTGGTTTGAAATAACCAGTAATTCGAAGAAAAAGAATTGTAAGAATCGTATTTTTTTTTAAATATCCAAACTTTTTTTGGATTCCGAGTCAGAAGCGTAGATTATTCGACAGTTTGGTTTCTATGCTTCAATCTCGATTTCAAATTAAGTATGGTTCTAAAATACGGTCTTAAAATGAATAAATATATTCGTGCACAATGCACACATAAGCAAACTAAGCATACCTTGCTTTTTGGTGACCAGATGACTGATAGAATACATATATATTTTTAAATACATAACATATTTATGACACTTTTTAACACCAAGACAGAACAAACACCTGTGTTCATCACACTATGTGTTCGGGTTTACACCGAACACAGCAGTTATGCATTTTTGCCTAACAAGTAAATATGCATAATTGCCTGAGCAAACCAGTGCGCTACTATCTGCCGGCCGGCACTGCGTTACTCATAATCATCTAACCATTTATAATCAATTAGTATTTTATACCAGTTAATTGATTTATTTACAGAAATTATTACAGAAATGTACAAAATAATATACAATAATATGAAATACACGTGAAACAGTTGAGCCGTATAAAACGAAGTACCGTATAAAACGATCTATAGATAGCTCAACTGATCCAGATCACTGCCAGAGGGCAGCGTTCCCATGATACTGGCGGCATTACCACGTTGAATGGCAATGCTAATACGCTGAGCCAGATAGGAGCCAGCTCTTGGGTCATGCAATTAAATTAATTATAATTTGCTAACCATTTCATGTGTGAAGTCCAAGAAATACAATATTCTATAGTGAACATTGATAACTTCTCATTTTGTCTCCACACCAACAACAACACCAATGACCGGGAGGCCTAGGACTCCCACCAAAAAAAGTCATAGTCCTTTTACATGGTCCTTCGAGCCGAATGAGGACGCATGAGATGAGCTGATAGTACAAGTTATGACACACACAATCTGATAAGGCTACCTACCTACACTGGTATACAATAAAATATGGTCATACAAATACTATATAACATCATCATATCAGTCTCTAGAAATCCACTGCTGAACATAGGCCTACCCATTAGATTTCCAGGAAGAACGATTTTGAGTCTTCTCCATCCACCGATTTCCCGCGATCTTTACAATGTCATCAGTCCATCGGGTGTTGGGTCGTCCTACGCTTCGTTTTCCTGTCCTTGGTCGCCATTCGAGAACTTTTATTCGCCAACGGTTATCAGTTCTGCAAGCTATGTGGCCTGCCCATTGCCACTTCAACTTCCATTTTTTGAGTGCTATGTCGGTGACTTGGGTTCTTCTATGGATTTCCTCGTTGCGGATTTTATCACGTAGTTTTAAACCAACGTAGCTCTCTCCATAGCACGTTGTGCGACTCTGAGCTTGTGTATGAGGCCAATAGTTAGCGACCAAGTCTCAGTTCCATATGTCATCACTGGCAACACGCAGTGATTGTATCTAACATACTTGAACGTAAAACATGGTCATAATAGTTTGGTAGAAACTTAAAACTAATGGTAATTCCCGTTTAACCGCACAACACATAGCACCTGGTTCTAGCACTTGGCTGACGGTCAGCCGAGCTTTGCTTCCGCGCACTTAACAACAAACTGGTCGCGTTACAGCGACGGTCCTCCCAGCGGCGCAGGAATGCAGGCTCCGGCTCAGGATGGTCTCCTACATAGAAGTCTTCGGCGTCATCAGTAGCTTCATGGCATACTTTGTCCTGGGAAGGAATCGAACACCTTAAAAGTACGCTTACATGAATAACTTTATGAGCAATAACTGTTCGGCAACTAGGATCACAGTCTAGAGCAACTATAGTCCAAAACACATTACGACGTAAGGTGTTGCAGATCTATAAACAATAGTTACAAGTCGCCATTACAGTAATTTGGTTGATATTGTCGTGACGTCATAATTAATAAGCATTGTTAGGATTAAACAGGATTAAGCAATTTTAATTGCCGATGTCAGCTTTCTTGTATTTTATCTTGCAAGTATAATCTTTTATAATAATACTATATAGCACCACAGGAGAAATTAGAACGCGCTATGCGTTTAGGAATTTCTATATATTTCTCGAGACACTTAACCTGATTAAGAGATTTATAATATTAGTAGGATTAACGCAAGATAAAATGTGGATTTTCAATCTTATGTCATCGACACAAATATATTAGCTTCATTTTAATTTATTTAAACAGTATTTAATACCCATCTGCGCTAGTGACCGATGGTGAAAAATCTAAAAAAGATTCACGAATCAGAGAAAAGGCGAAACCTTATGAAACTAGCTTCTACCCGCGACGTTGCACGCGTTCTTTTTGCATGTAGTTATTTATATATATATATGTTACTCCATATCACAAACTACATAAATATCAAGTTTCAACTAAATCTGTTCAGCCGTTTCGGCGTGATTGAACCACAAACAAACATCTTCTGTGACGCAGGTTACAGTTTCGATCCCGCTCAAAAACAATTGTTTGTATGATCTGCAAGTATTTGTGTCGGATCTGGGTCTTTCTATGTATAATACGTATTACAATAATAAAATTCTTGAGTGTCGTGGAACACTCGGTTGGAACGAAGTTCCTATCGTTTAATATTATTATTGATAAACGTATTACATTATTGTTTAGCAAATACAAATGAATGAATTACTAGCATCTGAAAGCAATTAAATAATACGCAGTAATAACGAATGAATTGAAGGAATGGTAGGAAATTTCGTAATTCATATACATATATAATTATAATATTAAAATAAATTATTAAAATATTATATTGTATCAATATAATATTTTTTTCCAGTTGTGAAAACAAACATTTTATGCAATTAATACGTTCATTTATTAAAATTCATTCATTCGTGTCACCCTATGGATAAACGTCTACAAAAAAGAAAAGGTTGTGACGGAAATTCGTGACAGAAAAATCTTACACCTTTTTCGCCTAGCCCATATCCACCAAGTTCGTACCATGCGATAAGGAACTTCGTTTCAAAAAAGATATAAGTTGTATATCAGTTATGTGGTACACAAGCTCTGCTTACTTTAGAGCCTGTGCTGTGTGAAATATCCGGCATTATTTATTTATTTATCCACACTTTCAGCTTTAAAATATCAGTAGGTTAAGATAATACCTAGTCTATTTAATCTCTTAAATCTAGAAAGCACTTCCAGAATTAAAGGTATTCTGCAACAAGCTATAGCGATAGCGTTATAGCAATTGAGGTCGAGCGGTTAGTTTGCGAGTGTTAAGAGAATTTACGAAGTAAATACATGTGTATGTAAACATTTGTAAACATTTATTTATGCATCTAACAGAGCTTGCAACTCTTTTCAGGTACCGTTCCAGAGCCCACGCTGAGGTAAGCTGATGAAATTCTTTTAACTAATTTATTTTTAGCTTAAAACTGTTGTAGAAAAGGACAGTTATATATTACGAGAAGCTTATGTTATATTCCAATCGTTGTACATGAAAAGTTGTATATATCACTTTCAAAACATTTATGAGTTGTACACGTTGTTGTACACGTATTATTTTGTCGATGACGTCATCGACACTGTTTCGATTAATCTAGAGAATTTCATTAGGGTGAGTTTGATCCACGGTCCGCTCGTTGTCGCTCGAACTTACGGTTCGCACTGAAGCAGTGTCTGTGCCTCAATCGACAAATTAATACATGAGTAAAACCCGAGGTTTATTAAAATGTAAAGAAGTATATGTTCTTCTTCAAGATGCACTGCACAAAATATAAACAACATTCGTTTAGCCTTCTAAAGGAAACAAACAGACAGACAGACAGACACTTTCGTATATGTAATATTGTATTGAAATACTAGCTGATGATTGCGGCTTCGCATCTTTGTACATAAAAAAATGCCTATTTCCCATGTTCCCATGACTTCAATTCGTTTAGCCGTGTCAAGGTTAAAAACACACAAATAAACAGACTAAAAAATAAACCGCGGAATAATCCACAGTGCTTGCTAAAAACTATTGCATGGCGCTTATAGAACTTTTGATGCAATCAAAGTCTATCAATTTCAATTAGCAATAGACATTATTTCAATCATTAGGTACTTTGATTGTAATTGAAACCAGTTTTGACAAGATGGATTAGTATTACGAACATGTCATGTGGTACCCATAACAAAAGCTCTGCTTACTTTGGAGCCAGATGATGCTGTGTGAAATGTCCAGTATTATTATTATTATTATTATTAAAATACAAGGACAAAGTGCTGCGTACAACCACTGTTAACACGATTTTTACTCAAAACGGTATGTTTACTATGATATATTTGATTCGTTTTTCTCCTTCTCGATATCTCGGCACAGTTGCAAGCGCCATGACCTTGAAATAAACACAATTGATTAAAAATTATGTTTAAAACCACGATAGTCTAACGCGTTAGAGTTTTGTACAATGTTTACTGGACAACAACAAGACATGTAATTAGAAATAAGAGCACAATATGGGTGTATGTGGGTGCGTGTATTTACATTGGGTTCACTTTGGTAGATCGCGGAGCTCCGTCTTAATCTTTATTTGGTCTGAGGTTTCTATTCATAGGACAGCATGTCTTAGAATTAACATTAAACTGCTGTAATACAACTTCATCAAATAGGTATAACTGAAATTTATTAGTATCAATATTTTGATAGTATCAGAATTCCGTAATCGCCCATCGGACTATCAGTACTGCGATTTGAAACACATAAAACATTAGAAAACTTTTTCGTAATGAAAAAAATACAAAGCAAGATAAAAAAGCACCCAAACATTGCATAAAATACAACATTGAAATAATGACGTAGAAATTTAAAACCGGTCTTGGCAACAGGCAGAGTTTTTTTGCAAAGCAATTGACACGGTTCCTGAAAGTGGGATACGCGGTCGGGCCGTGGGCGGCACAACAATTAAGAGCTAGGGATACACTAGCGTGACTATAGAACAGTTAAAAACACACACCTTCATAAATGTACCTCGTATTGAAACAAACAAACCTTTTTTGTAATTAGTACACGAAGACTTTTATTTAAGAAAATGTACAAAAATAAAAATAAGAAACAGACAAGTTGGAGATGTTCCTTGGTTCGTACGAGTATTTGATTCAAATCTTTACCTTTAGAAAATATAATAAAAAAACAAAAAAAACTTGCTAGTAAAATATATATGTACCTACTAGCTATTGCTCGCGACTTCGTCCGCATTTTTTTTAAAGGAATTGTAGCTTAAATTCTTCCCCAAGATTGTTTTTTATCTCCTTGCCAACATTTATTGATAAGTTCAAACCATCACACCCACCGATTAAAAAGTTTCCATACAAACCATCCCATTTTACTCCTTTATTAAGGGTTTTTTTGAAAATCCTGTAACACGTGTCTATTTATTTTGTATTTTAAGTTTCCAAACCAAGTTTCTAGGAAATCACACCACCCGTTAAAAAGTTCCAATACAAACTTTGACATTTTACCCCTATGTTAGGCTTATTTGAAAAAAACACGAGTCCGTTTGTTTTGCATTTTAATTATTTATATCAAGTTCCAAGCAAATTGCACCACGCGTTAAAAAGTTTCACATATTCGTTATCGCCCCTATTCACCCATTTAGGGATCGAATTTCAAAAAATAGTAAAAGGCTAGTAAAAGGTTTTCCTGTAAAAGGAAGCTAACTTTTAAATTCCAGCTTTTTAGCTGTAACGGTTTCGGCTCGACGAAGATGAATCAGTCAGTCAGTCAGGTTAAGCTCTTTTATAGGTATAGATGACATAATTATTTTCATGTCATTTTTCTACTAACTTTTAAGTTTTTTTTTACAAGAACACGATTTATTTTAACAATGTTACTATGAACATTCTAAACTATTAAATTTAAAACACGGTTCCAATTATTTACAAAACTTTAAAAATATTGTGCTCTATATCATAAACAATTCTTTCAATTTCAAAACTATCGTGAGTTGTACAATACATTTTAATAAACACGGGCTTTACTCACGTATTATTTGGTCGATGGAGGCACCGACACTGTTTCGATTCATCTAGAGAATCTTTATCAGGGTGAGTTTGATCCGCGATACGCTTGTTGCCGCTCGAAATTACGGTTCGCACATCCCGAGTAATTAATGAGTAAAACCCGTGTAGGTATCAAATACGATTTAACTTTTTTAAATATAATAATAATAATAATAAATAATCCCGGACATTTCACACAACATCATCTGGCCCCAAAGTAAGCAGAGCTTGTGTTTTGGGTACCACATGACTGATATACTACTTATATACTTTTTTTTTTTGTAAATACATACATATTATACATAGAAACACCCAGACCCGAAATAAATACTTGCAGATCATACAAATATTTGTCCCGCGGCGGGAATCGAACCCGCAACCTTCTGCGTCTCGGCCAGAACATAGCCCACTGCACCACAGAGGTCGTCAAATATGTTTCTAATAAGTTAAAACATTGTTGTGACAATATTATGTCTCAATAATAAGCTAGCGTACACCCAGCTTTAACTGTAAGATACATTATTATGTTTGTAGTTATGCCGCCGGCGTTGATAGTCCGACGTAGATAACTACACTATATTTTATAACCTATACTATATTTATAGCAACGCTGGGTTTACGTTTCAATGTTTTTCATCGTAATTTATTATTACTAGTTACCCCTTTCTGATACCAAGGCCTTGAGTTTGAATTCGTACTTCGATGCAAATACAAATACCAACAATACGGCTCGATTCCCGCCGCAGGACAAATGTTTGTATGATCTGCAAGTATTTGTCTCGGGTCTGGGTGTTTAATGTGAATATGTATATATTTACAAAAAAAAGTATATAAGTCGTATATCAGTCATGTGGTACCTATAACACATGCACTGCTTACTTTGGGGCCAAATAATACTTTGTGAAATGTCAAGAATGTAATGATATGTAAAGAATAATATAAAATTACTTATAGATAAAAAAATACAGTATGATAAATGGAGACTTAATGGTATGACTTATTACTCAATTTTTTTATAAAATACGAGTATAATATTTATCCGTGTGTGTGTGTGAGTGAGTCAGTGTGTGTGTACTTGTCTATGCGTGTGTGTTTGAGTGAGTGAGAAGCGTTTGCGTGCGTATATAAGAGAGAAACTTATATAAAATGTACTATATGTAATTAAATTGACAAAATAGGTCGGTTAACCGTCGGTTTCGTAAGCAGCCAATACTTCAATACTTACTTAAATATTTTAAATCTAATCCACTGAATTTTCATTAATTTAAAAAAAACTTCTCAATACACTACGTACCTACTAAAAATCTTTTAAACCACCGTTTGCTCTTTCATTTATGGAATATAGTTATATAAGTAATATAGTACTTAAAATATTTTGTCTTCTAGTTTGTTTTAAATTGTTTTTCAAGTTTAGTTTTATAATTATATTATGAAATAATTATAAAAAAATAATAAATAATTTTATGAAATAATGTCTAAAACTTTAAATTATCATCATCTCCTAAAGTTAAAGTCGTTTTAACTTATAGCTTACACTAATTGGCAGAAAGTATGCTTAACGGGTATTTATAGCATATGACGGATAAATTTGTATCGTAATGTGAAAGCAAACATTTCGCAATAACAAGGTTATTAATTATAAAAACAAATAAATATATAAATAAATGATACCGGACATATTACACATTATTATCTAGTCCCAAAGTAAGGAAAGCTTGTGTTATGGGAACTACATGACTGGTTTACTACTTGATGAGACTTGAGATACATGTAAATACATAGAAAAAGACCCGAGACCAATATTTGTAGATCATACAAACATAATGTTCAGCTGCGGAAGTCGGAACCTTTTGCGTCTCAGTGGCATTCACCCACTGCGCCACAGAGGTGGTCCATAATAATCTACGAGTCCTATATATTTGTCAAATACCACTCACTCATACATCACGAAATCTCAGAAACCACCGAATGGATTTGAATGAAATTTGGTATGCAGCTTCTTCTAGAGCCCTAGCTTAGAAAGGTTTTCATAAAAATAACTCGGGATCATGGTCAAACTGCGAAAACCGCGATTATACTTTGTAATTTTTCCGAAACATTCATTCGTTCAATTATTATCTTGCTACTTTTTATCTACCACGCGGGCAAAGCCGCGGGAAACAGCTAGTAACGATATAATCGTAAGTTTGTGATTAAACTGACGAAACCCATACCTTTCGGCATAAGAAGGTACCCACAGGACAGACTATACTGAATATAAAGTACTGGTTTACTCAGCAGACTGGACGAAGGTAATGAGCTGGGGTATCTTATTAAGAAAACTGTCTACCTTCGGGTTTCATAACAATATTTCAGAATCATTACGAGAATCCACTTATTTCACATGACCAGGTTGTTGGGACATGGAGATTGGGAGATCTGATAGATTTTTTTTTTTTTTTGCCGTACTTTTCACACAGCATTATCTGGCCCCAAAGTAAGCAGAGCTTGTGTTATGGGAACCACATGACTGATATACTATATATACTATACTACTTATATACTTTTTTTATTTTTATTTTTGTAAATACATACCTACATATTATACATGGAAACACCCAGACCAGAGATATGACATACTAGCTTGTGCATGCAGTTTTGCGCGTGTGGTACGTAGATATTGCTAGTGCTAGAATAAACTAGCTAAAATTTTCTTAAATACGAGTATGACCTTGTTTTAAATAAATAAATAAGTAAATAAATAATCCCGGATATTTCACATAGCATCATCTGGCCCCAAAGTAAGCAGAGCTTGTGTTATGGGTACCACATGACTGATATACTACTTATATACTTTTTTTTTCTAAATACATACATATTATACATAGAAACACAAAGACAAATATATGCAGATCATACAAACATTTGTCCCGCGGCAGGAATCGAACCCGCAACCTTCTGCGTCTCAGCCGGACCTAAGCCCACTGCGCTACAGAGGTCATGTTTTAGAGGTTTTGTTTACGCTAAAGTCTAAATTGGACTTGGACTAAAATTATAACTATAAAATAATTTAAATTTTCTATGAATTGATTTTCATTTGATTTTCCACAGTTTTAATCAACACAAAATACATGGCGTCTACAAAGAGCGTCTTGAATTAGTAAATTTAAGTCATTTAAATAAATTAACAAATTTCTCTAATTCAGACTGATGCAAACGAAATAAGATCGTTCGTATTTACGCTATTTTAGTGAATCCAATGTAGTTACTGAATCAGGATACAAATAAATAATGCCGGAAAGAAACTGTATATTAAAGCATATTATAAAATATTTAATTATTTAGATGACAAAAAAGTTTGCGATGAATCTGCTCCAACTCGACTCGGCATCCGTAAAAAAGTTGTCAAGGATAATTCAAAAATGTGTTGAAACCAGATGAGTTTCTTGCCGTATTCTTCTTGAACTGGGGTTAAGAGGAACCGGCACCTAGATTCACTAGCATGTAAGGAGACCATTCAAAGTAGTCCTTGTGATTTTATTGAATAAAGAAAGTTTTGTATTTGTGTTTGTATTTAGCCAAACGACGTAACCCGCTGATGCAAAACCTGTTTTTAATTTACTTTGTGCTAAAATAAAATCACAAAATACGAAGCCAGAAGATGTATTAATACTTTTCAGAAGTAATGTTGAAATGCTCGGTTCCAAAACTACGTAGAAATGCCGGTTTCTAATGGAATGTCATTAGTGAGCGTAATATCATCTAATGAGAGATCCAAATTCGTGTTTGCGACAACGCCAACGCCACAGCTTATAGTGGAAAAGCTAGTTTACTTGTGTACTAAAATCCCAGGCGTATTCCGCATTTTAGGTACGAAGTTACTAGCACATTGGCGCACACAACCTATTGGGTTAATTCGTAAGGCAGTGCCGCATCAGAAGAGATAGAGTTAAGCGATAGAAAGAGCACGATGTATGTAAATTTTATGTTAAGCACTAAGTGTTTGTGCAAGCTGAATTGCACTTTTTTGCGTCGTAGCATGAGTCGCTATTTATATAAATGTTTTCGTGGACTCCACCTTCTGCACTTAAACTTAAGTATGATGTATTCTGTGGTACTACTAGGTATTTCTGTTTAATATAAAAATAACCAGTAAGTATAATACGTGTGTTAGGCCTTCAGTTATTTAACTACGAGTATATATAGACCATACGTACGTGCGTTTGCACGTATTGCAGGTTATTCTTCTCTTTCTCTCTACTGATTTTGCATGCAATTTTAAAGAACCTAAACGTTTTAAAAAGTGAATTGGCAACAGGGAAACCATTTTATGAGTCCGTTTTCTCTTGAGAAAAAGATGAAATTAAACGACAGTGGATTTAATTTTGAATTTTGAATTTTGAATCGATTGTTTTGCTAAGAAGGCTGTATGGTATGACAAGAGTAATGGACTGATATAGCTGTTGTCATTCAGCTGTGTCGATGTTCTCGTTTTACATTCGTTTTGGAAGTACTTCGTGTTTTATGGTGGAAATTTAGTACTAATGAGACTTGAGTGTGAATTGAAGACCTTTTTACCAAAATTGACTGTCTTGCTATTAATTATATATAAAACTAGCTGTTGCTCGCGACTTCGTCTGTGTTTTTTTTTTAAAAGAATTGTAGCCAAATTTTATTGATAGGTTTCAAACCAATCACCTGACCACCCATTAAAAAGTTTCCATACACATTCACACCCTATTTTACTTCTATATGAGGGTTATTTTGAAAAATCCTGAAACAAATTTCCAAATTTCAACTTTCTACCTTCAGCGGTTTCGGCTCGGCGATGATGAATCAGTCAGTCAGTCAGGTAAATAAGTCAATATATAAGTAATCTATACCAATAAAAGAGTTATTGGTATAGATTACTTATATATACTTCATCATCATCATCATTCAGCCCAATTGCACCCACTGCTGGGTATAGGCCTCCTCTTTATTATGCCACTCTTTCCGGTCCCTAGCAATTCTCATCCAGTGGTTCCTGACAACGCTGACTGTCGTTCGACTATCGGGCGGGTGGTCTGCCTCTTGGCCGTTGAGCATCCCTTGGCCACCACTCCTTTACCGCCTTTGTCCATCTCCCGTTATCCACTCTTGCCAAGTGTCCCGCCTATTTCCACTTCAACCTGGCGATCTACATACCCATGTATATACTAACTTATATTTAATTACATTTACTTACTTATACATGTTGTGTCACTAGTTTTATCTCGGCCATATTAAATTAGGACAGTGAACCGGTTAAGAGTATAAACTAGTTTTATAGGGTCATGAATCATCATGAAGTTTTCTACTAGACTCGGCCTTAAAAGTCAAAATTATAAATTGAATTCAAATTTAAAATTTATAAATTGAAAACAAAACCGCAGTAAGTCTTAAGAACCACTGATGATAATGAGTTTTTGTTTGATATATCGTTTTTTTATACTTCATTTACAAAAAAATTCGTTTCCAAGTGGATGTCATATTTTTTTCAGTTTTTTTGATTAAAAAAACAACTACAGAAGCGCTTATTATGAAATTTATATAAGACCAATCGGGAATTAGGTATATCCTTTCACAAGAAAAAGTATTTTTTCAAATCGGTTCATAAATGACGAACATAAAAAAACAATCGAATTGAGAACTTCCTCCTTTTTGAAGTCGGTTCAAAAAACATAAATCGAATACAAAAACTCAGAAATTAGTCTTTTTTAACCATCCAAGCAAATAGTTTGAGTATAAGTAATAAGTTTGATGTGTGTATATGTATATATACGTATGTGTCTGTCAGTGACGTCTTAGCTCCCAAATGGGTGAACCGATTTTATTTAGTTCTTTTTCTTGATCTTAGTTAAAGAGAGAAAGGAGTGTTCTTAGCTATAATTCAAGAAAATCTGTTTGACCATTCGAAGATCATAAGCACTTTTCTAGTTGATGATGAGATGTGAACAACTTCCATACGTCTGATCGATTCGAAATTTGGTATCCTAAGGTTGTCTATTTCCGGCCATTGCACTACCGACTAGCAAAACATTAATATTATTTTCTTTCAACTATGTAGTAATATTATCATTAATCACTACAAAACCGATCACAAAGGGCGTATTTTTTGCTTAAAACCAAAACAGTGCAGTGCAATATTATATGAAATCTCATTATTGCACTGTTTTTTACTTTTTATTTAGATAAAATTTACCAGAGAGGTTTAATATTTCCCATTAAGTTTAATATAAAACGTTTGCATTGGATCAAAAGATACTGGCTGAAAATATAAACAAATGACGCGCATTTTGAACCATTGCATTTTGAACTTCTTCATATTTTTAGTTTGAGTATGTATATTTTATTACAGTAGGTAGATTGGTAGTTAAAAGAAAAGTAAATTACGCACCTTGCTAAAGAGAGTAATTAATGCACTCGTGTTAATTTAGTGCCCTCGCATGCGTTCAGGCACCAACATAATACTCATGCATTAATAACTCACTTTGCGCTCGGTGCAACAATCTACTATTTCCACTTGTCCAATGTATTTATGGTGTCCAATAAAGTATTTTCTTTCTATCTATCTATCTATCCTGTTACTTCAATCATATTGCAAGAAGATGGTAATCGTGACCTGATGCTGCAGCAGTACCTGGACTCTACAGGATACTCAGTAGATTCTTACCCAGGATACCTCTCACCAGTTTACAGCAAAGGTTTCGTTGGTTCATTGGAATAGTCTCAATGAAAATGTGTTTTATTGTGTCAAAAGATATTTTAATTTTAAATTAATAATGCCAGGCATTGCACACAGCGTTATCCGGATCCAAAGTAAAAAAATCTTGTGTTATGGGTACCACGAGACTGATATACTTTTATTGTAAATACATACATATTATACAAAGAAACACCCAAGAGAAATACTTGCTTAAATCATAAAAACATTTGTCCCGCGGAATCAAACCCGCAACCTACTGCGTCTCAACCGGACCTCAGTCCACTGCGCCAAAAAAAGTCGTAATAAGGTTATTCGTCCGTTAAACTTTATAACAAACATTCGTATGAAATACATTTTCACAGAAAAGATTTACTTACGTTTGGAGTAAGTCTGGTATCTTAGAGTAAGAATACAACACTGTGAGCTATTTTGTTAATAGAATTTATATATACTATTATATAAACCGAAAAAATTATCATTAACATTGTACGTTTTTTTATGCGACGTAGTTTACGGTTACGCGTGTGAAGCCGAAGGCAGTAGTTGGTTAATGATACATACTCGTATTCAATTATAGTATAGTATTCAAAACTAAATATTCAATTAAAAAGCCATATAATTAAATTGAATTAATTATGAAAGTAAATGTTTGAAAAACCGTACGGAAAAGTGAAAAATGTTGGTTAAAACATCTCTGTACAAAAAAGTGAGTAGGTGAGATATAAGCCAGTAAATATTGTCAAAATTTGTTGATTAATGTCCAGTACAACTGAACGTCAATCTGTCTTTCTGTTGTACTGAACATTCTTCGAACTGAAAATTCTTCTTCATTTGTCAAATTCTTACATTATTTGAATTTGAAAACTCAGTATGTAAATCCGTATATTTAATAGCATAATTTGGCAAACAAAAGCGTAAGTCTAGGCTTATCTTTAGAGTAAGCTTTACAGCTTATTTATGCTCTCACAAGCGGTCCAGAAAACTTACTAACAAGTTCAAACGCTAAACTTTGGTTTCCATTTAGAAGTTAGCCTACACACGACGGTATAGGTTTTCACTTACAACGCAATTTTACATTTTTAGAATTACTGTAAAAGCAATTTCTAAGTTTTATCGTATGAAAGAAACTGTTTTTATTTCGAATTGAACACATTCATGTACTGCAAAAAAGTTTAAATTATTTTCATGTTCAATGCTTTTTTAAATTAATGTTTAGAAAAAAATTGTATTAAAATGTATTTGAATAATCCACTTACAGTCTATGTTTTGCTGATTTTTTTATATTTGCAAGACAATTTAATAAACACAATTATAGAAGAGAAAGTTCGACATTTTTAAACAGCATCATCTGGTCCAAAGTAAGCAGAGCTTGTATTATGGGTACCACATGACTGATGTACTACCTATATACTTTTTTATAACATACAAACATATTATACCTAGAAAATTAGACCCTATTATACCTAGACATAAAAATACTTGCAGATCATACAAACATTTATTTCGCGGCGGGAATTGAACCCGCCACCTTCTGCGTCTCAGCCGGACCTTTGACCTTGGCGCCACAGAGGTCGTCAATAAAACACAAATTTATAGGTTCTTTGTATTATTATAAAAACATTCATTGTTTGAACTATGAATGGATAGCCATTCGTAATAATCATTAATCACAAATGCCTAGTCATCTGTATAATTTACTGGTCTATTATTTGGAACTATTGAATGCAATGCAAACAATGATATAGTATTTAGCTGATTAACGATTTGTACTGATTGTAAAAACTCGCGAGCTATTTCGTAAATTTGCGTGATAAAATATTTATAACTATTTATGTAATAAATTGGAATACAAAACTATACCAATTTATTACAGTAGGTAATAATTTGGTATAGTTTTAGTAATTAGTACCCTCTGTGCCGTGTGAAGCAAACGGGTCTAGTCTCAGGTACGGTACCCTCTCAGGTGCGACGTTTGCACCTGACCTTTTATATTTCAGCAGGTAAATGACAGATTATCTGTAATGTTTAAGGGTGTCAAAGAAAGTACTTATATTCTAAAAACATTATATAATTTTCACTCAAAACGGGATATTTACCATGATATATGAGTTTTTCTGCTTCTCGATATTTCGGCACAGTTAACAGTTAAAAGTTATAACATTATATAATATAATAATATTTATTTATTTATATATTAACCACTTATTTATCTATTGTTACAAGATTAACTTAATACAATAGTGTGGTCAAACGTGCCTATACTTTTAAAAATGTATTAAGTAGTTTTTATATATATTACTAATTACGTTGAAAAACAAAAGTCAATATTTACAAATTGCCGTTATGTCAATTAACTTAACAAAGAACAAAGTAATGAATTAAAATATATTAATATTTTAGGGATACCCACAATGTGAAGAGAGTTTTTTTACTACCCCATCGTGTGTTACATATAGATATTTTAAAGATACTACAATGCTCCTTGAACAGATTTTCAACACAGATATTGAGTTTAATAAATATTAAGCTTGACAAACAAGCTTGGGATGAATCTGCTCCAACCCTACTCGGCATCCGAAATAAAATTGACAAGGATCATACAAAAAAATGGTAGACCAGACATCTTTCTTTCCGGATTCTTCTTGAACTGGAGTTAGGAGGAACCGGCATTTAGATTCACTAGCATGTAAGCAGATAAGTCAAAGTGGTTGAATAAGGATTTCAATCATCTTCAGTCAGGAGTATTGAATAAGGAATGTTTTCACTGAATATTAAAAGTAGCCATTTTTGGTAGACGTCAGTCTTCAGTGAGTCAGTCGTCAGTCAGTCTGCAAATGCACTTGATCAGTTTAGTGTAATGTAATGTATAAGTGTAATGTATTACAGTTCCGATGCTTGTTACATTATTTGTCTTCATAACATGTTTGTACTATATTATTTTTACTCTCCGAACCCATTTACAAAAATAAATATTCTTAGTAACAATGTGTGTACACTCCTTAAACTTAGACCCATCCTATGCTGTACGAATACAGGCTGTCCATAAATCACATTGAATTGTTTATTCCCCAGCCGACAGATGGCGCTAGGCACAAAATTTCGCTAACGGTTGTCATCTAGTGAGAGACACAACTATTACTACTACTATTAGCTTTCACCGCGATACGTACTCGTGGTACGTACGTGGAAGAAACTAAATGTTGCTTAAAGAAGTAACAAATTTAAACTTGAAGCTTTAAATTAGTTTATTTTTGTTATGTAAATTAACAAATCTTAATATTACATTGACAATTACATGAAAAATAAGCCTGGTTCTATAAGTTGGTCTGGTCTGGCCTGGTCCTGGTTTCAACGGAAAAACTAAAATTAAAATACGATCGATCTTATTTTGTTCGTCTGAATTCGAGTAACATGTTTAATGACACTTTTTAAATTAACTATATAGACGTGTTACGGACGTGTTTTTTCTAATTTTAATCATAATTTAAAGATATATTGATGAAAACTGCGAAAAAACCTTCGAAATGAAATTCAATAAGGGATTATTATATATTTTTTTACGTGATAACGTCTTATAAATCGATGAACGCCGGCTGCATGCCTTGTCGAGCGTGCAAGCAAGAGTGCGAAATAAGCGATTGAAAGGCACGATCGGCCTAAGCGTTTGGTTTGTGACGCCGGTTTTCTTATGACGTTATCACGTAAAATTATTGTGCGTAAACCGACTTTACAGACAGCCAATTTTTTTTTTAAATTGATATAATATACTTATTTTAGAAATGTAATTTAAAATCATTACTCAAATTTTTATTTAGGTGCAATAAAAATAAAGTCGTTCGTATATTAGAAAATTTAAGCAAGTATGGCGAAACTGCAGAATTAGGGTCAATGTCTTCTTTTTACCGCTGAACTTTCTGAAATCAAAACATCTTTTCTTAGGTAGGGTGTTTAACCCGTCGTCAATTTAATCAATAGTTAGAGCTTAATCAGAAAATGTCTCTTCTGTTTCTATCTGATTGATCTTAGAAGCTCTGCCTTCTTCGCTAAGTATATTAAAAAATAAAAATATGCACAATGCACACAACACCATCTAGCCCCAAACTAAGCATAACTTGTGTTATGGTGACATAATGTGAAGTATCGCGTAATACGTTTTTTTTTTACAAGATCGTAAGCTGGGTTTTGACCCGTTGTCATTTCAACAAATAGTTATAGCTTAATTAATCTGTATTTTATATGAAATAGAGTATATGCATTTATATTCATTTAATATGCAACCAAATACTGAATAATAATATAATAATAATAATAATAATACCCGACATTTCAAACAACATCATCTGACCCCAAAGTTAGCAGAGCTTGAATTGTGTTATGACTGATATACTACTAACAAACGTTTTATTTTTTAATACATGCATATTATACATAGAAACACAGAGATTACGAGAAAAATACTTGCAAATCATACAAACAATTGTCCTGGACCTTAGCCCACTGCGCCAAAGAGGTCGTCATAAATATGTAGTATTTTGTTTTATATTAAAACATATCTTCGCTTCAAGTAGATAGCAAGCTTAGGCAGCAAGTATTAATATTCGCAATGCGTCGTCGACCTGTCTCTGTGTTTCGGGAACAGGAATTAACCATCGCTTGCAGGACGGCCACAATAAATCAAGAACCCAGACAACGATGACTTGTTACTTGTTTCTAAGTCCGTTCAGATGGACTTCATTCTGTTAACTAGTGTTCAGACTGTCTAGCACTAGTTAAAACCTTATAAATTGGTTTATTTTTTGTGACCTGCCTTGATTTTAAGTAATGTTATTATTTTTTATTCCTTATTGTTATTGCATGTATAATAATATTAAAAACATAATATTTATGTCTATTGTTTTACCCTAACCGAGGTCCTAACTTTGTAAAGTTAATCGTATAGATACCCACGAAACAGATTTCATCTAGTGTGGGTATCACAGGAAACTCGATAGCTACTCCTATCAGCAACTCAAGGGAACCAAATTGCCTTGATGCTAATATTTATTATGAAAGCAATCTAAGCTTTTATTGTATAGACGTACTCGTAGGATGATGAATGATCTATAGATCATTTTAAACGATCCTTGGATAGCTCAACTGTTTCACTTGTATTGAATATTATTGTATATTTTTCTGTACATTTGCCGATTTATTTTTATTGTTTTGTACTTCCGATACTTTCAACCAATTAAATACAATAAGATTCATTCTAAATCATAAATCAATTTAATAAGGTCATATGATAATAAAAAATATTTTTATAATTATTTAGCATTGCCATTCAACGTGGCAACACCCCCAGTTTCTTGGGAACGCTGCCCTCTAGCAGTGATCTGGATCAGTTGAGCTTACTATAGATCGTTTTAAACGGTCCTTAGATAGCTCAACTGTTTCACGTGTATTATTGTATATTGTTTTGTACATTTCTGTAATTATTTCTGTAAATAAAAGTTGTTTGCTATTAATCACAATGTTATTGTAAAACGATCATTTGACTTTGTATTAAAAAAAAGCAACGGTTTTTTTTATTACAAAGTACAATACAAAAAGCAAAAATAGAGCGGTTTTTAAAGGGAGCAATCATTCTGTGTCGATCCCTCAACGATAAAACACCTCTGAATAAAAGTTAAAACATTTCTTAGTGGTGCCTCTTGTGACAACATTGACCTCGCTTTTACATCTTTATCTATACTATCATCATCCAAACCTGTCCAGTCTTCTGAGCATTTAGAAGTTAACAACAAAATCATGCAACAAACTTTCGCACAAAACCCATTAACAAAAAAGTAGGTTGTAAGTGTTTATCTTTTAATAATAAATAAATAAATATTGGAAGAGAATGCATACAACACCATCTAGCTCCAAACTAAGCACAGCTTGTATTACTGTGACCAAAAGACTGTCAGAGTACATAATTTATTTATAAATACATACTTATGGTACTTTATAACACTCAGACACAGAACAAACACCTATGTTTAACACACAAGTTTTATCCTGGAAGGGAATTTAACTTTTAAACTGCGCAATAGGCAGGACTACCAACTGAAATGAAAGACCAGTCTGTAAAATCGCTCTGTAAATTAAAAACAGCGGTATTTCCCTGTCGCTGCGTCAACTCAAAGTCATACGACTTTTACACAAAACGTACTTGCTTTATGACGTCACAGTCATTACGCTAAGGCGTGTTCTAATGAAGTGACTGTGGAAAGGCGTCACGTCGGTACGAGGGCTCTCGTGACGTCACTCCACAAGGCTTTATGACTGACTTTGTAGGCAACCTCCTTTGCCCAGGTTTTAGGGACGGCGGGAAAATAATTGTAGTGATATTATTATGAACTACCTGGTTCTTGTGGCTTTGCATGTGGATTATTTACATTATAAAGAATATGTCTGTCTTCAATATACAATCTATTAGCTTACTAAGTTTTACTGTGCCGTGAATAGGTAACAAACAGACAGAAGGACAGATATACTTTAAAATTAATAACGTCAGTACGGAAGTTAGGCCTAGCACATGGAAAAAAATCGCGCATTGCGGCTATTCTTTTTTGTGCTATTTAATGAAACATTGAATCACACGTAAGCGCACGCACTAACGACCAACGAAAAACCAACGTTGAAAATAACATAGAATAGCGCGGTTTGAAACGCGTGTATTAATTTGCTGGCGTATGCTTAGGCTATGCCTATGGATGATATACGGGGTAGCTATCACGAAGTTGGAATCAGGCCACTGCGTAATAGACACCCCGGTTTCTAATTTGAGTTATAAGGAATTGGCACCGATATTCATAATTTATGTAAATAAAAACCCTAAAAAAAGACCTATCCAACAATACGATGGGGTAGAAAATTATAAATAAAATCATCAATAAAACAATAAAACAATCAATATAAAGAGTTTTTATTTCATAATTTTGTAGAGATCGAAGGAAGGTAATAGTCTTCGAGCAAGAGCAAGATTAAGTGCGGACAAACAGACAGACATAGTGAAACTATAAAGGTTTCTCGTAGAACCCTAAAAATATTGCCAAACGTTATGTATGACTTTAAAGTCGCTTTGTTTTAAACTAAAGGTCTTTATTTGCAAGGTACGTAGATAGGATGTAGCCTTTGTGTTATTATAGATCCAAACCAATGTCTATACTAACTTTATCTATTCGTAAAATGTATGTACGCTATACCAGTACTCTTAAACAGTGAAGGAAAACATCGTGGGAAAACTGATATGCTGTAGAACCTAAAAAGCTCGAAGAGATGTGCCAAGTGCAAGAAAGGAGCCTAAGACTCACCTTAATTCATTTACCATATTGGCTCGAAAGTGATACGATAAGACATTAAAATTATAAAAATATGACTTGGACTGGTTTTTGGAAATTGATTTATAAAGTCCAAAACATAAAAGAGTATTCATAATTTCGGGGAAAGAGTCCTAGCCCTAACAGTCGGTCAGCTAAGTGCTAATGATGTATAATGAGTGTGAAAAAATGTAACCATATTAACCTCTCGAGATGCTTAATAAAGTTATTTGTGGCAGTGAATAATTCTACTATACTGCGCATGATGCTACTTTATACTCTTGACAACTACGTGCGTTGTGACAGACGTCGACATCCTCTGTTCGCACGCCACACACTGCGTACCGTTCATGCGAACAACGCACCAACCCTGAGATCGCTTATTTTACTTAATGTACACGAGGATCAACATATAGATATTTTAAGGACAGTCTTTCAGCTGTTTTCAACTCCTTGAGAATGTATTTAAGTTTTAATTAAAGATACATAGATAGCACTTTGGTTTTTACTGTAAGCTTTCTATTATAACTGTATTAAATAAATAAATAAATAAATTTTACGTGCTAGATCCACGCCTGTGCATGACCATTGCTTGACAACAATATGGCCGTCTAAACTAAAAGTTCTATTTTATATTATACTAGTTGCTGCCCGCGGCTTCGCACGCGTGGTACAAAGCGTGATAAGAAGTAAAATCTGTCCTTCTCCAAGGTCCCATCTATCTCTATACCAAAATTCATCAAAATCGGTTCAGTAGTTTAAGCGTGAAAACGTAACAAACATACAGGCAGGCAGAGTTACATTCTATATTATTAGTAAGGATCAACAGCCTAAAATTTTATGCTTCTAACCTTTTACAACACTTTTTTCCATTAAAAAGTATAAGTAAAGCCTATGTCCTTTCTCAGGCTTTAGACTATCTGTGTACCAAATTTCAGTTAAATCGGTTCAGTAGTTTTGGCGTTAAAGCAAGACAGACAGACAGACAGACAGAGTTACTTTCGCATTTATAATATTAGTAAGATTTTCACATTAAAAATGATTTTCAATCTCCAATAAGTCGTTACGCAATAAACAAAATTGCGCGTCAAATTCTCTGCTTACAAAAAAATCTAATTCCAATTGATATATACACTATTTACGCCATGCTTTTGTAGCAGCGCAGTAATTCTCTGAAAATGTAATCATGTTATTATTTCTATATATTTAGGACTAAATAAAACGAATTTACAACTTACCATTTAATGCGATTTCAAATGGTCCAGTTACGAGAATTTTACTCTGACCCATTTATGTAGGTTAAGTTTTAACATTTTTCATGCCTGAGAGGTCGGACTTTTAGTTTTAAATATTATGCATGAAGTTGCAAGCGCTAGGTTAAATACATGCTAGTAATACTTCTTGCTTGAATAGATCATACTATATATACATTATGCTAGATCATACTATATAACACCATCTAGCCCCAAGCTAAACAAAGCTTGTATTATGGTGACCAGATGTCTGATATAATACTTATATATTTTTAGATTCTATGATAATTTATAACATCCAGACATAGAACAAACACCTGTGTTCATCATATAAATGTTTTTCGAACCATCAACCTACAGAAGGCAGAACTCCTACCTCCTGAGCAGAGAGGCCAGTCAAATACCTGAATTACCGACTAACGAACCGTTGAAAACAAATAAAAAAAAAGATGCAGAAATTGAACCTTTAGAATTAACGACGTCATTTCTCCCAATGTGATGTTTATATAGAGTTTTTGAAAGGATGATATACAAAATAATCCAATTAGCATTGTAGTATAAACAATTAATAAAAATATTGTTACCTACGTACAAAAACCAGTCCAATAAATAAATAGTGCCCCACATTTCACACAGCATCATCTGGCCCAAGTAAGTATAGCTTGTGTTATGGGTACCACATGACTGATATACTTTTAATACATACATATTATACCTAGGAATACCCAGACCCGAGACAAATACTTGCAGATCATACATTTACCACATTTGTATCGCGACAGGAATCGAACCCGCAACCTTCTGCGTCTTCTGGTCTTCTGGCCCACCACAAAAGTCGTCAATAACTCATTTGATGTACTTCACCAGCTTTACATCATAGACTGTGACATTGCCGCAGCTGAAAAAGAAACAAAAGGTCGCCCACAATGAGGTTAGAGTGAAAGGTGTGAAGATACGAGCTTTTTGACAAATAATAAAATCTACATCAGACTACGTATTTGTATGATTTACTTGATGCCCGCGGGTTTACTCGTTCAACGTTGTCAAAAAGCCAATATGTTAATACAAGTCAATGATCGTAATTCTGTAGTTTTGCAGGACTAAATTAAATTTAAATTTACTAAATTGACGTGTTTCTGCGCATATAAGTCATCATGAAAAAATTTATTGATTGTAACTGTGGAATATCCTTGGAATATCAATTCAATAAGGCATCAAATGTCAATTTTAGCATATTTTAAAACTCATTCAAAAATTTTACTCAAATTTGGTTTTTGGATAAAGCAAAATAAGGTCTTTCGTATTTAGCTAGTCTGTCGAAACTACAGAATCAGGGTAGCTATACAAAACTTAATGTAAATCTGTTAAGCTATTAAGTACCTTAAAGTACCTTTAAACCTATGGAAACAATACATAATACAAGTAACTCTCTACTTAAAAGAGAGTCTCGAACCCTGAAATATATTTTAGATTCGTTTTAAGAAATAATCTATATTTGTTTTTATTTTATATTTGTATCAAAAGGCTCAAGGTCAAACATTATCTAAAAGAAAGTATTATTTCCGTCTCAACCAAAAGCTTTGATTACTCTAATAATCAATCAGGTTCAATTAAAATAAACTACTAAAAAATATATTATTAATGTCGCACAATAATTAGCAACCCAAAAGCGCTACAGCATTGTACATCGGGCCGAAGCCAAGGTAAGAGTGTCCGCTCCTTCCCGCTGGCACTCTATATATCTGAGCGCCAGGTAAATCAAGTTGCAAGGTGGGGATTGCAAAGACGTCACACCGTCATATCTTTAGGGCTTCACAAAATATTTATATGTATCGGTATTTCCATTAAGGGCTGGGTCTCAGCAATTTCTTCTCAGTATATACCAGCCACCTTCCAAGTAATAACCGCGCTAAACATTGCATAACATAGTTGAGCTATGAGACGATAATAAAAATATCCATCTAAAAGTAATTGAAACCTGATTATAAATTAAACAAAACAGCATTTGGGCGTATTTTGAGAAGTCCCTTTAAACAATTAAGTCGAAAAATAAACAAACTTAGGACAATTTATACTACACGTGACGGACACAATCCAAACATACATTACACATTATCGCTAAGAATTTGAACTTTATATGTATAACATTTGAGTTGAATATCAACTGTCGTATTACCTGGGGAAGTCCGTGCCCGGATCGACCACATATAGCGATATTAAGTTTTATCTTTATAAATACAAAGTTCAAATTTCCAGCGCAAATTCCCAGGCCTGGTCGAACCCGGTCCGGAGTACCATTAATGAACCCTGCTCATTAACATACGGAAATCGTGACAAAGGAATTGTAAGGAGCATTAGGAGTCCTTGTTATATAAACAAAACCACAGGTGCGTTGGTACTAAATTATATACGAGCGTAAGAGGTCCACGTAATTTGGTCTTGTACAGTTACAAAGAAACCGTACTTATTAAATTATTTATTCTAGTAAACCATTTAGGTAGGACCCTTCTTCTGTCAAAGTCTGTTTAGATATAGAATTCATAGTTTTATAATTCATAGAGAAGAGTAGGTATAGTTAACTCTCCTCTCTTAAGCTAGATTCTAGAAATAAAAATATTAATCTGAGTCTAGGTGTTTCTATAAAAAATATGTAAGTATTTACAAAAATGAATATATGTAAAAATGCATCAATAATATATAATATATCAGTCATGTGTGTAAATTTAATGTAATTAAGTCACCCATAACACAAACTCTGCTTTCTTTGGGCCAGATGATCTTGTGTGAAATGTCACACACTCGCACACAATGTTGGCTGAGAGTACCAACCTCTTGGAAAATGGGTTGGTACCATCTGACGGCCAACTCTACCATCGCGCGAGCTCATTGGTCAAATCAAAAAGCGCTTCCCGGGCTTCCTGTTACACACTTTTGTCCCTTTTTACAAAATCATTGCGATTGCAAACAAGGAAGAAGAAAGATGTTATATGTAAAAAAAAATTACCGTAATATATTTTCAATAGAATTTTAATTAGAATTGATCTAAATTGAATGGTAAATAAACAGTGATGGTGAAAAAAGTAGAAAAGTAAGCGGCTTTCTATCTTGGCTGTTTTTAGAGTTCCGTACCTCGAAAGAAAAAAACGGAACCCTTATTGGATCACTTTGTTGTCCGTCCGTCCGTCTGCCTGTCTATCAAGACCCTTTTTCTCAGGAAAACGTGGAGGTATAAGCTGAAATTTATATCAAATACTCAAGTCTACTGTCCCGTAAAGCTGTGAAAAAATCAAACTTCTAAGCCAACGCAATCAAAAGATACAGCCGTTTATGCCACAAATTTCCGCAAATTTTCGACACTCGTAAGGGAATCAAAACCTCAGGGTATTTCCCGTGAACTCAGAATCTTGAAATTTGGTACGAAGCAATGTCTTATAGCAAAGATAAAGGAAAAATTGCAATAACCGTAAAATTTTTGAATGGATTTCATTTTGAAATAAAAATACTATAACTATGACTCGATTGTCGTGATGGGTGAATTTTTACTTATATACCTACAGGCTTGTACGGAACCCTCGGTGCGCGAGTCCGACTCGCACTTGGGCGATTTTTTTTATTAATATCAGTGTCAGCATTTATATTTGGCGCAGTGGGCTAAGCTCCGGCTGAGACGTAGATTGCGGGTTCGATTCTCGCCGCGGAACAAATGCTTGTATGATCTGCAAGTATTTGTCTCGGGTCTGGGTGTTTCTATATATATGTATATATTTACAAAAACAAAGTATGTAAGTATATAAGTCATATGGTACCCATACCACTTTGGGGCTAGATGATGCAGTGTGAAATGTCCGGCTTTATTTATACATTTATTTATGTATCAGGGTCATTTTTAATAATAAACATGAATTTTCCTGTTAACTATAAAAAACTTCCTTTTTTTGTAGAGGTCATTTAAAAAGCATAATATACTATATCCCTTCATAAATATTGAATCAGTTTTGTCGTGGGTATAAAATAACACTGAACGTAGCGTGTTATCAGCGTTTCTTCTCCATTGGTTCCAGACTGTCTGTTCACACTCGATTTGTATCAAACGACATCTAAGGATTCCATTTCGAAAGTATATTTCATAGATACTTTCACAAACCTTGATGCAATTATTCGATAGAATGATTTACAGAGCGCAGTCAGTCTGTGCGGGATTTAGTCGTCCACTTTACGAAGACTGCCACTTACTGCATTTAAATTTATTTAATGTATTTAGTGCAGCAAGTTTGCCGCAAAATTTAAAGGTTAAACTTTAACTTATTTAAAATAGTAAAACTTAGGTTACACATCTCTTACATGCAAATCTCAAATAAAAAATAAAAAATATATATTGGTAGACAAACAAATTAAAAATAAATAAATTGATTGACTGAGCTGTCAGCTCAGTTGGGCTCTGCCTTCTGCGCTGTAGGTTGAGGATTCGATTCCCTCCCAGGATAAACATGGAACAAAAGTTTTTGTTCTGTGTCTGGGTGTTATAAAGTATCATAAGTATGTATTTAAAAATATATAAGTATACCATATATATTTTTATTCTATCAGTCCACCAATATTTTTAAAAGTTTAGTCATATACACAGATATAATATAATAATATAATAGTTCTATGTATAATATGTATGTATTTACAAAAAAAAAAAGTAAATAAGTAGTATATCAGTCATGTGGTCACTTAGCACAAGCTCTGCTTACTTTGGGGCCAGATGATGCTGTGTGAAATGTCCGGTATTATTATTATTATTATAATTAACATAACATAGTAAGCATTGCCATTCAGCGTGGCAACGCCGCCAGTGTCTTGGGAACGCTACCCTCTGGCAGTGATCTGGATCAGTTGAGCTATCTATAGATCGTTTCAAACGGTTCTTAGATAGCTCAAGCAACTTACATGTATTTTTTATTATTCTGTACATTTCTGTAATGTCAATCAGGTTAAGCTCTTTTATTTTGAGTAAATTTTATAACATGGTGGCAGTTTACACTACAGATTATGGCCACTGACATTGACAAGAAACTGTTTTTTAACTGACATTGACACTACTACAAAGCATGATGGTTAGTTGGTGTACATATGTATGTCTTAAATGAATTTATATATCCTTATATATTTTATGTTCAATAAGGCAAAACAACGTTTGCCGGGTCAGCTAGTTTATTATATAATATCTGTAGATCGTTTTTTGAAAAGTCCTTAGTAGCTCAACTGTTTCACTTATTTTTCATTTAATTGTATATTATTCTGTACATTGTTAGAAATTTTTTTTTTTTTTCATTTTGTTTTCGCTCCTATAAATTGGCTCAATCTGAAAACCAGCACTACTTCCGTGCCTGGAAGTAGCACATGCTGAGATTAAACCTTTTTAACCAAACTAAAATGTTGATTGGTTTGAGCTAATTTCTTACGCATAATAGATTTTTGTTTGTTTTTGTGTGTTGTGTAAATGTGTATGTGTTTGTTTAAGTTTCCCCTTCGGGCCTATTTTTAGTCTGTTTTCCGCTCATGAGAGAAAACCTCTTTTGTTTTGTGTATGCTAAATAAATGTTTTTCTTTCTTTCTTTTATAGGTATAGATAAATTTCTTTCTTTTTACATATTTTTTACATTTTATTACATATACATTTTATTACACATACACACAAACACACACATAAGTACATACAAGCATCACACTTTGATTCTGTTGGTTTGCTTTGTTAATTATAATGTAAATTCGTTATTGGCTGTCGGTTATAAATTTAAGTCTAGTGTATACGATTTTTAAGAGCTACTTTTTTGATTTTGATTTTTCCAACAAAAAGATAAATATATATGTATATAAATAAATTTACTAATCAACTAATTGTCTCCCAAATAATAATCATAATAATGGTCCTATTATACGACTTAACATAAATACCTCGTAAGAACCCCAACTTAGCAGAACTTTATGAATCTTACTAGAACTAAACCGAATATCCAATCATACTCAACATCTATTACATAAACCCCTATTACATAACTCACGGCAACTAGCAATAGGAATGAGTTGCGCGATCATTTCTATGAAACTCACTTTTTAACCGACTTAAAACATGGAGGTTTTCGGTTCGGTTTTTTTTTATGTTTGTTACCCCATAACTTCGTCATTTATGAACCGATTTCAAAAAATATAATTTATGTTAGAGGATATTCGGATTGGTCCCAAAGAAATTTCAAAGAAAATTCTAGTCTACATACGCTAAATATAAACTTCCAATATATTCTCAATGAGTTAGACACGATGCAAAGCGTTTAGCATGGCTTTTAAATTGCGAGCGCGAGGGAGGTGCATGCGTCTGCATCGTGTATAATTCATTGGGAATATATTGGCGGAATAGGACTAAATATTTGTCCATCTATTTAATGTTTTTAATAAATTTAAAAAATTTTTAATACGTATCTGTGAATTCGTTGCTCCGGATTGCTCGATGTAAATGTTCTTTATTACTTCAATCGAATTGGCTACGTCATAACTAGATGATAATACGATCCGATACAATAAACGGCGTCGGAATCAAATTGCGAGGAACGAGTGGAGTTGGACCACAGTGCCGAACGGAATAGTTTGATCACTTTCAAAAATTAAAATTAGTTGGATATATGATGGAATTACACGGAAAAATATCACGGCTAGTTAATAATCATTAAGTCAGTCAGTCTACTAATGGTTTTTTTTGTCATACCTGTATTATTACTAATAAAAATTTGAATGTTTCATTTTTCCCTGAGAGCTTGATCGGCATAAAAAGTAACCCAAATCCAAGTTATACCAAAACTTTATACCAAATTTCCTTGATGTTTTTTTTTAGTTTTTGTAACGTTAGTCAGTTACAAACCAATGAATTATATAAATTTTTCTTGCAATTTATATTATTATTATGATATAAATTAGTTTAAATTTTAACTAGCTGACTTATCTCACCATGGTATATGTCACCTCAGTTGGCAGTAGCTCTGCATAATAAGTATTCTATCAGTCATCTTGTTACCATGATACAAGTTAGGCTTAGTTTAGTTTAGGGTAGATTATCTACCAATATTTATTCATTATGTCGTGACCTACCATTATCAATCAACGTCCCGATGCTAGTGTCTTGGGAACGCTTCCCTCTGGCAGTGATCAGGATCAGTTGGGTTATCTATAAAATGTTTTAAAAGGTTCTTAGATAGCCCAATTGTATTACATGTCTTTTCAGTTACATGTTGTTCTGTACATTTCAGTAATTCTTTTTGTAAATAAAGCTATGTTTATATTACTTTAATTGTTAATAATTAGTAAATAGGCGGAACACTTAGCAAGAATGCATAAAGCATAAATGTACATAGGCGGTAACGGAGTGGTGGCCAAGGGATGCTTAAAGGTCAAGAGGCAACCCGCCCGATGATCAAAAATAATTTACTTAGTCAGCGTTGTCGGGAACCACTTGATGAAACTGGCTAGGAATAGGAATAGGAGGCCAATACCCAGCAGTGGGTGCAATCGGTTGAATAATAATGATGATTTATTTATTTATAAATAATGGTCTAGCTGTTCTCAACCCCCTGCAATCGAGTAGTGGGTAATGATGCGAGAGAACCGATACGGGGATTTATTTGGTACAATTTTATGAGCAGTGGACCTTTGCCCCGGGCTGTTATTAGATCGTTAACGTTTCTGGGTTCCCGGCTCCGTGATTGGTTGGAATGATTTTATCTTCAGACGGTATACGCTTGTGATTGGGTGATGAGATTTATTTGTGCAAGTATTTGCCGTACTAATTTAAGTTTCGTATTGGCTTGCGTGGTAAGCTTTAAGTAATTTTAACAAGTGTACTCGATTTATAATAATAAAAATTGAGTATTGCTGGATATTTATTTACTTATTTATTGTTAAGGAAAACCAACAGCTAGACATGTTTCGCATAAATAGTTAAATAAAAGCAAAAAGCCAATAACAGGTTTCCGCTGATAGAAACATGTCAAGAAAAATGTGAACACAAGCATAAATAATGTTTACCTACCTAATCTACCGCAAGATAAATGGAAAAAAAAACAAATAACAATCAGCCTAATCCTAAGAAGTTGAGAGTTAAGCACCGCTTGGCCCTGGGAATATTTGTACAATCTGGGTCAATATCCAACAATTTATTAACATTATTCAGGGTTTCATTAGCTCGCACTATATTATCTGGTCCCAAAGTAAGCAGAGCTATGGGTAAAAAAAAGTAAAAAAAAAAAAAGGTTTTTATTTAGATTACAAGTATGTATAAGTTAGGGTTGGGATATCTTCTGTTAAGTTGTTAGAAGAGTCCCTTCTTTTCTGTGGTCGGTGAGAAACACTTGTAAAAATAATATTTAACTAAGTATAGTAAATTTAGTAGGTACAGTGAAAGTAAGAAATACACCAATTCAACAGTTAAAAAAGTATCATGCAGTAAGGGTAAAGTATCTGAGCTTGGATTCATTCAAACTCGACCAAATACGATGTTTACAATAAATCTTAGATTAGGTACTATATATTATATAATCTTGTAATTTTCCTTAGGTAGATACACTATCACTATTTTATTGGTACATTTCTAGAAATATCACATCAGATTTAATGTAGAAAGATAGAATATAGATAGAAACAGATAGAAAGATTACATGGGTACTACATGACTGATATACTTTTATTTGTAAATACTTTTATACACAGAAACATCGATTCATAGCAATGATTAGTAAAATTAAGTTTCTTAAATTAAACATGGCATCTTATTTGACTGGCCTTACAGCTCAGTTGGTAGAAGCTCTGCCTTCTCTGCTGGAGGCTGAGGGTTCAATCCTCATCCAGGTAAGACATTTTTGTGATAAATATAAATAATGCTAGACATTTCACACAGCATCATCTGGCCCCAAAGTAAGACCTTGTGTTCTGGGTATCACATGACTGATTACTACTTATATGCGTTTTTTTTTTGTATATACATATGTACCTAGAAACCCGTGACAAATTCAAATACCTCGATCGGACCTTAACCCACTGCGCAACAGAGGTCGTCAAAAAATAAAGATGTTATTTGATGATGATGTATGTTTGTGTGTTATAACATAAAATATCAAAAGTTCAGGATTCAAACATGATTAGGTTTGAATCCGTACACCTTGGATTTTTCTGTTCGAATAACGTTCGTGCGCTAAACGAGTACCTACTCTCGAACAGTGATAGAAAACATCGTTACAAAACCGGCATGTTGTAAAAAAGTTTGAAGACATGTGCCATGTGTACGAAACGAGGCCTCTGAGGCTTTAGTTCTTTCACCACACCGGTTTGAAATAACTAGTGACACAATTATAAAAAGAAGAACTAATCGAGTTCCCAGCAATTCTTGATTATGTATATATAAAATAAAATATGAATATTGGAAACTGCTCCATCGATTTTCATGAAATTTTGTATGCAGGGGTTTCGGAGGCGATAAATCGATCTAGCTAGGTTACATATTAGAAAACGTCGTTTTATCCGTGTTGATACCGAGCAAAGCTCGGTCATCTAGGTACTATTACTAATACTATAAATGTCAAAGTTCGTGTGGATAATTGGATGTTTGCTGATCACACATTAATAGCTGAAGAGATTTGGATAAAACTTGGTATAAATAAATACAAAATAAGACTTCAGTTTAAATTTATATAAATTAGCAATCTTAAAACTGGTTTTATAAACTGTATGAATATATTCGTAGGTTTATTCATTTCACTGAGTATGTACTGAGTTTAAGACTCGTCGTTGTCGTTGATTGTTTTACTTTGCAGTTCAAGCCTCCACCAGACTCTTAAAAGCCTGAGACGCGGTTGCGGGTTCAATTATTGGCACAGGAGAAATGTTTGTATGATCTGCAATTATTAGTTTCGTGTCTGGGTGTTTCTATGTACAGACAGAAGCATTAAACAGTATATGTAATAGTGCGCAGGTTCAAACCCTTCTAGCTTTGAACATAAAAATATTAATTTTAGTTTACATTTATCATTGGAAATTTGGCTATTTAACGTGTTTTGTTTTATTATAAAGTCCGTGAAGCAATCGAAATCGGCCGTGTTCCAATCTTCAAACTTTAAATTATAAAATACGTCAGTACTAATTACGTTTTTTTGTGTTATGTAGTCAAAACTTTATAATTAATTAAAGTAAGTATGTATACCTACCTAAAATTATGTTTTATTTTATCAAGCACTCTAATTCAGACAAATATACAATAACTTTACTATTCACATGAATACATTAAATTACTAAAATAAAAATAGAAATTGGCTGAATTAAAAAGTAAATGAAACAAATGAATAATCATTTGTTTTAATAAAAAAATAATGATATTTTCAGATTCATATTCATAAACATCTGTATTATCACGAGTAAAGATATTAAAATTTCAACGGTATGTAACATGTAACTATGGTGTAGTGGTTAGTGTAGCCGAGTTTCTCTCGCTGCACACTGATAAACCCGTCATCGATTCCTAACGATGGATGTCTTTTTGTTTATTTACCTTTTTAATTCAGCCAATTTCTATTTTTATTTTAGTAATTTAATGTATTCATGTGAATAGTAAAGTTATTGTATATTTGTCTGAATTAGAGTGCTTGATAAAATAAAACATAATTTTAGGTAGGTATACATACTTACTTTAATTAATTATAAAGTTTTGACTACATAACACAAAAAAAACGTAATTAGTACTGACGTATTTTATAATTTAAAGTTTGAAGATTGGAACACGGCCGATTTCGATTGCTTCACGGATCTTTCGAGGTACAAAGAATCTTTCTCTTGATAGTACCTGAGCCTTATCAAATCAAATGTAATGTGTAGAGCCAGAGGTTAGCGAGTGCTCTGCAATTGCTGACTTTTCAATGTCAGCATTCTTCATGGCATGAATATGTTCGAGACAAAGGTTACTTTCTTTCTTCAGCCTGGAAACCTTGTCTGCAAAACCTTGTATCCTGATTAAAAATATTCCATTTTCGATTTAGTAGGCAGAATACACATGTTTTCATTAGATTTTTGTTTACATAATTTATCTAATGAATTAAACAATTTGGATCTCCTGTAAATCGTGAAAAATTATTAATCAGTTAGGTTTTTGAAAATAAATAAGTGATGACTTCACTTATTTATTTTCAAAAACCTATCCTAAATGGTATTTTTCTGACTATGTTAAAACGTAACATTGCAGTTAAAATTAAGTTGTGATAATTATCCACTTTTATATTTAGCGATTCTTATCGCTTATTAGCGTAAGGGATAACCACCACTAAGTATAATTTGTTGTAGTCTGTTTCTCATCTGAGAAACCATGTTCCATCCCATATTATTACCTCGCATTAACTCCCAGGTCCTCATGACCTCTTGGTCTAAATTATGCTTGGACCTCAATTCACTCGGATCCCAATTTAAAACCATTTGACCCCACATATTTTCTATCGGATTTAGATCCGGACTTTTAGATAGCCAAGGAATAACAGTAATGTTTTCTTGAGAAGAGACCCATTCAGAAACCATTCGCGTACGATGCACTGCACAAATATCATGGACAAAATATATTTGTCCCTCTGGATACCCGATTCGCACAGAAGGTAACATGACTTCCTTCAGCACTTTCAAATATTGTTCTCCATTCATGCGCCCACTTATGTCTACTATTTCTCCGGGACCCATAGAGGACATTCATCCCCAATAACCTAAAAAGAACAATTAAATCAATTAGTAGTGTTTATTTAGTTATGGAATAAAATACAAAATCATCTTTTTGCATTGTTTGAATACAACCTGTCAAAAAAATCAGATTGTGATGAAATAATCATTGATAAAGGTAATTGGATTCGTTGAGAATTATAATATAACTTACCTAACGTTATTCTGCCACTTGCCCTTACAGGTAATATATTTTGTGGATTATGGCGTTCATTAAGTTTTCTCTCTTTCAGACAATCTTTACTGATTTGTATACACTCCTGTTATTTTTCTGCCAAGTCCTCCTGCATTCACATCCCCTTCGGATAGAAATCTACGCACTTATTAATATTAATAAGTGCACGGTTTTAATCTGGAAAAAAACAAATCAGTATATATAGATATTTGATTATATGTTATGAAGCTAAAAGTAACAAGGTTTTACTAAAAAGATAGGTAGGTATATGCTTCTTTATGTTATTATGACACATAACATAAAGTAGATAACTTACCGTAATTCCAAGTTGACGAGCAATATCCTTAATACTCATTTGCTGTTCGAAAAGAATAGCGATCTTGGTTCTCACAAAATTACTGATATGCACCATTTTCTTCAATTCTTTGATAAATTAGAACCACCAAGTCAAGACTCGAATCGAGAATGGCTAGTAAATTTTTCTTTGTTCGCTAAAATTATATTCAGATCTACCCTCAAACACTTTTTTATTTTTTCATATCCAGCGTAAGGATATACCGTAAACTAAATCCGCTGCCGAACACTAATAATATAAAAGTATTTCAGAGGTTTGATAACTAGTTCATTGGTTTAGTTGGTTGGTGCAGTTGTTACTCGATGTGTAAGCGACTGGATGCCTGGTTCGATTCCCGTCTTGGTGATACGATTTTTGCTTTAGAATTTCAGTAGAAGATTTATAAATCGTGCAGTAATGTGCAATGTAAATTTTAGCTATTTGAGGGTATACCAATTAATGCTTCTGTCTGTACATCCGACTAATATTATACATGCAAAAGTTTGTATGTATGTTTGTTACTCTTTCACGCATAAACTACTAAATGTGTTTTAATGAAAATAATATAGCTTATACATCAGAATAACACATAGGCTATAATTTATAAAGATAATGTGTGAATTGTCACGTAAGTAGAAAAAAAATCGGCTTGACTTTAGTAGTGCGTCGCACGAATTAGAGGGTGAAAAGACTCACATCTGGTAGGGTTTTGCTTTCTGATTACATATTTACCACTAATAACATTAGGTTATTCCGAGAAAATAATAAAACATTTTTAACCTCAAATCAAATAAATCAGATAAAACTACGTAAAGATTGACAGATAATAATCAACTTTGTCGTATTTCTTGTCTATGGTTTAACATGTTGTGTGCAAAATTGATGTGAACGAAACGTAAAAATCCTGCCAGTGATTTTGTTATGGCTTCTTTCGACGACTTTGGCTTATCTTCAATTCACTTGGTTACTTATCACCTATCACTAGGTAGGTTATGTTGGAGTATAGAAAAAAACGCGCAAGGCGAGCGAAGCGTGCCACGGCAGCGGCCGCTGCAGCGCCAGAAAATAATACAAGGTCACGGTATATCTCACTTGGTTACTTATCACCTATCACTAGGTAGGTTATGTTGGAGAATGGAGTATAGATTATGTTGGAGTATAGGGAGGGCCCCCCCCCCCCCATTTTTTTTTCCTTCATTTTCGTGCGACGCACTACTAAAGTTTAACCAAAAAATCTGCCACTTGCAAGCTATTCTGGCGTGCGCTGCAAAATCCGTTAGTATTACACGAAGTACTAATCTTGCGCAGACGAAGTTGCGGGCACCAGCTAGTTTATAATATGTATGTTCATGTTTAATATGTATTTACAACAAAAAAAGTGTATGAGTAGTATATCAAATATGTACACATTACACAAATATGCTAACATTGGGGCCAGATGACGTTGTGGAAAATGTCTGAAATTATTAGAAAAAAATACCGATTGCGAGATTTCCTTCTCCATACTTCGATAGCAGTCTCAGGTTTAAACTTGGATAAAATAAATGCTTCATTTTATTCACATTTCACTGGCATATTACGCACTCAGTCGTTAAGTTGTACCACAAACTAACATGATAAACATTCACACAAACTTTAGGAATAAAATTATACGATTTACTCAGTTCTTAAGGATGGTCTTATAGTCGCTTATTACTATAAATTTGACAAAGCAAATCTATAATTAGAAGCGACTTGTCTAACAATTAAGAACTCGTGTAACTATAAGTCTTCTTCTTATCTTCCTGTCTTGACACTTTTGCCAGTGTCAAGTGTTTGATAATAAAGTCTTAGTCGATGGCAATTCGTCAATTCTAAACGTCATCGCGGAATAGCCGTATAGAACTTTCTCGGGATTACTCGTCGTTCAAATTACATTCCACCATAATACACATATAATTCAATTGTGCATACTTGTCCTATGTAGCCACAATTTATTCATTAGAATTCCGCTAAGATTACTGAATAAAACATGCAATAAAACGATTAAAAATATTAATTTAGAAGTGCTATGTTACTACATGAAATGACAAACGAAGAATTCTAACAATAAGTAGTTTTACTCAGTGACTTCTTTGGTGACATTGCTATGACATTAATTAATAAATGGCCTTGATTCTTCAGATTTGCCAGACTAGCTAAAATTTTCTAAAATACGAACAACCTTGTTTTACTTGAACTTCAAACTTCAAATTAGAGTATCAATTTTAAATGACAATTCTTAAATAACTTAAAGTTTAAAATTCCGTTATTCCGTTAGGTGATTGTATTATTTACAGAAATGTACAGAATAATGTATAATAATATATGTGAAACAGTTGTGCCATCTAAGAACCGTTTAAAACGATCTATAGATAGATCAACTGATCCAGAACACTGCCATAGCACAGCGATCTAAGGTTCTTAAGACACTGACGGCATTGCCACGTTGAATGGGCCACGCTGTGCAAGATAGGAGCTAGCTCTTGGGTCACGTAATGTTTCTACCACGCTGTGAAATAATTTAAAAAATGCTGTGGGTTATTGTTCTTCACGAGCCCAGGGTTTTGACTCCATAAGGGTTAATATATGTAAACCTTATCAAGACCGGCATATATGCGCTTTTTGAGGTTCTCGGCACATTCAGCCACAGCACTAGCTCTAACGGTAGTAACTGACAGATGGAATGGCCAGAGTGTCTTATTATAGCAATGTCACAAAAACAAATACTTAATATAACGACATATAGTCACACGAGTTCTTAATGGTTAGTCAAGTCGCTTCCTAGTATTCCTTTATTGAATTGATTTTTTCTAGGATTTTTCCGCAGTTTTGATCAACACCTCTTTACATGATTACTAAAATGAGCTAAACACATCTGTCATACGTCAATGTATAAAATGTGTCATTTAAAAATGTTACTCAAATTCAGACTTTGATGCAAATAAAATAAGATAGTTTGTGTTTTACTTATTTATTCCATTAGCACAGGGGCTAAAATGATGATGATGATAAATGATGTATTGCTGAGAATTCATGAATAAAAAGAACAAAATGCAGTAACCAACGCGTTGGCATATGGAATATCAATAACTCTTGTGAGAAATCAGGATGCTTTGCAACTGAACCTTCTAGAACTTTCTAAGAAATGAGAATCAGTACTTATGTATGTGGTGGAGGCGGGTTTCTGTCACACGCCATTTACTTTTCTGATTATCTCCCCCTCCCCTCTCCTCCTTCCCCCGTCCCTCTGGCGGCGAACCTCAGAAACTTTACTTATTATGCTAATGGAAATAATTATACTTTTAGATGAAATTGCACGGTAAACTAATAATATTCATTATTTCGAAGTTGTGAGGCGCTGAGGGTATCATAGTTACTAATTTTCTTAAAATACATAAGTAGTGAAGATTTCAGTTTTATTTAAATAAGTTTCTGAAAGACTTACAGCCACACTCTGAGTCATTTGACGACCTCTGTGGCGCAGTGGGTTAAGGTCCGGCTGAGAGACAGAAGGATGCGGGTACGATTCCAGCCTCGAGACAAATGCTTGAATGATCTACAAGTATTTGTTGTCTCGGGTTTGGGTGTTTCTATGTATAATATGTATGTATTTACAAAAAAGTATGTAAGTAGTATATCAGTCATGTGGTACCCATAACACAAGCTCTGCTTACTTTGGGGCCAGATGATGCTGTGTGAAATGTCCGGTATTTTTATTATTATTTGTCTGGGGTCTGGGTGTTTATATGTATATTATGTATGTATTTACTGTATGATACTGTGTGAAACGTTCGGCATTATTTATTTTCTATAATTATTTGTTATGCATTAAAACACTCAGACCCGAGACAAATACTTGCAGATCATACAAACTTTTTACCCGCGGCGGGAATCGAAACCCTCTGCGTGTCAGACGTGCCTTCGGCCACTGCGCTACATAGGTCATCTGATGACGAGTGATTATATTATACGGGGCTAAAAAACCATTAGTTGGGTAAATATACTTTTCCTACCCCCTTTCTACATGGTATCAACCTGATATTTCAACAAAAGTATCTATAAAACTTTATAGACCATCAACCTTAAAAATACATCCCGGTTTATGATTAACCCCTACAATAACCATCTTGATTCCATTAGCCAGTGTTACCCTTATTGCAGGGTAAGCTTATATTATTCAGTACACCAGTAATACCCCATTTGTTTACGCAACTAATGTGGGGTGGTGCAGCTGGCAACACACGTGTCATTCACCTTAATTTATGGGTAGAGGTGTATTCATCACATAGAAGCGGCATCGATAATCAGAGGTTAGTATTACTATACTATAACTGGCCTATGAGCTCGGTTGGTAGTTGCTCTGCCTTCTACACAGTAGGTTGAGGTTAATATTTATGATTGTTTATATCACCCAGGCACAGAACAAATACTTATGTTCATTATAAAAATGTTTATCTTGGAAACAAATAAATAAAAATAGCATAAAAAAATAAATATCAATATTTTTTACAGCACTTGTTTGTATTTTTATCATCTGACTTCAAAAAAGGAGAAGGTTCTCAATTCAACTATATATATTTTTTTTTAATGTTTGTTACCACATAACTCCGTTATTTATGAACCTATTTAAAAAAATCTGGATATACTTCCTGATTAGTCCCATATAAATTTCAAACAAATCCTTTCAGTAATCGGTTTTTTAATAAGAAACAAACTGAAAAAATATGTCGTCCACTTACATGCAACGAAATTTTGATATCATGCTTTTAGATACATGAAATCGTTTGCCTTTTTAGTTTTTAAAACGTAATTATTTCATAATAGATTACCATATTACTATGAAAAATTGAATCACGGCAAAACTAATTTCCTGCAAGCAAGCGTTCTAATTAGGATCAGACAGACAGACAAACAGACGAAACTATATGGGTTATTTATGGAGTGGGGTAAAAAGGAAAAATTTATTGGTAACTTCTAACTCGATAGCGACAGACAGTTACAAAGATGGTACAGAAGGTTAACAGACTCGTATGCTCTGCGAGTCTTTGAGAGTTTTCCCAACAATTAGTATCTTGTTAACAATTTCCAGAACTCGATCGATTTTCCTAAAGTTTCATAACGAAGCCCTTTGATATGAGCATATCATTAAATACTTTGACTTACCCGAGCATGTATCTAGCACCTACACTTATGGTTCAGTAAATGCTATTTAAGAACCCTTGTGGCTGTGCGACGAACGATGAAATTGACGATTTTTTTCATACACAATCTATAATGGGATTTGTAATTTTATATTTCTTTGAACACATTCTTTGTAGTTCTGTATCCAAAAACATTATTTTGGTTACCTATGTAAATTCTGAATATAGAAACACCGAATTTGGAATTACCGAGAAAACATTTGACAAATTTTTATTAAAAATTTCTCTTTACACAAAAAATATTTCCAAATTCGCAATATCCATGTTTTTATGTTTGTTTCCATAATATGTATTTAATTAAAACAAAACATTATACCACACTTTTAAAATCCAGTTAGTTGACTGTTTTTGTTTTTCATTTAATAAACAGTAATTTTTCGTCACCTACTAAACTTAATACAGCTATGAACTGAATTGACTACATTCTTCTAGAACTTCGTCGGCCACTGCCACGTCACGCTTGATTAGCTCGCGTAACGCGTTGTTTTTACTCTCGAACAGTAGGGCGATTATGGAACTCTAATTACAATCAATGTCTATGGAAACGTCAAATTCGTCAAACGAATGATTGAAATTACGACGAAAACTGATAGACATTGATTGTAATTAGAGTTCCATAATCGTCCTACTGATCTGTGCAGGTTAGATGGAAGGATTCTGTCAGGTGATTTTATGGTAAAATCGATCTTTCAAACTTCGAAGTACAGATAATGTCAAAAGGAAAAAGGATAATGATAATCTGATATTTTTTCTGTCAAATAGAAAGAAGTGTCTATTTAGCAAAATTAAAAAAAAAAAATACGAAATGTCGTTTACTTGGATGCCATACTTTTTCTAGCTTTTTTGATTTTTAAACCAAACTATCGAACAGATTTTGATTAAATTTCTATTATCCTATAGAAATTTTAGCAAAATCAGTTTAATAGTCGAAAAGTACATCCTATCACATACAAAAATATTTCAAATCGGTTCATAAATGACGGAGTTATGAGATATTAAACAAATTCATAAAATCAAATATACAACCGAATTGGGAATCTCCTATTTTTTTGAAGTCGGTTAACTGATGTTTACAATATAATTGAAGAACCGATAACCGTTGGTAAACGAGTTCTTGAGTGTAGACCGCGGCTCGGCAAGCGTAGTGTGGGACGCCCTCACGCAAGGTGGAATGACGATCTGCGAAAGGCAGAAGCTGGATGCGTCGAACTGAAGACAGGGCGCAATGGCGCTCATTAGGGGAGGCCTATGTCCAGAAGTGGACTGCTATGGGCTGATGATGATGATGATGATGATGACAATATAATTGTGAATGGTATCAAATCTGTAGACTCGCGTCTAACTCACACTTGGCCAGTTTATTGAATACATGAGTGAATTCTGCAGCTAAACTTATTCACATTTACGAAAGATGAAAGGCCAATGATCAGCCACTCGACTCTTTGATTATTCGAACATAACGAGTTCCAACATTAGCTCAGGAGAGCTTTTTCATAAAAGCTAATGTGGTTTTGAAATCAATCACAAATAGATTTAGTTTCTTTGGAAGTAAAGGCTTCGACTCCTACTAAGCGACTTCGTTAAAAATACCCGTTATATAAAGCGTTTCTAGGAACAGTGCCTATTTGAGGAGCTACAATAACAATACAATTATTACAGAAATCTGGACTGTCAGCACAGTTGGTAGTAGCTCTGCCTTCTGCGCTGATGGTTGAGGGTTCAGTTCCCTCCCAGGACACACATTGTGTGATGAACATAGATGTTTGTTCTGTGTCTGGGAGTTTTAAAGTATCAAAAGTATTAATTTAAAAATATATAAGCATTCTATTATTAGTAAATAAAACAGTCAATTGCGAAAAACCTACCAAATGGGGTACCTACCTACCTACTTTTTCCACCATCATGTACGAAAATAAAAAAAATTTGAACGAGCAGATGAAACAAAAATCGTGCAGATACGCAGATCAGATTCATTACATATCTTTAAAAAGTCAAGATCGATTCTCCAATAGCAAATATCTTCATTTCATTTCATTTTTCGATTCCCGTCTTGGGACAAATGTTTTTATGATATGCAAGTATATGTCTCGAGTCTGAGTGTTTTTCTATTTATTCTATGATGATACATAATATGAATAAAATAAAATAATAAAAACTTATTGCATTCTATATTTGGCAAATACCTACATTTCCACAGAGGTTAGTATTTCGTACCTGACAGGTTATAAGCCCATAGCCGTTGTATAATACCAGTCATTGTACACCCCAACTGTTCTCAAGGCTGGCGGCAAACCTTTGATGCCCAGCTTAGCGCAATCAAGTTAACTTAGAAACATAAACAGAAAGCAGGAACGCAAACAAGTCATCATTGTGGTCTTCAGAAAAACGGCCACCGTACACAAATGACAATAAAGACCAAAATTGTGTAACCTTTTGCAATGCAAAAGAAATATTGCGAGTAGCATTTATGTATGTGCAACGCGATCACAATAATTGATGTCACGAATGTTTTAAGATCTAACGCGCACTGCTGATTATTCCGCAAATATTTTCTCGGGAAAATTATCGCGGCTCACGAATTCTTACGCACGCTACAAGATGTGTATCGCGCGCTGTTTTTTCCCGCTTAATTGCATAGCTGCGGATATTTCCACAGTGCAAGCTAGACCTATCTTGACTTGATAATTCCTTCTATGGTTTCTACTGAAATATAGTCAGACAGACAGAGAGGCGGAGACCATGAAGAGATCTAATAGCGGTTCCGATTTATTGTTTTTTTTTTCATATTTTTAAAGAATCATTGGTGATACATTGGTCTCGCTATATTACGGCTGTTATATTAGTGTTACACAGGAACTGGATTTAAAAGCCTTATATTGGGGTTATATTTAGCCTAATCTGTTAGTTGGTTTAGGGGACGCACGTGGGGTGTCGTATAACTGAGTGTATCAACACTGTGAAGATTTAAATAGGTTTAAGCGCTTTAACTATCTCAGTCATTCCAAATACATTGTAGCTCCAAATCGTTCCAAATCGTGCTAAGCCATGACTCAAGCTATTGACTATTATTTGCATTAGTTATGGTTTTAAGAAGACATTGGTTCACATATTATTTATTTACTAAAAACGAGAAATTTTAAATAAATTAAATAATCAGGGTGTCTCTATGGTACTATCATTTGTGCCGCGCGGCGGGAATGGAACCCTGGCCCACAACGCCATAGAGGTCGTCGATGAAATAAAACGATAAACGTGAAATCGTGATCAATTTAATCTGTGATTAAAACAATAAGTGTATTGTAATTTATCAATAACCAAAAATATTATTACGATTGTAAAAATTTAAAAGTTTCCAAATTGTCACGATATTCCAACAGAAAATAATTAAAAATCCTACGTTTTCCTTGTTCTTTGGATATTGAAATTCCGGGTGTTTTCTCGTGGTCCAAGATTTTATTTGTTTACACAAAACAATTGAATAACACATAACAATTCTGAGAAAACGAAAACATTTTTATTTATTTATTTTCTTTTTTATCATCGATAAAACGTAGGTCATGTTTGACCACGATCACGTCTGATGTTAAGCGACGATGGGGTACGCAGGTCTAGAAGACACTTATTTACTCGAGACATGAAGAGACCCAGATATATTCAAATTCAAGATTATTTATTTGCATAAGTAGGTAAATAAATAAATAAATAAATAAATAATCCCGGACATTTCTCACAGCATAATTTGGCCCCAAAGTAAGCATAGCTTGTGTTATGGGTACCACATGACTGATATACTACTTATATACTTTTTTTTTGTAAATACATACATATTATACATAGAAACACCCGTAAAGAAAGCGAATAAAGCGTATTATAATATAAATTGCAATATTGTTGAAAATAATGCATGGCTTCATGTTGCTTTGCCCTCTGACAGTTAGATTTGTAATTTATAACCTACCGTTATAGTAAAACAAACTTATTTGTTCCAGTAAGGGTGGCGCCTCTGTCTATTGGCTATTTCTATTTAGATTAGATTTTCTATGGTAGTTTTTGAGTTCGTTGTTTGGGCACCTGAACAGATAAGTTGGTGGCAGTATACCTAGTATTCGTTTTCCGTAGTTCAGTCAATTCATAGCGCTAGAACTGACGAGTTTCGTGTCAATTGTTCTCGGACTTGGGTTAGAAGCAATTTCACTTAAATTCACCTAGTACGTAAGATGATTCAAGAAGTGATCCATGTGATTGTATGGAATAAAAACATATTTGGGTTATTTGTGCTTATAATACGCAAGGTCTTAACATATTCGCTCTCTTCGTGCAAAGCAAATTTATGCGTGACATGGTACTGGGTCTGTAAAAAACTTAGCTAATAGGTACATTCTTAGGAAACAATCGATCATTATTTAAGTCATTTTTATTAATCTATGGTACAAAAAATCTCAATTTGAACGCCGTGAATAAGCGTCATCAGAGACCCACTCTAACCGACGAAACAACGGAAGAGGTTCTCAAGTCAACATGTTTTCTTTTAATATATGACCATGCATAACTTTTTACAGAGTTGTCTGACTTCGATAATTCGTATTATTGGATAGACGTCACTTAAATGACGTCAGTCCCCTTTACAGTTGATGGAAAAAATTAGGTTTGATTAATTCATTACCCACTGAGTTGACATACATCATCTGTAAACCGATTCTTTTGACATTTAGCACACATATTTAGTTCTAATTACAATAAGATAGAGATCACGGAGATGGAAAACAAATGTAGGTTTAATATTTTGTTAAAAATATAAAAAAACTTACCTTAAAATAAACTAACTTTTTTAAACCTATGTGTTTTTGTATAGGATGAAAGATTTAAAACAACAGAAAGTAATGGAATAAAATCCTGGGACCACGAGAAAACACCTGAAACTCCGTTGTTCCTAATAATTGCTATCTTTTCAATATTCAGGGGTTGTCTTCTGACTCTGAGTAAACAATTGGACCTACTAATATAAAACCGTGCGAAATGTAATAAAAATTGACTTTACAAAATGTGACGAGCAAAACAGGAAGGAAATTTAAAAAAAGATTTACGTTTTTTACTTCCTAGGCATTTTAACTTTTCCTCAGACCTTGTATAATATTACTATCTACTTACCATCTGTAACATCTTACTATCTGGCTTATTAAACATTAGTTAGTTAACGTGTCCTGAAAGTATGGATCCTTGTCATTCTTGTAACAGCACATACATATGTATATGTATGTGCTTATGTAATAGACCCATGGACATTATCACTGAAGAAGATTACTCCACCTCTGATGATCTCTGTGGTGCAGTGGGCAAAGGCCTGACTAAGACGCAGAAGATTGCGGATTTTATTACCGCCGCGTGATAAATGGATGTATGATCTGTTAGTATAATATTAGTTTAAAGAAATCTGGCACAGAAATACTTCTACGACATGGCGCCAACGTCGTGGGGCGTCATCGTATCGTACAAGTGTGTTTGCCCTTAACGAGTCACGTATTGAGTTTACGTGCTCAGTTGCTCCCTAACGCTAGATAGAGTAGAATAGAACAGAATAGGAACTACAAGACGTCCCAATCATTGAATACGTGAGCACAGGATATCTGTCAGAAGAACTGAAATAGAATATCTTTGATGCCGTGTTCTACAACTAACTTTAGGTGCGACCAAACGAACAAAAAGAGCTAGAACAAAAGCATAGTTACTTTTTCTTTTGCGATGTTTTTTATGGTTCTGTACCTCAAAAGAAAAATCACTTGAAAGATCACTTTGTTGTTCATCTATCAGTCTGTCTGTCTGTCAAAAGGCTTTTGTTCATAAACGCGTGGAGGTATTAAGTAAAAATTAATATCGAATACTGAGATCTACGGTCTATTAGAAAAAAAAAAAAAAACGCAATTAATATTAAGGTTTTCAAAAACTAAAACAAAAACCGACTTCTACCCCTATTTTTGCAAAATTACGGCTTAAACATTGTAATTCCTGCTTATTTTGGCACTTGTCAGTAAATCAAAACCTAGCGTCATGAAATTCGGTAATAAACGAAGTCACATAGCCATGCAAAGGAAAAAAATGAAAACCGTTATAGTTTATTTAAAAAAAAAAAAAAAAATTTATTGTTAGTGTATAGAGTAAACATAAATTAATCCTTATCGTTAGTTCTTAACTGGTTCACTGTAAATAATCTTTTGCTTAAATCAAAAAAAATCTAATTCAATCGAATCAAATTAACTTTGCCAAATGTTATACATAGCCCGACCAACATTAAAATAAATGGAGAGGCAATGAATCTTGTAGATTCCACAATATTTCTAGGTCTTAATATTGATGCAAATCTACAGTGGGGACCACAAATTGAAACGCTTGCTGGTAGGCTTAGTTCCGCTGCATATGCAGTTCGTGCGATACGGTGGCTTACTGATGAAGCTACAGCTAGACTAGTTTATTTCAGTTACTTCCATAGTGTTATGTCATACGGCATCATTCTCTGGGGGAAAGCAGCTGATATTGGTAAATTATTTGTTATTCAAAAACGGGCAATACGTGCCATTTATAAAATGAAACCACGAGATTCTTTGAGAGAAATATTCAAAGAAATTAATATTCTCACAATAGCTTCACAATATATATATATATAAAATTTGTTATACACACATAAAAATAAAGATGGGATTCAGAAAAATTGTGACCTTCATAAAATAAACACTAGGAATAGACATAAATTATACATCCCTAAGTTTCGACTAGAAAAAGTAAATAAGTCCTTTATGGGGAACATGGTGCGCTTCTATAAGCGCACTTACTGAAAATGCTACTAAACTACCTATTAAGAAATTTAAAGCATACATAAAAGGTAGTCTTTTGAAGAAAGCTTATTTTAATATAAATTACTGTATTATTGATAAGAATGCATGGCCTCATGTCGCTCTGCCGTCAGACAGTTAACCGACACACTTGAAATGTATAAACTCTCTTGTATTAGTTTTTCGTAGTTAAGGTAGTTATAAGATGGATCATATAAAAAAGGGCAAGGACCAAGACGAGTTTCTTGCCAATTTTTCTCGGGCTTGGGTTAGGATGAATTGGCACCTAAATTCACCTAGTATGTAAGACGTTTCAAAGTGATCCTTGTGATTGTATTGAATAAAGTATCTTTTGACTTTGACTTTGACTTTATAAGATAGTAGACGACAGTATAACGGCCCTGAATGAACTAGTAATAGTTTCCGATGGTAAAAAAACCATGTTGGTGACAAAAAAGTGGTAGGTAATGTAATTCGGAACCCTCTCATGGTTTCGCAAACTTTCGCACTTGACGGATTTATTTTTGCTGTTTCAGTTTACACAAAAATAATTTGATAGAGAGGGGACATTACACATTTGTGGCGTAAACTTTAAATTTAGACAACAAATATTTAGGTGCCATTATTCAAATTCAATTTTACATAAACATTTGTGTGATGGACATAGGTGTTTGTTTTATGTCTGTTATAAAGTATCATAAGTATTAAAATAATTAATATTATATCAGTCATCTGATATCATAATAGAAGATTTGCTTAGTTTGGGGCTAAATGGTGTGTGTGCATTGTCCGACAATATTTAAATAAAAAGAATAGTGCAATGCCTTTTTTGTGACCGAATCTTAAGCAGTAGGTATATAAGCAGTGTTTTAGGTGAGAGGCGTTTATATGTAAAATAATTAATGTGTATTTGGTAAAAATGATATATGTTCTTGTCATATTGTTCGAAGAAGGACAAGGTGTCACAAATAAAATATGTTTTTCAAGATTTAAATTATTGTATCCTTATGTTCGTATATCTTCTTTGGTAATTCGGAAAACTAGTCACTAATTGTTATACAGGGTGAATGTAGACTAACTATGCAAGAACAACTTATTTATATTAAAATCGCAATAATTTGCGACGACCTCTGTGGCGTAGTGGGCCAAGGGTCGGGTGAGACGCCGAAGGTTACGGGTTCGATACCCGCCGCGGGACAAAAGTTTACATGATCTGCAAATATTTGTCTGGGGTCTGGATATTTCTATGTATAATATCTATGTATTTACAAAAAAAAAACTATTTAAATATGTAGTATTTCAGTCATGTGGTACCCATAATACAAGCTCTGCTTACTTTGGAGCCAGATGTTGCTGTGTGAAATGTCTGGTATTATTATTGATTATTAATTATCTAATGGTAGGACTCTTCAGTAAGAGTCCGTCTTGATACCACCACAGTTCCAGATATTCGGCTTTTTAGCAGGTGTGAAAGCATTACTGTGTCTACCGTGATACGGTAACCTAACAAAGAATAACAAAGAAAATCGTCACGAAATGAATATTTTTGCTTCTTATGACATGACGATATTTTGTTTTGATTTTTAAACAAAAACTCACTTAAAGAAAGAAAATGATAATATATCTGATCACAATGAAAAACCTAAAAACGCTACCCCATGCCGAAAATTAAAATCCATCCGAATAATCTGAATGCTTTGTCGTGTTAATGGGACGACCCTATTTGAAAAAACGTTTCGCATTTTAATGAAAGCATTGTTATCCATTCTTCTACGGTTTTCCATCTTTTGCAATTGAAAATATTAATAGGAAGCGCTTATGAAAAATAGAATTCTATTTCCCGAGGCCTGATGAAAATCTTCCCTGTCTTAAATCTCTTCTTCTTCTTAGTTAATGTATGATACATTAAGGAATGATGTCAATTTTGCCAATGTGATTAGATTTTATAGTAAGACGTCACAAAGTCGTATGATGTCGTTCGTCCTTTGTTATTTTTAACCGACTTCAAAAAAAGGAGGTTACTCAATTTGATTTGTATTTTTTTTTTTATGTGTGTTCGCGGATAACTTCGTCGTTTATGAACCAATTTTGATGATTCTTTTTTTGTTGGAGTTATCCCAAGGGTCGTACCATGATAAGGAAACCAGGGTCTGATGATGGCATCCCAGAGAAATCGAGGGGAACTTTCGAAAATCGTAGTGGCGACTAGTGCGTTTGTTTATTTTTTATGAAAGTATTTTAAAGCACTACTATTTAATGAAGGTCTAGAGTCGATCTGATGATGGAGCCAAAAGACAGTCGAGGGAACTCCTCAACGATTTACCGCAATTACCTGGTGTTTGGGCTTGATTCATTTGTATTGATGAGAACTGTACACCTAGATGGGTTATGACTGTCATTAGGGGTCTGATGATGAAGACGAAGGACAGTCAAAAGAACTCCTCAACATCTTACAGTAGCCACCTTGTGTATATAAATAAGTCGGTTGTCTATTTAGTTTTTAAAACGTAATTATTTAATTACATTATGGTTTTATATAAAATTATATTATATGCTTTTTTCGAAATGCGGATTATTTTTGCTCGAAGAAAACACAAAACCTTTACTCCAATTATTCACGCCCGAGTCAATAAGCTTTATTACAAAAAAATACTAATAAAACTCGAAATTACTCGAATGAGTATGTTTGTAGAGAATTGTGAACATTTACGTTAGAAAAATATTTTAGAAAATTCTAGAAGCTACACTTATGCGATAAGACCGCCCATTGTACTACCGTGTAGCTAAGCACTGTTTCTTATAATAGTCTAATGTTGTTGTGGTGTGCAATAAAGTATTTTCTTCTTCTTCTACTCTAAGAGCACAGTGTAGTGGTACTTTCCCTTCCCGCATGACCTTTTGATCGGAAGGCTCAAACCTGGTCAGGTACCAATAGATTTTTCTTCGAAAAATGTATGTGCGCAATGCCAGTTCTCGAAAACGAAAAAAAAAACATGTGGAGACATGCATAACCTAGAAAAAAAAACGAAATTATAAGATATTAGTTAGTATGTAATACTAACCACTGTGCAAGCAGTGGCAATGTGTAAAATATATCTTGCTTAGACCTGCATCGAACTACCCTCAATCTCAAAAATATAAGTGCCTAGGAATCTGAAGATGTGGCTCCCTAGGTAGTCATGAGAATGTTTTTTTTATTACAAATCCTTTAATTAACGATTCAACACAAAATATATCGAACCTCTTCTCGGAAAAAGCACATTTGAATAGATGATAATAATCGCAATATGAAACATTTCATGCTACATTTACAAAATAAGAGCAACCCTATTTGGTTTTACCGTCAAATGCACTAAAGTGCAGATTTGTTTGCATGCACATTTTATGATACAAACTTAAATATTTGTTTAGTGGCGGGAAATTAAGTTACACAGTTTGGTAACAAGGAACTGCGAGTCACAGGTACCAGGAAAAACGCGGCGATAAGGCCCAGCGCGCATATATCGCATATTCGATATTGCGTGCACCTACGTCTGATTCCGTGTTTCAAAGAATCGCGGGAAGAACATTTCCGGGAATTAATTTGTAGTGCGCGCTAGGCCTAAAAGTAAGTCTTGAAATAAATGTCAACTTGCCTATAAAATCTCTTAAAATAGTTGCCCACGTTAAGTCACTAGTATGTTTAAAATAATCTAGTATTTACTATGTCGAAAAGTTTAAAAAAATATATGCAAAACTTACTTGTACTTTGCTGAAGTTTACCTACGGTATCGTTTGCAACATAAATGATAATTTATCCCATCTAGTGGGCAAAACAAATTCTATACAAAAGTCATAAAACTTTTGTTCTCCTCAGTGTTGGGAATTGACAACTTCGAAATAACATACTAGTTCTGGGACACCCTGTATTTAATTTTGACATAGAAAGTACTATAGTACATTTTTATTGATTTCTTGATTTTTTCTGTCTTTTTATCGTGCCATTAGTTATTTGGAAACAGTGTGGTGAAAGGATTAATGTGCGCCTCAGAGGCTCCTTTCGTGTAATTGGCTTGTCTTCAAACTCTTTAGGTTCTACAACACGCTGATTACCTTTACCAACTGAGAGCGCACACTTTTCGGTTAAGAATAATAATTGGTGCACGATCGGTAACAATTTTTTTTAGTCCATGTAAACTATGTATTTATTACGATTCGGTGTAAATTCAGTATTCCAGCCAGACAGGCTGACGTCACGGGAAGCGCCGCGGCGGAAGCGGGCTGCGTTTCCGCCGACGCGTTGCCCGCGCGCAAACTCGATCACGGATTCAAAATTGGAATTCCGTTCTGTTTACTTGTCGCATTCAGTTGGCACTGCGTCTTTGATAAACCGTTTATTTTGTTTTTCACATTGTTTGTGCTCCTTTTTATTCTTCAGTACACTTCCATTTGTTTTTGTTTTTGCGAAAACTTATACAGTAAAATCTAAAATAAAGAGCTATGTGAAACTTGTGCAACCCTTAGACCAAATAAATACATTTAACCTAATAAATTATAAAAATAATAAAAACTTAAAAGTAATAAAAACAAAAAGGACTTCGTTCCAAACGCTGAACGCGTTTGGAACGAAGTCCTTTTTGTATGCAGGGTTGGCATAATTAATCATTAACGTGCCAGCCTCTCATTTTATCTACCCACCCCTCTCATTAATTTTGATTATTGATGCAATATAAGTACCTATATATGTGGAAGACTAGTTATCGGTCTTCTTCTATTTCTCTTTCTTTTACGGTTTTTCGTAACGCGTTACATTTTTTCTCGCCTAGGTCCCCTTGCCAACCCGCGACAAGGAACTTCGTTCCAAAAAGTTTAAAATAAATGGAAAAGAAAAATAATGCTTAACTAAGGAGGAACTCCGAAAAAAAACTCTCACAGCTGTAATCCCTAGCCGTGGTTCATCTATCGGATGTTGGATATACTAATTTTTTTTTGAGAATATCGAACCAGCATGTCTAAGCATTATAGTCACAGCACCTATTCCATCAAAAGCCTTCCTATATCAAAAGTACAAGGGGTCAGTTGCACTCTACGCCTTGGAATAGGCCCTTCAAACCCAAATTTAGATTTGCTAGCCACTTTCGGGCACGATATACCTTCTTGTTATACGGCATGATAGACGTGCTTGTCGAATCCAACAATGACGAAACTGACTTAAAATTACTTATGTACCTACCATGTGTATATATAAATATATATTTATATCAACACAAATATAATATACGTGTATACGGCGTCTGGTAGATACATTGCGTGACCCAAAAGCTGGCTTTTGTCTGGCTCTGCGTATTAGCATTGCCATTCAACGTGGCAATGCCGCCAGTATCTGTGGAACGCTGCCCTCTGGCAGTGTTCTGGATCAGTTGAGCTATCTATAGATCGTTTTAAACGGCCCTTAGATAGCTTAACTGTTTCATGTGTATTCTATAATTATTGTATATTATTCTGTACATTTCTGTAATTATTTCTCTAAATAAACTTTGAAATTACACACATATATATATATATAATAATAATACCGGACATTTGATACAGCATCATCTGGCCACAAAGTAAGCAGACCTTGTGTTATGGGTACCACGTGACTGATATACTACTTAAATATGTATTTATTTTGTTAATACATATATATTATACACATATATGTATGTGTGAATATATTCCATTCAACTAATAGGATATAATATAATAGAAAAATGGTTTATTAGACACACAACACGAAAAGGAGTTAGGAGTTTTCGTTTTTGTAACGATATATTCGTAGCCAATACAAATAGCCAGAATACAAAAGAAAAAAACCAAACACTTTTTCAGTGTTGCCACTTACTCATACATACTTATAACCAAACATATGGCTCAACATTGCCCTATCATGAATCATCCCGCCAACACTAAAGCCCTTAGCAGTAGGGTAAATAAGTCCATAACGGGCCTATCTATTTGTGTCCGTTTATTTTGAGAGCGGAAACGTGCGTCCGTTTGCAGGGGGTCTGCGGACATTGGCCCGTCACTCTCATAGTCATTGCGATAGCGGTGTCGTATAATAGGGTGGCTTACCCTGAAGCGCGTGTTGAAACTATTTTTGTCTATGTTAGGAATTCGATAATTACTCATATTTATGATATTGTGTATGTTAGTAACTTTTTAACCGACTTGAAAAACACGACGTTCTCAACTCAGGTATAGTTTTTCTAGTTTGTTAATCCGTAATTTTTTAAGCGATTTGGAAAATCACTATTTTTTTGGGCGATCATAGTGTTTATCTCATTTAAAAAAATACCACTCCTAAGAATGAAAAAATAGAGAAAGATGTTTTGTATTGGACTTTTAATTGAGTAATGTATTTATTAGGAAGATATTCGCTGCTTTTCTACTTCAAGCGTGAAGTATCACTAACTGAAATTTAAATAAAAAGTTTGTTCAAAAATAGAACATCTAATGTGCGTTTATTTATAGACCGGACATAGCGCGTGCTCGCGCGGCTGTCCAAGTTGTCACAGGCGGTAATTGGGCGGCTTACCCTAATAGGGGATGCTGTTAACTTTTAATGATTAAAACTGTGATTTAAGTTTTTTGTAGTAATTTTTAAAAAGGAAATAAAAATTAAAAACAGATGAACCAATCTACACAACTTATTTTTTGTAATAATAACATAATAAATTTATGTTTTTGTTTTTATGATTACACCATAATATATTAGAAAGTAAAATTAAAATACTTAGCTAAAATGGTATTAATTACATAATGACAAAAAAGCTTGCGATGAATCTGCTCCAACTCGACTCGGCATCCGTTACAAAATTGGCAAGGATCGATCATACAAAAATGTGGTAAAACCATACGAGTTTCTTGCCGGATTCTTCTTAACTTGGGGTTAGAAGGCACTGGCACCTAGAGTCACTAACATGTAAGAAGACGATTCAAAGCGGTCCTTGTGATTTTATTAAATAAAAAATGATTTGACTTTTAATTTCATTTAAGTAAAAATAATACAAATACAATAATTAAATTGTAATAACTAAAAAAAAAACTAACCTCATTAAGTATATCTTTTACATGAATAAATAATATATAATATCTGTTCAAATCTGTTGGAATGGAATGATGGAATTATGAGAAAACAATTACAACAAAAATTATTATTGAAACACATACATAAAAGATTTATCCTCCTGAGACCCCCGGTATCGCCTACAATACTTCAACAAAATATTTTTTTTAGTGCCATTTAGCGACTTTTAAGAGTACTTTTTTCAGTACTCGTTAGCTAGATGAGTGTGTCTACCGTTCTGTTGCGTCCTTTTGCCACACAATCACAAGTTGTGTAGTTCACGACTAGTTCTAATCATGTTTTTGTGTAATCTTCGGCCTGTTGACTTCGCGTTCAGGTAATTATTGGGTTTTTTGGGTTATTCAGTAGTTTTTTGATTGTTTTGATTATAATACAATGTAAACTTTAGTTTTTAGTAAAAAAAACATTAATATTAAATTAATTTGTAAGATATTTTGGCCACAATTTTTTAATATCATAGACGATACCTTGGGCACATATGACTAGTAATTTGCATTTTTGAAGAGTTGAGAGATCGTGGAATTTAAGAATTATAACTGAATTTTGACGAGGCTAAATACGAAGAAGAAGGTGAAGACGATTTGGAAAACCTAAAATTAGAGCCAGAAGGTGTTGTCGAAGAGTTGGTTCCTCATGAAGCGGATGAAGAGGATGGGGATTCGTCTGATGATGAACCTCTTATAACCGTTTCTCGTTATCTCGTTCCCGTTTTTCAGATGGCTAATCCAAACGGTCTACCTCTGGATGTATACCTCTAGCAAGGTAAAGGTACTTCGACTACTTGAATCAGCTGCTTGTTTGGTCGGTCTTAGAACTTGCCAATTTGTGCTAAGACCGACCAAACTAAGATCGGTCCAAATACCGGTTGAGTGGATGCAAGGGACTCACATTCATAAAATGTTCGGTGTGTGAAATATTTTTGTGGTTGAACGTGAACCGAAATTGTTTTAACGATTTTCAAACAATAAAAATTCAAGTCAAATATTACATGATTTCGTTTCATTAAGACCCGAAGTACCTACGATACCCTCTATTTTAGGCTTTCGAGGGGGGATGGGATTTTTTTTCAGGTAGTTTTGGTTTTAATGCATTCATATAAGTACCCAAACCAAAAATTGTGCCGATCTGACAAAATTTGACATCCTGGGTCTCAGGAGGACAATTTTGGGAATGTAAACCAGATCATGTCAATAAGTACAACTAATAAAAAGTTAAATGTAAACATTCAACGTACATTCAAACATTCATTCAATTTGGCACGTTTTGTATTGCACATGCATATTGATCCAATATCTGAGCCAATTATCAGCAACCAACATAATAAAAAGAAACCCTGACTGTGATAAAAAGACATCTTAATACGTTCGACTAATATTACACTAAAACACAAGTACTACTCTAGTCGTCTAAACCTTCCCATCTTGGGGTTTAGGTAAGGGCCTCGACATCTTTGTCATTATCATGATCACTGATCTGGGTCAGTGGGTCTCGTTGCGTTCTGCAACGCTGCCATCTTGGCGTTAGCGGTGGCCTTCATGCTCCCATGAAGGCCACTGCGTAACGTGCCCCTATCCATACTGGAGCCCTCTGTAAGGCGGCCAGTCCTCGCAACGCTGCTTCCTGAGTACACTAGTGTATCACTTAGTTTAAATGAAATGAAATGAAATGAAATGAAATTAATTTATTTGCTCGAAGTATGGTAAATATATGGTTCTTACATAATAATTGTCTCACACACTTCGTCGTTGACCGACATGCAAACATCAACATGGCAACCATGAGATTAATGAGATTATTAATTACAATTAAGTATACATAAAATTAAAATTAAAATGTCAACGTCAATATTATATAAGATTAATCCAGAATATAAATTATTATTAAAACATTTCATCAACATCGTAAAAACATTTCTCGCTGAGCCATGTATACAATTTTTTTTTAAATTGAACTAAATTTTTTTAATTGAATTGAATTGAAAAGTCAAGGACCATAATTAACACCATATTATTTACAAATTATATGTATTATGTTGTGTTCCTTGGCCTCTAAAACACATGTTATAAACTTAGTTCAGGGGCATTTATAATCTAATGTTTTATTTTCTTCTTTGGCTGTAAAATATGACATTTATCTCTATATGTATGTACCTAAAAAGCTGATCAGAAAGTAACATTTTCATGTCTAACAAGCAAAATGCCTAAGATTCAGAACACCTAAAATGGTTGTATACCTAAAATGCAAATTGTATAAATGTGAAACATCCTAAGAAGCAAATAGTCTACAATGCAATACACCTACATAGGAAGATGACTAAATTTTGCGGCTACGTATAGAGTTTTTAATCTGATTGATACTGGCCACTTGATTCTTTCTTTAAAGAAGCGTATGTTTCGCGAAGAAGAAGAAAAAAGATATGATTTTATAGGTTCAACCGTTTTAGCCGTGAGAGAGTAACAAACATCTTCACAAACATGATTTATAATATTAGTAGTATAGTGTTACTACAGTTTTAATTATGTAATTATGTAATTATGTAATTTTAATTGTAATTATGTATAACTCGTGGAAGAAAAATTGTAGGCGTTATTATACTTCTTAAACATACTCGAACATAATAGAGAACTTTCATAGTTTAGGCAATCTGCTGCTTAGATTATAAGTTTGGCGAAAATCTTTTTAGGTATACACCTTCTTAGACCTCTGAGAGTTAAGGCATTAAACATGTTAAACCTCTAATATTTTAGGCTCAATGGGACTTTAGTCATTTTTCTGTTTAGGTTTTCTGCAAAAAGTCATTTTACTTCCTAGGCATTTTAGAAATTAGACTTCCTGATCAGGAAGCCCTAAAACTATGTAGAACGGCTGTATTCTATCCATTTAATTATTATTTAGTAATCTAAGTTTAACTTGATGTGGCGCAAATAAACTTTATTTTTATAATTATTTCAATTAGGTACAATCAATTAACTATCTTCCACTAGCCGTAATTAGATAATTACATATATATGTATATAGAACAGAGTTCAGTTCACTGACCGTAGGAAAAGTGCCTAAAGGTCTGGCAACGATACCTAGTTGAATAGCCAAACTAATCCTTTGTTCGAGGTAAGCACCAGCCCTTTGATCATTAGAAATATTATTATTAGTAAAGCCATCGCAAAATGTTTCTAGCAAATTCCAAAACGCATCAAAAGCGCGTTCTAACATTTCCCGTGCCGCCATATAGGTGTTGAATCTTTATAAAACTTGGTATAGACATGGTCTGTAACCTGTGATAGTATATGTGTTTCTTTTTATGCAGATACCATACAGAAGCTACCATAGCAGAAGCTAGTACTTTATTCCTACTAATACAGTTTGATGAACACGAGGTTAACTCATGTATTCGTTTGTGATACAGACGATGGAGACACAGACGCTGCTTTGATTAATCTAGAGAAATACGTCACCCGCAGTGCGAACCGTGAACGCGAGCGGAGACGAGTGGACCGCGGATCAAACTTACCAAAGTCAAAGTGAAAGTCAAAAGATGATTTATTCAATACAATCACAAGGATCACTTTGAAACGTCTTACATACTAGGTGAATTTAGGTGCCAATTCATCCTAACCCAAGCTCGAGAAGAATTAGCAAGAAACTCGTCTTGGTCCTAGCGCTTTTTTATATGATCCATCTTATAACTACCTTAACTACGAAATACTAATACAAGAGAGTTTATACATTTCAAGTGTGTCGGTTAACTGTTTGACGGCAGAGCGACATGAGGCCATGCATTTTTATCAATAATATAGTCATCTATTTTATAATAAGCTTTCTTCAAAAGACTACCTTTAATGTATGCTTTAAATTTCTTAATAGGAAGTTTAGTAGCATTTTCAGGAAGCTTATAGAAGCGCACCGTGTTCCCCATAAATGACTTATTAACTTTTTCTAGTCGAAACCTAGGGATGTATAATTTATGTTTATTCCTAGTGTTGATTTTATGAAGGTCACTATTTTGCTGAATCCCATCTCTATTTTTATGTGTATATAACAAATTTTCATATATATATTGTGAAGCTATTGTGAGAATATTAATTTCTTTGAATATTTATCTCAAAGATTCTTGTGGTTTCATTTTATAAATGGCACGTATTGCCCTTTATTGAATTACAAATATTTAACCAATATCAGCTGCTTTCCCCCAGAGAATGATGCCTTATGACATAACACTATGGAAGTAACTGAAATAAACTAGTCTAGCTGTAGCTTCATCAGTAAGCCACCGTATCGCACGAACTGCATATGCAGCGGAACTAAGCCTACCAGCAAGCGTTTCAATTTGTGGTAGTAGTAGTTGTAGTTGTAGCACTGTAGTTTTGCATCAATATTAAGACCTAGGAAGATCGTGGAATTTACAAGATTCATTGCCTCTCCATTTATTTCAATGTTGGACGGGCTATGAATAACATTTGGTAATGTGAATTTGATACATTTAGTTTTTTTGGAATTAAGCAAAAGATTATTTACAGTGAACCAGTAAAGAACTAACGATAAGGATTCATTTATGTTATCGCATATACCTCTATCAACTTTAAAAATTAAAGACGTATCGTCTGCAAATAAAACTATATTACAAATATTTTAAAAAGGTAAATCATTAACGTATACTAGGAATAAAAAAGAGCCTAGTATCGATCCCTGAGGTACCCCTATATCAATAATTGATCCCAAAGACCTCTCACGACCCACGTCTACTTTCTGGACTCTATTGGATAGATAAGACTGTATGAGGTCAATCGCCCGGTTTTCAATGCCATAATATTTTAACTTTGTGATTAGGGTTGCATGACTCAGACAGTCAAAGGCCTTAGATAGATCGCAGAATACCCCAACTGCATCCTGTGACTTCTCCCAGGCCTCAAATATATGCTTTAAAGCGCTATACCTGCATCAGCTGTTGATCGACCTTTAGTAAATCCGTATTGATTACTATGTAGCAGGCCGTTAACGTTAAAGTGGTATAATAACTGATTAAGAATTATTTTTTCAAAGATTTTACTTAATGCAGGTAATATGGATATCGGTCTATAATTAGCGAGATCACTTTCACTACCAGACTTAAACATAGGAATGAGTTTACTGTGTTTCATGAGATCGGGAAAAACTCCCTCGTCGATACATCTATTAAAAATATAAGCTAAACATGGTGCAATATCTAAGATAATGACACCCAGCACCTTTGTAGACATTCCCCAAAGATCTTCTGTATTTTTTATATTAATTAACTTGAATGCTTTTACAATACTAGCCTCGTTAATGTAGCTAAAACTAAACTCATTCTTACATTTTGCAATACTACATTCTAATAGACCGGAAGCTCTGGAGGCTGAAGAGTTTAACGATTTGGTCACTATTTTTGGTATATCTGAGAAAAAACTATCAAATGCATTCGCAACATCCTGTTCTTTAGTCAAAATAGTACCATTTATATATAATTTGAACTGTATATTGCTAGCCCTTGATTTACCTGTTTCATTATTAATTAATTTCCAAGTTGCTTTTATTTTATTTGTTGAATTTTCTATTATTTTTCTCAAAAACAGTGGCATAGCCGCATGGCAAACTTTTTTGAAGACTTTTGAGTAATTCCTAACATATAAGATAAAAACTGGATCATCTAACATTGTCTCTCTGGTAGCATATAATTCATACAATGTATTCCTATTTCTATAAATACCCGTTGTAGCCCAGTCGACAAATCTAGCACAATTTTTTGTTTTGCATGTTTTTACTGTAAATATATCAGCATGTTCTTTAATTATTAAATTAAACAATGTGGTGAAAAGATCATTTGGATCATCGATGCATGGTACAAGGGAAACTTTGTGTTCAATTCTACTTTGAAATGTTTTGATGCGGCTCTCTGTAATAGGTCGGTGAGTAAAGTTCTGAGCTTCAACTATACGATCACAAGAAAAGGTGGCGCAGTGACCGTAATGGTCAGAACTAAAATGTTTTGTTCTGACCATTAGTGACAAGTGGCTGTTGTTAGTGTCACTCTTGTAGGTTCATCAAAAAAAGGACTTAAATTGAAACACTTAAATAAGTTTAAAAGTCTTTCAGATAATGGATCAATCGGAATATTTATATTAAAATCACCACAAACAATTATGATCTTATCACAAGCTATGTTTTGCAATACTTCTTCCATAGTGCATTTATATAACCCAAAATCAGCATTGGGAGGACGGTAAACGCTCACGACGACATGCCGCTCCAGCTCGACACACGACACCTCAATAATTCTTTCAATAGAAAGATTTCTAATATCCTTACGCTCCTTGCATATTAAGTTATTATTTACAATAATTAACGAGCCACCACGTATTGCGCTCTTGCGTTTATAGCTGCTGACAATATTGTAATTTTCGTAGAAAGGAAGTACCTCAGATTTTACCATCTAATGTTCAGTGATACACATTCAGTGATATCTACCCTGATAAAGATTCTCGCGATGAATCGAAACAGTGTCGGTGTCTCCATCGACTAAATAATACGTAAGCAAAATACGTATTTATCAAAATGTTTAGTACAACTACTATTATAAATCCTAATAAAACTAAAGAATCTGTGAGCTGTAGATCACGCGAACATTTTTTGAAATGACTGAAATCTATTTTTGTTTACGTTTTCCCATTACTGCGCCATTTTGAAAAAAAAAACAAGAACTAAATCAACAAAAAAAAACTACATAATAGCTATAGAACCTGCTCACGAAAATTCCCTAGATTCGGTTGAAAAATCCAACCTGTAGAGGAGAACATCCGGACAGACGCCGGCCGGACGCTGTTCGGACAGACATACGAAAGCATTTTTGCGTAAGCTGAAACGAAGACACTCGCTCGCCCTTCGCGCTCGCTCGGTCAATAAATGATTCAACTGCATCAATACCGCGTTATTTTACAGCGGTGCCATCTAGTTTAAATCTCTTAGGGCTGTGTTACTTATTCGTTATTTGAGTTAGTCGTGGTTTGTGTTTGGTTAGCTTTGACGTAACTTTTAACTAGCCAGCACACAGTCAGCTCACTCTCAAAGTAAACGCATCTAACTGTAAGAATTTGAGTAAGTTTCGCCAGAGAGCCTAAGTATTTGAGTTATTTTATTTACTTGAATTTATAGAGCATTCTCTAGAGAATAAGGTTAATACACTAGCTTTTTTGATACGTAGATTCTTCTTATCGTATCAATACTCTTTTTTACCAGTGTGGTGAAAGCATTAAAGTGATTTAGGACACATCTTTTCCGTTTGGTCATTGATAAAGAATAAGGAAAGCGAATGAAGACACATTCGCCAGAGCTGCCGTGGCACGCTCGCTTTGCTCGCTCGCCTTGCGCGTTGTTATCTATACTCTAACCTAACCTAACGAACGGGTTTCGATACAAACGCAAAATCTGTTGAATGAGGAATCATGAATAATATAGTTTCGTCAGAAGTTAAAAAAATCTGACGAATGTGGAATCTGGCGGATGTGTCCCGAATGATTAATGTGCGTCTCTGAGGCTCCTTTTGTGCACTTGGCAAATTGAGTGTTTAAAGTTTAAATATAATAACTCAAACTCTGCTTATTTTGGGACCAGATGATGCTGTGTCCGGCACAATTTATTTATTTATGTCTTAAACCTTTAGAGGTTATTCAACATGTCGGTTTCCTCATGATGTTTTCGAAAGAAAAATTTATTAGTGCACGACCGGGTTGAAACCCATGACCTTAGGGTCGAAAGGTTTCAACTACATTACACCTGTTAGTCCAGGATCCATGGTCCATTTTTGCACTTGATTACTATCAAGTTATTTGTCCGTGAGTAGCTAAATTTTGAAGAGACGCCCAACAATTTCCTGTACGAAACTCTTGATTGTGGTAGCTAACAGAGGTAGCAAGGATAATAATATGTCGATTTGATGATTCTCAAATACTTATTACTAACCGATTATTTTTTGTTAAATCTCAAGATAATTATCTAAATTATTCGAAAAAATATTTATCCTACAAAATCTATGGTTTCATCAAAGAGTGTAGGTACATGTTATGTTGATACATGTTGGAAGGAGGGGTTCCAACATGTATCGATAACGAGGTCATCATAAATGATAACAAACCAGCTGTTTTTTTTTAAATTTAATTAGTTAATATTTATATAATTTAACAGTCATATTGTCCTACAAATTGCGTGGTAGTTATCGATACATGTTGGAAGGAGGGGACTTTTTTCATCAAACCATAGATTTTGTAGGACAAATATTTTTTCGAATAATTTAGATAATTATCTTGAGATTTAACAAAAAAAATCTGTTAGTAATAAATATTTGAGAATCATTTTATCCTTGCTACCTCTGTTAGCTACCACGATAGAGAGTTTCGTACAGGAAATTGTTGGGCGTCTCATCAAAATGAAGCTACTCACGGAAAATTAGCTTGATAGTAATCAAGTGCAAAAATGGACCATGGATCCTGGACTATGTGTTTTAGTGCACAACAAAGCCTATGTATAGGAAATATATTAAATCAATTCTCGATGATTTTATTCATACATACGTCGACGACCTCTGTGACGCAGTGGGTCAAGACCCGGCTGAGTTGCAGTTGGTTATGGGTTAGATTCCCGCTGCAGGACAAATGTTTGTATAATCTGCAAGTATTTGTCTCGGGTTTGGGTGTATCTATGTGTAAAATATTTATAAATACATACATAAGTAGTGTTACAGTCACGTGGTACCCATAACACAAGGGCCAAATGATGCTTTGTGAAATGTCCGGCATTATTTATTATTTATACATAGAGAAGATCTATTATAAGTGGAGTGTTTTAATTAGCCATTATCAAACGTGTACCTAGGTACCTTCTAATAGAAACCTGTTATAATATAATAGTTGTACTGTGGGTGTCATAAAGTATGTATTTACAGGAATATCGACTTTATTGTTTTAGGGCACATCCGCCAAATTCCACATTCGACATTTATTTCTTCCGCATTCGGTAGATTTTTTCAACTTCCGACGAAACGATATTATTCATGATTCCTTATTCGACAGATTTCCTACAGAATTCATTATGAAAATCAGAACGAACCGTATATCTTCTCTTAGAAAATTTTACTGACAGTTGCTATCAACGGATGTTTGCATATTATAAAAACTTGGCATTCAAAATATCAACAACAACTGAACAAAGGAAAACAAACGATGTCTTCCTTCGCCGTTTGAGAGTATTGGTATAGCGCCCACATATTTTTGGAAAAGAAAAATCCATTGGTACGCGACTGGATTGTTACCCACGCCATTAGTAGGATCGCAAGGCGTAGCCAGTACCACTAGGACTCCAGTGCTATTAAAATCGATTAAAATCGTTCTTTTGTAAATTCATACATATTATACATAAAAAAAAACCCAGACCCGAGACAAATTGCCGATCATACAAAAAATTGTCCCAAGGCGGGAATCAAATCAGCAATCTTCTGCGTCTTAGTAGGCGAACCACTGCGCCACAGAAGTCATCAAATGAATGTGAATTTTAAATATAAGCACATTATAAAAATAATGTCACGCGGCGGGATTTGAACCCGCAACCTCCTGCGACTCAGCTTGCGAACCACTGCGCTACTGCGTTAAATAAATAAATCATTAAAATGAAGTAGAATAAATTGAAATTGAATTAAATGTCGTTTATACCAGCCTATGTTTGCTGCCTGCCTTCCTTAAAAAGTTATGACAAAACAATTTATTTACCAAGTTACAGTACGCGGCTTATTCTTTTACTCCGCAGCACTCACATTAATAATTTATCCGCCAAAGCTTTAATAAATATTTTACGACGGAATCCATTCCTTCTTTTCAACTTAACCTCGCTTCGAAGTTTCTTCGAGAATATTGTTGGTCGGAAAAAAAATAAAATTTTTAAGAGTAATAAATATATACCTTACCTATTCGTGCAATTCATGAAAACATTCAGCAACCATTTTGTCTATATAAAAATTACGTTCTTAAAACTAAAAAGAAAACGGTTTCATTGAATATTACAAAAACAAACGAATTGAGAGACCTTCACTTTTTTTATAAGTCAGTTAATTTTTTTTTTATATACGCCTTACGTCTCAGGTCAGGGTGTTTCTATGTATGATAATTACGTATAAAAAAAAAGTTAAGTAGTATATCAGTCTACCATATGGTAGCCATAACACAACACTCTGCTTACGTTGGCCCAGATTATGCTGTGTGAAATGTCCGGTTTATTTTTTTTTTGTTTTTTTTTTTTTTTACCCCATAATATGAAATACTTAGCAGTATTGCGCATTCTATTTAAATTTCAAGAAGAGAATAACTATGATATTTCCGAGGAATGGGTAGAGGCAATATCGGGGATAAACACAGTTTGCTTTACAATGCTCTTAGAAAAAAATACATTTTAAAAGTTTCCGACCAACAGCGGATTTCGTAGTCGTCGACAGTTGACAGTCCGCGAGCCGAGCCTAACATGAAGTTTATAAATTGTATTACGTGTTGGCATTTGTTAGATATGTCTAATAATATAATTATATATAATATATACCATAATACATTTGATCAACTGTACACGGGTTTAAGTAACGTATAAATTAATTTAAAAAACGAATAAACGAAAAATCCAATTGCATTAAAGTTTTTTAAACTTACGCGATCAGAACACATTATTATAAATATTTACGGGTATTTATCGCGTTTATTTACCTATTTTTCCCGACTTTTCGACAGGTTTACTCTCTGTCGTGGTCACGGGATGACTGCAATTACAATCCAATTACATTATCGAGGAATTCATATACGACTAATATAATCTTCTTAAAAGTATTATAGTGTATGGTATAATAGTATATTAATTAATAATAAGTATAATATTATTAAACTATTATTATATTGAATGACATAATCTTCATATTTTAATGTCATTGTTTGATTTATAGTTTACTTGTCAGATAGCCATTCTCTCAAATTTTACACCTAAATCGGTAAAACATGTTGTGACATACAATTATATAATACATATAATATTATATAATATATAATACATGACAATCAATTTATATACAGATGTTTATGCAAATAATCTTTATCTATGTCTTTATTTGATTTATTGATTTCAATTTAATATACTGAAATGTACAAAATAATATACTTACAATAATATAAGATACACGTGAATCGATCACTGCCAGAGGGCAGCGTTCCCAAGATACTGGCGGCATTTCCACGTTGAATGGCAATGCTAATACGCCAAGCCAGATAGGAGTCAGCTCTTGGGTCACCAGCCACCAGATGCCAGACACCGTGAAATAATTTGTAAACGCGGTGGGCTTCAGTGCCCTACGGGCCCTGGATCTCGACTCCAAACGGCTCAAATACGTAGGCCTTATCCAAACCAGCATATTTGCGTCTTTTAAGGGTCCTCGGAACATTCAGCCGCCGCACCAGCTCTAACGGAAGTCCTTGACAGATGGGAGTAGCATCCCACACTAATGGCCTACCCATCTCCCAAGAGACAAGAGTCATACCATCAGGCCTCTGACCATCATCACGTATCAGACCGTTGAATTCGAGAACAGCTGGTACGTTGACGCTGACATCAGACGCTGGTGAGTGTCCGATGAATGATATCGTTAGAACTGGCGTGGCGGGCAATCCTACCGGCCTTATAACATGATAACCCGTGGACACCAAGCTCGTCGACCGCTGTACCTCTTAATTATATTGAGAAACATACCTACAACACGTCGTTGACTATACGTTTGACGTTTGATGACGTTTCATGTGAATAATAATTAAGATGGTTCAGTAATTAATGTAAACAGACGGAGCATTTATATCCTTAACATGTAATATTTTTTTAAGTTGGTCATTTATTTTGCCTTATGTTTAGTTTAGTATATATACTTATTGATAATGCTGACGATTCTGTTGTCAACGGACCAGCCAAAATATGAACGATCTTTTTTCTTTGTACCTATGTTTGAGAGCAACTTAGTCCTTGCGGAAATCCAATACAAAACATTAAATATCTCGCTCCCGCTCGGGAGGGCGGGAGATACATGCGTCTGCATCGTGTCTTACTCTTTGGGAATATATTGGCGAAATATTACTAAATATATGTCCATTTATTTAATAATTTTAAAAATGTATTTAAAAATATTACACTATTTCACATTTAAAACTTTTTGAGTTGTACAGTACATTTTGATACACACGGGTTTTACTCATGTATTATTTTGTCGATGGAGGCACCGACACTGTTTCGATTCTGGAGAATTCATCAATCATTCATTTAACTCACCCTGAGTTAGATCCGCGGTTCACTCGTTGCCGCTCGCGTTCACGGTTCGCACTAAAGGTGAATCAAACCAGTTTCGTTCGTACTTAATGAACTTTTAGTTAGTCTGGCGAAACAATAGAATCAAGGCAATTATTATAATTAATTCAATTATTATTTTTCTATATAAATATTTCTTTCACTATTCTGCCCAACGAACCAAATTTTGTTTATAAAACTGAAATAAACGTCTCAAATTTTAATATCTTTGCTTTCATCTGAATATAAATTCTGTAATCTGTAATTTTTGAAAACTGATCCTGTTATCTGAACGAGAAGATTATTTCTATCTTGGTTATACAAATACCTACTCAATTTCAGGGAGTTACTATTATTATTAGTACTTATTTATAAAATACCAGCTTCAGACCGTGTCTTCGAACGCGTGGTACCTACATTAAATGTTTTATATGTCCCCAAGATACAACTTTCTTAATTCTCTTTTCATTAAAATTCTTTCAGTCGTTTAGCCATGAAAAGATAACAATGAAACTGACTTATATATAGATACAGATAGACAGGTACAGACAGACAGACAGACCTTTGGCATCTACTGAATTCTCTGCTATCTACAGAAAACCAGCGATGGTGCACTCAAATGTGTGTCCAGGACAATTATGAGTGGAGTGACAAATAAAATAAAATAAAAAAAGACATATTTTATGTAGAACTTATTTAGCCTTAGGTTATTATGTATGTAGTAGTTATTGTGACAAATAAAAAATGAGTGAGTGACGTTGGAACCGTGGAGCACTCGGTTGGAACGAAGTAGTATATTATTATTGATAACGTACTATATTTTTGGTAAACAAATACATATGAATGAGTTAATAGCGTCTGAGAGCAATTAAATGAGACGCGGAAATAAATGATGAATTGAATTATGTACAAAAAAATTTATATGTAAAAATATATTATTTACGGAGATATTTTGTCCGGGGACGAAGAATTATGTCACCCTATGGAAAACCGTCTGCACTAAAAAAAGGGTCGTGACGGAAATTTGTGACGGAAAAATCTTATACATTTTTGCGTACCGTGCGATAAGGAACTTCCGAAATATTTTCTTATTTTCTTGCTTTCTTCATAGATAAACAGGCACTTCTAAATTTTGATTAGAAGTGCCTGTTTTTCTATGGAATTACGTTCCATACGTATGTGAGTACATTAAAATTTTATGATGGATTCGATTAGAAATTATATCAAATTTTCCTAATATTAATATCACCTTTTGTTACATTTCCAAAGCTACACGATAGATTCAAAAACATTTCAGAGCTTACGAATAACGCAGTCAGAGATTTAACCAAGCAGTTGTTTATTTTAGAAAATTGGAAAAGCGGCTTAGAGCGGCTTGTAATAGGAAATTATTTGTTTCTATAAGGCCCTTGTCACACTAGCGAGAATACTATAGCCCGGCTACATACTTACTCTGGCGAGAAACCGACAACACTCGTAGCACTCTCTCTGTCTCACTAGTTCTATCATAGTAGAAGTTTGGCGACATTTGCCAAGTGCAAGAAAGGATCTTCTGAGGCGCACTATAACCCTTTCACCAACTGGTTCGAAATAACTAAAAATGAACTAAAATAATTAAACGAATGATATATTTTTTTATTTTGCTGACATAGTTTTGCTGACGACATATTTATTTGCTAAATATGTATTATAAGTATATACGAGTAAGTATAGTCTAAGTATATCAGTCAACTGGTCACCATAATATAAACTATGCTTCGTTTGGTGCTAGATAAAGTTGTGTGCATTTTTCAGCCATATTTATTTATTATTTATTTATTTATAGATCTGACATCAAACCCTGACTTCCCGCCATTCGTGTTTCGGTAATTTACTAATTCTGATGTTATAAAGAGTATTTCATCCATTTCATCTAATACAGTCGGTAGTGACTGCATTAGTAAAAAAATTATAACACCTATCCTTGAAGACATAATCCACGTTATTACATACTTACTTAACTTTTCCGTTGACTCTGGAATCTTTCCTAGCCTGTGGAAGGAGACACAAGTAACTACTTTTCCCAAAAAAACCTAACCCATCTTCCATTTCTGAGTACCGCCCTATTTCCATTTTCTTTTTCCTTTCCAAAGTCCTTGAGCGGCTAGTTCATCAGCAACTCAGCCTTTTCCTTAACAACAACATCCTTAATCCCTATCAGTCTGGTTTTCGCTCAGGTCATAGCACTGTCACTGCACTCATCAAAATCACTGATTATATCAGGCATGGCATAGAAAACGGGCTATTCACTGTTTTGTCCCTTTCAGTAATGCTGAAAGCATTACTGAATTCAAGATCAATCAATCAATCAATAATGTGGATTATGATATTCTATTAGCTATTCTTCACTCTTATAACATATCTCCAAAAGTAATTGACTGGTTTCGTAGTTACCTGTATGGTCACTGGCAACGAATTCGCATTGACGATACTTTTTCATCCTGGTGTCAAGTGGGTGCTAGTGTACCTCAGGGCGGCGTTTTATCTTCTCTTTGTTTTGCTATATTCATAAACTCTGTTTCTAAACGTCTCTCTTCTTCCTACCACCTTTATGCAGATGATTTACAAATTTATTCACAAGCTCCTATCGAATAATTAACAGAAGCCATCGCCAGTACAAACACTGATTTGGCTAGTATTCTAGAGTATTCTAGAGTGGAGCAAATTGTACGGTTTATGAGTAAACCCGTCGAAAACTCAAATAATCATTATAGGAAGCTCTAGAATAATGTCTCGCATCGACTTGCCTAACCTTCCGAGTGTTGTGTTTGATGGCATTGTCATCGAAATTAGTGAGGTGGTCAAAAACTTAGGTGTATTAATGGATAGGCATCTTGGAACCTCAGCTAACAGCGGTAAGCCGAAAAACCTTTGCTGCCTTTGCTTCTCTAAAACGGTTGTGAAACTTTCTTCCTACGTCCACCGAAATTGCGCTAGCACAATCCTTGTTGCTTCCTGTTTTAGATTATGCTGACGTCAGCTACCTTGATTTAACTGAAGACCAACTCAATAAACTTGAGCGTCTTCAAAATGTTTCTATTAGATTCATATTTGGCTTGCGTAAGTACGATCATATATCCGAGTTCCGAAACAGACTTAAGTGGCTACTAATTAGGCTTCGCCGAAATTCTCACATCCTTTCTTTTCTCTATTCCACTATGCTTCTTCCTTCCACTCCAGTCTACCTTAAGGAACGTTTTGAGTTCCTCCATCTATCCAATTCCCGATCCCTACGTTCTTCTGAAACCCTGCAGCTAAAAACTCCTGTTCATACTTCGAGCTGCTGTGGTAGTTCTTTTACGCTGCAGGCTGTGAAGCTTTGGAATGAACTCCCTGTTTCCATCCGGTATGCTTAATCTTTACCAATTTTTAAAAACATAGTATACCATCACTATCTCTAGTCACTCTCATAAATATATTTATATTTTGTAAGTATTTATGTATTAATGTTATAATATATTTAATATATATATATATATATATATATATACAATGTTTTAGTAGGTATTTTTTTTATTTAATTTTTATGTATATATTTGTACGTTTATATTTAGAAAACACAATATTTGTTGAATGTACGCCGTGCCGTCTATTCTAATTAATACATTCCTTTCCATACAAAGGTTGCCAGGAAGAGATCGCTCTCAAGCGATATGGCCGCCCATTGTACCACTTAAATATTCTTACTATGTTAAAATTGTTATTTGGTATTTTTATTTTTAAGGTGTACAATAAAGTTATATTCTATTCTATTCTATCAAATCATTATGCAAATTTCTAATTTAGATCACTTCTAGTCCAACTGTTTTTCGGCGTTCGTCACCAGTGAGACTAGCGCCTAAGGCGATAACAAGCGATGCCGGCCCTACTAATGGAATAACAATGTTACTCTTCTCAATTATCATATATATATATATATATATATTAATACACAACATATTTTGCCAGGTAGAGATCGCTATTAGCGATAAGGTCGCCCATTGTATTGCCTTAAATAAGTTTAGTTTTTTGTTACTGTAATATTCTGTGTGGTAGTCAATAAAGTGTTTTCTATCTATCTATATTTTAATTTGCCTAAAAAATGCGATTATCATAATATTAACTCTAGAAATGAAGATAAACTCGCTGTTCACATTATTAAGCTCGCTAAAGTTAGAAAATCTTTTATAGGGCTATGTGTATGCTTTTATAACAACGTCCCAAGCAACGTGCTAGATTTGTCGATTGACAAATTTAAACGTTATTAAGCAAAAACTGTCTCAGAAAGCAGCATGATAAAATATCAGAATCAGATCAGTACCTGTTTCTACTCGACTCGGTATTTGAACAAAATTAGCTAGGATCATACACGTAAAGGCCAGATGAGTTTCTTGCCGGATTCTTATTGAACTTGGGGGTGGAAGAACCGGCACATAGTTACACCAAATTTATGAGAAGATGATTCAAAATGGCCTAAATGGATTCAAATTGAACACAACCTTTCTATCTTTTGCTCTTTTTGGAATTGGTTGTGGCAAACAATGGCATTTACATCTAAGCCATTGCGTTCTTCGAACGATTTTAAACCGATTTCAAGAAAATGAGGTGGTTCTCAATTCGGTTGTTTTTTGAAGTAAAAACTTCTTTTAGCGCGCTACACATATTTTTAGATGAGGTAAAACCTCTGGATTCGCGACACCGTTACCGTTTGGGGCGAGACGCAGGGCTGCCGCGCTCGCCCCATTTGATTATAAACCTTAATTCACATGTTTACAGTCTACTTTTGTATGGAGAAGTTTACTGAGTTAGGTTCTTTGATATATTATCTACATTCTGAACAAAAAATATTGCATCATCTGTATTCGTTCAGTATTTGATTGGCAGTCGCCATAATTACTGATTTTGAAGTGATTTATTACTAAACTCTAACGCGCCAAATTAAGTTTTCACTTCTGTCGGCACTCCCGGAGTGCAACCCGATTTTTTTGTCATGTGTGTTAACTCATGTCTCTGTCCTTTATGAACTGATAGGAAAAAATAATGATTAATGTGAAAAGATATAGTTTCCGATTGATCCTATAGAAATTTGATCAAAATCGGTTCAGAAGTTTGGTTTCAAAATCAAAATAGCTGAAAAAAATATATTGCTTTTCTATGACTTTCCAGTGTTATTTACGAATTTCGAAAAATTATAAAGTAAGCAACCGTTTAGGATAACGTAAGATGGTAACAATGATAACGTAAGAAACGGTTTAGAAGCCCAGGGATGTATAATTTGTTTCTGTTTTTTCAAAGAATCCGTCTTCATTAGTGCTTGATGAGATTTAAAGGGTTAAATTATTTTTCAACGATGCCATGCGTCGGCCAGCAAATATTTTTTTTTTGATATATATTTATATATTATTTATTTATTTTATATGTATCTCAATGGGTTCAAAGTTGACCATTTCATCTCATCAGTCCATTACTTCGACAAAGCGTCTACCAGTCCGGAAACAACAGTCGAAATGAACAATGCGAGTCCGACAACTTGCCACGCTAATTAGCGCGCTAAAACCCTTTGATGTGCCCCCACCCGGTCGATAAGTGCTACGCAGCCCGAACTATTGCGACGATTGCCGATAATGATTAGTCACAACTGCGTGTCACTATGCAGAACTTCGTCACGATAGACGTGTGCGTCATTTATGAACCGATTTGAATAATATATAATCTGATTGGTCCAATATAAATTTTATCAAAATCGGTTCAGTAGTTTGGTTCTTAAATCGAAATAGCCGGAAAAACACGTCATCCAAGTAAATTAATTTGTATATTTTGCGTTTCTATGACATTTCAAAAAATGATAATGTAATAAAAAGCGTAAATAAAAACTTTTTTAACCAACTTCAAAAAAGTGGATGGTTCTCAAATCGGTTGTATTTTAATGGGCTCAAATTTCTTTTAATGAGGTTGGTTTTCTTTTTAGTTTTTAAAACTTAATTATAAATCAGAAATAACTACGTAGATCATCTCTAGTGGACCAGCAGACTCAAGATCTCACGAACTCTTCGACTTCGGTACAGAATACCGTGGTAAGGGAGATGAAGAAGACGAAATTGATTCGCTATACTAATGCGCTCGACAGTCCCTCCATCACGCGCGTCGCTACTGCGCATAATTTCCCGACTGTGAATAAATAACATTAAAATCAACTTTTACTTCACAGGAAAATGAGCCTTACAGAGTTGATAAGCCAACATAATTTCCGCGTAGATTATTTAATATTCTGTAACGCTTTGTTAGACGATAAGGGTGTTTTTTGTTCAATAGGGAGAGCTAGGTAGATAACTCCTTATTGATACACCACACAGAGAAAATCAAAAACAATTATTTACAATAAAAGACAATACAATGGGCGGCCTTATCGCCAACAGCGATCTCTGCCAGCCAACTTTTAAATGGACTGGGCTATAAATAAACAAAGAAATTATGTTCGTGTTGTGTTTATTTATAGTTATATAGTCACATAATAAATATATAAGGTCGGACAAATTTACACAAAATCATCTGGCCCCAAAGTAAGCAGGGCTTATGTTATGTTCTTTTTGTAAATACATACATATTATACATAGATACACCCAGACCCGAGACAAATACTTACAGATCATACAAAAATTTGTCCCGTGGTGGGAATCGAACCGACAATCTTCTGCGTTTCAGACCTTAGCCCACTGCGCCCACTAGAAGATATGATGTAAAAAATATCTACACAATAGGTATAATAATAAACAGATATAATCATAGCACATAAGTGGGTATTAGATAAGATACTAGCTGTACCCGGCATGCGTTGCAATGCTACAAATTTTCTCACCTTTTAAACCTTCCCTGGACTACGACAAACATTTCAACACCAAAATCAGCTAAATCAGTCCAAGGTTCTCGAGTTTTAGCGAGACTAACGAACAGCAATTGATTTTTATTATATAGATTAACAATACAGGTAAAATTAGGTATAACAGCAAGACTAATAATGTTTTATGACCATGTTCTTGAATATGGGGAGAGATTTGGCCTTTCTTATATCTACAGGCAACGCGTTCCACAAGCGGACAGCCTATAGACTTTAGCAGATATTTTCTTACAAGTTTTGTAATAAAAGGGTTACTTCAATGTTTTTCAGAATTTTCTGAAAAATCATTAGATAATTTTAATGTTTTTTCTTACTAATGAAATTTCATATTCAATTCAATTCAAATATTTTTGATTGATTATGATACTAGGATGTTACATTTTTACATAATTGATAAATAAATGAAATCCAAAGCTTAAGATATAAGTCATACTAACAAGTAGTATATCAGTCATGTGGTACCCATAACACAAGCTCTGCTTACTTTGCGGCCGAATGATGCTGTGTGAAATGTCCGGGATTAATAAATAAATATTGGTGGACAACGCACACAACACCATCTAGCCCCAAACTAAGCATAGCTTGTATTATGGTGACCTGATGACTGATAGAATACTTAGATATTTTTAAATACATACTTATGATACTTTATAACATCCAGACACAGAATAAACACCCAAGTTCGGTACACAAATGTTTATCCTAGGAGGGAATCGAACCCTCAACCTACAGCGCATTATTATTATTATTTATTTATTTATACTAACTACCACTACTTTGGCTTAGTTGGTAGTTGCTCTGCCTTCTGCGCTGTAGGTTGAGTGTTCAATTTCCTCTCAGGATACACATTTGTGCGACAAACATAAATGTTTGTTCTGTGGCTGGGTGTTCTATATAATTTTATGTATGTATTCAAATATATACAAATATTCTATTAGCCATCTAGTCACCATATTACAAGCTTATTTTGTGGCTAATTGGTGTTGGGTGGTTTGTTCACTAATATTTATTTATTTATGTATGATTCAATTGGACTATGTATATTAATAAGAACTAAGTAATATTTTTTCTCCATTTATATTATAACGTGTTCATTATTTGAGTTTTATTATATACTAGGTGCCTATCCCGTGTTTTCAACCTTTTATGAACTTGGAAACTAATCTAGTTATATCTTAGAAATTATTTTTTAGATTCGGATCAGTAGTTTCAACGATGACCTCTAACAAATAAACAAAAAAACTACAAACATGACCCTGGTAAGATTAATCTAAATTTCTAGCACCACCTACGTGATGATCCAGTAACTCTACAATTCGCAGTGGCAATAATGGACTAATATATAATATACTATCCATACTAATATTAAAATATTTTGAGTTTTGTGAAAGTTTGGAGATATGGAGATGTATCTTATACACAGACAAATACTATTTTTTTTTTATCATCGATAGACCTACATTTGACCACGATTTCGTCTGGTAAGTGACGATGTGGCCGACGATGGGGCACGCAGGTCTAGAAGACACCTATTTACTCTTGACTTGAAGATACCCATATTGTAGTTTTCAGGAATGACAGACGACGGCAAAGCATTCCAATCGTTGACTGTACGCATTATAAATTTGGAAGCAAAGCGCTTTGTTCATAAGGGTAGACAATGTTTGGGTGGTATTAAGCAGTACGTCTTTTTATATAGGTAAGTACCACGTGTGCGAAGCCGCGGGCGATGGTAACATTTGCATTAGATCTTCCTAAATAAACACATTTCTGACCACGCATCGCGTTAAATTTAAATTAATACTACATAATCAACGCACTTGAGCTTAAACTAGTTAATTGGATTAGCTCCGTACTTCCAAAATAACACCGGATATACAAAATTGACACAGCTTAAAGTAAGACAGCTATGTCACTACGAGATAAACCATCAATATACTGTATATTCAACTTCCGATATCACTATACTTTCTAGTCGTAATCAGGTGATGAAACAGTGATTACATTTTGTATCTTAATGCACTTGATATAAGGGTGCGACAGTTAACGCTTAGGGTCGTCCTACCCATACATTTCCCTTATGTAACTGTAACGTGTGAAAAAGGGTTCACCGTTGAATTAAATGATTGCATTTTTTAGTTTGTTTCTTCAGACACTAAAACATTTCCAAGTTTTCGTACTTTTGAGTTACTATTTTATTTTTACCGTATTCAATAAAAAGAGCTTTTCAATTCGTTTTTTTCTATGTTTGTTACTTTATAACTCCGTCACTTATGTTCCTTTAAATTTTTTTTTGTTTTCTTGGATGACTTCCTTGGATTTCTGTCGTTTTCGTTTTCAGAAATTCAAATTTCGTTTACTTGGACGACATATTTATTCCAGTTTTGATATAAAAACCACACTACTGAACTGATTAATGAAATTTCTTGAAACCAATTGGGAAGTATATCCTTTTACATGAAAATCGTTTTTTTTTTCATATCGGTTCATAAATGACAAAAAAAGAGGTAAAAACATTTAAGAAAAAACACTGACACTGAATTGAGAACCTCTTCCTTTTTAAGTTGGTTAATATGTAGTCTAAATCCTATCGCAAGACATAATCTCTTTACAGAATATCATCAATATCCGTTCAACCGTTTAGCCTCTTTAAACAAACAGATCACGGTTGCCTGGTAGAAATCGTAACCACGATAAGACCGCCGATTGCACTATTAATTTATGTATATTCACTAAGGCTTAAATTTCTTATTTCTTTTTGTAGTGTTCTCATTAAAGTTTTATTTTATTATATTGATCTTTCAAATTGATTCAAATATATATATTTTGATATTCTAATCTGGCAGTCCAAAGTAACACAGCTGTTTACCTCTAAGCTCTGTCACCGGTATAATCTAAATCATGGAATTTCAGCTCCCCGTTGGATTCGCTCGTTTAACGGAATGTACAATTTCCTTACCTTAATGTTGTTTAGACCCTTAGCGTTATTAATCTCTGTTTGCTTCGCGACGCGTGGATAAATTGGTTTTGGGCTGTTTGTATTTATTTAAGGTGAACTTGTAAAGTAACTAATGCAAAAGTTTGAACAATTGATAGTAATTTTTAAAATAAAACCGCGCTGTCCTGATATTTATGGGTCTGGGTGTTTTTAATGTTTAATATCTATGTATTTCCAAAATATATAGTCTAAATCCTATCGCAAGACATAATCTCTTTACAGAATATCATCAATATCCGTTCAACCGTTTAGCCTCTTTAAACAAACAGATCACGGTTGCCTGGTAGAAATCGTAACCACGATAAGACCGCCGATTGCACTATTAATTTATGTATATTCACTAAGGCTTAAATTTCTTATTTCTTTTTGTAGTGTTCTCATTAAAGTTTTATTTTATTATATTGATCTTTCAAATTGATTCAAATATATATATTTTGATATTCTAATCTGGCAGTCCAAAGTAACACAGCTGTTTACCTCTAATATATTATATATTATATATATATTATACATATATATAATAGTATATCAGTCATGTGGAACCCATAACAAAAGCTCTGCTTACTTTGAGGCTAGGTACAGAACACTTGTTGGTAAAAGTACAGAAGAGTGAAGGTGGACTCAGGAGTCCACGAAATAATTTATATGAATAGTCATTATAGTGCATTTCAGCTTGTTCAAATTGAGCACTTAGGCTTAATATTATGACCGTCTCTGTAGCGCAGTGGGCGAATGCCCGCCTGAGATGCAGAAGGTAACGGCTTCGATTCCCGTCGTGGGATGATGTTTGTAATCTGCAGACATTTGTCTCGGGTTTGGTTGTTATTCTATGTATATCATATAATGTACTAGCGACCCACCCCGGCTTCGCACGGGTGCAATGCTGATACTAAATATACTACAGAATGTCTAGTGTGATTAGAAACCTCTAAAATTATCAGTGTTTCTCTACCATATTATACATGTATTATACATATAAACCTTCCTCTTGAATCACTCGATCTATTACAAAAAACCGAACTAAAATCCGTAGCGTAGTTTTAAAGATCTAAGCATACATAGGGACAGACAGACAGCAGGAAGCTACTTTGTTATATACTATGTAGTGATTTATAAAAAATAATATCATGTGTCTTAGTCTTGTGGTTCCCATTCTCCATATTACACATTATCCGCTTACTTTGTGTCTAGTATAATATTTTGTATAATGCTGTGTGAAATGTTCAGCATTATTTACTTATTTGTGTAGGTAATTTATTATATATATTGCAAAAGCAAAGCGCCAGAAATAAGTAAATAAATAAATTCCAAATAAGCCCTTTAAATTTGCATTTCATTTCCGCTACAATCGGCCGAAATCGTATCGCAAATTGCCAATCTCATTTCACGGTTACAAATTAAATTTGAGATGAAATTTTCGTGCAATTTATTGGTATAAATAGCTTTGATTCGTTTTGTCGCTGGTTTATTCTTGGTCAGAATTAGTAAGGGTTAAAACTTCTTCTTATCGTGTCTAGTTATTTCAAACCAGTGTGTTGAAAGGATTCAAGTAGCTAAAAGGCTCCATTCTTGTACTTATTACATGGCTTCGGACTTTTTAGGTTCAATGACATGCCAGTTTTTTCACGACGTTTTCCATCACCATTTGAGAGTACTGGTATAGCGTACATACATTTTTCGACCAGAAAAACCCATTGGTGCACCCAGTCGTGCAACTGTCGTCGTGCAGTTCGAACTCACGACCATCATGACGACGGAAGGCGCTACCATAAGACCACCAGTCCTCTGAACTCTATTTTCTATATATATAACTAGCTATATATATAACTAGCGTCCCGCGGCATTGTCTGCGTGGTAGATAAAACGTTGCAAAATAATAATTGAAGGAATTCATGTTTCGGAAAAAATACAAAGCAGAATCGCGGTTTTCGCGGTTTGACCATGATCCCGAGTGAATTTTTAATTTTTTTGAACCTTTCTTAGCGAGCACCTACGGCCCTAGAGGAAGCTGCATACCAAATTTCATTCCAATCCGTTCGGTGGTTTCTGAGATTTTGTGATGAATAAGTGAGTGGTATTTGACAAATGTATAATAGATTGTCTAAATTATGTCTGATTTTTTAATAGTCCATCGGTTTTAATAATTTAGTTTAACTTACCTAGGTTTAAATGTAAGGGAAATATATGTACAGCACCTAATTTATATTGTTTTCATAATAACTTTTGTTTTCCAAACAAAAATATTATGATGAATAATGCGAGCACTTCATTCTCGCGTTACAGCACTTTACTAAAAGCTTGTGATTTATCCCATACCCCCAGCACCAGTCCAGTCGTTATCAAACGGACTGCGAGTATGTCGTTAAATTATGTTAATGTAATAATATAAATCGAAATTAATTAGTTTACCAAAAAGAAAAAATACAATATTTACAAAAAAATCGTGCAATTCATCGACAATTCTTCTTCTTATGTGTGTCACTAGTTCTTTATAACCAGTGTGGTGAAAGGATTAAAGTGCGCCTCAGAGGCTCCTTTTGTTCACTTGGGTAAGCTTTAATGTAAGCTCTTGACCTTGACGACAGGACCCGCAGGAAAGACGAATCAGTACATGCGGTGTCGGTTCGGTTGCAGGTGCATAACGGCTGGCACCGAGCCGAGCTTGTTTCAAGTTTTCCTTCTCTATAGCTAGGTCTTCTGTTAGTCAGCAGGGGGACTAACCCCCAATAATTTGAAGACTATCGCAGTCGTCTCCCTAATCAGACTCCAAGCAGCACTCATCTGGGATCAGCTCCACGTAGAAATGCTCACTCGAAGTTTTATATAATTCAGTGAAAATTACCAACCCGATTTTACAATCAGATGCGGGTTCTGAGCCATTTTTGATGATCCTCAGCTGATCGTTATACAGCGGATGATAAAAGTAAAACAATTAAAAGATGTATCGTTTGTGTGAAGTAGAAGATGATAAGTAGGAGATAACGACTGATTGACAGAGATTGAAGAAGGAAACCTCAGTGTAGGATAGGGAGAGGGAAATTATGATAAATCTCATGTTGACATGAGACGACCTCTGTAGCGCAGTGGGCTTAGGTCCGACTGAGACGCAGAAGGTTGCGGGTTCGATTCTCGCCGCGGGACGAATGTTTGTATGATCTGCAAGTATTTGTCTCGGGTCTGGGTGTTTCTATGTATAATATGTATGTATTAAAAAAAAAAGTATATAAGTAGTATATCAGTCACGTGGTACCCATAACACAAGCTCTGCTTACTTTGGGGCCAGATGATGTTGTGTGAAATGTCCGGGATTATATTATATAGTATTGCTTAAAATAATACTTGCGCTAGGTAGGTAATTTTGAAGAAACCGGTAGGACGTAGAACTTTAAAGTTCGAACTGCCAAGTAATAACAATAATAAATAAATCTTTATTCATTATCTGAGATCAAAGTGTTACAATACGAAAAATAATAATTATTATTATACTGTAATAGGCATTATGTAAATATACTTTCTTTTTTCTTAAAAAACCTTTTCAGTGCTCTATGGTTCCTTAAGACAACTGAGCTGCATAATCAACTACAAGTCACCACTGTCAACGACGAAATAAAGCAATACTCCACCAAATACAAGGAACGCCTTAATGCACACCCAAACCAACTAGCTGCACAGCTGTCCACTATTACCTATCCAAAGAGGCTGCGAAGACATCATATCATGGAACATGGTAAGCAAATAAAGGAGAAATGCTCGCTGGAGCAAAGATCCTACAAACCAGACTGCCAACAACAAACCTTCTCATAGTCTGAAGACTGAAGATTGCAGATGAAAACTTAACAAAAAAAACGTTTTTTTTTATCATCGATAAACCTACTTTTGACCACGATCTCGCCTGATATTAGACGACGATGTGGCTGACGATGGGGCACGCAGGTCTAAAAGACACCTCTTTACTCGTGACTTGAAGCGACCTAGATTGTAGTTTTCAGGCAAACGACGGCAAATCATTCCAATCCTTGGCTGTACGCATTATAAATGTGGAAGCAAAGCGCTTTGTTCGTAAGGGTGGTAGACTGACAAGGTATGGATGGTATTGGGCGGTACTTCTGCTAGTCCTGTTATGAAAAGGAGATGGTGGAATTAGATCATGTAATTCCTGGGCACATTCACCGAAATGTAACAGCTTACAATAGAAAGGAGTGCACGAAAAAAGCCTGCATCGCACTTTAATTCTTTCATTACCACTGCCCTAGTCTAAATAACGTAGCACGTTGAGGAGCAGCTATTCGTAGGTCTGCTAATACTAGTAGTGCGCATAGTAACGCTGCCATTTCACAAAATCATTAGATGATTAGGTAGTGCTGGAATTTCACCCACAAAAGCCACTTCAATTAATCGTATGCTTTTACTATCCAGCAGTCCTCAATAGGCAAGATTGGAGCTATGGAGCTGCTAATTCCCTGAATGTCCAACTAAATCTATATTAGCTTCCCTTGCTGCCTCTTGTGCCATATTGAACATCTTTGTATATAAGGCTTTACAATATATAATTACGTTTTAATAACTAAAATGACAACCGACTTCATTTATAAAAAAGAAAAATATCAAAATTTCGTTACATCCAAGTAGATGACATATTTTTAGGGTTCCGTACCTCGAAAAGAAAAAACGGAACCCTTATAGGTTCACTTTGTTGTCCGTCAGTCCGTCTGTCTGTCAAGACCCTTTTTCACAGGAACGCGTGAAAGTATCAATCTGAAATTATTGTAAGAAAGTAATTATTGTGTCTAATATGTATGTATTTATTTACAACAAAAAAAACAGGTATATAAGTAGTATATCAGTCATGTGGTTCCCAGAACATAAGCTCTGCTTACTTTGGGGCTCGATGATGTTGTCTGAAATGTGCGGCTCTATTTATTTTATTTACCATGATTTATGAGTTATTTTGTTTCCCGTTATTTCTTCACTCATAAATGGTAAATATCCCGTTAATAGTGAAAATTATCTGTTACTTATTTTTGTTTTACGTTGGAATCGAACTCACTATAAACAACAGAAGATACATTTTTTTTTTTTTTTAACATACTTCTGCTTCGCGATACGTATTCGTATATTTCGTAGCACTATCGACGATATGTTGTTTGTTTTACGTGGAAATCAAACTTACTATCAACAACATAAGATTTAAAATTTAAATTAGTTATTAAAACTAAACATATTTCTGCTTCACGATACGTCTTCGTATGTTTCATTCAGCAAGATATTTCGTAGCACTATCGACTGTATCGTCGATAGTGCTACGAAATATCTTGCTACGACGTAGCCCGGAAAGGTATATTCGTATCTAGTCTGTACAATCAATATTGTAAACACGATAATCTGACAGTATTTCACAATTTAAAACCAGTGTGTAATAACCGCTTATATTATGTCTTATCTACGCAATCTCTACATATTCTTTGCCACTAAAAGCTCTGTGTACGTTATTATATAACGCCAGCGATAATATGAATAAGTATTCGCGTATTCTCTAATGTGAGGGATGCGTTCAGACTTAAAAGTATTCCACTTACGATCACCATAAATACTAATCACATGGTTCGTTACAGGATTTTGAACTCTATTGTAACTAGAGCCCTATTATTATGGACTTACAAGTCTAATTGTTTTATCAAATTTATATGCCAATATACCGTAAATCCATTAACTAATTCTACCATCTCCTTTCACTACAGAACAAGCAAATGTGCCATCCAAACCTTGTCAGTCTACCCTTACGAACAAAGCGCTTTGCTTCCACATTTATAATGCGTACAGCCAAGGATTGGAATACTTTGCTGTCGTCTGTCTTTCTGGAAACTTCAATCTGGGTCTCTTCAAGTCTAGAATAAATAGGTGTCTTCTAGACCTTCGTGTCCCATTGTCATCGTGTCATTTATCGTCACTTACCACCAGGCGAAATCGTGTTCAAATAATAATAATAATAATATGAGAACACTATAAAACAAAACAATAAATTTAAGCCTTAGTTTATATAATTATGTACATAAATTAATAGTGTCCTGCAATCGGCTGTCTTGTCGTGGTTACGATTTCTACTAGACAACCGTTTAACTTACTGACTAATCGACGACCTCTGTGACGCAGTGGATGAACGTCCTGAGACGCAGAAGATTAGCGGTTCGGTTCCGGCCGCAGGACAAATGTTTGTATGATCTGCATATATTTGTCTCGGGACTGGGTGTTTCTACGTATAATATGTATATATTTACAAAATAAGTATATAAGTAGTATATCAGTCTTGTAGCACCCATAACACAAGCTATGCTTACTTTGGGGTCAGAGGATGCTGTGTGAAATGTCCGTCATTATTTGTTTATTTATTTATTTAATCTTAATTTAACTTAACTTAACTTAAATAGCCATTCAAGAAATGCCATCGACAGCGAAACTGACTGGGTTGGGTATTCACCAACTGCTGTAGGAACGCTGCTGTAGCTGCAGTTGGGTCTATCTAAGATAAAAATAATATTTATAATTAATTAGGTTTCACTAATGGATCTAACGAGTATAAAGCAATTCCTTTTCCATTATAGAAATAAGATAATTAACAGTACATTATCAAGTCGGCAGACGTAAGTGCTCATTAATATTCGAAAAGGCTTTTGTACGTTAGCTTGAATATAGAATGACACGTAAACGGTATAATGTTTATTGGTACTAGTTAAACGTTCCCGACTTCACTCGACGTACCGGTTAAACCGAGTATTCTAATATCCTTACTAAATAATATTGGTATAAGTCGAAAAACGAAAATCAAGTCACGTCAAAAATAATTAAGCGTAGCTTGCACATTGCAAGGATATTCGACTTCTTCGGGCACATGGCCAGAAGGAAGAACGACAGCCTAGAAGAGCTCCTGGTGACAGGAAAGATACACGGAAGGCGACCAGGGGGAAGGAGTCCAATGCGGTGGACAGACCAGATCCGGGACACCACCAACAAGAACGTCCACGAAAGCCTACACTCTGCCGAAGACCGAAACAAGTGGAAAGCGACCATCCAAAGAATGATTCGCGGAGGTCACGACCCTCAGCAATGAGGAACACGACACAAGGAGGAGGAGTTACATTGCGAATTGGACGAATGATAGAATACTTATATATTTTGAATATCAAACTTATGATACTTATTAATAGGTATACCATCAGTCACTGTAATACAAACTATGCGTATTTTAAGGCTAGATGGTGCATTGACCACAAATATTTATATATTGGAATGAATTTCCTTATCACACGGTACAACCTAGGCGAAAAAAAGGGTAAGATTTTTCCGTCACGAATTTCCGTCACGACCCTTTCTTTCGTGAAGACGGTTACCCATAATGTGACACGAATGAATTAAATAGATGAACGAGTGAATTGAATGATGTACAATGAAATGTTTATTTTCACAACTCGAAAAAAATATTAATTACGAAATTTCCTACCAATTCATTAGTGATTTCTGCTTTTCATTTAATTGCTCTCAGACTCTGATCATTCACCCATTTGTATTTGTAAAACAATAATATAATACGTTTATCAATAATATACTACGATAAGAACTTCGTGCCAACGAGTGTTCAACGACACTCACGCATTTTTTTTATTTTGGTTTATACAACACTCAAACTGAACATAAGTACAACATTTTCGGTGAGAATTGACAAACAGGTAACAGGCTATGCAGGCTCTCTCTCTCAATTAGAGAAGGAAAATATAAACATAGTGTATCATCGGTCAGTGTTCCTAAAAGCAGCGATGAGCTTGCAACCTGTCACATACGTACTAACCTCTGTGCGAAATGTGGGCACGAGCCATGTATAATGTTTAGAATTGCTTCTGACAGGCAGTCATGCTTTAGACATTCTCAAAGACCTAAGTACGTAGCGATATGACGGGACGTCTGCAAAGCCTGGGGATTACAATCGTGAGATGCTGGCAATTCTGTTGTTTCGCCGGACTAGCTAAAATTATCTAAAATATTGACGACCTTATTTTGCTACAAATAAAGTTCAAATTAGAGTACCCATTTTAAATCACATTTTTAAAATAAGTTAAAATTATATTTTGTTTTCTTGCTATAATTTTTATTCCAATTAATTCCTTTATTGAAAATAATGTATAGAGGTGTTGATAAAATAGCCGCAGTTTTAATCAACACCTCTTTACATGACGACTAAATTGAGCTGAAACACGTCAGTTATACGTTAATTTAGGAAGTGTCTCTAAAAAATGTTATTCTAATTCAGACTTTAATACAAACAAAATAAGATAGTTTTTGTTTAAGGAAATTTTAGTTACTCTAGCGAAACAACTGAATTGAGGTATGATACTCCTTAGTTAAATTTACTTTATATACATAAGCACTAGCGGTCAAGTGGCATTGACCCTGCCTTGCGATCCTAAGATCGTCAGTTCAAATCCGGTCGTGCACCAACAGATTTTACTGTTCAAGAAATAGGGTTTTATTTTCAACAATATTATCAAACATCCAAAGCGTTATTTTATTTTAACTGTATTTATTTTGTTTAGCTCTTAGAGATACCATATTATTGTACTTCTATTCTTACTCATTATAAGATCTACACAACGCTCTACAAAAATATCTCACAGGGTCTTTTGGCTGAAGGTTTCGAAAGAATACCAGCGCCTAGCTACCTCCAAGTGGCGAGGCATAATATGTTGAGTCAAGACATGAAAAACTCTTAATGATTAAACGAACTAGTGAAGTTCTATCCTAATTACACTAGCGCCTAGTCCTATAGTCACTAATCTAGTGGACTAGGCGCGTAGTGTAATCTTTATTCTCCACTTTTATTTATTTTGCAATATATTTTTCTGTTTTGAGTGATTGTGTGTTCAAGCATACAGCAAATAAATGAGTGTCTTTGTCTTTATTATATTTAGTTTTTCTCAAACCAATCACCTGACCACTCATTAAAAGTTCCCATACAAACTTTGACACCCCATTTTAACCCTCTGTTAGGGTTATTTTGAAAAATCCTTAAACATATCTCCATTTATTTTGCATTTTATTTATTTATATCAAATTTCAAGCATATGGCATTACGCGTTAAAAAGTTTCGTACATTTGTTTTCACCCCTTTTCACCCTCTCAGGGGTTGAATTTCAAAAAATCCCGCCTTAATGGATGCTTTTGCTGTAAAAGGAAGCTACCTTCCAAATTTCAGCTTTCTAGCTTCAGTGGTTTCGGCTCGGCGATGATGAATCAGTCAGTCAGTCAGTCAGTCAGGTTTAGCTCTTTTATTGGTATAAATTTTATAGCATAATCTGTATCGTTACTAATAAAAGGTGATTTCTTAATTCAATAAATAGTGTATTTTGTCGCTTTCTGATGTGAGCAACCGAACCGACACCGCATGTACTGACTCGTGTTTCCTGCGGGTCCTGTCGGCAAGGTCGAACAGTTAGTGGGGGTACCTAAGAAGGCCTGCGTTATTAAACAGAATCCCAGTTACAGTGGCGTCAGTGGATAAGAAACACCCAGCTCAGCTTGCTGGAGTGGAACCATGAACGAAAGTTTTCAATTACAAATAACTGCTCTGTAACGTGACTGACGCCACCTAAATCATCTTCAACAGATGAACTAAGGCCAATGATGATGATGATGATGTGAGTAATTTTTAACAGCATGGTCAACCATTTTGTTTTGTATGAAATGAATGAATGAATGAAAAATGAATGAATGAAATGAAGATTGACGGCGACTTTTTGATGATAATATAGTTAAGTAAGATATTGAGCAATACATTCTCGAGCTAGAATAAATCAACCCCTCAGGTATGTAGGCGTTTAAATTGTAAGTAACTTCTATAAATTAAAAGCAAACCAAATAATGAAGTAACCCGAAAGTTCCAGAGCCCTGACTTATTGTCGAACATAAATTACGGTAAGTTTTGACGATAAATCCTGGAAGCTTTCGAGGTACAGGCGCTGGAAGTGATTGTGTGATTGAATAATGTTATACCCAGAAACATTTTATTTAGAAACCGTTTATTTAAATCATGGTTACCTAACCGAGCCTTTGGGGGCTCGATGGACGTATCTTAGGGCTTTTGAGCCTTTTGGAGTTAGGAAAAGTGAGTAACATTTGATAATGAGCGTATTTGGGTTTGATTTCCGTCGCGGGATAATGTTTGTATGATCTGCAAATACTTGTCTCGGGACTAAGTAAATAATATGTATTTATTTCCAAAAAATACATATATAAGTAGTATATCAGTTATGTACCATAACGCAAGCTTTGGGGTTAGATGATGCTGTGTGAAATTTCTAGCATTATTTATTGATTAATTTATTCATTGAATTTTTTATTATTTATTTGGTGGCTTTATGTACTTACAGAAATGTACAGAAAATATCATTATGATTTCTGATTATAAGGATTATAATAATAAACTAACTATACCTATTGCCAGAGCTATTGCTCAAAACCGCGGAGACTTAAAGTGATTATGAACGTTTTCGTGCTATATATTATGTGGATATGAAATCAGTAGGGCGATTATGGAACTCTAATTACAATCAATGTCTATCAGTTTTCAAACGAATGATTTAAATTACGATAGTCATTGATTGTAATTAGAGTTCCATAATCGCCCTACTGATGTAATCACATGCTTCATGATACATCATGAATTAATTGTTTAATTCGTTAATTTATCGCACTAAGTGCAAACCGCGGTTCAAACTCTGATGAAGATTCTCTAGATGAATCGAAACGGTGTCAGTGCTTCTATCGACACAATATTACGTAGATAAGACTCGTGTTTATCAAAAATTATACTTCAGAATAGGATGTCTTAATTCGCTAGTGCACGCTAATATAGACCTAATAGGCAGACTGATTTCACAGATATTACTATCACGTAACTACTGCTGCTTTTACGTAATAATCCCGAGATCATTTCTTATTATTAATTAGATATAACATTATTAAAATGTATATAACACATATTGATCGAAAACCCAATAACATTACCTACAGTATTTTTAAACACCTGGAATTGAATTCTTTTGACAACATTTTAATCCAACACGGTTCGTATGCAAGGCGCTATGAACAAGATCCCGTGTACAATTTTGCAAGCCAATGAGAGCAGGTTGCAGGTGAAATTACCCCGAGGAAAGACTCAATAGGCTATACGACCGACTTTTAGATAAGTCAATTGTCAGTGAATACCGACTGTAGTTATTATTTAAGAAGCAAGTCTCGTAGACGTATTCCAGAATAAAACACAAACTCTTATTAAGAAAAAGACATATTTTTTTTCACAATTCTAAATGAAAAGCTTAGATAAAGAAAGAAATAAAAGAAAAACATTTTTATAACTGATTCATATTTTGTTTGTTTGTTTAGTAAAAGTATTACACGTATATGACACACAAAACAAACAATATGAAATAGCGAAACAGAACACAGTTATGACTAAAAATAGGAATGAGAAAGAATAAGAAAAACAAATAACAGCGCATATAGACGTCAAAATAGAAAATTACTTAATAAGACATGAAGCCATTCTCGCGAACCAATCAGCGTGCTGGTGTGGCCAAAAAAGTTCAATATAGCAAGTCTGGACGCAGTAAGGAAGTAGTCATCAATAATATGTTCGAGGCTTATATTTTATGGATTTAATGTTATATTAGACTTGTGTGTTTGATTTCATTATCACATAATGGTACATTAAAGATCTTAAAGTAAATATACTATGTATATAAATAAATATCCCATTGCTTAAATACGTCGCAAATTAAAATTATAGAAACGTCTGTAAATAATCTGATATAAACCTTAATTTTAGTGATTAATGAATAAGAAAATATGTATTTTATCGTTTTTATCTACACCGTTCTTGCACGATTTACTTAGATTTTACCACTAATATTTATAATATATTTTCATGATTTTTTTTAAGATGATATGTAGAGTTTTTAAAAGTAAAATAAAATAAAAATAAAGTTATTAAAGTTGATAAAGTTGAATTTTGTATAGTCTAAAACATTTAACCACTAAACAGTGCACGAAATTTGCCTCTAAGGCTTTTAAGTCTATAATCCTCCAACCTAGTCTGAAATAACTAGTGAGACGACCAAAGGAATAAATAAATAAATCATTCCCGACATATCACACAGCATCATCTAGCCCCAAAGTAAGCAGAGCTTGTGTTATGGGTACCACATGATACTACCGACTTACATTTTTCTTTTTGTAAAAACATACCTTAATATTCGTAAAAAAACACCCAGTCCCGAGATCAATACTTGCAGATCATACAAACATTTGTCCCGCCACGGGAATCAAAACCACCTTCTGCGTCTCTGTCAGCCCTTGGACTGCGCCACAGATTTTACAGTAATAATCTAATTAAACAGTTTAATCGTCCTACTAGACTCAGCTTTGAAGTAGGTAGCGGTGATAGAAACATGTGTTTCCGGAAAGCTTTTGCATCCGTATTTTAAGGGAAAATAGAAAAGGATTTCGCTGCGTTTCTGGGACTTTGATATCAAATTGTGACTGCGCTTTGGCGTGGAAACACTTTGGCTCTGGATCACAGACTCAGGTAGGTAATAGCTATTTTGCCAGAACTAGGACACACTTTTCTTAGACTTATATTGGTCTGTCAGCTCAGTTGGTAGTAGCTCTGCCTTTTGCGCTGTAAATTGAGGGTTTCATTAATTATCAGATCAAAATTTGTGTGACGAACATATGTAGATGTTTGTTCTGTGCCTGGGTTTCATAAAGTATCATTATCAAAAAATATTGAAGTAAGCATGCTATCAGTTATCTGGTCATCATAATACAAGCTATGCTTGGTTTGGAATAATTTTATCTCGATAATTTGTAAATTGTCCACACATTTTTGACGTGATAACGTCTTATAAATCGATGAGCGCCGGAACGCACGAAAAATTACCACGTTCCACCTGAGCCATACAGACAACCATTTTATTTTTACAAGTGCACTTTAATCCTTTCACTGCTTCGAAATACTTCGATATACCTCGAAAAATAATATCTAAAACTCATATTTGAAATAAGTTAACCAGCTGTTTCTATTCATTAAGCTATGACATGTTCATTTCGAATTTCAAGTTTAACAGCGTAGAAAACGGCTATTTCCATTGTTGCGTTTGTTGAGAATTGAAGGCTTTAAAGGTAACGAACTGCATCAAAACTAAGTTTAAGAAGGTACCTAACATATTCTATTTATTTTCAATAAATAAATATATATAGCTGGACAATGTACACAACACCATCTAGCCCCAAGCTAGGCATAGCTTAACCTGACACTGCCTAAAGAATTCTAAAGAGACCAAAACAGGTGGAAATCTGAAGGTGCAATGTCAGGACTATACGGCAGATGCATTAACACCTCCTAGCCAAACTCTCTTAATTTTTGCTGAGTGTCTAAAGATGTGTGAGATCTAGCGTTATCATGATGAAAAACCACACCCCTTCTGTTGATTAATTCCGTCCGCTTTCTCACAACTTCTTGCTTTAATCTCATCAGTTGTTCGCAGTAGAGTTCAGAATCGATGTACCTGCCTGGTGGTAACAGCTCATAATGAATAATGCCCTTCCAATCCCACCACACACACAGCATCACCTTGTTGCGACTTAACCCGGGTTTCGCCACAGTCTGTGAAGCCTGACCGGCCTTTGACCACGACCTTTTTCGCACGTTTTTGTCGTACGTGATCCACTTTTCATCGCCAGTTATCAGCTTCTTCAAAAATGGTTCGGTTTCATTACGTCGTAATAAAGAATCACATATGAGTACACGGTTCATTAGGTTTCTTTCAGTGAGCTCGTGAGGTACCCAAATATTGAGCTTGTTGGTGTACCCAGTTTTTCTCAAATGCGTCAAAACTGTTTTGTGGTCAATTCCCAGTTCTTCAGCTACGTCGTAATTACTGATATGCCGATCTTGTTCCACTTTTTCAAAAATGGCATCCATTTTATCCGTAATAGGGCGACCAGAGCGACGTGCATCTTTGACATCAAAATTTCCGGATTGAAAATGCTTAAACCAAATTTGTGCTACTCTCACAGACACTGCAATAGGTCCATAAACATCGCAAATTTTTGCGTTGCATTTTTACCTTTTTTGTAGTAAAATTTTAAAATTTCTTTATTAAATTTCTGCATTTCTTCATTATATTCACTCATCTTAACAGTACGAAAAACAAAAAAAAAACACACATTTTCCTAATTTGAATTTGAAATTATGATCTTTAAAATTTAAACTTACTTTTAATGATACCAAAACCAGCCAGATATAAAAGTATAGCCAAAGAGGTTTTATTACAAATTCATACATACTATAAGGCAAAAATACTTTTTCCCCAACCTAATATGTTTGAATTTTTCTAGAATTATGTGACTGATTAATTATTATCGAGCTTGTATTTTTATTGTAATATTGACTTATGTATTGTTTGACTTTGTTCCTTTTTTCGTATAGTTTTAACAAGAGTCGAGTAGTCGAGAGTAGAGTATAGCTGTAAATAGAGTAGGTCAGGGGTCAGTCAAGGCAGTACGCTTGGACCAACTCTGTTTTTGGTTATGATCAATGACCTCCCTAGAATCTTAAACACTGCCCGCTGTCTAATGTTTGCAGATGATTTAAAAGTTTACCATTCAGTGTGTAATGAATTTGATGGCCAATTACTCCAACAAGACATTAATTCTTTGGAAGGATGGAGTTGTTGTAATAGACTTGCATTTAACGTCTCAAAATGTAAATCAATCACTTTTACCAGATTGCAAGTGCCTACATTAACACCTTATACCTTGGCAGATACCACATTAGAGCGAGTTAGTGGTATTCAGGATTTAGGTCTCCATGAGGATACTCGTCTGGACTTCCGCGATCACATTATTTCTATGTGCAAAACCGCTAACCGTAACCTAGGTTTCATAATGAGGACTGCTTCTCAGTTCAGCGATGTAAGAGTGGCAATCATGCTTTACAATGCTTTCGTTCGAAGCAAGCTCAAATTTGGCTCTATAGTGTGGGATCCACGTGAGGACAATTATACGTTATTGATTGAAAGGCTCCAATGCAAATTTGCTAGATATGTATATAAAAGACAGTACGGATACTATCCTTACCTTTTCCCATCCTTATTCGTTTCTGGTATGGTCGGCATGGACACACTCGAACTAAGGCGTAAGTTACAATTAGCTTATCACTACTGCCTGATTATCCGTGGCAAAGTCAATAATCCGACTATACTAAGCATGATGCCACTATATGCTCCCGAAAACTACGTGCGTTGTGGCAGACGTCGTCATCCTCTGTTTGCATGCCACACACCGCGTACCCATCACGCGAACAACGCACCAACCCTAAGGGCGCTTATCTTACTTAATGCATATGTACACGAGGTTCAACATATAGATATTTTTAATGACAGTCTCTCCGCTATTTTCAACTCCTTGAGAATATATTTAAGCTTTAATTTAAGATAGATAGCACTTTGGTTTTAACTGTAAGCTTAAATCATAACTGTATTAAATAAATAAATAGAGTAAATGGTGTATGTACCGTTCTAGTTCTATAAATAAATAAATAAATTACCAAAGACGACCTCTGTGGTGCAGTGGGCCAAGGCCCGGCTGTGACGAAGATGATTACGGGTTCGATTTCCACCGCGATTCAAATGTTTGTATGATCTGAAAGTATTTGTCTCGGTCTGGTTGTTTCTATGTATAACATGTATGTATTTACAAAAAAAAAGTATATAAGTACATCAATCATGTGGTACCGATAACACAAACTCTGCTTAATTTGGAGCCAGATGATGCTGTGTGAAATGTATTATTAAACTACTGAAACAACCACAGCTTAGATCGCGTTGTTATTTACATCAACACTTTGAAAACACCCTTTAGGGTTTGAATTTCGGAAAATTCAATTGTTATACACACTGTAAAAAAATAACCTCGAAATTTCAACTCCCTATCCTACAATGACAACGATTAGTTAGACATTAAAGTATTGTCAATAAAAAGGTAGCAACAGTATTAGAAAACACTTTAGCAATTTAGCTAATGTAGCTTTAGCCTTAGGCCTCCCAGCTCAGTTGGTAATTCTGCCTTCTGGGTTGCGGGTTCGATTCCCAGGACAAACATTTGAGTGATGAATAGAGGTGTTTGTTCAGTGTCTGGGTGTTAAAAATCCTTACTAATATTACAAATGTGAAAGTAACTCTGTCTGTCTGTCTGCTATGTTTTCACGTCTAAACCGCTGAATAGATTTTGATGAATTTTGGTATAGATTATAGATGAGACCTTGGAGAAAGACATAGGCTACTTTTTATGTACGTAGCATGCTTGCGAAGCTGTGGCAGCAGCTAGTTATTAATGGCATGTAATTAAATCGATATCTGTGTATCGATGTATATCTATTCCCTTTTTTAGAACAAAATATTTCAAAGTTAAACCAAAAATACTGACTTGCTCACAAGATATGCACACTAAATAAATCAAATTATATATACTGTTTAATGGTATTTGCAGAACTCTTATGCTCCTACCGTGACCTTGTATTATTCTTCTGGCACTTCTGGCGCTTCGGCGGCCGCTGCCGCGGCACGCTCGCTTCGCATTTAGTTAATTAGTGGAGTTACCTAGTGTGCTGAAAAATTATACAGATGTGCATTTAAAAATATCCCATTATTAATATGTTATAGGTATTCTATCGGTTAACTAGTCACCATAATACAAAGTATACTTAGTTTGGTGCTAGATGGTGTTGAGTACATTGTCAACCAATATTTTATTATAAGGTCTATTTTAGACTTTGACTATGACTTTGGGTCTGACCGAAAAGAAAAACCATAGTATTAGGTATAGAATCGCTTCGCCTGTTACTGAAATTCTTCCCCAAAATTAAGGTCAGTGACAGCTCATTTCATTGAAGGAGGATAATTAATATAATCTATATGTCATGATCTTTAGTTTAAGCTGTGTTTTGTCTGTTCAGTGACGACTTTGATTCATACTAACGACCTCTGTGGCGCAGTGGGCTAATGTCCGGCTGAGACGCAGAAGGTTGTGGGTTCGATTCCCGTCGCGGGAAAAATGTTTGTATGATGTGCTAGTATTTGTCTTGGGTCTAAGTTTTTCAGTGTTTAATATGTATGTATTTACAAAAAAAGAACATAAGTATATAAGTCATGTGGTACCCATAACACAAGCTCAGCTTACTTTGGGGCCAGATGATGCTGTGTGAAATTTCTGACATTATTTATTTATTAATGATGATGATTTCTACATGACAATGACCGTAACACTCTATTACGAAGGTGTAGGAATCGGTGACACGTGAATTAAATCCTCTTTCAATTAAATGAGCTGTCATTGGCCTAAATTTTGGGAATGAGTTTCAGTAACAGGCGAAGCGACTCAATACTTATTACTACTTATTTTTTGGATGAATCAAGTGGTTTGTTCGTCTATATTCAGCTTTAATTTCGATACCATAGGGACTGGATCCCTGTAGATCCTGTCCAGGGATCATAATTATAAAATTATATGTCTAGTGTGTATATTTATTTAAACTACGAGAAACTTGCAATTCTCGGATATGTTCTTGTACATTAAAGATACTAAAGCTTCCATGCTTTGATCCTAGTTAGGCCATAACTGATCTTTGGGTAACCTATTAAATCCGTCATAGATTGAAATATATATGAGTAGCATGTAATAACGTTAGAACGTTAACGTTAAAGAAAACCGTCTTCATTAAATGAGACTTGAGCCCATAAAAATACAACCGAATTGAGAACCTCCTCCTTTTTATGCAGTCGGTTAAAAAAGTTTTTATTTTACGCTTTTTAGTACTTTATCATTTTTCCAAATTCGTAAACATCACTGGAATCATAGGAAAGCAAAATACGTGATTTCATTTACTTGAACGACATATTTTTTCCAGCTAATTAGATTTAAAACCCAAACTACTGAACCAACTTTGATGAAATTTCTATGAGACTAATCGAAAAGTGAGACAAATCGGTTCATTGAATCGAATTAGTTATCGGGTTTCTATAGTAAATAAAAGTTATGATTCGTTTGGGGCTAGAATGGTTTTGTGTGGAAATTGTCTTCTAAATAAAAATACTAGTGGTCGCCCACTGGTCCAAATTTGACCATAATTAATTGATAATTAATGTATTTAATTAAATAGTTATATATTTTTTATGCATAATTGAAAGAAATATAAGCATTCTGCACTTTCTCTATATAAACTATAAGTGTGCGGAATTTCATACTCCTCCATCCGCGCAATTTTCGTAAAAAGGGGTACAATGTTTTTGCTTCACGTATTAATATATAATATCACGGCCCAACTCGCTCCGCTCATCACTTAGCCCTCACTATCTAATCCTACACGAGGACGGACGAAGTTACGGCACGGTTGATTAACTAGCAGTAACTATCAAATGAGATAATACCAGCTCCTGGCTCCTACAGAGGACTCATAACAGGGTTTAGTATCTGATCTTGCGGATGTAAGTGGAATATGTACTTCGCCGTCAATTTCTAAGGAATACAGTCCCGTTATATGACGGTGGTAGAGTAAACTGTGGATAGCAAATTTATGCCCTTGGTCTTTAATGTTTCATAGTTTTAGTGCGTTAAGGGGAATAACTCTCGTAATGGTGAAAATGCCACCTGTCACTACTTATAGAATATGGAATTACCCCTCTTAATATCTCTAAGGATATATCTACCAGTCCTGAGGAAACAGTCATGAGTTTGTTGGATTGTTTTGTTTGAAAAATGAACACTATACCCAGTACCCAAATGGTGAAAACACCGTGAAAAAACCAGCATGTCGTAGAATATAAAAAGTTTAAGGACTTGGCACATAAGTGCACGAAAGGATATGTTTAAAGTTCTCTGAGGCGCACTTTAAACCTATCATCACACAGCAAGTTCAATTCAATTCAATTCAGTTTATTAACACCTTATCTTAACCTTAAAGATACCATCTTATACGTAAAAATAGAAACACAAAACAGCAGGAGAAAAAAATAAGAACTAATAAAACAAGAAGTACAGAGAAAAGTAAAAGATGGTAAATCTTACTTCTAATTAATATAAACAATGTAATAATAAAAAGGAACATATACCTTCTCTAAATTATATTATTACTAGCTGGTGCCCACGACCTCGTCTGCGTAGGATTAGTACTTCGTGTAATTCTAACGGGTTTAGAAGCAAAATTTTTTCCTACTCTCTTGACACTTATCGTTTTTTTGGACAATTCACACAATATCTTTATAAACTATAGCCTATGTGTTATTCTGATGTATAAGCTATATTATTGTAAAGTTTCATGAAAATCCATTCAGTAGTTTTTGCGTGAAAGAGTAACAAACATACATACAAACTTTCACGTTTATAATATTAGTAAGGAAGGATGGTAGCTATATTTAAATAAAACGTTTATACTCACGGTAGGTAAGGCACAGTCTCTCAAATAGATCCACCTGAGGATGTTCAGTGAGAAGCATATTTAAATGTCACGATAAGAAGTCGTAAGTTATTTTAAATCGTCTTCAGACATTCTTTGTAGGATTCTGTATTTTAGAAACCCAAGGGTTGATGATGTAAGTGCTTGTGTAAAGTTGATGACTGACAAAGCCTTTTGTCCCTTGAACATAAACAAAGATGAGCCTGTCAGGCCACGCCATGTCAGATACGCGATGCCATCGGAGTAGCGGTACGTTATGTCTGGGAAAGTATGCTGCAATATTGAGATGGTGTTGCTTTTCCCATTCTATCAGCCAAGTCTTTTATAACCACAGACAAGTAAGTATAATTCGGCCAAGTCTTCCGTATCCTCAGGAAAGACAATGATCAATTTGTGCGGAACTGACTGAGCCACGGGTTTCCCTCACGATGTTCTTTTATATATTGATTGCAGAATCATATATTATATAGATAGGAATAACCGTTTTTTTGATACATAAACACAAACGAAAATTAATGGGACAGTAGAAATAGTTAGGTATGTAATTAGAACAAAAAGGTAAGAAGGTACATAAAAAAAATATTAATTTTATTGAATATTATTTTCTACTTCTTAGTGTTTTTTAGTATTTTTTTAATTTTATTTATTTTCTTCTTTTTATTAAAGCGTATTAGTAAAGCGTATAACATTCGGATTTGGAAAATCACTTACCCTGAATGTCCTGATCAGGATAATGAGACAAACTATTTAAATAAAAAATGCATTGACACCGGTCAATTCATCGGTCAAACTTGATAAGTGTGCAGTTTCAAATCAATACAACGTTTTGAAGGGGATGAAAATCACGTTCATAGATTATGTTACATAGATAGATAGATAAATAGATACATTCATACATACCAAGCTAATAAAATCAGGTTAAAAAAAGAAAACACACAAAGCATACAGTAACAAACATAATAGTACACTAACTGTGGATTAAACATATTTAGCCCTCTCCCTGTCTGTGGTATGTCAAAACAGGTTTAGTCTCTGCGTTGATGCTACTCCTCTAAGAAAGAAGCGCTGGTTTTCTATTAAACGATCTAAATGTGGGTTACCTTACAGCTGGATGACACCTTCTTTCTAAAACAAGGAGGTGGGATACTAATCAACAGTGTGCAAGCAATGTAAAGAAATATTAAATTTTAATAAAATCACGCTTCATCAAATTCCACTGCACTTTGTTGCAGCTGAGACGTTTTAACGAGCAATGTAGGATGTAAGTACTTCTGATACAGTATATATAATTGCAGAAGTAGTGGTATAGGTCTACCTCTCTTCACCTTCAGGCACAGCGTAACGTGGAGTGTGGAAGTCGGATTTTTAATTTCTACAGATATTACATGACTTCGCACGGATGCAATTTAGAATTGTGATTTTACTGTAAAACAGGTCTACCTCTCTTCACTTTCAGGCACAGTGTTATGTTCAGGCTTGGAGTGTGGAAGTGTTCAGGCTTGTAGTGTGGAAGTGTTCAGGCTTGGAGTTTTTAATTTCTACAGATGTAATAAAATATAAATAACATTGCTTCGCACGGATGCAAATTTTACTGTGAAACAGGTATACCTCTCTTCACATTCAGGCTCAGAGTGTGGAAGTCGGATTTTTCATTTCTACAGATGTAAAAAAATATATAAAATGTCTTCGCATGGATGCAATTTAGAATTGTAATTTTACTGAAACATATGTGGTTGCTATGTTATGTTATATTATGTTAATTAAGAAATTCAGGTTTTTTTTTAAGTTTAGATTAGGAAAGTTTTATTATTGCTGCAGCTATTACAGAGTTTATTTATCATTACATAGTAAAAAACAAAGTCGCTTCCCGCTGTCTGTCTGTCCCGATGTATGCTTAGATCTTATAAACTATGCAACGGATTTTGATGCGGTTTTTTTTAATAGATAGAGTGAATCAAGAGGAAGGTCTATATGTATAATACATACATAATATAGTAGAGAAACACTGATAATTTTAGATGTTAGTGTATATTGGTTTAACGTTTTAGAACTACTGAGCTACAGCAAGGCGTGGCCGGGTCAGCTAGTATAATATTTTTACATTATCAACCTTGATTATGAAACTATTTAGTTGGGTAAAGATTAATATAATTATACGAATTTCTTCATTTTTCGATTCTTCCCGTGGTTTAATTGACTAAGGCACTGCGCAAACATAGACACTTTTTGTTGCCAACACGGCACATCATCACAGGGAACTGTAGTTGCTGTGTCTTATGGCGGTGATCGGAAACCAGTCGAATGTTGCTAGTACTGGCCACTGGTACAATTCATTGCTTGTTTTCCGTCAGTACAATTGTAAGGAAATTTGTTAATGTTGCTTGTGTCTTCAATTGACGACTTTTAGTTTCCAGTTGCCGACACCGAACACTTTGATCGTCAATGAGTATGTGTTAAGTGGAAGCAACTGGAGACAAAAAATATTTACTTGTGCGCAGGAAGTGGATGATTTATACTGGTTCTATAGAAATTAAATATTCATCGGTTGCTTGCATCCGACACAAGACACAAAAGTGTCCACGTTTGCGCCCTGCTTAATTTGAACAAAAAGCGGTTATTGTGACTTAACTATAATGCATAGATAGATAGAGCTTCACGGACTTTTACCTGGGTAATGAAGAGTACCAGAAACATGTTGTACATTATTTTATGTACAGTCAATAGTTTTCACAGAACACGCCAAATAATGACTTTTATAGACAAATGTTTGACCTTATATTATTATTGCAATATTTTGTTGCAATTTTCGTAAAGATCTCTATTTTTATATATATAAAATACAAACCATGTACAAACCAAACTTATTATGTAACTTTCTATGGATAAAATATTTTCTTAAAACGAGCTTATTAATTAAAAACAAACTCAAAAAATCATATCTTTCTCTTTATAATATGAGTTTATATATAGATCATTGTAGTTTAGCCATTTGACTCACAAAGTCTATTTTAGGCGTTAAAACAATCTAAGTATTTAACTCAACTGAATCAACTTACTACAGCAGCGTCCTCAAGACTTTGGTGGTATTGTCATGTCACATGAAATACAAATACAATATATGTAATGCGATAACAGATTCGCATGTCCAGTAGTTTATTTTGAGTAGTTTTACTGCTTGCAAAATTATTGTACCGTGCAAAGTATAAAGCTACATAGTAAGTCTATCACTCACAGCTGTAATTAGAGTCAAATTGGGCAACGCTCGTGCTGATTTATGTGGTTTATAGCAGCTTACAGCGCTTTAGACAGATTGTTGCTTTGATTTGAAAATTTCAGCTGCTATGTTGTAAAAGAACTTGATAATTGCAAGAATCAGTCTAGTCGTATTCCATTTAAAAAGTTATAGTTCAATCCGAGGACCTTAACAGGCGCAAATATGCCAGTCTTGATAAGGCGTACATATTTGAGCTTTTAGGGGTCCAGAACCTGGGCCCGTGGGGAACAGGAGCCCATCGCGTTTTCAAAATTATTAACGGCATCTAGTAGAAACATTCCATGACACAAGAACTGGCTCAGCGTATTAGCATAGCCATTCAATGTGGCAATACCGCCAGCACGGGAACGCTGCCCTCTGGCTGTGTTCTGGATCAGTTGAGCTATCTATAGATCGCTTTAAACGATCCTTGGATAGCTCAAATGTTTTACATGTATTTTATATTATTCTGTACATTTCTGTAAATAAATGATTTTTTCAATCCTGTATATGATTAGAGACGATTTACGAACAGCGTAGGTATCTATGTTAAAGAGACATAATTATCGTAAATTCTTTAATCACATATTTAGCTAGCGAGGAGTTTAGATAGGTATGCTGTCCTGGTCAAATGCAAATATGCAAATGAAAAAAGATAGAAATAGATTTAAACAACACTATAGCTAATTAGTGCATATAATTAAGATCCTTTCAGATAATTAAAAAAGTTAATATATTAGCAAACAAAGAAAAATAAATTTATTGACATAATTCATACAGATCTATAATTAACCCATATGCTCCCGAACTAGTATAAACTGTATTTCAGGAGCCAGTGGTAAGTTAGTTACAAAACATTCTAACATTTTATCATTAATTTGAAGCATAACACAAAGCATCATCTGGCCTCAAAGAAAGCAGGGCTTGTGTTATTAGTACCACATAACTAATATACTTTTATACTTTTTTTTAAATACATACATTATTATACATAGAAACACCCAGACTCGAGACTCGACTTGCAGATCATACAAACATTTTTCCCGAGGTGGGAACCGAACCCGCAAATTTAGCCGGGATTTAGGCCACTACATCACAGAGGTCGTCGTTTATTTAAATGATTTTGATAAAAAACGGGTTCTTACGAATGTTCTGAAAGTGAAATTGTAAATAATTGATATATGAAATGAAGTAAGGGTCTCCAAATAAAACCAAATAACATAATAAATTGTAATCGTAGCATTGATACCGGAAATTAAACGTCAATAACATAAAAGACTTATCATACGAACCTTCTGAAAAATTAGAAGAGGAACGCTGGCCGGAAATGAAATAGCCCATGGCGAAGCGACCCGCTCTGCAAACAGGAATCAATGGGAACTCCGATGTCCACTTTAAAGTGGAAGCGATTCGAATATTGGGTGGACCGTAAGGAGGTTATTGATGAAACTCAGACCATTATCGTAATGTAGTACATATTGTACGTGAAATAGCTTGTCTAGTAAATCTTAGAAGCTCTTCTCAAAGTGCATATTTTAATGGAATTATTAAAAAAAACAACGCTGGACAATCTTGTGTTATGGAAACCACATGATTGATATAGAACTTATACAAGTACTTTTTGAAGTTGTAACTTCTTATGTGGGATTGTAAACCGCTTCGTTACGTAACGCGTTACGGCGCCTATCTGTTTGGCTTCCGTTTCTCTCACACATACGGCAGCGGTAGGCAGGCTCGTTAGATTAGTTTAAGTTATCACTTCTGTCGGGCGTCCCGAGACGCACACGTTTTTATTTGTTGTAAATACATACTGCCTGTCAGCTTAGCTGTAGGTTGGGAGTTGATTTCCTCTCAGTACAAACATTTGTGTGATGAATACAGGTGTTTGTTCTGTATCTGGGGGTTGTAAAGTATCATAAGTATAAATAAAAAAATGTGTAAGTATTACATATCAGTCATCTGGTCACCATAATACAAGTTATGCTTAGTGAGGTGAATATTTATTTATTATTTACACATACATACATAATATTTATTTAATTACACATATATGATTATATAAAAAAAACACTCAGACTCGAGACAAATATTCGCAAATCGTACAAACATTTATCCCGCGGCGAGAATCTAACCCGCAACTTTCTGCATCTCTAGCGGACCTTCGCTAACGGCGCCATAGAGTTACCTACCTTGCTTTTTGATTGCTGGTTTTAATAAATTTTACCTCCATAACTGCAAAGGTACTGCTACAGTTGTACAGTGAAGTACCAGGTAAGCAGAAGTTACCAAGAGGTAGGGATAATAAACAGGTTCACGATTCAAACCCTTCAATTCCACTTTACTGCCGCCCATTAGGCGAAATCCAGTCAAACCGCAAACCTTTCGACTAGTCAAATTGTAGTGGACTTGGTTTAGTATTCAATGGATGACCCGAGCAATTACGTCGCTCTCTGAGGAGTACAACTAAATTGTCCAGAAACACCAACCGATTTAATTGCGCGGAAATTAAGTAGTCTTCATCTAATTGCTGTTTGAATAGACCCAACTTTGAAGTAATGGCGATTGATGTAGCAACCTCTGGATATTATTTTAACTATTTTTAAAAATTTTTTGGGTCTCGCTAATAACTCTTTTGTTTACTTTGTAAAAGCATAATTAACTTTACTCTTCACCACACTGGTTCAAAAGACTTACTAAAATATCGCAAAATAAGAGCTTATTTAATTGCGTCAAAGTGTGAATTAGAGTAACATTTTTAAATGACATTTCTGAAATTTTTTAAATTGTCTTGTTTCTGAAATTTTTTAAATTGTCAGTTTAATATAGACGCCGTGTAATTTGATATTGATTAAAACTGCGAATAATCGGATAAAATCATCATATCATGATTTTGGACAATTTTACATAATGCATAATGCACAGTTGCATGCGCCATGATCACGAGATAATATATCTTATATCACACTAGCTATCCCGTTCGCGACTTCGACCTCGCATTTTTTTATGTTTTACTAATTCTATTAGGGCGAAGATATATCCAATAAATCAAAAATTATGAAAATCGTTCCAGCCGTTCTCGAATTAAATAGTACATTGTACACCTAGGCGAGAAAGTGCCCAATAGGCGTGACGAATGATTTCGAAATGCTGTTCCTTAATGTGGGTACACATTTATCATTTACGAGAAAACCTTTATTTCGGTAAAAAACTTAAGTTTAACGAAGTTTAAAGTAATTTTTCTATTTTTTTTTCAATAGGGCGCAAATACAGCTAGCAGGTGTCATGGCATAGGCTATGACGTCACGCTTTGGTAAATTTGTCACTGTGTCTATGCGTGGCGAAGAAAATATGAAATTAATTCGTGTGATTAAAATTAGTTCCAAAGTTTATAAGTGGTGTGCAGTACCGCAGTGGAAAAACACATCAATAAGAATACCCAACAAAATGTTTGTACATGAATAAATACATAAATACATAGAATAAATACATACTCATTGACTTGGTGATTATCAGATTTCAGGTGTTTACTATGAGAAAAAATACTAATAGTACTAGTAGGTGCTTTTTAGTTATAGAAAATTACTCGTTTTATCGGGTATTAACATGGTATTAACTCTAAAATAGCAACTTACAAGCTGTAAGGGAGCTAACATAAAAAATAAACAATGACAAGTTTATTGTAAAAATAACATATGAAAGTAAAATAAAAAAAACTCGCCTGAGTTCAAAACGAGTTTGATTATATCTAAGATTTTTGTATGAACGTGAACTTTTCACGTTTCCAAACTCAGGCGAGCAAAATTCTTTATTTGTTGCGAGGAAATCGCCTAACATTAATTTATCAATCCTGGGCAAATTTGAGCTATTTGCCTAAATAAAGATCGGTTCCATTGTAAGAGTAGAGCAGAGTCAATATATCACATATATCCAAATGCGTATTCACAACAACAAAACACAGTAAATGACAGTATTGACAGCAGAGTTTACCTAAGCGTGACGTCATGCGCTGTGATTGGTGTTTCAGTCAAAATGGCCGATTGCAGTATTATAATGTTTTATTTAATTGAAAATCTTAGTAATCTGATATATTTAAATAAAACTAAACCAGTGTTTTAATTTTTTTTTATATAATTTTTCCCCTAAAAACATTAAATCGACCATTTTATGATACTGTCGTCATGCCTATTCCTATCGAGTGTGTCATTAGGCCTTAAAACACACGAGGTAGAAATCGCACTTTCTCACGACAACAACATTTTTTAATTGAAATAAAATTACCAAACCTAAATTCAAATTTCGTAGAAATTCCCGCGCATGCCTTTACTTATTACTTAGGTTCTTTTTTCAAAAATTGTTCGGAAATCGGAAGAGGAATAAATCATTTGGCAGACTTGGAGTAAAAACTTTTTGTCGTTTGACCTATAATAAAAATAACCATAGCTACCGGCTGATCTATGAAGAAATTAAAAAAAATAACATGTTAGAAATAGATATCCATACACTTTTCTCTCCCGCTAAACGCGTTAGAAATGAAATTCCATAGACTTTTCCGACCCGCATTTTAGTAGGCCTGAAATTATGTACCTACGTTATTCTTCTAAGTTATGTTTGAAAAAGGAATGAGCATGTTTCTCAGTAGGTGTGGTTTAAAATGATGTAACTAAAACGACTTTGTTTTAAACTACTCAAAACAAAATAGGGCCCTACCAATAAAATATTATTTAAATTAAAATAATAAAACATACGTACAATTTATTTCAATTAAATTAATTGTAAAAGGTCTTCTTGAACTGGGGTTAGGAGGAACCGGCACCTAGATTCACTAGCATGTAAGAAGACGATTCAAAGTGGTCCTTGTGATTTTATTGAATAAAATAAATATTGAATTGAATTGAATTAATTTGAATTGAAATTTAAGGATTAGGTTCAGGATCCAGAACACATTCAGGATCATTAAAAGGCCTACCTTATTTTTGCCAAAAAAAGTCAAGAAATGCGCGTTTTTACGCATTAACCAAAAATTGCACGGTTTATCGATTAGACGTGCGTTATAAAATTTAGTGACGATTAAAAGGAAAATCAATTCAATAATAAAACATTAATTTTCATTTTAGACAGCCTCTGTGGCGCAGTGGGCTAAGGTCTGGCTGAGACGCATAAGGTTCCGGGTTCGATTCCCGCCGCGGGACAAATGTTTGTCTGATCGGCCAGTATTTGTCTCGGGTCTAGGTGTTTATATGTATAATAATGTATGTATTTACAAAAAGTATATAAGTACATCAGTCATGTGGTACCTACCCATAACACAAGCTCTGCCTACTTTGGAGCTTGATGCTGCTGTGTGAAATGTCCGGGATTATTTATTTATTTTAAATTATTTTAAAACTTTAATTCATAACCGTTTTAGTAATTTAGGCTTTGGTGCAAATATAATAAGATCGTTCGTATTTTTGTAAATATTAGCTAGTATTAGCTGGCGAAACTACAAAATCATTGTCTATCTATCGGGAACATTTAAGTACAAGAAATAACATATCCAAATTAGTATCCATAAAACTTTGAACCTACGATTTGCATAAGGTTGTGTTGAATACCCTATTTCCGTTTAACACGATAAACGGTTCGTGACGTGAACTCGATTCGACCTCACAGGGCATCGAATTGGCCCGATCCTTGGCCCGATTACAGTTCGATTAACGCATGACCGCCTGTTTGTATAATTTGATAGTAGTGATGTGACAATTCGATGTAACATCCAAAAACGCATCGATTTTGATTACCAACTGCTGCTAGTAAGTGTTTTTAAGAACTGCAGTATTCTTAGCACATACTGTCGTATAATTATACGTAGCTACCTAATGTAAGTAGTTCATTCGCTATACTTAAAAGAGAAACTCTGGTATGTAGTACTTATTACTAGGTATGATATTTCGGGACTGTGGTAGGGTATATTTGAGTATAACATAAATCCAGTTATAGTGCCATCTATCGAAATTCGCTTGTAACTGATTGAAATAGACAACGCGAGAGAGAGTGGTAGAACGCATCGTGCTTCTAAGTTTTGTGTGATATACTCATAGTTACATTAGTTTTTGGTAGATGGCGTTAGCAGTATCGTGTCTTTAAATTATCAAAATATCTGATTTATTACTCCGAGTTATATAAAAATCTGTTTTAATATCGGTATAGTTTAGTACCTACTATAAATAAATTAATCAATATGGTCTCAAAAGGTTCATACCTGTCTTTAACTAAATACCGGTGTACCTACTGAACTAAAATTACGTTAATATTGTTTCAGATCGCCCTCAACACTACAAACGAATAATTCCACATCTTAGTCAAATTCAAAGTTCCTAAAGCTTAGGTTAGATAGATTCAAAATGCAGACGTATACTTCTAATGAGTTTTTGAATAGTGCTGGGGTGAGTCGTCAGATGCAGGCCACTGGTGAAGCCCCCTCCCAAAAAACTAGCATGAAGCGACGGTCCTGCGAGGTCCCTCTAGGAGACATTTCCACCCAGAACTTCAAGGTTTCCTTAGGGGACCTTTCCAATGACCAAAACTACGACTGTCGGTCTCTACGCTCCACAAAATCTGAGGATAGTAGACAGAGAAGCTACCGTCCTATAGACAGCCGTAGTGTTAAGAACTTTAGATCTTCTTTGATTGATATTTCTACGTACTCCCTCTCGAGACCTCCTAGTTATGACCAGTTGTCGAGAAGGTCGATAGTGGAAGGGCCAGAACAGGGCATTACGTCGAGCATCGAGGGTGTGCTGTGGTCGGATGAGGAAGAGACGGAGTACTTCTACCATGAGAACATCCAAGCTGCGTGGAATCAAGGTTAGTAAATAATTCGTGAGATGTAGGTACTATACGTTTAGATAAACACATCCTGATGAAGATTCTCTAGATGAATTAAAACAGTATCGGTGTCTTCATCGACAAAATAATACGTGAATAAAACCCGTGTATATCAATATGTAAATTAAATCATTATTTAGACAATAGGGTTGGTATTATACCTGGATAACGAATAATAGTATACTCATTAATTACCTGAGTACCTGAGTATATTTATATTACTTTCGACCTTTTCAGCATGCTAATGAGTCAACGATCCGTTTGATTATTTCTTTCGAAGCTTGTCACGAAATATGGGAAAGGATTCCTCAAATTTTATGCTTAGTGGTTTCAAAGACAGAACTTGGAGTAGGTACCTATATTAATGTTGCTTTACAAGGACACTATCTAGTATGGGTACCTAAGGGTTATGTTCTCCTGGTACTCGTGCCCGAAGATCCCAGCAATACCTATTTAAGTACAACACAAAGTAGATATGAGCATATTACGACTAGGTATTATGTAACACGAAAACAACAAAACAATGTTTACAAACAGCACCGACACGTAATTTGTGCCTATTGAATCTATTACACATTGGACTCTACTTTAAACCATTGAAATAAGACTCATAATCAAATACTTCTGCATATAATTATGTAAAGTACTCAGCTGATGATCATTGATCAATAAACTTGATGTAGAGGTGAACGAACGATCGTATCAATGGATACTCGTTTTGAATGATGGCTCCACTCGTATTTGGATTGATTTGAGTAATGTTGTTTGTGATGAAACACAGAGGAAAGCCACTGACCATAAGGTTATTTGGATTAGAGACATCCTAATGTGGATATCGATCTCAGATCGCAGTAAGGAAATCGATTTAGCATATTGATTGCAGCTCCGTAATAGATTGACACATCCCGTGGTTACCTTAACTTCATCGTAGAATGGCGATTATCAAATATTCTTTGTAATAAAGTAATCTCTGCTGGACTGACTGCTCAGTTGGTAGTAGCTTTGCCTTCTGAGCTTTAGGTTGAGGGTTCAATTCTCTCCCACATACAAATATTTTTGTAATATACATAGATGTTTGTTCTGTATCTGGATGTTATAAAGTATTATAAGTAGGTATTTTAAAATATATAAGTATTCTATCAGTAATTTGGTTCCCATGGTACAAGCGATGCTTAGTTTGGGACTATATGGTGTTGTTTGCATTGACCACCAAATAAAAATCATTTTCACTCCTTTTATAAATATAGGTATAACTTTCTATACACAAAATGTTTTTTATAGGGTCTATCTATAAAATGTGTTTTTGTCTATTCTGGTGGAGGAGAAACCGCTGTCTACGAGCTTATTATGCTACGCAGGCTGGGAGTTTTCTTCCTTACCTATCCTTCTGGAAAGAGAGTTTCAAACCAAAGAGTTTCTGAATTTCGGGGAATCAAAATTCGTATATGAGCATTTCGTAAACAAAAATGCGGTAAGTCCCATTAGTGGATATAATAAAACGATGCGTTTAATTTTAAGTAGGTACATCATTATTACATCTTCAGTTACAGCTCCATCCATCGCTGCCTACCCCCAAAGTAGCAAGGAACTTAAATTATCCTCAATTACTTAATTCGTTTTTGAAATTTAAGTTTATCATTAAAATTACAGCAATAAGTTGCGACACAGACAAATTAATATAAGGTTGTTAATAAATGGTTGAAAGTGGCATAAATTAAGTAATTAATTGAGCAACTTTCAGTATACAATCAGACGGGATACAATCGGGTGTCCCTGGTTACATTTCCGATTATACATATGTACCTATTTAGCTTGGTAGTAGCTCTGCCTTCTGGCTGTATGTTGAGGGTTCGATTCCCTCCTAAGATAAACATTGTGTGAAAATCATAGGTGTTTGTTCTATGTCTGGAAGTTATAAAGTATCATAAGTATGTATTTAAAAATATATAAGTATTCTATCAGTCATCTAGTCACCATAATACAAGCTATGCTTAGTTTGGGACTAGATGATGTGGTGTGCTTTTTCAGCAATATTTATTATATCTATATATTTATTTATTGATTATTTAATTCGTTTATTAAAAGTAAATGTTCTTCTTAAAACATTGCGTCATATTTACTTAGTTTCAGCATACTGTAAGAAATTATAAACTAAGCATCATTCAGTAGGATCAACATTAGGATAGCTGACAGATAAATGACATTTACATGATTAGAGAAGCAGTCGTCATAAGCCACGATTAAGATCTTCGAGCGACCTTTGAACATTAACCTATGACCTACGTCACCAGAGACATTATAACTCATACCAACTTTCTATACAAGTAGGCTTTACTCTTCTTTACTACTGTTAGCCCTAAAAGTATTTGCGATAACATAAATTAATCCTTATCGTTAGTTCTTAACTGGTTCACTGTAAGTAATTTCTCACTTAATGCTAAAAAAATGAAATGTATCAAATTCAATTTGCCAAATAGCCTGACCAACATTGAAATGAATATAGAAAGCAATTCGGTTGTTTCATTTCTAAATTTAGGCATTGTCTAAAATATATTTAGTTAGTCATAGCATTTGGAAAACCTATTCGGTTAGTACCATCTAACTAAATTAGGAACGCTTAATTAAGTTAGATAAAATTAAATTGGGATAAGTTGGTAGCAGCAGAATACCAAAGGTTAATTTGACAGTTCAAAACCTAATTTTAGCTAAAATTAGTTAGGTTAGTTAGGTTAGTCTCGTAGATTCTACGATCTTTCTATTTAAAAAAAACATATTCGGAACCTCATCAGATATCTTCTTCGTCCTTTTTATTTATAAACTATGCATTAGTCTCGCAAAGACTCAAAAATGATTCAACTGATTTGAATAATTTCGTGAAAATGAACGGACATGACAGGAAAACGGGGAATTGAACGCGCGTTATATGATTTGACCAGTGAGCGCGCGCGGTGATAGAGTTGGCCGTCAGATGGTACAAACCCATTTTCTGAGTGATTTATACAGTCAGGAAAAAGTGTATGCGTATGCGATCAGAAAGAGAAAGGGGAATAGAGAAGGAGAACGCAGCTGTGTGCTTAACCTACAGTGTTGTGTATAAAGTGTGCTGTTATATAAACTAATTCAGGATTGTTAATATTGTTTATTACCAAGGTGAGATGTCAGATGTTACACATCAATATGATGAAATATGATGTATACCTAAATATGATAAAAGAGACAAGCAGGTCATACTGTAGATCTTTTTTTTTATTGTTTTGTTCGCCTAAATACTGGTAGGGTTTACGATCAAATCAATTTTAGGTAGTACGAAGTTAATCTAGTCAATAAATAAGTAATTGACGACCTCGGCGACGCAGTGGGCCAAAGCGCGGCTGAGGCGTAGAAGGTTGCGGGTTCGATTCAGAAAAAAATCTGAAAAATCACGAGAAATCGGTTGAGAAATGCGACCTGTAGAGGAGCATAATCCGGACAGACGCCGGCCGGACACCGTTTAGACAGACATACGAAGGCATTTTTGCCTAAGTTGAGCATTTTCGCCTTAATTTTTTGAGCAGGATAATATAGTTTCTTTGTGTCGATTCAGTTTTTGAAAAATGGCAGAGATATGGTGGTTGAATACGTAAAAAGTTATATTTCAATGATATCGAAAAATGTTCGCGAGGTCTATAGCTCTCAGAGCCTAGTTTTACATTTAAATAGCTGGTAATAAGCTTTACAAATATTATGAATCAAGTATCACAGTGTGTTATTCTTCCGGCCTTTAACCAGCTTCCATATCGATCTATTTATCCTTCAACCACGTGTTTATTTATAGGCACGGACAGAGACCGCTTTCTTTATTATGGGAAATTATGCCAATACTCTTTAGATTTTCCCATGGCTAGTTTATCACAGTACAGTAGCACTGATACAGTCAGCGACAAGATACAACACCTACTTGGGATGCATATTTGTATATAATGTGAAATATTTTGGTGGTGACAGTACCTCACTAGAGTTTTATCTAAATAAATTATAGAAGATCAAGATAGTACAAGATAATTATGTTTCAAAAATTACAAAGAAAACTGACTTCACTGAATAAACATTATTCCCGTTTTAGAACCGAGCATTATTTTTTAATTTCATGAAAAGTTCGATTCAAATTTTTTTTCCCTATTTTTTTAAGTGTGGATTTTTCTTCAAATGTGACCAAACGGGAGGTAAACCCACCCAAACCAAAATAATTTCCCAAATCGGTTTATCAGTAACAAAATAACAGAATTGATAACCTCCTCGTTTTTGAAGTTGGCCAAAAACGAAGTACCTTCTTATTTAGTTAATCGAAGAACAAATCAAAAAAATATTTCAAATCTCAAACTTACATGACTGACTGTACCAACCTGCTCATTTCCGTATCAGAACAAGGTAGATGCCCAGTTGGCTACAAGTAGGCTGACGCCATTACGTAGTCTAGACTGACGCCTGACTAATGCTTCTAGGTGGAATGAAAGAGTTGAGGTTGTATATAACCTGTGCGTGAATAAAACCTTCATGCAAACTGCACTTTCCTTTCCTTTCACTACCTCGTCGTTAAACCTCTTCGGAACTAATTAGTATCTATTGTGTGAAATAGTAAAAAATAATGCCGCGAACAACGTCTTGGGGAACAAGTAGATTGATAAATACAATGTTTATTTGATAAACCAGCGCATGGTAAACATAAAAACATTAGGTTAGCCACTAGATACTTAAAAATAAAAGTGCGTGCGTGTTGCAGCTATAATATTGATTAAAACACAAACACCGATTTTCAGCTATTACCCTAGTGATGACGAGCCGGAATAGTATCCAGATACTTCAATTAAATTGATCCAGATAGCTTAACTATTTTATACTGGCTGGTGCCCGCGACTTTGTCTGCGCAGGATTAGTACTTTTACGTATAATTTTAACGGTTTTTGCAACGGACGCCAGAATAGCTCGCAGATGGCAGATTGTTTTCCTACTTACTTGACACCTTTCTATATAGACAATTCACACAATATTTTTATAACTTATAGCCAATGTGTAATTCTGATGTATAAGATTCAGTCGTTTTTGCGTAACAAACAATGTACATATAACCTTTTGCGTTTATAATATTAGTAAGGATAGTAAGGATTTATTATATGTATATATATATATATATATACATTTATATATATGTGTGTGTGTGTGTGTATATATATATATACCTACTTAACTAGTATACTTTTTCTCATTGTGTCATTGATTATTTCTAACGAGTGTGGTGAAAGAATTAAAATCCCAGAGGTTGTTTTCTTTCACTGTTTGAGTGTACTGGTATAGCGTACTAATTGGTGATTATTTTACATTAATAACAAGTTTATCTAATAAGACACGAATGATTTCAAATAGCTCACCCCAATATATTTTAGGAATAGATTAAAGACATAATTTTAGTGTACGAATATTTGACAATTAAATTCTAATGCTATAACTTTTTTTAATTAAATATTATTGTAAATTCATTTTGTATGTGTATCCTTCTTGAAACTATAGACATCCTTATATCAATGGAATCGTACTTCTGTTTCTACTAACACAAAGGCTACAGTTAAACTCGACTGGGATGATTGCAACTGAGTACTTACGCAAGTGGGATGATCGCCTGCACTCATACTCAACGGCGGCGCGCGTATAGTGCTATGATCGCCTGTGGTTAGAGTCGGGGGTTAAAATCAAACATGGAAATGATATACTTTCTAAAACCTCATAACTTATAATCAGTCGCTTTTATAGTACGGCTAGGTACATAATCAAGCAATTAACCTATCTCCAGAGACATTTTGCGATCTAGAAATCAAGGATGCTGTTTGTAAGTGGCGAAATAAATTGAGATGGCCGCATGAAATAGTAAAGATGTAGGCACACAAGTGAACAACTTGAACGCATAGATAATTACTAAACATCATTTACACCCTCCCATCAGAAGAGCCCTTACGATTTGACGGCTCGGTGATAAAATAAATAGAGTGCAAAGGTTTCAAGTTTTACAAGAGGAAAAACAATGATAATTATAAGGTATAGAGATAAATTCAAGGGTTAAAAAAACTAGTTAAAAACTAGGAGCAACTGTTATTATTTCAATCTGCTGTCATCTTTGTTCTTTGACATTAGAATGACAAGGACAGAGCATAATTAAGCATACTTAGAAATTCAAAAGTGTCTGTCTGTCTGTATGTATGTTACCTTTTCAAACGACTGAACTAAATTTGATGAAGTTTTGTGTGTAGATGATTGCATTTTGAGGCCTGACATAGGCTACTTTTTACATAAGTACCACGCGTCGAAGACTCGGGCTGCAGCTAGTTATGTTAATATGTATTCGACAATGGGCTCAATTCTGTTGGCACCAACCTAACCAATTTTAGCTAAAATTAGGTTTAGAACTGTCAAATTAACCTTAGGTGTTCTGCTGCTACCAACTTATCCTAATTTAATTTTATCTAACTTAATTAAGCATTCCTAATTTAGATAGATGGTACCAACCGAATAAGTTTTACAAATGCTATGACTAACTAAATATAATTTTGACAATTCCTAATTTTAGAAATGAACCAACCGAATTGCCATCATTGTGTAATATATACAAGATTCGTTCAGCTGTTTAGCCATGAAAAGGTAATATACAGACAAACAGACACTTTAGAACCGAAGGCACCGTTTTAACGTATTACAAGTTAAGACAGTGCCCTCAGCAAATTAACTTTTGTATAGAAGTCTAGTTGTTTTTTATAGCTATTATTGGAATAATGGTTTTAAAAATTAAATGCTCGACTCAGCATCCGAAACAAAATTGGCAAGGATCATACAAAAAAGTGTTAAGACCAGACGAGTTTCTTGCCGGATTCTTTTGGAACTCGTGTTAGGAGGAACCAGCACCTAGATTCACTAGCATGTAAAAAGATGATTTAAAGTGGTCCGTGTGATATTATCACTACATAATATAAAACAAAGTCGCTTCCCGCTGTCTGTCTGTCCCTGTGTATGCTTAGATCTATAAAACTACGCAACGGATTTTGATGCGGTTTTTTTTAATAGATAGAGTGATTCAAGAAGAAGGTATATATGTATATTACATGTATAATACAGTAGAGAAACACTGATCATTTTAGAGGTTTCTAACAACATTAGACATTCTGTTCTATATTTAGTATCAGCATTGCACCCGTGCAAAGCCGGGGCGGGTTATCACTAGTTGATTATATAATATTTTGATCTGATTTGATTTGATATGATTTGTATATTTAATATTTTGCCTCCTACTCTCTCGTTTCACATTGTTTTTAAAGTAATTGTTAGTTATATAATTTAATTACGAAATAATGTTTAAAAAAATGTATAATTTGTTGCCGTCGTTTTAACTTGCAGCGTATTATGCGGAAGTTAGCTAATTATAACGTTAACTGGTATACTTTTTCAGAATTATTTTTAAAATGTTTTCTGATAAAAAAGTCGTGATTTGAGCGCCGTGAATATGAACCAGGATAATTTTATCAGGAAGTCGCCTTAAGAGTGAACTAGTCGATTATCTTATAAACAAACGTCGAAAGATGATCACTCCACTGTCCGATGTTGAACAACCAAAACTAAAAATGTCATCAATTTGTCTTGTTATAATCTAATACCTTTAAACAAGCAATTCATGTATATGTATATTTATAATCTGAATCCCGGAAACGCCTCCATTGATTTTCATGAAATTTATTATGCACCCCTGTTTCGGGGGCGATAAATAGATCTAACTATGTTTCATTTTTAGAACTAATTGTTCCTATAAATACCGAGCAAGCTCGGTCATCCAGGTACTCTATGCTTGTATCGCAACAGAATAAAAAAAAATAGGATTTGAAAGATCTCAAAAAAAAATAGGATTTCAACACTGATTTTACCACAACTTTTGGGGGTAAATAAATAACATATGGAGTACGGAAACTCCAAAATGATTCCGATACAAGCATAGTTTGTTTTAGAAGTATTACAGAAGTATTTTCATTTAACCAAGTAGATAACTGTACTTGGTTTGCCTATTTTGACACGAGTTCGGCCATGAGGATATGTTAGTCCTCGTAGCCAAATCAGTTAGGCAAAATAGTTAGGCCATAAGGAAAAAGCCCTCTGACCTCTGGCGCGTGGGCTTAGGTCCGGCTGAGACGCAAAAAGTTGAGGGATCGGTTCCCGCCGCGGGACATATGTTTGTATGATCTGCAAGTATTTATCTCGCGTCTGGGTCCCTATGCATAATATGTATGTACATATTTACAAAAAAATATATATAAGTAGTATATCAGTCATGTGGTACCCATTATAACACAAGCTCTGCTTACTTTAAGGCCGGATGATGCTGTGTGAAATGTCTGTATTATGATTATTATTATTACCTTTATTAAATTTTTGGTGATAAACCACTGAAGCATGATGAAGCATATGATAGCATCTTTTAGTTTTATTCATTTTCATGTGCACTAACCCTAAGTTTCTAGTGAGCACTTAATCAACAGCAGTGAAGTGGGGAATTAGCGGTCACATTTTCTCTCCATTTGCATGCATAGTGGTCGTGTATATAATGTTATATACCGACTTTATACACGTAGTGATGGCAGCTCATATTTTGTCATTTTCACTCTTGTATGTTGATGGGGAAGTTGGAGATATAATAAAATATGTAAGTAACTAGGTTTGATGTAGATACGTTAAATATCTTGTATGAGAGTTTATATATTACTAGCTGCTGCCCGCGGCTTCGCACGCTTGGTACCTACATAAAAAGCCTATGTCCTTCTCTAAGGTCCTATCTATTTCTATACCAAAATTCATCGGTTTAGTTGAGAAAACGTAACAAACAGACAGACAGACTGAGTTACTTTCGCATTTATAATATTACTAGCTGCTACTCACGGCTCAAGCATGGTACCTACATAAAAAGTAGCTTATGTCTTTCTCTAGGTCCCATCTATCTCTATACCAAAATACATCAAAATCGGTTCAGTGGTTTAGGCGTGAAAACGTAACAGACAGACTGACAGACAGAGTTACTTTCGCATTTATAATATTATATAGTAAGGATTAGCCGACGTCCAAAAAAAGCGCTTGTTAGCTTCTTCGCCATCTCACCTTTGCCTTTTCGGCTTCGAATGTTATCCGAAAATACAAAAGTTTTTATGGATTATTTAGATGTTAGTACGTTTAATATTTGTTTGTTTGATTGATTTAGATAATAGCCAGTGACCTGAACTAGTGCATAGTCTTTTCTTTAAAGGTTGCCTGAAAGAATATCTGACCACTATAAAATAAGACCGCTGATCATAAGACACTTATTTTATCATGTACTTAGGTTTATATTTTTTTATGTTTAGATTTATTATTGTATTGTACTACGCATGCAGCTACGGGCTGAAGCTAGTTATGTTGTTTTTTTTTACTTGATATAAACAAAACATTATTTTGCACCATCAAACTCGTACTCGTATGTCAGTATATTTGCAAAGATGGCGTATAAAATATGTAGTTACTAAGTTTTTGTGTGTAATGTCAGCTGGCTTGTCAGTTCAGTTGGTAGTAGCTCTGCCTTCTACGCTGTAGGTTAAAGGTTTGATTCCTTCTCAGAATAAACATTCGTGTGATAATCATAGGTGTTTGTTCTAAAATATGGATCAATGGTCTGAAATAAAATTTGATTATAATTATCATTATGTACTGCGTGCACGCATATTTGCCAATTTGGGGTTACCTTTGTACTAAGAAAAACTCCGAGGAAACAGTCCTGATTACATTGATAGAGTGATCTAGAATATCCAATTAACACTAGAAATAAAGATCTGGGTGTTGTATTGTAACGCACCATAAGCATTTAAAAATACTAGTGGTCGCCCACCATAATTAAGGTATTCGAAATTCGACCATAATTAATGTATTTTATATGCATAATTTCTAAAAATATTAGCATCCTACACTCCTCTATATAAACTATAAGTGTGCAAAATTTCATACCCCTCCGTTCGCATAATTTTCGTAATAAGGGGTAAGTACAAGGTTTATGAAAGTTTAATATAATTATAAATATAATTATTCTATCAGTAATTTTCCAAAAGGGATGCTATTTTGAACAGTAATTCACTTTTGAGCGAAATTGAAAGACGTTTTTTAGACGGACGCATTGTTTTAACTTCCAAAACATTCACCACATTATACAAGCTATGCTCATTTGAGATCAGATGGTACTGTATGCATTTTCCACCAATATTTTTTTTATAATGTCGAGTAAACTTGTTAGGCACTATTTTATAGGCGTGTGAGCTATTTATATAACAGCTACGAGTAAATTAAATCAAATCTAAGATAGTTATACAATTTCCCTTATATTACTATCACAGTGAATACTAAATCAGCGCAATCAAGTTTTAATTAATCTCCTCTCAATAGTATCTTATCACCTGGACGGCATTCAGCTACTTTCTTTACTTTCCATGGCCCTGCTATAAATAATATTCACGCGGGCATTTATATTACAGTACGCGCCACTAGGATCTGCACTAGAGCAGACGAAAGCTATTTTAGGTACGAAGTGCATTTGGTGCACCCAACCATTTGGTCAAATTCGTAGAGGAGTGCCGCTTGATAGGGTTACGCGATAAATATATCGTCTAAGCCCATGAGAACACACACATTGAAGGCTTCCAAAGTCAGGGAAAATAAGAATGACTAGTGGTCAGATCCCAAATATTTAACTTCATTTGATTTATTTTTAATTTTGAAAATTTTAATACACCGAAGTACAATCTTCCTAAAATCTTTATTCAGAGAAATGTACACAATAATACGAACATACAAATGATATGCAAAACTATATAAAGACCGTTTAAAACTATCTAAAAATAGATCACCTGATCAAAAATGTTCCTAATTAGTTTGCAATAACATGAATAATTAAAATTGAACAGCCTGCCTGAGTTCCATTTTTGTCTCAAATTTTTAACCGTCTTAAAAATAAGTTTCTCAATTCCGTATTTTTTTAATCCTCCGTCTTTTATGAACCGATACAAAAATATATGTTTAATGCGAAAACATCTACTTACTTCCCAATTGGTTCCCTAGAAATTTCAACATAATTTAGTAGTTTTCTAAATCAAAATAGCTGGAAAAAAGATGTCAGATGATAAAACGAAATTTCGATATTTTGCGTACAAAAAGAGTAAAAAAAAAATTTTTTTACAGAATAAGCTTTCAATTCGGTTGTACTTTTATGGGCTCAAATTTCATTCAATAATGTCGGTTTTCTTTTTAGTTTTTAAAACGCAGTTATTAAATTATAAAGGGATTCGTAAATACACGTAGATATACCAACTGCATACTTACGCTGTGCGTACTGTAGATACATACAAGCTTTCGTACTTGTATGTTGTAGTGATGTTGCTAATAAGTTAATCGAGTTGGAATCGAATAGAAAATCGATATCTTATCTTGTCATTACATTAGTTTATGGAACTGCATGGACTTTGAAATAAACAGGAGTTGCAATGATTGGAAATAAACCTCTTTTGTTTATTAATCGTATGTATTCATTCGGATTTTTTGAAATGAATAAAACCTGTTTCAATATTAAAACTTAAATTGTGACTTTAGCCATGCCCTCTCGCGGATTAGAAGATGAGACATGAAGTACATATAAAAACTTATATTATTATAGCTCTTTTATCAAAGCTATACTTATTTTTGTTATGAAAATAACATCAAATCAAGCCGTGATGCACATGCTAAGAAATCCGAACGTATTCCTTGGAATTTCTCTTGCAAATATTTTTGTAACAAATTATAAGAGTAAAAATGTAATTTTAATTAAAAATTTTATCTAAAATAATGCTTATTTTCCGATGTATGTTTCCAAAAAAGAAATTTAAAGTAATAATTAAATAAATAATCTCAGACATTTCACACAGCATCATCTGGCCCCAAAGTAAGCAGATCTTGTGTTATGGGTACCACATGACTGATATCCTACTTATATACTTTTTTTAGTAAATACATACATAGAATTACCCAGACCATACATATGTGCAAACTAAAAATATTTTAAAGTACGTCTATCTAGGCCTACTTTAAAATTATGTTTTTCATATCATTTTTTGTGTCTGTCACACACAAGATTAAAATAAAAAAATAGTTGCCTGTAAAGTCGATTTACGGACGATAATTTTACGTGATAACGTCATATGAAAACCGGCGTCACAAACCGAACGCTTAGGCCGATCGGGCCTCTCTATCGCTTATTTCGCGCTCTCGCTTGCACGCTCGGCTCAGGCTCGAAAATGAGCAAAACCTCATCATCATGCTCATGTTGTTTGTGCGTGCAACCGGCGTTCATCGATTTATAAGACGTTATCACGTCCATAAATAAAAAAAAACATGTGTGCAATTCACACGTGGTAGAAGTGAAACCTTCAAAAACAAACGTATAATACGTACACGTATACAAAACACCACGGTTGTTGTGATGCCTTTTCTCAAGCTTTGTACTACGCATGCGCGCACAAACACGTATAATGCTTCCTATCTCATTTTCTCCCACGTAAATCTTATGAATTTATGTGTCTGTCTCCTTTTACTGTCGCTTTTTCGTTTCATCGAATTTCAAATCGCAACGATGCTAAAGAAGTTTTCGCATCAACAAAACTATTGTGACATGAACTAAAAAAACAAAATTATACATATCTACATAATTATATAAACTTTAACTAGTTAACAGGGCAAAGGGTTTGAACCGATTACCGATTTTTAAACGTCAGAAACTAGTGCTATCTACCCTGACTATAAGACGAGATTGCTGGGCTGCTTACCTCAGGCATATCCAGTTAAGTGATGTTTCTCCGCAACGATGTCTAATTACTGTGCTCTAGACTAGAATGTGTGAACATTTATTGACAGTCTTTAGGCTAAAGCTGCATGCACACGAGTGGAATTTAGAATACATTATTACACGAAGGTCTTCTAGGCGAGACAGCCACGAAGTACGGCTTGACTCGTATATTTTTTGTAAAATACCTATATTTTAAAAAAAGATTCAACGTGGCAATGCAGCCAGTTGGTAACGCTGCTCTCTGGCAGTGATCTGGTTCAGTTGAGTATTAAAACGGTCCTTAGGTAGCTCAACTGTTTCACATGTATTTTATACTAGATGCTGCCTTCGCACGCGTGGTACCTACATAAAATGTAGCCTATGTCCTTCTCCTAGGTCTCATCTATCTCTATACCAAAATTCATCAATATCGGTTCAGCGGTTTAAGTGTGTCACTGTGCTGGCACCCACTAAGATGACTCTTGCTATAGATTCCGACATCCAGGTATTCCTTCCTTAGGCTAGATTATTTGACTCGTCATCAAAGTAAACATTGTTTAGTCAACATTTTGAAAAGTCACATTGTTGACGTTGTTTTTTGACGTGATAACGTCTTATAAATCGATGAACGGCTGTAGGCACGAAAAATTGTCACGTTCCGTCTGAGCCAAGCGTGTAAGCGAGAGCGCGGAACAAGCGATAGAGAGGCACGATCGACTTAAGCGTTCGGTTTGTGACGCATCTTAATATGTTAAAAATATGCAATTTTTTATGAATGTTTTCTTATCACGTTATCACGTAAAATTATCGTCCGTAAACCGACTTTACAGAAAACCATTTATTAGCCATAGGTTTGACTACGAAAAAATAACTATAAATATAACGTTTTTTATGAACCATAATTCAATTACTATTTGATATCATAAACCAGATCTGTTACCAGTAACTTAGCCCATCTATTTCAGTTAGTTTAATTTCAGGAAGCATTACACAAAAAGTACAAATATTTACATCCGGCTGTGCGCCAGCGCATCTGGTACCAGATATAACGTAATACAGGTATCTGTTCCATAAACGGGCAACTTATAGGTTTAATATGAATTACTAAAATGTATGCGTTATTTTTGTGAGCGGTTCTTATCTAAAATAATGATTTTTGTTCACGTGTGTCTTACACGTTGTCTTGATCATTTGTAAAAATAATAAAACTATAAGTAAATATTCATCCGTATTATTATTATAAATTGTAAAGTGTCTCTGTCTGCCTATCTCGCTGTCTGCTTGTCTGTTCGTCTGTTTGATAGTAACCTTTTCACGGAAAAACGACAAAACGGATATTGATGAAATTTGGTACGAAGACAGAGTGTTTCTTGGGGAAAACAATAGGCTTATGTACCACAAGCAAAGCCGCGTGCTGCAACTAGTTAATAATATAACATTGCAAACAATAGCTAGTTGAATACCACAAACATCTTTATTTAATATCATAACGGTGCACAAGTCGAGGGAAGTGGATAAATTTAATGATTTACGGCTAATTCGGCCTACACCGCTGACTTTATCACAATTTCTGATCGTGTAAGCTCGCCTTAGTCTGTTTGATATGAGTAGAGCCGTGAATCATTGCAATTTGTAACTCATGTCATTGATATAAATATCACTACAGCAGTCTTCTCTGAGAGAATAATCTCGACCGTTTATGAATGTGTGTATCAACATTGTACAACATTATTGTTTAGTATAATACACATGATTTGTTTAGACTATAAGAAAACATTAAGTCTGAATGGCCTCTTAGTTGAATGATAATAACTCTTCCTTCTGTGCTGTAGGTTTTGGGTTCGTTTCGCTTCCAATACAAAAAAATGTGCGATAAAAATAAAAGTTCGATCTACATAAAAAGTAGTTTATGGCCCTTCTCCAAGGTACAATCTACCTCCTTACCATATTTCATCACCGTACAAAAACAAGTCAAGGTATACCTCAAGAAGAGACTTGAAGAAAACCTTTTTCTAATAGGTACACATTTTTTTATAATGTACCTACTAAAAGGCGCAAAGATGCTAGTCTCGATAGGGCCTAAATATCTGAGCCTTTTGGCGTAGAGACCCTGGGTCCGTAGACGTAGGGCCTAAGGAGATTCAAAGTGGTCCTTGTGATTTTATTGAATAAAGAATGTTTTGATTTGATTTGTATTGATCAGGAGCCTATCTCGTTATCAAAATTATTTCACGGTGTCTGGTCACATCGCGTGGCCTAAGAGCTGGATCCTATCTTGCCCAGCGAAAAAGCATTGCCATTCAACGTGGTAATACCGCGAGTGTTTAGGGTACGCTACCTTCTGCCAGTGATCCGGATCAGTTGTGCTATATATATATAGTTTTAAGCAATCTTCAGGTAACTCAACTGTTACACATGTATTTTCTATAAGTGCTAATCAAATAATACGTGACCACGTATTATTTGGTCGACGGAGGCACCGACACTGACTTGATTCATCTAGAGAATCTTCATCAGGGTGAGTTTGAACCGCGGTCCGCTCGTTGCCGCTCATGGCGTTTTGTAAATAAATGTAAAATGTCCAAAATAAATTAACGCTTCAGTTTACCGACAAATTAAACTAATAGCCTACAGTAAATAATGAATTCGTTGCACAGGACAAATAAGCGTCAATCAGCGTTTAATTAAGAAAAAATTGCAATTACAGATACAACGATCTGGCGAAACGCTTTCGCGATACTTTCACTCGGCGAATCAATTACGAGATTGCTTTACTTAATCTTAGAACGAATTAAGTTCGTAGATGGACTGACATACACTTCTGTATTTTTTGTGGCCAGGTTTTTGTTTTTTGTTGGTCTATTATTCTTACATGCTCGAAAGCTGCCGTAGAAAGGTGTTGCTTTGCGGGTGATTTTATTATTAGACCTTAGATTTTTCTTGATACTTTTTTTGTTGTCTGAATTCTGAAAATGAAATGATAATCAATAAAACTTATTTTTTTATCGTTGTAGGTAATTGTTGAAATTTATTCCCATTTTTAATTTTTAAATTAGTTAAAAATCTCGCTCAATTATTGTTAAACGTTTTTTTCAATACCATTCCGCTGGTAAATACAAAAATCATTCAAATTTGTTGACACTATAAATAAGAAACATCGTGACATCTGCAATGTCTTTACTCCATAATTGGGATAATCATTTATTCGTAGACAGAGCAATAAACACAAAATTATAGAAAACAAAAAAAAAAAAAATCTCGATTCTAAAAGAAAAACCATGAAGTTATGGAAAGACTAGGTACTTTATTCAGTGGTTTTGTAACTTGTATTTTTCACTTTGAAGACAACAATAAGAACAGGTTGGTAGGCATGTTGTTTATGGCAAACAATTTACTTAGAAGAAAGAAATATCTGCTAAAATGCTGCATGACCCTTAGCTTTTATGCTTTCTCTGTAACATAATAATATATTTTATAGCAAAACGGTAAACTTCAGTTTATTTTAGGCGTTAAGGGGCGGTACCTTCACCTTTTTTACTGTACGGCAATAAAAATGAAATAAGCTGGACAGTGAAATGACCACTGCGGCGATAGGATCATACGCCTATCACCGCAGTGGTCCATTCAATCTATCACATTTATTTTCAAAACTCCACTGTTATACAACAGTTCCATTAAAACAATGCTGCGGTAAACGTACTTAAAACATCGTTAAATAAAAAATTGTCGGAAGATCCCGTATTTTTAAGCTAAAATGCTAAGGCTATAGGCTCTAAACCCCTAAACGTGTTAAGATTATGAGATAAATAAAATACATTCAGAAGTCTGGTAGTCACAACAAATGGTAAAAGTATAAGTTCTTCTTCTTTTTATTGTGTAACTAGTTATCTCAAACCATTGTGTTGAAAGGATTGAAGTACGCCTCAGAGGCTCCTTTCGTGTACTTAGCACGTCTTCGAAATTTTAGGTTCTAGGACATGCCGGTTTCCACACGCAGTTTTTCATCGCTGTTTGATATGTTATATAAATATATACATGCTATATATATGGATGCAGCGCAGTCTGCAAACCAGCGCTATTTTTGTGTGAAATGGCACAAAGCTGAAACTGGGCTTTTTTTATAAACGCAGACTAGATTTGGTGAGTACACGTACTTGTTAGTACTCATAATGGTAAAAAAATAATGTTTAGTATTAGTTAGTTTATTAAGTTGTCTTGTTGACCGTGTAAATACCTGCTATATTATTATGTTATTTGTATTTGAGTGTGTGTCAAAATACATTTATTTATTTTCAATTATATGTGTAATAATAAATATTTAAAGAACATTGAAAGATTTAATTTGCTAGAACAAGCGCCATCTTAGGCCCTAGTGAGTTTTTGCTGCGACCAATGAGTCACAAGTCAACGCTCGCCTCGATGGAGGCTTTGACGGATTTTTTAAAGCCTTATAAGTTCGCGGCGAATGTTAAAATTATTATTTACATTAATCGGACAGAGATTAGGATCCAATTTCAGAATTTATGGAGATTGAATGTTTATTTTTTAACGTTTACTCTATTATACTAAATGGTTTCAGTTTTGTGGATACTCAACTTTTTTACAAACTCAACGAGAGGTATTTAATTTGAGAAGTAGTAACTTTTAATTGTGGTCAAAAACAGGCAATTTAATTAAATAAATATTGGAGAACATTACACACAACACCATCTAGTCCCAAACCAAGTATAGCTTGTATTATGGAGACCAGAAAGATAGAGACTGATAGATTGCTTATATATTTTTTAAATACATAGATATGATCATCACACAAATATTTATATTAGATTAGATATTTTCTTTATCTAAATCAATCATTATATAAAATTTAAAACGTTTGATGTCCTCTCAGTGCATTTTTTTCCCACAGATGTGTTTTCAAATATAATTACAATAATATAATAATCACACTTATATTATAAAGGCGAAAGTTTGTGAGTGTGTGAGTGTGTATGTTTGTTACTTCTTCACGTCTAAACGGCTGGAGCGATTTTCATAAAATTTGGTATGGAGTTAGCTGACACCCTGGATTAACACATAGGCTACGTTTTACTGCGGGAAAATATCTTTTTTTTTTGTTTGTTACCGCGGGTAACACCGCGGGGCACAGCTAGTATAATATAAAAATAATCCCGGACATTTCACACAGCATTATCTAGCCCCAAAGTAAGCAGAGCCAGTGTTATAGGTACCACATGACTGATATACTACATAAATACTTTTTGTATACACATACATATTATACATATTATTATACAATCTTTACGATCTTTAAAAATCATTTTCTATATGAGTAAAGTCGTAAATGACTGCACTTTGTACCTAACGTTATTTACATAAATGCCACCCTAGCATTCTACAATTAATTACAATAATAGTAAAGCTCGGAACATTAAGAATGCCTTTGGTACTTTGTATTCAAAGTGCGTCATTGCTAGTAAAAAATATTGAAAGAAATAAAATAAAGCTATTCATCTTATTAATATTCTGTACCAGTTACGATGGTGTCATAATCAGATCAATTAATCTCTCAAGGATCTAGGAGCAAGGTGACAAACTTGTCGTAAATGTTTATATTAGAGATTTGAAATAAACAAAGCTTTTAGTTACAAAGAAGGTTTTAAAAACTGAAATATGTAATAATGTATATTTATTTAGTTAGAACAATAACTTCTTTGTATTACTTTGTAGGTATAATATATAAATTGAGATGTAGCAAGCACCTAGCATGAAAGTTGTAAAATGGACCTTAGGATTTTATTAAATAAAACTGATTTTAAATTGAAAGCGATAGAAACAGCTTTATACGCCTATAAACAATAGCTATCGACCCTAATATCTTCAACAAACCTAACAAACACATGCAAAATATAAAGAAAGTCCTCACCAATCCTAATAAAAGCACTACACAAAACACTATCAAAAATAATTGACTGACCGACTAACCGTATAAAAACAAAAAAGTTTTTGTAAAAAATCCTATGGGAAACGAGACGGTCGAACGCCTAAAAATGTTTGGAGCGCACCTTGGATCGTACGGGAGCGGAATTTTAAGCAGGACTCCTTAGAAGGAACTGGGAATGCCGAGACGGGATGAAAAACATGGATGAATCAGTTCTTGGCCGTGATAGTCTGACAAACTGAATAGCTTGGCAACAGACAGACACATTATGCATTTTTAGGATGAAATACTTGTAACAATATATATATTTACAAAACATTCTAAAACTATCGTGACTTTGAACATTATTCTCACTCAAAACGGGATATTTACCATGATATATGAGTTTTTCTGCTTCCCGATAAGCAGAATATCATGGTAAATATTAACAAAAATGTTCTGTAAATTCTTATATAGAATACATGTGAAACAGTTGAGCTATCTAAAGACTTTCAAACGATGACTCGAATGATCCAGATCACTGATAAAGGGCAGCGTCCCCAAGACACTGGTGTTTGCCACATTGAAGGGAAATGCTAATACGCTGAGTCAGCTTGTAATATTGCTACAATATATCATACTCTTATGCAATCCTTCAAAACGTACAATTATATATTTTTGCAAGATTCCCTTGAACGTTCTCTGTATTTAAACACGTTTTTCGATAATTCGCGCCTACTTACATATACAATTTTGGCCACTTTTATAAATTGTTCAGGTGGGACTATATAAATTGCAATTTAAGAAACGCCCAATTTCTGCAAAAAGAATGGGTCATTATGCAGATTATACATAATGATAACCTCTGAATCTGAGCATTCGTTTTGACGGCAAATGACACAGAACATTCAATCTAGTTTTTGCGATTGACCGACAATTTTTTGATGAGACTTGAGTTTTACTTTTCAATATTACCTATATTGAAAAGTAAATAGATAAGATATACAAATACTTAAGATTCTTTTGTTCATAATCCTATTTAATTTTAATATCATATTTAGTAGGTCAGTTTCTTACCAACATCCGTTAATGTTCAAATCATACATAAATATCCAATTAAAACCCAACATAAGTATTGTTCAAATAGAATCACTGAGGTCCAAGAAACTGGATCACAATATCTTTACCTGTTATAACTTTCACTGTCTTCGAATCAATTGTCATTCTCTCATGATTAATGGCTTACAAAATTATAAGGTGGTCGAGACGAAATTGCTCCGAGAATCATAGGCTGACCATTTTGGGGCCAAGTGTCTACAAAAAACATGGAAGATAATGTGGGAACTTCCACGTGGTTTTGTTTTTATCGATGGATAGTAAGGGCGCATGCGTGAAACCGATCAAAGGTTTACGGTCGAAAGCGTTCTGCTCTTAGATCCAATCAATTTGGGAGTTTTGATAGCCGTGAATAAAATAAAGCTTTATAGAAATTTTTAACTATAGACCAGTAAAAACATAACCATGACATACTAGGAGGTAAACTAGCGACCCGCCCTGGCTTCGCACGGGTGCAATGCTGATACTAATTATACTACAGAATGGTTATCCCTAAGAGATAGACATATACCATCGCGGACATTTTTGTAAACCTTTTTAAGGTGTACAATTCTGTAGTAGGTACATTATTTTATCTATCTCGTAGTCAGCCAGCCAGCGTTTGCAATGTAAGCGCAAAAAAATGAGTTTATTTACGACACCACATTAGTAAACTCTAAAATTATCAATGTTTCTCTATTATATTATGCATGTATTATACATATAAACCTTTCTCTTGAATTACTCTATCTATTAAATAGAACCGCATCGAAATCCGTTGCGTAGTTTTAAAGATCTATGCATACATAGGGACAGACAGACAGCGGGAAGTGACTTTGTTTTATACTATGTAGTGAAAAGTATTTGGCAAAACAAAAGTTGATGTAAGTACTACCTAATTTTGAGGACTAAGACGGAAGAACAAATAAGATATGTGGAGTAGGTACATAGAAGGCTTGTTTCTCATCAATCCCAGTTGTGAGATGAGACCGATTATATTGTCAAATTTAAATGTAAATTTAAAACAGGATAGTACGTCGAATCGATTGTTAATTTTCAAATAGGGGCGCGAAATGTTAGTACAGTTTTGGCGCATGCGTGCCGCGAGAACAATGCTTGATCTCACTGGGAGGGGCGCACGACCCTTTCTCAAGTAATAATTCCTATAGCTATTGTTATTGTGGGATCGTATTGAACTTGTATGTTCGAAGCTTAACTTGAAATTAGCGCGTATTTGTTATACTTCCCGTAGTAGCTCAAATACTGGTTTGGAATTATAAATGTTTGCTTATAAAAATTAACTCTGCTAACTTTAATAAGAATTTCAACGTACCGGCGTTGCAGGAAAAGAACTCATTGTTATCGGCCTCTTTGAACTAATCATTGTGTACACAGTAAAACAAAGCAAAATGCACTGTGTATAATCAGATTAGCAACTTGCAGGTCAGTGCGTGCGTTGGAACTAGGCACATGTAGTACTGTATATTGTGTAAGCTGTGCCATGTCCGGAACACGAGAGCATAGCGTCGCATCGTCGAGCGACTCGCTCGCTCACTCGCGTCGGAGGACCGTTGCCTGACAGTCGTGCGCGTACGCGACCGTTAAAATTCAAAACTTCTGTGACATTCGGAAATCAAAAACTTTATTGCCAGTGTTCAGTGAATTGTGTGACACCTTGATTGGATATGATAACTGTGTGAAGCTGACAAGTGCACTTGATCAGATGGAAAAATGAATTCGAAAAAGCTCGAGTGCCTGGATGATGATGGAAAGACGAGTCTCAGCTTTTTAGGTGAGTTTTCGTATTCACATTCATTGAGTAGTGTAATAGTAAACAGACAGATAGCTTTTGACATTTTAATGAGGGTTTTGTAATTAACTGCAGACGCCTAGAATATTATTGTTGATAATGATAAGAAATGGAGTCAGTCGAGATAGGTATTTATTAATAAGTGTCGTGTCTTGTTGCGATATCAAATACATGCTTCAAGGGTATTTTGATTAGCTGACTTCTAGTTCTGTAAATTGCATCACTTGATATCTTACTGTTATAAAGTAAGATGAGTGTCTTCGTTTGTACTGCCGGCCGTCTGCCTCAATATTTTTTCAATCTGTATCTGACATTGAATAAACAATAATATGTAAATTGAATTATATTCATGAATGAACAACATAAACCTTGAAAACTTGTCCAAACCTGATCTGAGTCAAAGTTGCACAAGTGTTATTAGTTACATGTATGGGGGAGTATTACTCATAGCCCAATAGACAGCTCATACTTACTTCAGAAGACCCTAATCCTATATCACCCACGCTACATAAAATACTATATAATTTAAAAAGGTAACAGATGAATCAACTAGCAAAAAGTTCATTAACCATACGGTGAAATACAGCTGTTCTTTTATGGCAATCCTATAGTGTATATTGAAAGGGTAATTTCTCTGGCAGACGATTGGGCTCAAATTGTAAAGAGCCTTCACTTACCTGCTAGTGTCATGTCTAATGCATGATCGTTGACATCATTTCCATTTGACTCATGACTTGCACCATAGTCCAAGATCAAGGAAATGTTATCCCGTGGCAAATGCGCACACAACACTGAACTCTTTATGGGGCCATGTATGAAACTTAATATGGCATACACAGGCAGCATTCCCGGAGCCGTAAGTAAATCGAGTCTTAGATGATGGAGATAAAAGTAAAATAGCGTTAAGGTTTCAAAGTGCCGACTTTGTATGCAAATAAAAATAAGTTATCTAGCTAAAGTACTGGTTTCACATGATATGAGTCGCAAGATAGGTGAAACCACTTCGTATATTACTTTTATGAATATAACTGGTAAAGAAACGAAGTGAATTGCTTTATCAACTGAACTAAACGTTGTTAAAATGAGAGAAGAAATATGGAAACGTAATATTCTCAGACATTTTTTTAACCAGAGGCAAAATGTGCACTTTTGCCAAAATTACCAATGACCTACTAACCCTTTACATTAACATTGCGGAAGCAGATAATGTAAAAAGCCAACCAAATGATTCACACAAGTTTAAAGAGATATAAAACACTAAATTGAAAAGATACTATGGTGCAACTCAGAAAGACCATAGAATAAAAGCACGCCAAGGTTGATCCACAGAATAATGGTGGACGAGCCAAATGGGAAAGGAAAAACAAAAAGTTAATTGACTTTGATTTTGCCGTCTTAGGCCGAGAGATCCAAGGTTGCAATTTGCTACCGTGAATAAACAAAATGGTCTTGAAACTAAGAAGCCCTTAATTACAAAATTTGATGAGAAAACATCAATCTTTAAAACTAAAATTGATGAAGTTTTAGGTCGCAGCTATGAATATTATATTTTTAAAATTGGATTTTTAAAGTTACTTAAAAACATGCTACGATGAAAGATTTTCTTGACTCCTTCTATTCAGTTATATACTAAATTATATATTCATTTCGATTTCTTACATTCTAATGTAATCTGCGTAGACGTTATTGTCATAATAATTGAAACAATTGCTTTCTCCGAGAAATCGCAAATTGTCATCGACCTAAATTACTCAAACAACCAATTACTACGATACAGTTTATTTTTAGTGCCTCTGTGATTACGTTCTTTAATATGCTGGAAGCTTAAGCTTTACTACAACATTTAGACCCTAAAAACGATTCAGATAGCATTGTAAAACACCCACACGAAATAAAACTGGAACGGTAATGATGCGGGCATCCATGAAGTATTTGCAAGAATACTAGCTGCATACAAGAACGAATAGCAAAATACATGTTAAATGATTGGTATACCGGAAGTTGTCAATGCCAAGAGATACAATATGGCAGACATTACTGAAGCTGAGCGACAAAAAACCGTTGTTTCTTGCCTGCAATATGATTCTCTGAAATGTTAATTGATACTAAGTTACCAGTTACTTAGTTTGAATAGAACATCTTGAAGACTTCAGGATTCATCACATAAAGAGGTATGGGTGTGTAAGAATGAATCATTTGAGAACAACCTTAGCGTTTAATATAACATGAAAGGGCATGTTTGGCCAGTTCTACACGAGTCATAATTTTCAATAAGTATAGCAGTAAAGTAATTATTTATGTATCGATGTTATGCCGGCGGTGTCGTGTCAGCTTATGTCTCAAAGTGTCTGTTCGTTATAGAGACGTGAATCATTGCATTTTCTATCTAATATCATTAAGATAAATGTCACCTTATAATTCTTCTTTAATGCAGACTCCACTGTGATAGTACTAACTGAGCACGATTTGAGCATGCAAATTAAACACAGATAACTTTATTACCACTGATAATTAATATAGTAATGCGTAAAGTTAGTGCATAATAACGGTTTTCAGTATTTAAGATAGAAATTGATGACTTGGGAACACCTGAGGTGACACGACTGAGAAGCTAGTAGTGCAAAACATATTCCTACTGCAAGGCAACAAATTGTTTTTATCTATATATAATAATATAAATGTAATTACCTATAACACGTTTGAAATGGGATTGTGCTGGTCATGTGACTCGAATACAACCAGAACGTTAGGCAAAGCGTCACTTAGTAGGAGCCCGATAGTCAGAGACGACGCGGCAGACCCGGAAAAGATGGCCAGACGATCTGGTTGAATTCGAGCCAAACCGACGAATTGTAGCCTTGGAGTGCAAAGAGTGGAAGATAAATAGACCCTTGCCCAGCTGTAGAAAATCAAATCCAGCTAGCTGTTTGGCGTAATACCTACCTATCCAAGTTATTTTGAAATTATCGTAATATAATCTTAAATTAGAATATTTTACGCTGATCAGTGCCAATCAACAACTTTTTATGCCTCTTCAACATAATCCACCAGTTTTTTATAGTTATTCACTTGTTAAAGTTTATTGGATGTATGATCCTCTTAGCCTCGATTATCTAAATGCTTTACCGTTTTACCCACGGTAATAAAAGATAGTACAGAATAGACGATTTCAAGTAAATTACAGGTAAATGGAACTTAGCTGCTATTAAACTACTCAAATAAGCTTTCACTGCTTTCAAATATGGTATAAATAGTATCTGCTTTGCTAAGGTACAGTAGGTTAGCAAAAAGTGATTCATTATTATTAAATAGCTTCTAGACAAATACAACATGCTCTGTAAAACGTTTATACCGTACCTTTACATACGTTTTGACAATAGTGACGATCCCTTATAAGAACATAAATGTGTACCAGCTCTCTGTTTTGAAAATAAATTATTTATTATTATTATTATTTATTATTATTTATTATTATTATTATTATCATACTAAACTTACTAACGGTCTTCTATCATGTGGTACCCATAACACAAGCTCTGCTTATTTTAGGGCCAGATGATGTTGTGTGAAATGTTCGGCATTATTATTATTATTGTTATTAAGATGATTATGTGTGAAATGCCCGACATTATTATTATTATTATTGTTATTCCAAACTAGTATGGTAATTAAAGTGCGCCTCGAAAGCACCTTTCGTCACTTATGTTATTTTAAAATGTTTTATAAAGTAGTAATTCCATGTCATTTAAATGATAAAGAAAATATTATGGCAACATATTTTTAAAACATAGATAGATAGATAGATTAACACTTTATTGTACCCAAAATGAACACAGAAATAAAATTGTACAATGGGCGGCGTTATCGCTAAAAGCAACATCTTCCAGGCAACATTTCTTCCATATCTATAAATAATCTATTATACAAGAAAAACCCATATTTTGTTTGTAATGGATAAACACAACTCAACAAACTATTTTACCTATAGAAAGTTACGTTATCATTGAGTAACATAGTCTGTATTTTTTTTTAAAGTAGTAATCTTTACGAAAATTGTAATAATTTAACCCAAGGCACCAAAAATTTGCCTATTTTGATGTGTATTGCAAACACTATTGATGATATATAGAATTATGAACTACATGTATATAATATTCATTAATACCCATAAAAAAATCCACGAGGCTATGTCTGACTACAATAGTTCCTTTTAAGATTAGATTATTTTTATTAGAAGTAAGATTTACCTACTTTGACTTTTCTCTGTAAGTACTTTTTTTTTATTACCTAAGTTTTATTTTTTCTACTGCTGTTCTGTCTTCCAATTTTTACGCATTAGATAGGTATATAGATAGATCTAGACCATTTTGGTTTAAGAGATCTATCTAATGTAAATTAATATTCGTAGTAAATTAACAACTACTCTTAATGAAAGAATTAGTTAATTCACATAAATATGTCCAATATTTGTAATGTTAAAATAAGGTGTAAATAAAATGAACTGAATTGAATTGAATTAAGTCAAGGTCGCGTGGCATTTCAGCTAGTGAGTTCTATAATTTGAGAATAATGGGAGTTAGGTTACATACCTTCTTAGGTATTTATATTAACTACGCCATGGAAAAATGAAGGCTACGCTTATCCACACCCTGTTAGCATAGTGTGGTTCATTGGTCAAATACAATGGCATTGTTGTGTGCATCTGCGTCAAATTTTTCACGGCTACTAATCTAATGAGATACTATGATGGGATTATCATGCTCATCTCGTGTCATGAGGTTTATTTTGCTTTTTCTGAGTATTAACTTGAGTATGGATGATTCTTCTCTGTTATTTCAAAAGTCATTTAGCTTGGTTTAATGTTAAATGTTTATGAGATGTCATTAAATTAACTGAAGTTATCATATTTCAAAATAAAACAATTTTTAAGTTTAATACTCTTGTTAGCTCGGATCTTGTGATTCTGCATTGTATCTCCAAGTTATTACCGTCTTTATTACTTTTGATATTTCTTAATGTCTCACAATCCACACTGCAAATTTCACCCTTGTCAACTTTGGTGTCAAGTTGAAATTCCTTTGCGTATAAGCTAATTGTCACTTTAGGTCTACCAAGGCACCAAGGTTGCCAGACGAGTCCTTAAAATGCATTCCAGTCAAACCAGTTCTTGATATTTCTCTCTATGTTAACAAGAGATGGAAAACAAAGCAAGGGGCCTAAACAAACTAACAGACAACAGTTTTAGGAGCAGACGTACTAATTTGTTTCATAACTATTTGCTCAGCTTTTACTTCGATATGAAGAGATTTAAACAGTACTATTTGAGGTTCAAACATTTCTAAATGGTATTGTGTTATCTTCGCTCTGTCAGGTGGATAATGATGTCGTCTGGATAAAGTGAACGGCTAACCTTTAGCTAAACAAAGTACAATGTTATGTGAATAGAACCTTGTGGTTGTAAATACATTTTATGTAAGGAGTGCAGGTGTTTCGAGCATAGGTATTATTATGTCTTGACATCGTATAATCATATTTTGATGTATGGATTTTGTAATACCTCAGTTACTAAAGGACTAAATAGTTTTCTAATGAATCTGAAAGAGAAAACCTACAATCATCAGAAATAGCTGCCACAAGTGTTTCATTCAATGTTTCAAATTAATAAAGATGGCTTTCCTTATTGGTTGCTCGTTTAAAATAACGAGGCTCCAAGTTAGCACGCATTTGAAATTCTGTGTTGAAAATTGAAATTATGCAAGAAACATGTATAGTATTATGTTTCAAGACCTTTACGGCCAAGCAAGTGAATTCATTAACTTCTGATCCACCTTTTGCAAGTTCAACATTTCAACTCAAAAAATAAGAAATAATTTGAAAAAAAATTCAGTGTTTTGTTACTCCAAGACATTTTTCTAAGCGGAGTCAGAAATTATGTCTGGGTAAGCCGTGCGCTTTAGAAGAGAAAGTACCCATTTACTAAAATACTACCGCTGCTAAAATACTAGCCTGCCTAGTAAGTTTTCATTTGACGGCTTAAAGCTGTGGGACTTGGTCACCGTACTCCATTCATTCTGCAAACCAGTCTATCCATTACGACATACAAGTATTTAAAATTTGTCTTCAAAATAGCATTTTGCATTTATCTCTGCTTACGTCGTGACACAATCTCCCATATTTCCACAATCTTACGTAGGCATGCGTAGTATAAGTAACTGTTGCTATAGCTTTCTATTTGCATTACCCGTTCGGGTCAACCTGAGACCTTAGGGCTACCTGTCATTCACTACTAGTTCTATATGAACGACCTAAGATATCTCTTCATTTTGCATCACAGGAGGTTTCTATTGATAAAGTTTATAGCACCTTCTAGCTTGTGTTTTTAGTTTTTTTCTAATGATTTTCCTGCGAATGTTTATTAACATTTTGCTTGTTGTATCCTTATATTAGTTGGTAGTAGCTTTCTTCTGCGCTAGAGGTTGAGGGTTCGATTCATTCCTAGGATAAGCATGTGTGTGATAAACGTGTGTGTTTTCTGTGTTTGGGTGTTAAAAAGAATGATTGTATGTCAAAATATGTTTTCTATCAGTCATCTGGTCACCATAATACAAGCTATACTTATTTTGATACTAGATGGAGTTGTGTGTATTGTCCACTGAATTAATTTATGAAAATATTTTTATCTTAATCTTACGAGTGTTAAGCTGAAGTAAGCTCACAGGTTATGAAACATCGAACCATTTTTTACAAATCATAATGTTCCTTCTATCACAGATACATCTAACCCCATACATCGAATGTTATGCAAACAATACGTGACCGACGCAGAAAAGAAGCTAAAGTCGAAAGTTTACTTGTTCTATTAACACAGCAAGTGCAATGGACGCTAAAGGTATAAAAATAGTCTGCAAACTGAACAGCGTCAATAATACTTACGGTAATATTATATGTTTTATCTTTGTGTTAGATTGCCATAAAGTCGAAGAAACTTGATAGAACCTATAAATTCCATAGAATACTTCAACGAGTATATTTATATCAACTACTCTAAGAGCATTATATGAACGGTGTAATTTTCTTTTTAAACGCTAAAAAATCTTTTTATTGACAAAAGGTTTCCACCTAGAGTTTTCTGTTTATCTTGTAAACAACGTAAGAGGTCATAACGGAAAGTATTTACGATTTTTGCTCAAAGCTGTTTGCAAAAAACGTCTTGCAACACATTATTGCGAAAATTCATACATTTGTGTACGTTGCCCACTTGCCTATTTACTTTTATCAATTTTATAATCAGTGATAATGATTATGCAAACTACCACTGTCGCAGTTTCGAATGTTGTTTTTGGATGTGTTTTTTTTTAAGTATCACAAAAAATACGGTACAGTAGTTTTGTTCCTAAATTAAAAATAGCTGGAAAAAATATGTCATCTAATTAAACGATATTTCGACATTTTGTTTACCTGTGACTTTACAGTCCGAATTTTGAAAAATGACAGGGTGCTAAAAAGCGTGTATTAAAATCACTTTTAACCGACTCCAAAAAAAGGAGGAGTTTCTGAATTCGATTGTAATTTTATGGGCTTAAATTTAATTCAATGAAGTTGGTTTTCTATTTAGTTCTTAAAATTTAATTATTTATTTTCAATTACTGTTCTTCGGACAAATACTTTGAAATAAGAATAAAGCAATCTTACTAAAAATAGATTAGTTATATAATATTATTCATAATTATCCTTACTATATATTAATATTATAAATGCGAAAGTTACTCTGGCTGTCTGTCTGTCTCGCTTTCACGCCAAAACTACTGAACCGATTTAAATGAAATTTGGTACACAAATAGTCCAAAGCCTGAGAAAGGACATATGCTACTTTTTAATTGGAAGAAAGTGTTGTAAAGGGTTGAAAAGGGGAATGAAAGGTTGTATGAATGTATTGTCATTTTCAGAACTAGAAGCATAACATTTTAGGCTGTTGATCCCTTCTAATATTATAAATGTGAAAGTAACTGTCTGTCTGTCTGTTACGTTTTCACGTCTAAACCGCTGAACCGATTTTGATGAATTTTAGTATATAGATAGATGGGACCTTGGAGAAGGACATTGGCTACTTTTTATGTAAGTACTATGCGTGCGAAGCCGCGGGCAGCAGCTAGTGATTATATTTAATCTTTTTTTTTTACTTGTTTTATAATCGATTCGAATTTACAACCATAACTTACTAACGATTTAAATATATTACAAAATTGATGACAAAATAGTCTTAACATTAAGCTGATTGAAACAAGATCTTAAAACGGCGGGAGGCTTAGAATCCCGTGGGTGTATGTATTAGTTTAACATCTCTTTCTTAAAGAACAAGTATGAAAAGGATAGGAGATCTATTATTGAAGGCGCGAGGTAGCAGGGTGCCAGCAGGTTTCCAGGGAAGTCGAATGGAATCGTCAAGTCATCGGCCGAAAGAGATAATGTAATGCAAGTGTTGGCAACTGCTGTTTCTGAAAAATTGTTCAACGAAAAGGTTCTTGTTTCATTGTCAATACTTAAAGCCTCTGTTACACTTGATTAACAACATAACGGAAGTGTTAATTCAGACATAAAATCACAAAGATTTTCTTTAATCTTCGAATAAGGATGAAGCATTATGTCATCAATATAAATGGATAGGTTGATAGCGTAGGATACGCTTTATTGATAATTACGTTTTAAAAACTAAAAAGAAAACCGACTTCATTCGAAAAAGAAAGTCTACTCCAATTGCTAAATGACTGTATAAATGTTTTAGTAAATGATCCTGTAAAATATTTTTTAGCAATAAACCTTTTTGTATTTGTATTTATTTCATTGAATATAAAAAATATCATTGACGTATACAATTTTTAGATTTTTGATGATTTTTAAAAAGCCGCTTGACCGATTTCGATAAAATTTTAATAAGACTACCTGGAAAGTATACCCTTTGAAACTAAAAAAATAATTTTCCAAATCGGTTCAGGCGTCTTTGAGTAATCGGTGAATATACATAAAAAAACCGACGAATTGAGAACCTCCTCCTTTTTTGAAGTCAGTTAAAAATAAACTTTTAATTTAGGCTGCATTTTGTCAGATGTGTGTGGATGTTAAGTTTAAACAATTGATAAACTTGGACATCTTCCAATCTTCAAAACTACCAAATAAAAATCGTTTACAGTATACAGTACCCACTACATCTGAAGTATTACCATCCTAACCGAAAAGATCCTTTTAAATTTGCTTCGCTTCGAGCACAAAACTAAGGCACAATGTTTTTTATTCGGTTGCTTGCCTTTATGTTATCCCACCCACTTTTTATGTTATCGACAGGTAATCAAATAAATAAAACTCGAAGTCGGTTGGAATTGAAATCGGTAACTCCCATCTTGTCCTTTGAAAAAACTTTTTGAACTTTAATATTGTATTTAACTTTGCAAAGTGCTAAATTATGTACTCTGTTAACTGTTTTTTAATTTAAATAATTATTTCGCACTTTTAACTTATATAATGTTTTTTTTGTTATTTTCGATAGGCTTGTGTTTGGCTGCTATCTCGTCTGATATTAGACGTTGATGCGGCCTAAGCTGCAATAATTTTGATAATTAATAAAATTTACAATAATAATAATGCCGGACATTTCACTCAGCATCATCTGGCCCCAAAGTAAGCAACGCTTGTTAGGTACCACATGACTGATATACTACTCGTATACTATTTTATGTTATATATATATATATATATCTTACGTTTATACATACATGCAGATCATACAAACATTTGTCCTTCGTCGGGAATCATAGCCGGGCCTTGGCCCACTGCCCCACAGAGGTCGTCAAAATCTAGTTAGATTTACTATATCAAAATATTTTCATTCTTGTTTCAATAGATTTATACAGCTTTCTGGTCTACAGATATATTTCAACTATAAATATTAATAAAGTTTATAAAATGTAAGTAAGTAAGTAAGTAAGTAAGCTTTTATTATTTAATAGACATACAGAAGTTAACTAAGTTCAAAACTAATTAATAGCAATTTTCTATTAGAACTGAACTTCCAATTATCCAAGATGTTCTTAGAGGATTTCCATAAGCGACCTGGATGAAACTTTCGAATGCGTGTTAGCCTTTCATTAACAGAATCGAGATTATAATTTAGAAAGCATTAAAATCAACCGATTAAACCCTATAATGTATTATCCTATCAACTGCACACCAAAACCAGCCTTTCCACTTTACCTTAAAGTTGGTTCTGAGTTTAGTCGGACTGGTCATTTGTCTTGGATTATTGGAAGTTCTGTATGTATAAGATTTATTGTCTAGACAATTAGCTATTGATTACGTAGAAGGGTTTGCGTTTAAACCAATAGTTAATAATCAAGTAGTCAATTTTGGTTGAATTTGATTGCTCTATTAGTTTTGTTGAGAGACGTCTAAGCTTAACTTTGATTTATGTTTTCATTGACTTTCAATAGACGACATCAAATATAATATAATATAATAGAATAATGGTTCATTTGACACACAACACGAAAAAACTTACAGACAGAGAGAAACAAACAAGTAAATGATTAGGAGTAGGTAGTATACATTTTGATAAACACGGGTTTTACTCACGTATTATTTTGTCAATGGAGTCACCGACACTTTTTCGATTCATTTAGAGAATCTTCATCAGGGTGAGTTTGATCCGCGGTTCGCTCGTTGCCGCGGTTCGCACGGTTCGCACCGTGTTTGCGAACCGTGAACTCGAGTGGAGCTTAGAGTAGGTAGGCCAAATTATACATGTTACAAGTTTAAATTTTTCGCTTGTAGTGCCAAACAGGTTCAGTCTCAGATTGGATGTCACTCCAATAGGAGACAGCACTGGTTTTCATATTGAACCATACAAGGTGACGTCACGGGCGGGAGATTTATACATATATATACAAAAATACTAACAGTTAAAAAAGTTAAAATTAAAAACATTAAATAATGAAGATGCTTATTGGTAGAATACGAACTTAATACAAGCAGACAATAATACAATTAACAATATAATATTTTTAAGGTGACAATGACAGGTGACAAATTCGAACAATCTATTGATAGAATTTAATAAAGTTTATTAAATGATATATTAAATAAATGATTCCTATTTTTAAATAACGGTGTCACTCGTCAGGCTTGTCAGTGTCATCGTAAAACCTGTTCTCGAGCTAAACAGTCTGATACGTGATGATGGTAAGAGTCCTGATGGTATGGCTCTTGTCCCTTAGGAGATAGGCCATTGGTATGGCATGCTGCTTGGATCGACACCCTGGTCGTATCTCATCTGTCGGGGAGTTCTGTTAAAGCTAGTGCGGCGGCTGATTGTGCCGAGGACCTCAAAAGACGCCCTGTCTAAAAAAAGTCCAGACCCTGGGCCCGTGGGGAACCCCCTGTTCCATTACATTGTCAATTTCATTGTCAATTCACACGGCGTCTGAAAATAACAAAAGTATGTAAATACTGTAAAATCATTTTTGAGTAGGTCCCGTTCAATATCAAATGATTATGAACTCGTAAAAACATATATCAATTGTTACACAATTTCAAAATGTGTATTTTTTTATCACACATATAACAATATTATGAATAAAGAACCAGTAACACAGGTGATTTTAAAGTTTACTAAACTTGCCCTTCTTTCCTTTAAATTTAGCCACGCATGCATTACTGCTATCGACCATTACGCAACTTTAAGGGGTACAAAAACCAATTTAAATAGTGGACTCATTTAAAAACCCAATTTAAATTTTCAACCTTGATGTCTTGACAATAAAGTCTTTGTAACACTTTGTCCATTTGGACTGGTTCGTTAAGAAGAAAGTCATGGTCTTATTACGGTACTTGAAAGGAATCGTGAATATGACAGGGCTATTTTGTGAAAAGATTGACCAAATTGTGACATTAAGGATTTTAAGTGGACTAAAGCGTTGTTACTTTCAAGTGCTTTGTTCGTTACCCATTCATTCAATTGTGAACGTTTTGAACTGCTATTAGCTCTGGTTTTTGATATGAGTATACCTTCATTGTTTTCGGTACTTCTTTCCCAATCGTGGTTACAATGTGTGTATTTGGACAACCAGGACGGCCTGTTTCAATTTGTAGCCATCTGCACTATACTATTAGTTTTGGGGACCTTCCTCGAGATTGTTTCCCTTCTATGATAGTTCCAGTCTGATGATAACCAGCTTTTCTAAGTTAACGGCACCATGTATAAAGTCTAGCACGCACTAGCGAATAAATTCGCGTGGTAGATAATGAAAGTTTTGGGTATCCCCTTGTAAGTGGTAAGAGCTTAGAGCTCTTTCATCGTCAGATAGATATTTTTAATGTTGATAGAGCTAAAAACAATATTTGCGATAATGTTAATAAATCCTTATCGTTAGTTTTTAACTGGTTCACTGTAAATAATCTATACATTTCTATACTGTATATAGAAGGTATATAGGTTTCGACTAGAAAAAGTTAATAAGTCTTATATGGGGAACACGGTGCGTTTTTAAAATAAGCTTCCTGAAAATGCAACTAAACTACCTATTAAGAATTTAAAGCTTACATAAAGGGTAGTGTTGAAAAAAGCGTGAATATTAATGACTATATTATTGATAAGAATGCATGGCCTCATGTTGCTCTGCCCTCAGACAGTTTTGTAAGTTGGGTCATGCAAATAAGTGCTAGGACCAAGACGAGTTTCTTTCTAGTTCTTCTCAGTCTTGGGTTAGGAGGAATTGGCACCTAAATTCACCTAGTATGTAAGACGTTTGTAGAAGTGATCCTTGTGATTGTATTTAATAGAATATTTTTTCCCTTACTTTGTACTGTTCTGTCAGACACAAGTACCGATTTCATTTATTGTATGTACATATATAATTTTCAATTAAATTTTTTGCTATTGCGGACGCTTACGTCTGATTCCATTCCGCAGAATAACGGAAAAAAATAAGGTACGGGTTAATTCGCAATGCGTGCTAGGCCTAAAATGTAGCTGAAATACAACAAAATACGATAGCAGCACATTATATATTATGTATATTCATAACGTATATGTTACGTTAGAACCTTCTCTTAGAAACTATTTCAAAAGTATATCATCAAGTAGTCTTAGACTGCTGAGGGTATGTTTTTCAATCTTATAATTTAAACCTCTGTTATCTATTTTATAGAATTGACCTCTCTCAGAGGCCCTCTAATTGTTATCTCAACAATAGCATTCCAATTTCTAACAGTTATTGATATTGACCTGATGGCCAGCGGGCGCGAAAAGCTGCGTGCACGCGGTTCATGCCCGCCTTATCACAGAGTAAACAACGTATAGATAGAGCTTTAGAGCTTATAAACTATAAAATTATGTTTAATTAATCTGACATAAGTTTGGAAAAAATACATAATGATTTTACTTCTATATCGGTCTATGCTTTATGCATTGATCTAAATCGCTACCACAGTGCGATGCGCATATTAACGCGGCGCGGCGTCACGGAAGAACAGCGTTATAAGAGCGTTCTAAACACTACTATAACACACGACCGATTTTGCTGTGAATTTACTTACTTGTTAGTTCATAAGTACTTATAGGATACCACAATTTAACACGAAATAAACAATTCTTTGTTTTTTTCTTAAATAAATACCTTATTTATTTTTGTTGTGTTATTTTTGAGGCTGACATATCTCAAGCTCAAGCTAGTCTTTATGACTAGCTTGAGCTTTCTAGGTGCTGTTGGCTTTTTACTCTGTGGCTGCGCCGCGCGTTCTTCGTGCCAGCCTCGTAGCCGTTTAAATGAGTTATGCATTTGCGGCGTGCATTAGCGATAGAAAGTCTGATGCTCTTACCGTCTGGATGTTCAATCATTCGAGTTATGAATACCTACTACCTTCTCTTCGTTATAGTATTGATTCATGATGCATGATGTCACGTAGGATAATGAGACCTGAAGAACGAACGTAAATTTGCCTATTTTATCAGAACATTCACTGCGTTCATTTTTGTTCGTAAAACAAAAAAGATTATTGTGACGAAAAAAAAACTACAATTGAAATTGTATTTTTTTTTAATTGAAGTGCCTTTTTGATAAAAAAAACACTGAACACTGGGTTTATTCACGTATTATTTTGTTGGGTGAGTTTGTTCCGCGATCCGCCCGTTGCCGCTCCGTGAACTCGAAAATGTGAAGCGCCATGTTTGTAATCATCGTTTCCATTGAGCCACATCATTTCAATGTTGCGTTCTTAAATGACTCATATCTACCAAAATACATACTCAAACAGTGTTTAAAGTTTAATAGTAGAATGTAGGAGGTTACCTATTTACTCAAGAGCGTGTGGGTTGTGGTGAAATTGGGATGTCACTTCCCATAATGTCGAGGTTTCCGCTTGTCGCATTGATTGGTCTTTCCTTTTAAGCACGTTGACACATTTACTCTTATTCAATAAGGCACTTGAATGAGCAACGTATTTAATAATACTTCATTTTTTCTTTCTTTTCATTTGCTAATCTTCTGCATTTTTAAACGACTTAAAAAAGGAGGCTTTTTTATATGTTCCATAACTCTGTCATTTATAAATCTATTTGAAAAATCCTATTTTCATGTGAAAGGATATACTTGCCGATTAGTCCTATAGAAATTTCATAAAAATCGGATTGGTAGTTTGACTTTGAATCAAAAAAGCTGGAAAAAATCCATGTAAACTAAATTTCGTATTTTATATAATTAAGAATTCATTTTAGTTTTTAAAACGTTAAAATTATGTCTAAATACATTTCTTTATGATATTACTCTTACTAGGTATAAAATATGTTAATGCATTATGCGTTAGTGACTCTTTCAAAGTAATAACATCATCCATGTAAACAAAGATATACCTCGCGAAATCGCAATTGCATTTTGCTTTCCTATCTCGTCCCACCGATTACCTCAAACCATTGCTCATTGTAGTACAATGTCCATTACTATCATGCTGGCTTCGTGGTCGAAGACCTTCACCGTTTGTATCAATACCGCAGTCATTGAAGAAATAATTGTATCTACGTATAGTATCACTTGACGAAACACGTACACTAGATTTTGCAGATAATGTTTTATAAAGGGTATTAAAAAGGCAGTAGAGTTCAAAAACAGCTCATTTCCACTAAAAGATACATGTGATTTAGAAGATGCCCGTCTTTTGTCATATAGAATGTAAATCTGGAGAATAAAGCTCATTTTCCATTGGAAACTGATTAGAAGTGACACACGCCTGCCGCATTGCCAGTATCCGATGGACGAGGCGATAGCACTGCGTAATAAATTGGCCGCCGACGTCGATCCCCTGAATGCATTCACCGTTAACGAGTAATAGATAAAGGTTTGTATACAACGGTTTGCAAGAATTTACCAGGCATTACCTGTCTATGGGCATAAATTATTTTTATTTGAGAAATGATAGATTATTACAGGATTTATGTATTACCGAACGTAGAATTTAATTGTTACTCTGGTGCTTAATTTGTTACTGATAAGTTTTTTCTGTTTTCAATCCCATGCCTCATGCATTGTATTGTTTATACACATGTGATGCCATTACTCTTTTTTCATTATTATATCGATTGTATGTCGTCAATTGCACAAATAAATATAATTATTCGCAACAATCTACTGTTTTAAAAATAGTTTGCCGGCATTTCTAATTTCTATCAATCCTAAATCTACATAATTGACTTATAAGTGCCAATCATTTGCAGTTTAAAAGAAAGACCTAGCTCATCTTGTATTTAATGCTTTGTGCTTAATCGTTTCTTAAATAAGACTGTCAATTGCTGGTTTGATTGATGATGATAAGGCACAGAGGTGATACAATAATAAGACAGTTCGATATAATGAGAGGTAGTAAAAAAACTCAATTCGATACTTAATTTGAGAGGCTAAATAGTAACTACATTATAATGTTCGTAGATGCATTTATAACATATAAAGTAGGTAGGTTGTAATGGTAAAATAGTTAGTTGATAACCATAACCAGGATAATTGATGATATAATTTTTACAGACTCAGATTCCCATTCGCGTAAAATTCCTATAAGATATCCGGTAATAAAAATGAACATAACAGTAATATTTACGACCACCCTATAATAAATCGAAACGTGTACGAAAGGTCTTTAACAAGATATCAAAATAAATTATTCTGCGAGACCTTTAGTAGAGAAATTCTGTAATATAAAGTACCGAACATCTGGACCCTTCAATTTCGCTTTGCTTTCACTGACTTATCGCATAAAGTTGTATCTAAATAGGTATCTATGACTTCAGATAGGTATTTGTGAGGGTTTGGAGTTTCATAACCTAGATAACCATGATATTCCAAACCCTTACAACTTTTTGTTTTTATGGGAATTATAGATCTCATTAATGATATTTATTTGCCTACAAACACTTTAAATGTTATTTAGATATCCACGCCGTCTTGAATCACATTTCGTTTTAGATTTTTATTTCGATTGCTCGATACTATGTTTTTACATCGATCATTAGTTGACCCATCTAAAGCAATCAGCCTCAATGTACAAAAACTACCGGTCAGTTACCTGTCAGTGTCGTAAGCTCTACAAATAGGGTCTATTTCAACATACATACATGCAGCTAGTAAGCAATCTTATCTCAAACTTTGATGTTATATTTCCTGTGCTTATCTTAGCTACTTTATTGGTTCGTTTTTGGGTCATGTTCTAACATGACCAGTGAATCGATAAAGGAACTTTAAAGTTTATAACCCTTTTAGTCATGAGCAGTAATTTCTTATACCTACCTTGCAACTGTAGGCGCTTAGCATTTTCTGCCAATGAAGAATTCTTGTTTATTAGCCTTTAACTATCATAATATCATACTCTAATTTACGATTATCATCTACTGAGATTGTGTTAATTTGTAATTTATGGTATTTATACTCTACAATAACATTATTTTGTTAAGCTCAATACATAATTGAGCTCTTTACACAGACTATATTATGTTTTATTTTATTACCAGATGTTTTTATCATTGCGATATTTGCGGTATAGTCTGGTTTACAACACTTGTCGTTTATTATTTTTAAACAATATAATGTACTATACATACTTTGCATTGTAGCTATTAACTCATAAAACAACGTAGATAAAATTGCATCGACAGTCATCGCTAGACTTTCTATTCCAATTAAACCTGCCTTCAAGTATTGATCTGAAGTCGTAAATAGGTATTCTGAAAAGATAGCTCTTTCTAATTAAGATACTGGAGCTTTTATTGCAGAAATAACAACAGAGTCCTTATAGAATACCTGCATAGTTAATAAAACTTTCGTTATTTTCGATACAATAATAATTAAAATTCTTACCACAGATGCTTTCACTGATAAGCGAGCAAGTGGCAAAGTTACATCATCGACACGGATTTGATAAAACTTTTTTCGGTAAATAATGCAAAAATAAAAGCTGAAATATTTTTATCTTTAGCTCATTTTTCTCTGTCCATGGAATCAGTTTTTGATGAAATAGCTATCAACTAAATTTACACATAAAAATTAACATGTTCTATCGCTACTATATTTTTAGATATTTCAAATACAGGCCATAATTGTGTGCAAAATAAATTATATTGCGCTATAAACAAAACGGTTCTAATAAAATCAATGGGAATGAAATTGTGACACATAGATTATATATAGATTAGATGATAAGTAAACACAATCAACGTACGCTATTAAACCAGTAGAATAGAATTGAAAACAAAATTAAATTGAAGCATGTATGAGAGTATGGCTATCCTAATTTTAATTGATAAAAGCGAAACGAAATGAAAATAAATAAGGATGCTAATCTAACGGCATGGTTGATCCCGAAATTCTTTGACGGTCATTATTCCCTTTTAAGTAAACTCGTCTTCAAAACGTGCTCAAAATGAAGAATCAGAGGTTTAATTCAAAAAAGGCTGAATTCAAAATAACTACCGTATAATTCATGAGGCATTCATATCCATATAGGGATGAGCTGGAAAGTGATCCCGAATCCGAGCCTCCGAGCCTTGCACCACTGGTTACCGAAAATGGCATACAATCCATTCTGATCCAGTTTCTAACCGGCAGAACGTAAAACAACATCCATTTTGTAAGTTTCCATGAATAATAACAATTGGATGTTATTGCAGGGGTTTCCAATGGGCTCCTTTACAGCCCACATAGATACAAGACAAAACAGTTAAGATCATTGGAATCTGTTGCTATTATTTATGTTATGTGAATTGATTTTATGAATATTTCGCTGACCTAAGTTCATTGATGACTAAATTGTTGTGCTTCGTAGAACACTACTAACACAATATTGTTTACATTTACATGTTACATAACACTTCGATAAGTGCGTTAAAACGATTTCTAATAATACATTCCTCTTGAACAGTCAATTGTAGTTTACTCATTATATTTCGATGTCTTCATTTTTATTTAATTGTTTTTCAAAATTCCAAACGAACTTAATTTTCTAGGATCTGTCATCTGCTAAATAATGTATGTATACGTATTATTTTTACTAGCAATTTTGTTTACCTGTAAAAAATATATGTTTTGCATGACATAATTTATAGCTAACATCGTATCAACATCTGTAAGTATTTCTAAAAGCTATATTCAAAGGTCTTGTAATTACAATAATTTATGCAAACATATAATTTACCCATTCAAACAACTTAGAGAAGCAATTTTTATCTGAAAATAATAAAATCTCCTTATAATATTAAAGCTGTGCTTACTCAGGTAATAAATAAAGATACACGTACGTCTTAAAATCATCCACGGTTCTTTATATCCTAGCCTTATTGAAATTCAAACTAGACTTTGAACAGAAGCCAAGTAAGTTGTTGCTAGTTCATTTCACTTCTGTTATTATTTAGTGCAAGGTTATATAAATTACACGAACAAGAGCGTCTGCTCTTGTGAGTATAAGTTGTTATAAACTACTAACGGTTAGTTTCTTCTTTGTTAATGACATGTGTCATATAATGACAAGTGTTTAGATTGTTTATAGTAAGACGTCACAAAGTCGTATGTTGTCGTTTGTTATTTTATAAAAATGGGTGTCGGTTTATAAACTTATTATACGGATTATTTTTGCTCGAATCACAAAGAAATACAAGTTTAATTCCAATTATTCACAACCGAGTCAATAACTCTAGCTTTATTTGAATAAAATCAACAAAATTACAAATAAAACCAGAAATAATTCGGGAAAATTAAAAGTATAAGAGCGCAATGTTTACTACGCAAAACGGCCAAAAATAATCCACTTATAATTATTAGACATTTATTTGGCATAATTTCAAATGTTGATTTATTGAACTTTTCACTTATTGTTTATGCTAAATATTGTTCTGTTGCTTGCTCTCTTTTTTGAAGTTCTTAGACAACATATTTGATAAAATGTTTAATTATCATAATTTACAATATCTTGAATACATTATGGAACAATTATATTAATGAGGTATGTTTTTTTTAGATCTGTTATTTTTATCTACAGAATAAATTGATAAACAATTAAAAACTAACATTAAGTATCTTATACAAAACAAACTAAAACTATAAAGTACGAACAACTTACCTTACTTAATATAATGTCATTTTACCGAATCAAAGATTTATGTGAGTTACTTACAATAAACAACAAGCCAGCTGAAACTAAAATACTAAAACTAAAATAAGATCTAAATAAAGCACCTTACAACGGTATAAGGTCGCACAACAATAGGTACTAGAAATTAAACTACTAACAATAAATAAAACCACTATTGATAAATAATTTAGTTGAAATCTAATACATATCGAAAGACAAGTAGCTGCGAATATAATTTAACAGGACAGGCTACTCGTTGTTCTAATCTAGATTAAGTTAAGGCAAGTAGTACAGATTCTATTGCAGTTAAAAGAGTTGAGTAGTAAATAGCACCAGTAAAATATAAATATTAATAGATGTGTCAATGAGAGATGATGAGACTAACTGTTAGTCTTCAATTAGACTCAAAAGTATATCAAAAATAATGTGGCCTGAAAATATTTGTATTAGACACTAGATGTCCGCGCGCAGCTTCGCCTGCGTTGAAGATTTTTCTCGGTACAAACCAATTTTCCCGGGATAAAACGTAGCCTATGTCACCCGGGGAAGGTGTAGCTTTCGAATGGTAAAATAATTTTTACCAAATCGGTCCAGTAGTTTCAGAGCCTATTCAATACATACAAACAAACAATCAAATCTTTCCTCTTAATAATATAATATAATAATAATAATATAATATTATGTATTGTATTTGTCTACTTAAAATATTGTATTAATAAAATTATTAGTTAAGTATTATTACGGTTATAATTTATTAATTTGTTCCAAGATCAAGATGTCTTAAAATCATCACAAATCCTGGTGTGTACTGTTAATATAAATCATAGCCTTAATAATATAACGTAGAGGATTATTGATGCAGAATTATTAAAACCAGTTGAAGTAACAATTTATACGATTACTAGAATTCCATTAGAGCAGCCATGTATCAATCAGACGCTGTCAGTTTAAGGAAAACCGACTAAAATGAGACACAACCACCGCACCTGCACAAAAAGCACCACACCTTAGAGCACCGCAGCAGAAGTTTAATGGCGAAAGATTTTAACAGGCTAAGAAAGCTTACACAAGAAACACAAGCACATAATCCTTTCATCATGCAGAATCTTCACCATCCACGCTACCTCGGAGATGCCCATAGCTCTAGCAATCGTGACTAAAGAAATGAAAATGCAATTACAAATAACTCATTCGTAGAAAGTAACTTTGCACCGGTCCGCGATCTAAGTACCTATATATCTGTTACTTCGAGGAATGAAACTCCCACTTTCCCACATTTACCCGCAGATACCCCATTGTATGGAAATCGGATCATGCCGTCTTGTTGATATTTCACTTCGCCTTTGTATCGTTTATAGGTGCAAATTCGTTGCAAAGTGAAAGACGCTAAAACGACGCTATTTAGATCAAACTGTTCGAATTGTTTTCAAAATATACAAAGCTATCAACCAACAATCTTTAGATAACTCGACTGATCCAAATTACCATCAAATAAATGAACTCTTTACTATGTAGTTATATACTTAGATAATTATCATTATCTTACTTGTTATATCGATCAACGTTTTTTTTTGCTCTGAATTTAGTAAATATGTGCTTAGATCGTTTATCTGCTTTTATTTATAATGAAACTCTGTATTGTACGTTGATATTTAGACTGAGTCGAAAGGACATTAATCGTGAATAATAAGGTGGCAGCCAGTGTCACTATCCATCAAACGATTATTCAAACGATCCTTGGATAGCTCAACTGTTATCCAGTATTTTATAGTATTGTATATAAGTAAAAGTCAAAGATATGTTATTCGATACAATCACAAGGATCACTTTGAAACGTCTTACATACTAGGTGAATGTTATTAGGCGCCAATTCGTCCTAACCCAAGCCCGAGAAGAACAGGCAATACACTCGCCCTAACCCTAGCGTTTTTTTTACATGATCTATCTTATAAAAAACTAATACAAGAGAGTTTTTACTCTTCAAATGTGACGGTTAATTGTCTGAGGGCATTATTCTGTATATTTCTGTAATTATTTAGTTTACTTGGATCTTGGTCTTGTGTCAACTGTGCAAATTTTCGATTTTAAAAGTAGGTTTACAACCCTGAGAGAAACCTTTGCATTTAGTTACAAACCGCAAACCTTAAAACCTTCTAGATAAGTCAGTATTACCACAATATAAATAGCATCCTCTAACAGCTTGAAGTCACGTTCCTATTCCGAGAAATATTACAACAATAACCAACTCAGCATTCAACACAATCTCAAATATATAGCTAAGCGTCGATCTTTATTCAGTTTCACAAATAGAAAACACTGCAGAACAAAATATTGTAACTGTAGAACCGCAAAGTAATGCTTATAGCTTTACATAAAGTCGAGAGTATGGTTTTGCATTGAATCCTACAGCTTTCTAATTTGAAAAGCAACTGGTGCAATATGTTTAGACTTGCTCTGAGCTTTAACAGCCAAATAAAAATAATTATTTTAAGAAAATTTGTTACAAAATTGTAAATGTCTGCTAGACATAATTTACTACGCAAATAAACTTGGAGAACACTTCTCTAAACAGGTTTTTGGAACTAATTCTGGTAGTTCACTGTGTTGATTGTCAGTTTAAATCAGTCGTTCATTGGTGAGAAAGAACTTACAGTTTGTATGATGTCCAATTCAAGCGTATGAGACTCCTTGTGACTGATTTTCTTTCATCATCATTGGTCTTAGTTCATCTGCTCACGATGATTTAAGTGGCGTCATTCAAGTTACAGAGCAGTTGTTTGTAATTGAAAACTTTCGTTCATGGATCCACTCCAGCAAGCTGAGGTGGTTGAAGTTTCCTCTCCACTGACGCCACTCTGCCTGGGATTCTGTTTGATAGGCCTTCCCTGGTACCCACACTAACCTCTCGACCTTGCCAATAGAACCCGCAGGAAAGACGAGTCAGTACATGCGGTGTCGGTTCGGTTGCAGGTGCATAACGGCTGACACCGAGCCGGGTTTGCTTAAAGTTTTCCTTCTATGTTGCTAGCTCTTCTGTTAGTCAGCAGGCGGACTAACTCCCAATAATTTGAAGACTATCACAGTCGTCTCCATCATCAGTCTCCAAGCAGCACTCTTCTGGGATCAATTCCACGTAGAAATCCTCACTGGAAGTCTTATTCAGTTCAGCTTTTTGTCTTTATATCCTTTAATATTAAGGAATAATACTACTGGGCCGGCAAATAAGCTGGAGACCCATCTCATGATATGTGGTTACCTATAGGCGCTTGTCGTGCCAGAATGTCTTGCTCCTTTACATTTGTTTCATCCAATAAACATTGAAATCGTTCGATAGACCCACAGTCTGCTCTATATAGAGGTCAACCGTCAACCCGTGTAGTTTTTATTAATATTCTTACACCTACAATCGACTCACAATTTATTCTCTGCTATGATGTCAGTTTGTAAACATTTCTGATAACGTAATGCCAGGAGTCTGTATTGGTATTAACATAATATCGATAACACTTGGCTTTCGTGAATATTCAGTTCATTAGAAGCTTTTATAGTATAAAAACAAGCTTAATGTTAAGACTAAATTATTTTATACAAGATTTCCTTTTTCCTTTTCAGATATTTGTTTTATACTGATATAATTTATTTAGATTTATAACTATCTACTTCTCATAAAAAAATTGGTTGTCTGTAAAGTCGGTTTACGGACGATAGTATAACGTGACAACGTCATATGCGCTCTCGCTACGATCGTAACGTTACAATAAGCGTAACGGCACAATGTGCATAACGGGGTAATGAGCGTAACGGAACAATGAGTCATCCTTTTTAAAAGGATAAATAATGCTTACTCGTAGATACTCGTCGAATACAAAGATACATAAATATGATCTCAAGATATTATGATAGAACATAAATATTAATCTAAACTAGTTGTTTGTTCAAGTTACTTTCATCCCAATATGTAAACAACACAATTTTCATAAAATATGGTTTGTTACAGGTATGTTCAGACTTTTTCTATACTCTTCTGGAAACCCCAACGGATCAGCCAATGACAGTCATACCTGCAGAGTATCTGCAGTCAAGTATCTGCAGATTTGCAACTGGACGGCTGAATAGGTAAGTGCCTATTACGACAAGACTTATAAATTACAATCATTATAGTAGCGAAACCAATCAAAAGGTTAAATTAAAGGGCTTTCAAGTGCTAACGATTGCAAACGTGATTGACACCTACTTATTTTTAGATAGGTGGACAGTAAATAAAAAAATTATAAGAACCTATAACAACAAATCTAAGAAAATAAATAAATAATCCCGGACATTTCACACAGCATGATCTGGCCCCAAAGAAAGCAGAGCTTTTGTTATGGGTACCACATGACTGATATACTAGAAATTATACATAGAAACAAATACTTGCAGATCATACAAACATTTGACCTGGGAATCGAACCCGCAACCTTCTGCGGTAAAGTAAAAATTGTCCCAAGCATTACAACTGTTCGGGCTTACACCAAACAGCAATTGTCAATTTTTATCATACAAGCAAATATGCACAATTGCCTAAGCATACCAGTGCGTTACCACCTGACCTGGCACCGCGTTACTCAACCATCTCACCCTACATTTTAAACCATTTAAAATATTAATTTCTGTTTAATATATTTTCCTGACCATTCCATGTACCTCCATGTACCTGTATAAAGTTCGATAAAATACACAATTGTCTACAGTGATATTTGGTCTTCTAATTTCATCTCCGGGATTTGTTTCACTAAGTGAAGTAAAAAGTTCTTTTTTTTATTTAACCCCCTTTCCTATAATAACTAAATTAGCTAACGTGGCACTAAAGTATGCTCAGTCCTTGTCAATTAATTAGCTAGTGTGTTTATAAGATTTATAAGATGTCCCTAAATCGATACAAGAGACCTGATTTTTAACCGACTTCAAAAAAGGAGGAGGTTCCCAGTTTGGTTGTATCTTTATTTGCTCAAATGTCATTCAATGAAGTCGGTTTTCTTTTTAGTTTTTAATACGTAATTATTTTAATCCAATTTTATATAAACATTTTCAAAGTAATGTTACTTCATTATAAATACAGGGTGGAATTTTGTAATGCCACCTGAAGGGAAAGTACTTTTAATTCTATAGATTTATCAAGTTTATATCAAGTTTGTTAGAGAGATTTCATCCTTATAATTGATCCTAACGATCAATGCAATAAAAGTACAGGGTGTAATTTTTACAGATTTTAGTCGGTTCGATTACTGGGTGTGGCAAGCGAATCGTAAATCTTTGAATGCAGATTTCTTTCTATTAAAAAATAAAGGAATGTTTCCTTTGAGTAAAATTTTCTATTTACAGTATTAAGAGTACTTTCCCTTCAGGTGGCATTACAAAATTCCACCCTGTATACCTAACTAGCTGTTGCTCACGACTTGGTCCACATATTTGAATGGAGTTGTAGCTTAAATCCTTCCCTAGGATGCAATTTATCTCCTTACCAATTTTTATTGATAAGTTTCAAACCAATCACACCCACCACCCATTAAAAAGTTTCCATACAAACTTTGACACTCCATTTTACCCCTTTGTTAGAGTTATTTTGAAAAATCCTGAAACACGTCCACTTATTTTGCATTTTAATTATTCATATCAAGTTTCAAGTAAATCGCACCACGCGTTAATAAGTTTCATATATTCGTTTTCACCCCTTTTTACCCTTAAGCGTTCTTAAGCGTTGAATTACAAAAAATCCCGTCTCAGTGGGTGGTTTCGCTATAAAAGAAAGCTACCTTCAAAATTTCAGCTTTCTAGCTTCAGCTGTTTCGGCTCGGCGATGATGAATCAGTCAGTCAGTCAGGTTAGGCTCTTTTATAAGTATAGATGACATAAAATCAAATGCCCTCAATGAATGAAATTTTATTATCAGACCATTAACACATGACATAAAATGCTATCGTAGTGCAAATAAAATTGTCAGCCAACTTGTCTATAAATGTTAAGCGTATGAATCAACGACTTTAGTTAGAAGATTAATCTTCACAGATTTTGTATAAGTTTATTGAAATAAATTCATAAATTGTAATATTACAAGTAAAATTTTATTTAATAGCCTAAACGTGACTTTGATAATGGATAGATATTACTTAGGGCACGGCGTAAAACTTAAGTTTAGTAATAATTATTGACTTATTAGGGGAATTAATCCGAGTACCGCACGCGGGCTACGTAATTAGTTATAATGACTGTAATAAACTATCTATTTGAAAATAATTTCCTATTACGAGTGAGACTGAACAGTCTATATAGGTTTAGCCCGCCCGTACCCTAAGAGCAGCAGGCTTATTACATAAAACCAGCAGTTGCGACAGCAAGATCAGTTAAATCAGAAATCAAGTCAACTAATGTGTATCAGTAAAGTTATAGCAAATTCAATAGAACTAGTATCCACGTTATTCTTTATGACATAAGAATTATATATCTTTTTGAATTTTCGAAATCGTACCAGTACGTATTCGAAGATATTAAGTAATAAACATTATGCCCTACCAACCCGTAAAATCAATGTACGCGGGTGCGTGTGACGTCACTGGGACGGTCCGAGCGCAGCCGGCCCTCTTACTTCACGATCCGATAACTGGCGGCGACCGTCCCTGTGACGTCACAGCGAACGCGGCGGAACTTCGCTAGTCATTTAGTCATAACTTCGTAAATTTTTGTCGTAATACAAAAATGTTTGCACTCTATGTTAAGGATTTCTTAGCTCTATAAATCTGCACTCTCAACTAAAAACCTTACGGTTTTAAACCCTTATCTCTAAGATAGCCGCTACCAAACCTGTCAACAACCAACAGATAAAAGTGCGATCATAATTAATGATTAAACAAACTTACCTGTAAGAGATGTTCTATCATAATTATAAAAAGCTTTGTCCGAAGGGATTCCAATAATAGCTATCGCCTTGTGGTGCGCCAGTCACATTTGAGGGTAGATACACAATAAAAAGTGCGCTTAAGACAGAGATATGGAGATAACAGAAACGTATAAAAAGTGTATTTGACAGCAGTGATTGCGCAATTTATGCCGATCGCTAGTTGTCGTGAGTTTCCTAATAGGATGCCGGTTGTTTAATTCGTTGTCAAATTAATCAATAGGTAACATTTTTATAGTAACATTAAATAGGTCTTGTTTAAAATGAAAATTGAGAGTTTTTCGAGTCAACTTTATTATTTTGATAAATATATGATTTTAAACACTGGAGATCATGATACTAGCATCAATAACAACCAGGTGATAGATTTTTGGCTCGGTTTAAACCTTAGTCTGCATTCCTAGTACCAAGTCATCCACGTAGTCGTATCGTTAAAACCGGTTCAAGACTTGCATCCACTGGTCTAGAACTAAGTCTCGCCTGAGTGCGCGAACATCTTTAGCTCCATAGCTCCATCGTATCAAGATCCTTCATCCGCCAAACTAAATTACACTTATGAGTGTATTATGTCCCAAATATGGTCACGGCCAAATCTTATGCGTAGGCGCATATGATACAAAAACAAAGGTATAAACATAAACACAGATAGTATCAACAAAACGAAACGGCCGTATTGAGAACGGAAAGCATACAGTGGCCGAAAATTTGCTCCCACGCATTTATTTTGGGTTAAAATGAATGAACTTATGATAAGAAGAATGTGATTCAACAAGGTCCAGCGCCAAAGATGGAAAGGTGTTAATGGTATCCAACAAAATGACATCACTGCACTGCAATTCAGACATATTTTTGGTGCTGAAATTTTTGTAATTTCGTACTTAATTTCAATGAAAAAATTCGGCGTTTAAGCTATGACAGTAATCCTCTCTTTGTCTTACATGTAATTAACATTACATTAATACCTGTAGGTATTTACAAACTTTTTCGTAAAAATGTGGTACAAATAATGTGGTAAAATAAAATATATATATAAATAATGTTGGATATTTCACACAGCATCATCTGGCCCACAGAGCTTGTGTTATGGGTACCACATGACTGATGTACTACTTATTTGCTATTATTTTTAAATACTTACATATTATACTTAGAAACACCCAGATTCGAGACAATTACTTGTAGAGCATACAAACATTTGTCCCGCGGCGGGAATCTAACCCACAACCTTCTCAGCTGGGTCTTGGCCAAGTGCGCCTCAGAGGTCGAAATGATAGTTAATATGCGCCTCAAGAGGCTCTTTTCATGCATTTAACACATGTCTTTATTTAGTTCTACGATATACCGGTTCGTCACTAAGTAACACATAACCCAATAAAATTTGAGAAAAACTATTACACTCTCTATCCTAAACTCACACATTTAGTATGCTTTGTCTTTTTCATTCTAATATAAATAAACAAGCGTAGATCATTGAGGATAATAGGTGAGCTGCTAAACGCTGAGACTTTGTTCCAAAGTCTCGAGCACCGCCGTAAAGTTGCTTTGCTTTTGTTTTTTTTAGGATACATTTCGTAGAATGCGCCCAGGAATTACATGATATAATTCCACCATCTCCTTTTCACAACAGGACAAGCAGACGTACCGCTCAATACCATCCATACCTTGTCAGTCTACCACCCTTATGAACAAAGCGCTTTGCTTCCACATTTATAACGCGTACAGCCAAGAATTGGAATGCTTTGCCGTCGTCTGTATTTCCTGAAACCTATAATCTGTGTCTTATATTAAATCTTAATGTCTCGAGTTAATAGAATGTTTCGTAGACCTGCGTGCCCCATCGTCGGCCACATCTACGCTCACATGGTCGCTCAACATCAGACGAGATCGTGGTCTAACGTAGGTCTCGATGATAAAAAAAACAACACATTACCTAATGAGTGATTATAAAATAGGCCCCTAATTTATAAGAGCTATGTTACTTCTAAAAATGACACAAAAAATCTGTTTTATTTTTTAGCAATGATGCTTTATATATGTAGGTATACTGATACTTGACAGATAGTATCGTCAAAAATATCACTACGGATATATCCGTAAACGATTGACCGGACAATGTGGAGCAACTAAAATTCAATGGCGAATTTCGTCACCGTTTTCGCAGACACCTCGGCGTATTTCTACACAAGTCAAGTTTCATTGATAGCGCAGGTGGGTGGACTTGTCCGCCATTCATGAGTTGGGCAACACTAGCCCACGCAGTAACGGTGTATACTAAACAACTACTAAATTATCCGGTAATTAATATGAAAACCGTAAATACGGAACTGTGGAATCGGTCAATAATCTAGTGATGTTTTTTCTTACGATTTGTTGACTAATTGGGTCATATTGTGTACATTATATAAAAATAAAATTACGCTTGTTTCCCGATGGCATAGGCAGAGACTACAGGTCCCCACTTGCTAATATCCTGACATACGTATATTGGTGCATTTACTTTCATCACGTTCCTCATACATCGCGTCCATACACATATAAAAACAATTTTAGAAAATAAAAAACCGAGTGAGCTTTATGACAGTCGCATATGACGTGTATATGAGCATATGACCTCTGACATCTCGCCTTGATAATAGGCAACATAATATTTATCCTAAATTTGTTTATAACGGCGTTTATACAACCAACTACCACAACAACAACGCGCGCTCATTGGTTAAATCAAAGAGCGCGCGTTTCCCTGGCTTCCCTTTTCAATTACTCCCACAGATTGCAGAAAAGCGAGAGGAAAGATGTTACACTTATTACAAAAAAATCTTAAAGTTATCCTTTAGTAACTTGTCCTTTAGTAAATTGTAGTAACTTGTCCTTTAGTAACTTTAGTTGTTCTTTAGTAACTTGTACTTTAGTAAACCTTGTCTTCTTTAGTAACTTTATCAAAACTTGAAATATGATCATAAGTTCTGATATTCTTCATCTCAAAACTGACGACGTCAGCCATGAACATCTACTCCCTGTTAATGATCATGACAAAGAAGATCTTAAAGTCTGTCAGGTAGAAAATTAACTTGCAAAGCATCTTACGCGCAATATTTTACGAATGTCAATCCGAGCCGAAAAAACAGCATTCACTTGTCACATCGTTTTAAATTCTCCATTCGCCCACGCGGTGTAAGCAAACTGACACTTGGCGCCATTACGGATGATTACTGACGAATAATTGTGATCGCGTCCGATGATACGGAACTAGTTGTTGTCCGATGTTGTATTTACAGGACATTTCATTTGACGCACTTTGACATTATACGATGTGTATTGTGTTGTAAAGTGTGTTGATAGTTGAGACATTGGCCCTGATAAACAACATTTCGTAAAAACAACTTATTTTATTTGCAACAAAAACTGACCAAGAATGACTTTTTAAATTAAACTTCTTAAATTTACAAAATTGATTTGTGATTTACGTGTTTTATCGCATTTTAGTCATCATGTAGCTAAAACTGCAAAATCAGTTCAATAAATGCATTGCCATTCATATTCAATGCCGCCAGTGACTTGGGAACGCTGCCCTCTGGCAGTGATCTGGATCAGTTGAGCTATCTATACATCGGCCCTTAGATACTTCAACAGTTTCACATGTGTTTGTACCCCGAATCCCGAATTGAATACCTCCTTTTTTAAAAGTCGAATAAAAACAGGTCGGTCTCTTTTACACATTATTAATTCAAAGTGAAAATAGGCACACAATAATTAATGCTTATTAACAATCACTACATTCTTATCTTTCTTACATACATTATCAACGTATTAACCGATTTTTTTTATATCTCGAACCACTTACCCTCACACTTCCTAATAGAAAACCCTGCTCTTTTTATTTCTAGGCAATGATTATCTATTAGACAAGGATGGAGTGCTAATGGGGGTAATTATGAGTAGTTTACACGAACGGGACAGCACCATTATGTCTTGCCTTCACGCGGAAGGGTTTTTATCACAACTTGTAAATTATACCAAGCTTGTTCTAAGTGATCTACAATCTATATTGTCAACACAAGCAATCTAGATCGTACAAGTGACAGACAGAGCTTCTTCTTCTTCCTTGTTAGTGGCATGTGTCATAATAATGACAATGTTGCCAGTGTCAAGTGTTTATATTGTTTATGGTATGCCACAAAGTCGTATCTTGTTGTTCGTCATTTGTTATATTATAATAAAATGGTGCCTTTCATATCAAATACCTACGGATTATTTTTGCTCGAATCACAAAAAAGCACCAAGCTTTATTTGAATTATTCACACCCGAGTCAATAACTCTAGCTCTATTTAAGTAAAAACATCAAAATGACTAAAATTAAATTAAAATTAAACCGGATATAACTCGAGAAAAATAAATAATATGAGTATATAAATAAATAATATAAGAGCGCAATGTTATGCTCTAACAAATATAATCCAGACAGTGCTTTTGCATTACTTCTTTTTTGTCATCTGTCAAAATTGACATTTAAGGGCACGTGTCATAATGATGTAAATTTTGCTAATGTTAAGTGGTTAGATTATATAGTCGGCACAAAATCGTATAGTTGTCGTTCTTCATACATAACAGAAATACAAAACTTTTATTTCAATTATTCACACCCTAGTCATTAACTCCAGCTCTATTTGAAAAAAATACAGTAAAATTCGAAATAACTTAAAAAAAAAAATTTAATTTAGCGCAATGTTTGCTTTGTAAGTCGGTCAAACAAAATCATTGTCATTTCAATTTTCCCTTGATAGATTCATTTTACCGACAAGATCCGTCTTTGTGATATTACTTTACCAAATTATTCATTTGACACTGACAGAGTTGCCATTGTGGTGAAGACTAACGCCTTTCAATGAAAAGGAAATGAATCCATCTTGTCAATCTTAACTGCCTAAAGTCCAAAAAGTTGTAATTATAAGCTAATTGAGTTCATTCTTATCATGAATGAACCAAAATCGAATGTTGCAATTTACAACACACCTATTCTGATAATCAAGTATCGGGCAAAAACGAAACCGTTGCGACATAGCCGTCTTGTTTAAAATGTCAATCGTTATTTAACTGTCACCGTTCACGATTATTAAAAAGCTTATGAACGCGACATCGAATTAAGGGCAGCGGTTTTGATTATCCATTACTTTTATATTGGACTTTAATTTAAGTGGAACAAAGGCACACTCAAAATGTTACTTTTTAATTAAAAAAATAAGAAATAATTATCCAGGGGCACGCAATTCTTAAGCCGCGTTTCCTACGCGTGTTAATGAGTACAATATTACTTGATCATTATGATAACAATCTCAATAACCTTACTCGTTAAGTTTTCCAATGCCCTACCAAAAGCACACCTCACTATCCTATCGTTCAATACCCCAATTCCGAGCAGCGTCAAAAGCATTAAAGTATATAGTTTAATCGCAGTTGAGCTTTAAACACCTATAATTGGACGACCGAAGTCCGGACAGCACCAATATCGGTGCATGACATATCATGTTGCTACAAGTGGGTCAGTGCAATAAGAAAGTAACTGAATCTATACTTCTATAGTATTGGAGTTACGTAAAGTACTCTTTTTGAATACGAGGGTTGTCAGTTGATGACGGCTGAAAGCAATGTCTTGTAAACTAAGTGGCCGATAGCAAAGTGATTATGAAATACATACATAATTGAGATGTCGTTTTGGAAGGATCCGTTTCAATTGTTGAATTCAGGTTGAAAGAAAAAGTTGATTTTTAAAATGGTTTTCGATTAAGGTACATAAGTAGGTACATTACACGTTGTTTTTTGCAAACAAACATTTATTTTGTAAAAACAGTATTCCATTAATAAAACTATAGCTCATTCACATACACTAAACGGTACCAATAACGGCATCTTTAACCGCAAAAACGGAACAGTAAAGGATTAAGTTATCTGTTAGTCGTAACAAAGGCACATTGGCCAGGGACCCGAGGGACCGTAGACAATGGGGCGCCTTAACTGATCGCTGATAGATGCAGAAACGTTTCAATGAGGTCACGCTTTACAGAATACGGATTAATAAGCAACTGTTGCTTATAATATTTTATAAAGTTAAAAAAATATACAACAATTTGCATAAATTGTAAAAACCACACTTTAACAAATGTTTAGTCTATAACTAGGATTATGAAGTAACCAAATAATAAAGCTGGGTTTTTTACTCATATTCAAGTCAACAAATGTTTAACAACAAAATATCAAAATTTGTCGAGTTTTTTTTTACAGTAGTTTATTGATACCTTTTGATGAGGTTCTAAACTTATTATATATATTACTTATTTATGTGTAACTATTAATTAGTTATCTAATTTTTTTATATATTACTGTACAGTTTTTTTTTTATATTCGAGTGTTTAGAAAAAATGATTTAAGTTTCCGTAAATTTATGGGTCGACCTTTGAAGAACTATATATTTATTTATTCCAACATCTTTATTATTTTTTATGACACTAGCATTATACAGACATTGACAGAATTGTGACAAATCAAGTCGCAGATGTTTTAAAATAAGAAGGAAAGTAAATTTAGATTCTAAACAACGATTAAAATATATAATAATGTGTTGGGTATTTTGACCATTGTTTAAGGTATGACTAAAGTTCAAAATCCTCAAAATATACAACCAATAAGCAAACCAATTATAAACATTTAATGAAACAAATGATCATTTTTAACAAATGCACATTCAGATATCAAACGCGGCGCGATGGTTAAAATCCGCATGCCAGTAAATAAACCCTTAACCTAAATGGCTCCTTTCAAACAATGTGCTGAGTAAAGGTTTTACTACGACTTTTATCTGAAAATCTTAATGAATTAACTATACCTTATCTTAATACTAGCCTTTGCGTTTTATCGTAGCGTTTTATTGAGCTGATAAACGTGTGTGGTCCACATAAAATACGAGAATAGACGCAATTTCGACATCAGGCTAAATGGCCAGGAGATAATAGAGGCGCCGTACGCAATAAAAAAACATAATTGTAAAATGACCTATTTTTAATGTTTTTGTAGGATGATAGCAGCATTGCTGGCGAAAGACACTTATTTAATAATTGCTAAGAAATAAAAGGAGGTAAAAAGAGCCCATCGCCCATTTTTAATTATTTCACGGCGTATGGTAGAACCACGTAACCCAAGAGTTCGTTTCTAATGACCCAACGTATCAGCATTGCCATTCAACGTGTATTGGAGACGCTGTCTTATGACAGGGATCTGGATCTGTTGAGCTATCTATAAACCGTTTTAAGCTCAATAGCTCAACTATTGACGACCTCTGTGGCGCAGGCAGAATTACGTCAGTGGAGAGGAAACTTCACCTACCTCTGCTTGCTGGAGTGGATCCATGAACGAAAGTTTTCAATTACAATTAACTGCTCTGTAATTACTGATGCCACCTAAATCATCTTCAACAGATCAACGAAGGCCAATGATGATGATATTATTTTGTATATGTCTGTAATTAATTTTATTATTACGCTTTCTATAAATAAAATGTTTCTCTACTACTTTTATGATTATACTCTCCTATTTATGAACACAAAAATACGAGGCTTCCAAAAAAAGGTTGTAGGTGGTTTTTTATATCTCTTCAGTAGCCTTCAAAGAAACCATTAATTTAGCAAACAGCAGTCGTTCTCGCATGTTTTATATTTTCACCATCATCCTTACATGGTAAGTGTCATAAAAAACGGTAGCCATCTGTGCAAACACCGTCAGTTGGTACTTGACTCCCTCAAATACGACCTAAAAACAAGCAAAGTTATGATATTATAGCATTGACATAAAGTTCAAATTTATACTTTAGAAGCTCTAAGATGGTTCGAGATAAAATAGTCTTAAATCTGAAAAGGATAGGGCTTAAAACTTGTGCGAAATCTGTTTGGCTGAATATCACACCGTAAAGTTAGTGCAAGCAATATTTAGGACAATGAACTATGTTAATGTTTGGCAATATGTTAGTCGTACATATGCTCAACTATTTGCATATCTGTCTTTATAGTGGTTGTGTAGTACTTGAGTTTTAATTATCCATGAAACCGTTTGTCAAAATAGTGATTGAATATTGACGAATTGCAAAATATCGAAGCTTCTAGAATCTTAAGGCTCAAATGATTTTGACGCGTATTCACAGCGCTCAAATCGCCATTTTTTTATCAGAAAACATTCAAATAAGTTCTGAAAACAGTATAACGGGTAATGTTTTAATAAGCTTAATTTCCGCCTAATAAAAACGACGTCAACTTTATGAGAAGATTAATTTTATATTTTAGACACCTTTTCATAATTAAATTATAAAACTAAAAACTACTTCATAAACAATTATTCTTTCAATTAACGAGCAGAATCACTAAATAGCGGTAAAGAAAAACATTTTTTTTCCATAAGTTAATTTGCTGACTTACCGTCTTAAAGCTAATCTCACTAAAAAGTAATTGAATCACTTTTAACAAATTGTGGTTATTTTTAATGTCATTTCGGTGATAATAAAATAAAATATTATATTGTACAATAATCATTGCTATGAGCTTCAAATTGTTGACTTTACAGTGGCTCTGCCTTCTACGTTGCATGATTTAAATTTTATTGTTGTGGTTTGATCTCCACCCTGGGCAAACACATGTGTGATGAACATAGATGTTTGTTCTGTCTGTTTGCTATATATTATCATAGTGTGTATTTACAAGTTTATAAGTATTTTATCAGTCTGGTCTTCACAGTACAAGCTTAGTTTACTCTGGGGCTAGATTTTGCTGAGGTAATTGACTAACACTATTTATTTATTATTAGTTAAAAATAATTGAAATTATTTTTAACTTAAAACATTCACTGATTAAAACATTCGCTCCCACGCTCGTGACCTTGGTTATCTAATACCTTTAAACGAGCAATTTTTGTATATATGTATCTTTATATATATAATTCTACTGTATGTGTATGTCACTCAATTCCTCCTAAACGGCTGGACCGATTTGAATGATTTTTTTTGTATGCGTTTGGGTGGCGCCCTGGATGGTTTAGGTTCACATATCAGCCCGGCAGATGGCGCTGCAGTCGGTACAATTAGATATTTTTTTTCTTTATAAACGTGCGGACGAAATCGCGAACGAGACAGCTAGTTTATATATATAATCTGAATCTCGGAAACGGCTCCAACGATTTTCATGAAATTTAGTATGCAGCGGGTTTCGTGGGCGATACATCGAATCTAGCTAGGTAAATTTTTTTAGAAAACGTCTTTTTATCCGTGTTATATACCGAACAAAGCTCGGTCACCCAGGTACTTAATTGATAATACGCGATAAATATCAGTAAACTACTAAAATAATATGAATGCTATGATATCCTGAAAATAATGAATATATTAAATATTTAAATAGACCAAAGGCATTATGCCTTTTCGACATTTCTGTAAAAAGTCTCAAAAATTTATCAATGGTTGGGCCATTTGTCAAGCACACGTTCTAAGCGTTAAAAATGTCCTTTATACATGTTTTTATTCACTAGTATCCTCATAAAAGGAAACAGCAGGCGCCCCTCAACACGTGGTAGACAGGAAGGAAGTATTAAATGAGTGTCAATGGATGGCGTTTGAAAGGTCAAATAATGTGCATCAAAGTTTATGAACTCTAGTGTTTTTAGCATTGTATAAACATTCATAATCAGAGTTTATAATGTTTTAATTAATTGTCAAATATTTTTGACATCAATGTACTAATCTAAAGATTTTTTTTACATGACAGCCGATAATACTAGTTCTTACTAAGAAATATAAATGTAAGAGTTTGTGTATGTTTGTTACTTAATAATAATAATTATAAATAATCCCGGACATTTCACAAAGCATTATCTGGCCCCAAAGTAAGCAGAGCTTGTGTTATGGGTACCACATGACAGATATATTACTTATATACTTTTATTTTTTGTAAATACTACATATTATACATAGAAACACCCAGACCCGAGACCCAGACTTAGTTAAGTTTCAGTTAACCAAGTTTTGATTGATACAATACCAACATTTTATAATTATATCCAAGTAAAATGTTTCATAATATTCTAATCATGTCAAACAGGATAAATAAATATTGATGGACAACACCATCTAGCCCCAATTATGGTGACCAGATAATAATAATAATAATAATTCCGGACATTTCACACATCATCTGGCCCCAAAGTAAGCAGAGCTTGTGTTATGGGTACCACATGACTGATATACTACTTATATACTTTTTTTTTTGTAAATACATACGTATTATACATAGAAACACCCAGACCCAAGACACAAAAATTTGTTCCGCGGCGGGAATCGAACCCGCAACCTTTTGCGTCTCAGCCGAGCCTAGGCCCACTGCGTCACAGAGGTCGTCACAGGTGACAGATAAAATACTTATATATTTTTAAATACATACTTATGATACTTAATAACACAGAAATTTATTACTAACTATCTGGTGCCTGCGACTTCGTCTGCGCAAGATTAGTACTTCGTGTAATTCTAACGGTTTTTGCAGTGCACGCCAGAATAGCTTGCAGATGGCAGATTTTTATCCTACTTACTTGACACTTATCGTTATAATTTGGACAATTCACACAATATCTTCATAAATTATAGCCTATGTGTTATTCTGATGTATAAGCTATATTATTGTAAAGTTTCATTAAAATCTATTCAGTAGTTTTTGCGTGAAGGAGTAACAAACATACATACAAACTTTCGCGTTTATAATATTAGTAAGAAGTAAATAAGATGTATCTCCCAAATTCCATAAAAGCAAGGTTGCTGGTAGTGGCATACTTTCAAACAATATATTGAATATCTTACTGATACTTAAGTTGGTATAAAAAACCAGTAAACTTCCTTGTTCCTGCTTTTGTAAACAAAGTTTATTTATAAAAATACTCACTGATAAGCTGATTAAATAACTTAAGTAGGTACTTAAGTAGTTTGTATAAAATAACATCAAGAAACGGATAGACCTATGTGGGTTATTTCATATTTTTATTATTAGGCCTTCCTTGTTCTCTATATTTTACATATATTGTCAACCTCTGTGCAGTGAGCAAAGGACCGGCTGTGACGCAAATGGTTGCGGGTTCCATTCCACCGCGGGGCAAATGTTTGTATGATCTGCAAGTATTTGTCTCAGGTCTGGATGTTTCTATGTATGTTTAAAAAAAAAGCATATAAGTAGCATATCAGTCACGTGGTACCCATAACACAAGCTCTGCTTACTTTAGGGCTAGATGATGCTGTGTATTCCACACAGCATCGTCTGGCGCCAAAGTCCGGGATCTTCATTTATTACGCGGAAATAAAATATTAAATTGGTTTCAAACACAAAGCAAAGCTGTTTTTAAATTGTGCAATATCTTTTATTTTCTTTCGGTGTGATACTTGGCTTATATATTCTATATGAATTGGAAATACTCGATACTTCCAATGCCATTGATAGATTTGCTATTGTTCCGCTGCAGTTAATTTTGCATTATAAAGCTTTTGCGATTTGCATTGATTTCAGTGAGTGTTAGAGTTGCAACTTTCTATGACTAAAGCTACGTTTATATTGGAATATTGGAGAGTTTATTAAAAATATTTTAGTTATGGAAATTAAATTAACTGCAGCACATTTTTTAAGTCGATGACTTCTTCAGAGAGATCTTTTACCTTTGTGTTTCAGTCCGGTGTTTCAGGTATTTATAACTTTGTTAGTGTATCTAGCGGTAATAGACAAAGTTGATAATTGTTAACCCTTGCTGATGAAACGGGAGATTTTATATTATGAGTTAACTCTCTAACTTTCCCAAACAAAGACCAGTCACCAATCCCCAGTTCTGTCAATATCAATCCATCTAACCATTCGAATATAGCCCTTAAATCACTGTCAATAGGCTTCACCCGCTATAAATCTACCGTAACGCAGTGCCCTGCTGTGACCCCGCCTAGATTATCTTATCTCTAGCGATAAAGAAAACGCACCTTGGTACAACTACTAGGAGCAAATGTTTTGAATGTTATCTGTGGCTGCTACAGATTAGTTTCTGATATTCTAGGAGCCAGTAAAAACTTAAAAACGAAACATATAGAAACTTCTAGAGTCTAGAATCTCAAATACCTATAATCTAGACCCTCCGCAGAAATATGGAGTAACCTTATCGTTATTACTATGTTTTGTGAATGTCTGAATTTTTCCAACTTCTCTTGATTTAAAAATATAAGAGAGTAATCATTTTTTGATTTTAAACTTACAGAGATTACCGAAAAGTCCTCGAGCTGTAAACTATGGGCTATCATTTAAACAATCAAAAAGTGATAAATCCAAATTAAAAGCAAAAAAGTTTGATAACTGATTATTCCCGTTCGACATGCCATCAATTGTAAAACCGGTTGATGTAACGAACGGATTTTTCGAACTCATTATGCAAATTGCAACCGTGGCCAATGAAAAATGATCCCAATTACGACGTGGTGACTTTCAATATCATCTGTTACGAGATGAGGTCGCGAAGAAGTTATGCAATGAAACATAAGATGACATGTCTAGTAGTTTTTTTCCCAATACTCTGGACACACTATTGTTACAACCTGCAATGAATTAATTCATTCTCCTTGTTCTTCTTTTTTTATCGTGTCATTCGTTCTTTCGAACCAAATCAGTGAAAGGATTCAGGGTCCTTTCATGTAGTTTCATATATATACTAACAATGCACAATATTTATTTCCTTAAATATATTTTAAGGTATGTTTTAAATTTTCTAGGGCCCATGTTATACGTTTACAGAATAGAATACTAACTACTGTGCAAAATGTGGGCAAATGTATATATTTAAATCATTTATTGACTAGTACGAACATGTCAATAACACTAATAAAAAAAAAGAACAATAATAAAACCTTAAAAGATTATACAAGTTTAGAAAGTTAAAAAATGTCAAGATTATTATATATGTCATGTAAGGTTAAAAAAAACAGAGAATGAAATAAATAAAATAAAATAACTGATAGAAAAGTAAGCATCTTCACACTCAAGCAGAATTCTCAGAGAACCTCAGTCTTTAGATTTCTGAACAGATTCAGGGTTCTCATTCAAGAGGCCATTGAGTGCAGAAAGAGACTGTGCGTGCGCAACCGTGCGAGAAGAAGGTTCCTGGAACAGCTGGTGCTTTCTGTTACTGCAATAGTTGTTGACACAAAGGCCAAAAAAATGGATAGACTTGCTTCTGACTACCCTCATAGACATCTTTAAAAATATCTGAGTAACTAGAAATCTAGCAAGCCAGGGGATGATAGTCAAGAGCATATTTGGTCTTGTTTTTATCTAGGTTGTTTTATGATGCCTAAATTTTTGCCTAAAACTTTTTGTTGTCCAATGTAAATCTAGTCTGTATTGTGCATAAAATTCAATTGTCACCATAACCAGACATGACTATCACCACCGCTGGATGATTCACACCCAACAATGTGACCAAGCTATTGTGTGACATCCTGCGGGCAAGGTTAATTACGAATAACGCTCATTTGCAACTATAAAGCTTCCTGCTCACTAAACCGTTACTCTATAGCAGACGTTACAGTCATAATGATGAGAACCAGCTAAACATTTATTAGCAGAAACTTGACGTGCTTCTGTGGACAGTAAGCCTAACATCAGTTTTGCTGAATTCCGCTCGTACAATGGCTCCGCTGAATTCACGGTTATCTGAATATCTGATGTCATTGCAATTATTCTGTGGTCATTGTAATGTTTTTATGACTAGTATTGTCTGTTTATTTTTTAATTTCATATTTTAATTCAGGACAATGCTTTGTATGTTTATCTTTGAAAGGAAATGGAGGTGTATGAGTTTCACTTTAGACAAATTACTCACTTCATAGAAAACAAACATTCAATAAATCCTGTCCTCAATGAGTGCAGACACTCATGTCAAGAAATTCGATATGATATCATTGTATGACGGCATTTATGATAACAGAAGATTATGATCCTTACTCCTTACTTAATAATAATAATATTATAAACGCGAAAGTTTGTATTTGTATTTGTTACTCTTTCACGCAAAACAATTTGATTTTAATGCAACTTTACAATAATATAGCTTATACATCAAAATAACACATAGGCTATAATTTATAAAGATATTGTGTGAATTGACCGAAATATAACGATTCCTTACAGTAATTTTGATGAATTTTGGTATAAATATTGATAGGACCTTGGAGAATAAAATAAGCTATTCAAAGTACTAATCCTGCGCAGACGAAGTCGCGGGCACCAGCTATTACGAAATAAGATAAAATTGTATATGTAGCAATTATTGAGACTTGAATGGAAATCAACACAAGATGACAATGAAAAAGTTGATTTGATACAATGCGAAGACGTGATTTTACAAACTGGATGTTATGCTACTGTTTTTAATGAATCAAATGACTAGCAATCAACATGTTAGTTTATTTATGATTACTAGTTTCCTTCGTTTTGACGACATGAGAAACAATAGCATGAGTACTAAGATGGCGGCTGTTATAAAGAAATGGAAGAATGAAACATGTGCCAACGCTACTTACCGTCGGATAAGGACAACAAAAATATGTTTCCTTCAAATATATTCAGGTTTATATGACCAATTTTATTTTCGCTTCTGAGTACCACATAATTTAAATCCTGCATCCAACTAGCCTCTTAAATTGTAAGCACTGATTAGAATCTGCACGCACGAAGGAAAGTTGCCTTAAAAATTTGTGATGCAAGCATTCGCCTAATCATAGCAATCAGAATTGCTGTCGGCGGTAAAGATCTAGTGCAGCTGGCTATTTTATCGTTGATCTGTAACTTAAGGTACATTTAACCAATCCTGGTTTGCAAGTCAATTTAATTTCTGCATCTCTTAATACTATTACTACTTACGAGTTAATGGCGAATTCTAAAAAAAATACGTCCAGTATGTTTTAAAATTGGGACAGAATTCAGAACCAACTTGCAATATGTTTACCTTTTATCTTCCTTACTGCCTTCATTACGTATATTGAGTTTTTTAAGATTGTCTTTCCTATTACTTTATTTTTTTTTCCTACTGGGTATAGTATTTTTTGTGTTGGTATTTTATTTCTAATACGCATAACTTTACCTGTTATACAGCTTTTAAAATATTGATAAACATTATAGAGCTAAACTGTCATATGGTGTATTTGTAAATCGATATCCTACGCCCTTTATTAATAAAGGAATCAAACTCATTTCACTTGGCTATAAAATCTCTCTTCAAGAACTAATCTTTGTTATGAACTGCTGTTTCTTTAATTACTTTATTAATAACACGTTCACCTACGTCACAAAAGTGTCGCATAACATCTTTATTAAATTCATCATCAATAATGTCAATATCTTTATAATTGGGTCTTATATCGGTACAATTAAAATTATTTGCCGTCTTCCTGAACACGCGCGTGATGGTATCACAAGACTTGTTGGCCATTATCGGACATCTTTGAGTAGAAGTGCAGCTGTTGATGTAAACGCAGCAATGGATGTTAAGTAATGCGATTTGATGCGATTAGCGGATGCGGTCGGCGCCGGCTTATCGTAAAGTTTGCTGACACCTTGCCGGCATGTGTATTGCGCTGGTTATTTTCCTTAGTTTATTGACCATTTTTATTCAATTGGTTTTAGAAACTAGAGAATGATTATTGAACCTTTTTTTTCTAAAGATTTTTTTATTCTTTTTACTGAGCATTTTATCGCTTAGGTTCGTCTATCACTATACAGGTCTTTTCTAGTCACGTAACACACTACAACACACTATAATCTTTTTAAACGTTATGTAGGTTATCTCACTCGTGAGGTCACAAGAATCTCCATCTTCAATACCATAAAAATCATAATTTACTGTGTTCTTCATCCATCAAATGTAAGATTTTCCATATCGATACAGACGTTCATATATTTCGGAAAGGTCATCTCGATATACCTGAACGTGACAGAATAAGATAAAGAATAATGACCGCTAATGACAAAGTTATGTAGGTTTAAAATGGATTATAAAAATAAACAATGGGCCAATAATTGAGAAAGAAATTATTGTGCGTGAGAAAAAACCTTACCATCTAAGTAAAAACACGATGATTAAACTTGACGTTTAAACAGGTTTTAGGACAAAAGAATTAAGTAAACCTAGGTATCCATTTATGAAGCTTTATCTATCGAGGTTAGTCTTATCAATTCTATGAAGCAATACTATCAATTTTATCAGTAAACACAGATAAAGATAAACAAATCGTTACGTAATATCTCTAAAGTTTATGATAGATATAATATATCATGTTTGTTTTGAATAAATCATACAAACTTGTTGTATTTCCTGTCCGTTTGAATGCTAATTAGCTTTTTATTAAACTATTTGAAATAAATGAAACCATAAATTTTTATAATTGGACTAAATTAAAAGTGAAATTCTAACCGATAAAGCACTTATCGAAAGATTTTTTGAGTTTATCTTCTTCTTATTGTGTCACTAGTTATGTCAAATTAGAGTGGTGAAAGGATTAAAGTGTGCCTCAGAGGCTCTTTTCGATGTTTTCCTTTACCATTTGAGAGTAATGTATAGGCACGTATATTTTTCCAACACAAAAAGGTGGTGCGCGACTGGATTCGCGACTGGACCCACGACCTTAAGGTCGGAAGGCGAGGCCACTATCACTGAACTACTAGTGCTCCGGTAGCTCTGTTTTGAGGCCATTATAATCAAAGACTAGATAAATTGATCACAAGGACAAAACGACACTAGAAATCCTGGTAATGTGAGGCTCGAGAGGAAAAATAAGGTTTTGAAACTGTATTCATTTCATTAATTTAATATCAACAAAAGAATGCCAAATAATTGAACATTTTAACGTAGGTATATTCAGTTTTCATTACAGACAGGAATACAATCTTTTATCTTTTCGTTGTCCTTATCTTGCAGTTGGCGGTCATTCGATTGGCGCCGAATTTATAATTCTTGAGATAATGAAACGACGATTCATGTTGAGATTACGACGGTTCAGTCTGAAAGATATTTTTACAGGCGATTACAATTGAACCAAATTGCTTTAAAAATGTTTACCTCGACGCACTCATGCAAATATTTGAAGCATGTTTATTGGTATAATAAATTCATCATCAAAGACCTAGGGGCAATACCATCTTCAATCCAAGTCCATATTGTTGGACCCTCGGTTCTTGTGTTCTGAAAAACAGTATACAATATTTTGTTTAATAATTTATACAACCTATTTGGTCTCCATGGAATGTTTGCTTAGTTTGGGACTAGGTGGTATAGTGTGTTCCAACCATAGTATATTCATTAAAATCCATTTTCTTAAAGTCCTTTCAAAATTTATGTGATTAAAGAGGCCATTAGTGAATGTCACCAATTCATTTACTTAATTGATTTTATAGGTGATTTGTTCAGAACCATAAAACACGTCAACAGTCTCAAAAATAGTTCTCTCGTTATTATCATTACTCGTAAACAGACATCCTGCAGCGGCTAATTAATTATTTTAGGCTTAATTACCTTTGCGGTCTTGAAAAACATTCAAATCCACTCTATTTTCATCACTCTTAAGTTCAATTTTAAATACTAGAATCAACATATCAACTGCATATAAATCTTTGTCTTTGGAGCCTCAGCTGGAGTACACAAATACAATGCGTAGATATATCTGTAACTCTAATCTCAATAGTTTAAGGTTTATTTTCGTATGGCTTTGCTTATAGAAGGTTGTAATGATTTGTTTGTAATATTTTCTTAAGAAATTCCTGTCCATAAATAGACGGGTGTAATGTATCAGGCGCCTGCGCTTTGTTTATAGTATATAAAAGTACCTACTCAATAATAATAAGATTTAGGTATTTCCACTTACTTTTGTTTATTTTTACAGGTATTTATTAAGTACTAGCTGACCCGGCAAACATCGTACCGCCTCAATAAATCAATAATTTTTTTTTTCATATTTACTCACCTTTTAAACCTTTCCTGGACTTCCACAAATAATTCAAAATCAATAATTCAAAGTCCAGTCGATCTCGAGTTTTAGCGAGACTAACGAACAGTAATTGATTTTTATTATATAGAAGATAGTCGTATTATCAGGATTACTTTGTCTTTATTTGTTTTTGTCTAAATTCTACTATAAAAATTCATAATCTATTTCACTATCGATACGAAATTGATAGCCTTTTTATATGTGTATATTGCTGATACATATTTCTTGGTAAATGTTGCTATCATCAAGTATTATTTCAATGAAAACTACTTATCTATTAGTCAAAGTGATTACATACGTGTTCTTCGAGAAATCTGATACATTTTCTCGACATATCGCATTTGGAATCCTGCATTAAATAAAAGCCCACATTCTTATGTTATTGATAAACTCCTTTGTCCTTATTCAAATTTGTGTCGTTTAAATTCTCATCTGCATATAAAATGTTATTTGTATATTTAAGTAGGTATGAGTACCTACTTAACTCAACTGCAAAACCTTTTTTACTGTAAGCTTAAGCAAGCATAAGACACAGAGACACTGTATTTCGATATTTTTTTGTTATTTCTGAATTTTTATGAAAGTAGCACAATCTTTGTACTCGTTAGAAATAACATTATGTGCAGTTTCGCAATCCACTTTGACTATTAATATAATTTAACTTGGGAAGGTTACAAACTATAAATCTTAGAAGGCAAGATGCGCAGAGTGTTTATAAGCAAGTTATGGATCAAGACCAGCCATTTTTCCAAGTATGAACACATAAGCAAACGAATAGAAGAAATAAAGGGTATAAACACACACCAGTTAATTAGTTTTTCAAATCTGTTACTATCTTTATTCTTTGACATTAGAATTACAAGGACAGATAACGTTTAAGCGCCACGCTAACTATGTAATTATATAATACAGGTAAAGCTATATAAAGACTTGTATAATACATAAAATAAAATAAAATCATCTGGCCCAAAGTATACAGAGCTTGTGTTATGGGAACCAAGTGACTGATATACTACTTATACACTTTTTTTTGTAAATATATCCATATTACACATAGAAATACCCAGACACCGAGTAAGTAAAAAAAATACAAACACCACACATGTCGAAGGGAAAGCAACGCCTGCATCGACTTAATAAATTTTTCGGTTCTAAACTGAATTAAAAAAATACAGTAATTTATTATTTGGCAATTGCTCCACAATCATCTGTCTGCTTGTATATATTTATGATCAGTTGGTATAATAATAAAATTATGTAAACCATTTGCAATCCTCTAGCTATATTATTATTACTGTGCTTAAAATAAATCCTTTTCGGCATGGATTTAACACATTTCGTGACTATAATGGCGTCTGTGTCAATGTTTTACTTTATTTATTATTCTGTTAAACAACAAAGTTATTTAGTAAACTTTTAGTCTATCTTATTGAAACCTATTCTTTACTTTTGTTTTCAGGTGTTTAAATTTTTATTCGATAAAAATAAAGAACTATTTTTATTTAAAGAAGTAATTACAGAAATATTCAGAATAATATAGAATACATGTGCAACAGTTGAGCTATATAAGGGCCGTATAAAGATCTATAGATAGCTCAACCGATCCAGATCACTGCCAGAGGGCAGCTTTCCCAAGACACTGGCGGCATTGCCACGTTGAATGGCAATGCTTATACGCTGGGCCAGATAGGAGCCAGTTCTCGAGACACGCAAAGTTAATACTAGACGCCGTGAAATAATTTTGAAAACGCGCTGGGCTCCTATTCCCCACTGGTGCAGGATGTTGGTTCCAATATGCTCAAATATGTAAACCTTATCAAAACCGGCATATTTGCGCCTTTTTGAGGACCTCGGCACATTCAGCCGCCCCACTAGCTTTAACGGAAGTCCCCAACAGTTGGGATGCGGCCAGGGTATCTACGCAAGTACCAATACCATACCAATAGTCTACCCATCTCCCATGAGACAAGTATCATAACATCCAATTGAATTAAAAGATTAAAAACGTGTTGACACTATCAGAACAAAGTAGTGCCTCTTTCGCGCATGCGCAACAATGATATCTAAGATCAAACACTGTATTCTACTCTCGTCTGATATTCGCGTAGAAAGTTTAATGGTTTGATAACAATACATCATGCGTAATATCTGTCTCTTTCACTTTTTGTTGTACTTGAACCATAGCTTATTTAAGAGACAGCTAAGTCACCTTATCTCTAAGTCTCTTTTATTCCTGTGATAATATTCAAAACAAACTCATTATATCAGCCCTTTAAAGTCTGGACTGCTGGACAAAGGCCTCCCCAATTGATTTCCAGGAAGAACGATTTCACGCCTTCTCCATCCACCGACTTCCCGCGATCTTAACAATGTCGTCAGTCCATCGGGTGGGGGGTCGCCCTTCGCTTCGTTTTCCTGCCCTTGGTCGCCATTCGAGAGAATGTTTATTCCCAAACGGTTATCAGTTATGCGAACTATATGGCCTAACTTTTGCTACATCAAATTGCAAATTTTGAGTGCTATTCGGTGACTTTGGGTTTTCTACGGATTTCCTCGTTGCAGATTTTAACACGTAGTAAAACACTCAACATAGCTCTCTACCTAGCACGACTCGAAGCTTGTATAAAGTTAGCGACCAATAGTTAGCGACCAAATCTCAATTCCATTATGTGTAAAGGTAGTCTTTTGAAGAAAGTTTATTATATTATAAATGACTATATTATTGATAAGAATGCATGGCCTCATGTCGCTCTGCCCTCAGACAGTTAACCGACACACTTGAAATGTATAAACTCTCTTGTATTAGTATTTCGTAGTTAAGGTATTTATAAGATGGATCATGTAAAAAAGCGCTGAGACCAAGACGAGTTTCTTGCCAGATCTTCTCGGGCTTGGGTTAGGATGAATTGGCACCTAAGTTCACCTAGTATGTAAGACGTTTCAAAGTGATCCTTGTGATTGTATTGAATAAAGTATCTTTTGACTTTGACTTTGTTCCATCACTGGCAACACGCACTGATTGTTGACTATCTTCTTGAGGAAAAGTCCATTCATATTAAGGAGGAAATATAGGCAGATTTATTTGTACCATAAGAAAACATTAATATTTTTAAGTATTTCAGTTGTCTAATGGTTTTAATTTAACTTCATTGATTTACGTATGTTTTTAACAGTGAGATTGTTTTCGAAAGCTGAGCTAGTAGAACAGCTGCTACATGGCCTGACCAGACAATCTAAGCATAAATCAATTAAAGAAACTGAAAGTACAACACTTACAAAGCGTTCTCATTAGTATTCGAGATCTGAATCTACGTCGACCTCGTTTGAGATAGCGATGTCACTATGTCCCTTGAATTCGCTCTTAATTAGGCAGCTTATGATTAAACTAACAGCTTCATTTGTTTAACCCTAGAATACTAAAAAAGAAAGGCTTGCTCCAAAATTAATTTGTAGGCAAAAATGTGATGTTCTGAATAGGTTTTATTTAATGTTTGTATGATCTGCAAGTATTTGGGTCTGGGTGTTTCTATGTATAATATGTATGTAATTACAAAAAATAACAAGTTCTTTTTTATTTATAAGTAGATGAGTAGTATATCAGCCATGTGGTACCCATAATACAATATCTGCTAACTTTAGGGCTCGATGATACTGTGTGAAATGTCCTGTAATAATGCCGGACATTTCACACAGCATCAATCATCGAGTATTTGTGTTTTATATTGTAATATTGACACAAACAAAAAAGTTAATATGTTTTTTTTCAAACCCTATTAGATTTGTCTGTGATATAAAAAAAATTGCATAATGTATGATTTCAGTTGTATTTTAATTATGTTTAAAAAACACTTCTCACAATTCACACTTTTATTTAGTTAGTTAGTTATGTAGTAGTAGTTAAATATTTATAAATATTTCATTCTCCTTTCAAAATTAAAACGTTACTGAAAATACAAAAACATTGCTTAAAAATAAAATAATTAAAGCCTATAAAAAACACTGTCCTTAAAATCACCGTGCGTTGTAAAAAGCAAAATGTTTTATATATAATGACAACCGTAGTAAATTGAGATCCAACATGTCTCTCTGCGGGCGTTCTTCAGTGTTCTTCTGGTCCTCGTATAAGGTCATCCACATAAATACTTTTCTTGATATAATATTGGAAGCTTACGTGACTAATTCACTAAAATCTCGTTTTAAATTACAATATTGTTCAATACCTTAATATGTAAATAACAACGTATATTTTTCTAGAAAAATTTGGAAAATAAGAAAACGAAATAAACTCTGTTGTACAACATTTTCACTGTGGCTTTAATATTCGATTTCACTTAGGGCGTGGCTGATGCGTTGATAGCATGTACTTCGCCATGATTGTTCCGACTGATGCTTCCGCATTGACAAACTTCGATCGAGACATTGAGCATTGCTAGAAAGACATCGAGCTATTTATACTAAATTTTGTTCCGACGCTGCCTTTTAGTGACAATGAAATAAATAAACATTGATGGACAGTTCACATAGCACCATTTAGTTCCAAACTAAATAAAGCAATAAAATGAGTGGTAATGTATTTGAGCGTAATATTTGATACTGAAACCTATTTTCTTAAATGTTGTATGGTTTTTAAACATTAAACACTATAAATAAATTGATGCCCGACATTTCACATAGCATTATTTGGTCCCAAAGTAAGCATAGTTTGTGTTAGACTACTCTTATACTTTTGTTTATTTAATCTATACATATTTTACATAGAAACACCCAGACCCGAGGCAAATACTTGCAGATCATACAAACATTTATCTTGCAGCGGTAACCGAATCCGCAACCTTCTACATCTCAAGCGGTCTTTGGCCCACTGCGCCACAGAGGTCGTTTGGTTTTAAATTGTGGATAGCCAGACTGTTCCGCTTGGATGTTTAACAAATCATTAGTAATTCGCATCGCTCTCAGCCATAATATTTGTAAAACATTGCACGTTGCCTCCACACAGCACATTTTCAGACAATAATCGCTACTATTCGCATTCCCAGAACATTGTCGGTGGCATCACTTTGACTTGCATATTCGTCATTACAAAAAGCACCGCAAAGCTTTATTCCATACACTTTAACATCTTCCACGCACACTCTTGATTCCTTTTCGTGACTCTTGAATATTGATACAACTGTTCCAAGTATGACAGGCATGTCACTCACTCACGACAATGCGTCCACTCCATAAATAAACTCTTTCACTTTTGCCACAGCTTTATTAGCAGTTTCTATCATCTCTTCCACGTTTGTTGCAGCTTCAGTAACAGTTAGTATATCTTGGACCACAGTTCAGGAAGTAGTGTCTTCATTCGTGTCTGGTCTCGTGAGATCTACTCTCGTAACTGAAAGCGTAGTACATCATTTTGATATATTCCGGTTATGTTTTATAGTAGTCGTTATAACGATGGACAGATAAACGGTGTTTCGCTCCCCATGTGAGAAATTGAACTGATTTGGATAATATATGACTTCAAAATGTTGAGCAACAGAATATCTATATCGTATCTATTTATTATAAATAGTGGTTGTGAAATGCGTGAGACTTTTCTCCGTTACTTCCGGTTGAAATATTTTTAATTACTTAACATACAATTTGTTTTGTGAAAAATTAAAAATGTGGAAATACAACAAATGTTTGGAAGTCAAACAAACAAACAAATCATTCTCTATTCAATAAAATCACAAGGACCACTTTGAATCGTCTTCTTATATGCTAGTGAATCTAGGTGCCGGGTCCTCCTAACCCCAGTTCAAGAAGGATCCGGCAAGAAACAGTGCCTTTGACTTCTCCTTAGATATTCACAAAAGATCTTCCTAGAGTTTTTTCTTTTTTCAATATTTTGCAGTATTCGATACAAGCAAGCTCACATAAACAGCCCAGCCGTAGGCACTGGGCTGTCGCTCACAGATACAGTCGTAGGCAAAAGCTTGTTAAGAATGATCCTGAACAAGATCCAATTTGTAATTTTTTACTACAATATACTTCCTCAACAGTACCCACAGTAAGCTACCACTTAAGGAGTGGTCTACATTCGTAACCCGTCCAGTAGCTTACATGTAAGGAGTTAGCACTATGTACGGTCAGTACATAACGCTACTTAATGACTTCGTCTAGTTGGGCCTTAGAGTAAAGATAATGAACAGAGCACACTCTCCAAGTCTAAAGGCATTACTATAATGATCCCTATAATGATTACTATGAAGCTCCCTGATGCTTGTTTTCTCCAAGTATTATCGAAATTCAATATTTATTGAGGTAAATATGTAGTCGTTTAAGGTCAAGGTCAAGGTCTATGCATGTTTAGGTTTAAAAATTTTTTAAAACAGTTTATGATCTCGAAACGTAGTTATGATCACTATTTGGGGCGGGTTTTGTTAGTCAAGTTGATTCAAATTGGACATAAAAGCTGTCATGTCAAATTTCAAATTCTACACTATTTTATGAGATTTTAAGCATTGATTACTTTGACCACGGGTAAAAATCCTCTGGCTTTTATATATGGACATGCGAGCTCTGTATTGTATTTTACCTCTGTTGCTAGGACAGTTATGAGCTAAAGTCTTGTCCAGTTTACAATTATGGTGATAAGTATTGGCACTAACTGATTGTTTTGTTCTACCTGGATATTAAACTTGACATTTACACAGTTTTTTAAACGGCGATAAAATAATTAAGGTCCGTATTTCTGAACTCAACCCAGATAGGATAACCCAGGAGTAAGCATCGTTTTCTGATAGGTAATAATAATGACAATAATAATAATCATCTCGAACATTTCACACAGCATCATCTGGCCCCAAAGTAAGCAGTGCTTGTGTTATGGGTGATCACATGACTGATATACTACTTATATATATATATTTTTTGTAAATGCATACATATTATACATAGAAACACCCAGACCTGAGACAAATACTTGCAGATCATACCGTTCATCTCAGCCGTTTAGTTTTGAATAAAATGCTGTCAAAATGATTATTAGTTATCAGTATGAGAAGCTGCCCTATTCTCACTAATGTGAGTGTTAGTTAGTCTGAAAACCTTAAAACTAGCTTAAATATTCATATCCTAAATACTGCAATAGCTGAAACTGACACCTTAACATTACCAAAATGTTCTCACAATAACAATGATTTATGAATGTAGAACGTGTTAAGATAATCTCAAAAATACAGCTTATAATGTGTTAAAATAATGCAAAATTATTTACATAATTTCATCACACGTCTAACAGTAGCTCATTTGCATACAGATTAAATTACTCATGTACCTCTGTATAATTAAATTTGGCGATTTTACTAGAGTGGATAGATTATTTACCAGTGTTTTTACCTTTCATAAAATAATATAAAAAGTACGTGACGTGCTTATGGTACAAGGGGTCTGCTCTAAAGCAGCCTACTCCTACTCTACTCACGCATTTTTCTTTCAAACTATATCTACAGATATTTATTTTTATTTTTTTCTTTTAAAACTATCTACAGATAGTTTTAAAAGAAATATGCGTAAGTGTCGTGGAATACTCGGTTGGAACAAAGTTTCTATCGTAGTATATTATTATTGATAAACGTATTATATTATTGATTAATAAATACAAATAAATGAATTACGAGCGTCTGAAAGCAATTAAATGAAACGCAGGAATAACTAATGAAATTGAAGAAATGGTAGAAAATTTCGTAATTAATATATATTTTCGAGTTGTGAATATAAACATTTAATTGTACATTATTCAATTCATCTAATTAATTCGTTAATCTAATTAATTCATTCGTGTCATCCTATGGATAACCGTCTACACTAAATAAAGGGTCGTGACGAAAGAATCTTACACTTTTTTTCGTCTAGCCATCCGCCAAGTCCTATAAAGAACTTTGTTTCAAACCATTACTTAAAAACCATTTGTATCATTCTCCTAGAATGACTGTGATGACTGGAGTGATGACTGGAGAGGACTGGAGGTCTTAGCCACAGTACAACAACAGCAGTTGTACACATGGGGCTAATCGTAACCATAAAATTATATTTGTGTTCTATTTTATTCTATTCTTTTTCTATTTATTCTAGAACTCATTTTATTCTATTTATAAAATATAATTGTGTTATAAACGGCACCAATTTAGTCGCGCAAAAAAATAATTAGAAAAACCATAAATACCAACTCTTTAATTAATATTTGCATTCAACATTTTAAGCTTCAATGCTACTTAGACAGACGGACAAAGCTTTAAAGCGTCCGGGGTTAAAAATTACCGGACGGAACTCCCATTAAAAATATGACTTAGCAAACAGTATGAATATTAATCGTAATAAAGCTAAGGATTTCCGATTAATTAAAGACGAACCGTTACAGTCCAGATTCAAGATGGCTGCTCGATAGCACGAAAGCCTATCAAGATCTAATCAATCGTTAGATTCCCTTTAGCAGAAGCCCTTATAGGGCTAGAGCCTTTTTGTTGTGAAGTGCAATTTTCATGACTAATTAATGGCTTCTGCTTTTTCTTCAACCAATGAAACTCAAAGAGCTCTATAAGTGCTGTATGACGATCTCACTGCACTAGCAATAGGTGTGAATTGCGCAATCACTGCTGTCAAATGCATATTTTAAGTCGGTGGACGACAGGCGAGTAATAGTAATAGACAGACAACTTGCGACTTATTTCGCAGATATTTGCGTTGCTGTAGTAACTGCTAAGTTTATATAATAATAGCCCTGCCTGTTTTCCAATTTTCTATTTGTCGAATTTTACTGTGGTAAAAGTAAGTCAGCACAATAAACTTACACTTAGGTCGAATTCCTGAACCAATCTTATTGAGTCTACCGAGGACTTACCATTGATTTTTGACAGCATGTCTGATTGGTAAAAAAATATATGCTTAGTTTTTGACCAAAGCAGACGTTTCATTCTGAAACGTGCGCTTTTCTATAAGACCACTCCCTACAGTAACATCTGAACGGTCCGTTTCCATTAAGGTAGTGCCGTGGATCCACTTTCCTGTCGCGAGTGGGCCATCGGGACGTTTCATCTGTTTAATGAGGAGTTAATTGGCAGTTCAGATCCATCGTAGATTGGAAACTGAAGCCTAATATGGAAATTATTAGTGTGAATGGTATGGCGAAATGAGGCAAGTTTTTGTGTGGAGTGAGTTATTGGACCACTTTGACCTTCTGCTTTTTACTATACTTACATCCAGGGCTTTTACTCGGCACACCGATTTTGATATATCAGAGTCAGAATATTGTTGTCATATTGTAATAATTGTCGTAATAAAATAAAATTATTATATCGTTTGTTTTGGTGTTTGAGTAGGATTAAGAAATCGATTTTTAAAAAGTAATGTACTCCTTCTTTATTCTTTATTCTACACATAAAACATAATCTAAACTTAATCAATAATGGCATGGTGTACATGCAGGCGAGCTTAACCCTAAAAAGAGTTCTCTTCCAGCAAACCATGGGAATTCGAGATATTAAAAACGAATGGGTGGGTAAAAAGAGTACAAAAGGAGGAAAAGAGAAAGTTTAAATTCACAAAACTAATATAAATATGAACTAACTAATAGAGAAATACAGATAAATAATATATAAACTAGATATAATTACCTAAACATTATTGCTTAATATATTATATAATATATAACATATAATTATTATAAATGTATATATGTATATCTACCTAAATATATTAAACTTACATAAAATAGTACACAAATAAATATACCTAAATACTTACAAGGAGAGATAGTGCTCTTTGACTTTACGCTTGAAAATGCCAATGTATTTGTTGCTATGTTCAAAATTATAGTATAAACGGTGTATTTTTTCGAAATATCGTTTATTGATCCCAGACAAAAGTAAAAATGGGACTGGCAGTTGGCTGCCTCATAGAGGATATTCTCAAACACTTTGTTTGCCTTTTGTAAGAGGATTGCCATGGGGTAAGGTAATCACTGGTTACTTATACAGACACACATTTGTTGGTTATGCTGCAGGTGTTTCATCTCGTTCAACTAGTCATCTCGAAGGGTTCTAGCTGAAAATGAGTGTTTGCTCTTTGAGTAAAATTATGCGCTGAGCTATGACCTTTTCTCTGGCTGTAATACACACACATTAATAGGACACCTCTGTAAATGTTTTGTTTTAAGTTTTTATTTATTTGTTTTCTATTTTTTTTGTATATACCAACTTAAGTTCCTTCTTTTTCTTTTGTATACGTGTGTTTGTAGCTAAAAATAAATGCCTTTATTTATCTATCTATCTGTTAATAATCGGTTACCTTCGCTTATTATAACCACAATACCTGTAGTTACTTAGACTCTAGGTATAGAACATAGACTCTATGTATAGAACACTGGCGTAATTGTTGACCCTTGAAGCCGAATTTGACAAACATTTTAAGAGTTTGTTAACACTTTATAACACACGAACCATTAATCGGTTTCAAATTATGCTAAAGCGAACCTGATCAAAGACTTCAACTCACCTGTTTGACTGAGTCATAATTATTGCTTTTAATTTGACCAGCACCGAAAAAGCAATGAGAATGGTTGGCGGCAGAAAATAGGGGCAGTACTTTACCAGATATGCTATTTAGTTAATGGTTAAAGAACCTATATAAAAATTAGTTGTCTGTAAAGTCGTGCAGCCGGCGTTCATCGATCAAGCCGCATCTATCTGTTTTGTTATGCGCTCTCGCTGCGACTGAAACGTTACAATGAGCGTAACGTTACAATGAGGGTAACGGGACAATGAGTCATCCTTTTTCGTGCATGCAGCCGGCGTTAATCGATTTATTAGACGTTGTCACGTCAAAAACTTTTCACTTCACTTTATAAACAGGCGACGAGACAGTTCTAGTGTAGATGTAAGTTGTGTGCTGCCGCTGTCTTTCTTCTCCTCGGCCGCATAGGCCAATCGAGTGGAAGAGATATAGACGCGGCTGGCGCCGCATCTATCTGTTTTGTTATGACGTTGTCACGTTAAACTATCGACCGTAAACCGACTTTACAGACAACCATTTTTTCACTACAAACGGGATATTTATCATGATTTTTAAGTATTTCTCAAACTCGCAATGACTTAGTTTCTTCCGTGTTCATAGCGCATGCAACTATGAAAAAAATCTAATATCCTAAATTATCAGGAAATAAAAAACTTAAACATATTTTAATTAAGAAAGAAGCTGTTTCTGCGGAAGACAGATAATCGAAGCTGGATGGATTATACCCGGGTTTTGAAAGCAGATAAGCTCCATAATCCTTTGCGCAGCATGTTAAACGTTGACCGACAAATCATTACACAAATTAAATGTTCCGAGAAATTGAAAAAGGATGAATAAACTGGTTTAGGAGATCGATCTAAAAATAGCCGACAGACATAAATAAAAAGATCCCGACAAACATTCACCGTCCGCAAAAGGGTGTTTACATTGGTGCGTCTGCGCACCTCATCCTCATATTTCTTTGTTCTATTGTAACAAATGTTACAATGGAAGAATTTAAGATGGGTGACCGATGCGTTTGGCGCTTGGCGGCCTTTTAACTTTTAGTTGGCAACTGGCTCATAAGAAAGTAGTACTAAATTATTAGCCGTCAATTATCGAGTAAAGTAATTTTATGGAGAAACAAAGGTTATCAAGATCCATTCCCTAACCCCTATAACTCCATGTTCGATGAGTACTATTCACGTACTAGCATTTCATCATCATTATCCATAGTTTGACTTCATCGCGACTATTACCTGACTAAGTAAGGACCTGCATTTGCGTAGTACTAATAGCATTCTTAGTCAGCGCCGGCGCCGGTGTTGTGCAAATATTAAGGCGGTACCCTCAGCAAGTGACCTTTGCTATGAAAAAAGTGTCTTATTTTTTCGCTTTTAGTCAAAGGCATAATATTTGTAGAAAAAATTATAGGTTTATTTTTTCGCTTTTAGTCAAAGGCATAATATTTGTAGAAAAAATTATAGGTTAGTAATTTCAATACTCTGCCTCCAACTTCCTCGTTTCTAACTGTTATTGTTACTTCTAAATATTATATAATCATCCTTTTCTTTTAAAGTTGCAAAGTTGCCGTAGTTTGAACTTTTCTATTTTGCTGCTGTGTAGTTGCTTATCTGCTCGCATAAAAAAAGGTATTAAAGGAATAATAATTATAAAAACGTGTGGTTTGCATTTTCTATGTACTGCCTCAACTTCCTCATTTTAAACTGTTTTTAATGTTATTGTTAGTTAGAACTAATATTGTAGACCTTTTTTGTCATTTTTATATTATAGATAATTTTTGACATAAGGTCAATAATGTGCATAAAATGTTCAATAATCATAATCTTCTCCTAAAAATGCCATCGTTTTAACTTGTAGCTTACACGAATATAACGAAAATGAACTAATGAAGCACTGTCTGAAAATTTGTTTAAACTCTTTATATTTTTTTATGAAATCAATGTTTGAGCACCGTCAACACTCAAGATCATTTGCTCAGGATTAGCCTTAAGCGAATTCGCTACTCTAGCGTCAGAAACTCGTGCTTTGAATATTTCTCAGCAATCAATAAGCAAATAAGAAAACATATTTTTAACTATTCAAACATTACTTAAGTTTAAAGTAGGTACTAATGGGGTTCCGCTAGGTACTAATAGCTGATAAATCCACTCGTAAATCTGTCTGACCACTTATCGTGGCCGAGGGTTTATCAAGCTCACTTGCATGTGAAAGCACGTAGTTGTATAATGTTAGAACACACCGTCTCAATAACGGATTGTTTACACCATTCCTGATTGGAATACAAGCTCGGGAATGACGCAGTTGGCAAACTTTAGGAAAATTAATTAGCCAAGTCAAAGTCAAAAGATACTTTATTCAATACAATAAACAAGGTTCACTTTGAAACGTCTTACATACTAGCGTATGTGACCTCACACAGTGAAGGTTTCCGAACCAGTAAGGGTAAGAATCACTAGTGGTCAGGTCCTTAACCAATTCAACACCATCTAATTAGTATAGCAAAAAAAATGAACGATATACCACGTATTTACTTTTTTTTTGTAAATTCATACATTATTATAATAAAACTTATAGTCTGTGAGCAAGAGCTAGGGGCAGATAGACAGATAGAGAGACGGACATAACGAATTTATATATACATATATATTCCTTGTGAACTTCGGAACCCTTAAAACAGGTTACATTTCTATTTTTTTTTATTATCGCCTCAGATGTCGTGTCATGTCATACAGGCCAGATTGTAGATCTTTGGTAAATACGCAAGTATTTTTTAAGTGGCGATACATTTTTATTTAAAACATTTTAGTTATTATTTTAGTCTTTTACTTATAAACCTCTGACGAAAGTTATTCGCTATAATAGTGAATAACTTTCGTCAATAATAGTGACATCCCTTTGTGACAAATACAAATACAAAGTGACAAATAGTGCCAGGGCGAATCTTAAACAGTGTTTTGCAGTGTTCAAGTTAAGAGGCGTTTATAAAAAAGGCAGTTAATGTTTAAGCAAAAAAATATGTCCGATCGGCTTAACAATTTTCTGCTCTCCCACACTAATATATCCGCTGATAGAGGAGTGTGGGAGACAAGAACATTTTGTCATTTCAGTATTCACTTCATATTAACACATTTCATCTTTCACATGGAGGGATTGCCTCCATCTCCTCTTTTTCTCTTCTTTCTCCCTCTCTATATTCCTCTACATTCTTAGTATACTATATACCTCTATCTTCTTAGCTATTATTATTATTCTAATGGATCTCATAATTTAACACCCATAAAATTTTTAATGGTTTACTATTGATGACAGTAGTTTCATCCACACTGTGACTGCGCGAATCATGGCTTATTCTAACTTTACAAATGTTCCGATTGAAACTGCACTTCTGCGCCAAGAACTTCAACAGCTTTGACAGTATCAGTTGCAGAAGTAAAGCCTCCTTCATAGTATCACATGAAGGCATGTAGAGTCAATGTGCACGGGACTTTACAGTTAAAGCAATTAGCATACTACCTTATTCAGATTAAGTGGCTGGTAATATAGGTTAAAGTGGTAACTGCATACCACTTATATAGTCACATATTTTACTACTAGATAATGCCTGGGTCACATGGAACCTTCGAACAGTTGCTTGATCTTGGTAGGACTATATTTATATACCAATTGGTCTCCTTTGAACATCCATCCTTTGAGGCCCAAGGTCACAGTTTGTCAGTTTAGCTCGAATGCATCCAGGTCATCTCGCCAACTTTTTCTGGATCTGCCGCGTCGTCTCCGACTATCTTCGACCACTTACTGACTGACTAGCGTTGCCCAACATTTAAGTTCCATTTTGGATGCTTAATATAGGTGAGTACATGTCCTGCCCTGTCCCATCAAAAGTACCTATACAGACCTCCATGCTTAGACATGGTCTCAAAATTTACCAGAGAGCTATAGAGCGCAGTGTTTTCGAGATCAAAAGAACGGATAGGGTCCGAATCACCAAAATCCGATCGAAAACGGATGTAGGTACGGGTTTTAATCTTGTTAAAGTATAACCTTATCGATTAATTCCATATCGTGTTGTGTCGTGCCATATATTTTTGATTTCATTGCATTTCATCAACAAGATTCCGTCATTGTGGGTCCATTAAATAGTGATGTTATTTAACAGTAGTATTTAGGTTTGAAGGACACTGAAGCAAGTACGAACGATGTTTTTCTGTTTGTACTAAAGTCTAAATTAGAGTAAGATTTTTAAATTACAATAACTTACATACACTGAATTGCCGTGTTTTAGCTCATTTAAATTTTATTATGTTTAGTTTTAGTTCACGAATAAAACTGCGGAAAATCCTAAAAAAACCGTCCAATGAAGAAACAAAATATCAATTTAATTTATTTTCAAACAGTAATTTAAGACTCTTACTTAAATTTGAACGTTGTAACCAAAATAAGAAGAAAGAAACTACATTTATTTGCGACAATAAAAGTGTAGTCAGTTAACTAAAATACATAATTACAAAGGCAGATGAGAGACTGGAAAATAAATATTTACTAATATAAAAAAGAAAAAAACTTAACTCAAACAAAAAAATAAGTGCATACACTTTTGAAATAAGATCGATCGTATTTAAATAACTTTAGTTAGTCCAGTGATATAACAGAATTAGGGCCACTATTTAACTAATTTTATTTATAGATCCAAGCCATTCCAAGAGTCAGAGCTAATATCACTTTATTATGAAAGCTCCATAAATATTATGTTTATTATTTATATCAACTTCTGTGTGGCCATTTGCGTATACTTTGATAGATTTATCTCGATACAAAGTGCAATGTTGTTTAATATTAAGACACGTAGTAACTATAATCTTATATATGGCTTCTATACTTCACTAGAACCCACATTCTTGACGACCTCTGTGGCGCGGTGGACTAAAGTCCGGCTGAGACGCAGAAGCTGCGGTTTCGATTCCCGTCGCTTGATAAATGTTTGTATCACATGTATTTACAAAATAAAAGTATGTAAGTTGTATATTAGTCATGTGGTACCCATAACACAAGCTCTGCTTACTTTGGGGGCCAGACGGCCAGACGTCGGTTGTCTTTTTAGTTTTTAAAACGTACATATTTAATAAAATAATTGAGCTGCATCTTTTTATTATCACTATGATTAAATATACCACCGTTAATCCTCTCCATCACAAAACCTAAAATTACTCGACTTTCGTCAATCTATTTTATCTTATTTTCGTTATAAAGAAGACTTTCTTAATCTCACTATAATTACCAGTAACACTTATGGCCTTATGATTACAACATAAAAGTTATGACTCCTTTCCTTTCATATTATGTTGGAAATGGTATTGAACTTTGAAGATACACTGTACATGAACCAGCACTCTAGTCATATAAAGGCTTAGCGCGTACTGCGAATTATTTCGCCCCGTTTTATTTCTGTGGAATCAGATGTAGGCGCACGCACTGGCGGAAACTTTCTCGGCCTGCCGCTGGCATGTTTGCAAATTCATCGTGCCAACCACGGTGAATCAGTTTTGTATGGAGAAGTATGCTGCCCGCACTGGATAAAATTTCCGCACAATCGCGGGCGGTTTTTTAAACATATTTTTCAATATCGCGCGCTCAGTCATATAGGATGGACGTCAGTGCAGTCTCTAGATTTATAACGCGCTGTCGTCGTGTATGGTGATATGGTTAATATTCTATTATTAATATTTGATTGTTTATTTCATTGTTTTTTTAATTGGTAATGATTGAGTCAAATGGTTAAATAATGTTTCGACTTTATCTCCTGTAAATTTTATTCGTTATTACTTTGAAGGTGAACTGTTCCTTTACATTATAATTGACTAATAATCAACCCGCCCACACTGTAGTAATGTCTTAGCTTCTTACAACCAAATTCAAGTGTGCATGATTTATTTTACTACCTTGATAACTACAGATGTTTTTTCGGCGTTCGGTTTCGGCCATTATAATTATAGTTTAGAAGTATAACTATATAATTAGTTGTGTCGGAGTGTTATAAAGTATCTTAAGTAAGTATTGTCAGTTTTAAAAAGTATTAAACGGATGGACAAATATTTAGTACTATTCCGCCAATCTATTTCCAATGAGTTAGACACGATGCAGACGCATGCACATCCCTCCCGCCCAAATATCTGTTTAATGTTTTTGTAATGAATTTCCGCAAGGTCACGCCTGAATCAATTATCTATAGTTTTCATTAGTGTTATTATCAAAGTATACAAACATCTGATTACCTACAAGCTTTGTATATAATTGTGTTAAATATGTCGATTGGCAAATTTAAAAACGTAATTAAACAGAAACTGTCTATTAAAGCATATTATAAAATATCTGATTATTTAGATGACAAAAAAGCTTGGGATGAATCTGCTCCAACTCGACTCGGCATCCGTGACAAAATTGTCAAGGGCCATACAAAAAAGTGTTAAGACCAGACAAGTTTCTTGCCGGATTCATCTTGAACTGGGGTTAGGAGGAACCGGCACCTAGATTCACTAGCATGTAAGAAGACGATTCAAAGTGGTCCTTGTGATTGTATTGAATAAAGTGATATTGAATTTAGAATTTTGAATATATTGGAGCTAGATGGTACTGTGTGAATTGTTCACAATATTTTCTAGCACTTTTTGTAGTGATAACTTCTTATGGAAGGGTAAACCGCTTCGTAACGTAACGCGTTACGGCGCCAGTCTGTATGGCTTCCCTTTCTCTCACGCACACGGCAGCGGTATGCAGGCTCTTCCACCTCTCTCGAGACGCACACGTTTTTTTTTTCTAGCTTTTATCTTCATAGAGTTTGGTTCTCCTTAATCTATGTTGATCTCCGGGCCTTTTTATAGCTGTTTGCATCTTCCCATTGTAAATAAGAATTAGACTTCTGAAAAAAATGGGAATATTTTCGGCTTCGCAACTCTAGTCAAACCTATATTTAGAAACGCCGAGTCAGCTACCGCGTATAGAAGAGATTTATTAATGTTACTTAAGCAGTTTGAGTTGATGTATGGATCAATTATATCTTGGCATGTATTAGACTTGAATACATTCATATCTCAATAAGATGTTGGAATGAGCATTTTTATTTTAATATTTTACTGTTTTGTAAGAAGCTATTAAGAATCGTAAACTGTAGGCCGCAATGTACTCGATGAACTATCTTGTGTCTTCCTACAACATGTATGACAACTGTTTTTTTGTAATATCAAAACCACGATCTTAATATATTCAAAAGTTATCTCTACGTCTAGATTTGACTGTCCAGGTCGTGTCCGATTAGGGCGATGCCAATCTAGTTAAGTTCAACGCATCCAAAACGCAAGCGTCTCTTTTCGGCGAAAAAAAGTGAGTTTCTCCAAGTCCCCGAGAATGTGCCCAGTATGATCTAATTCCATCATCTCCTTTTCAAATCAAGATAAGCAGACGTACCGCTCAGTACAATCCATACCTTCTCAGTCTAGTCTATCACCTTTACGAACAAAGCGCTTTGCTTCCACATTTATACTGCGTACAGCCAAGGATTGGAATGCTTTGCCGTCGTCCGTCTTTCCTGAAAACTACTAATGTAGTAGTAGTATTATGGTGCAATGTGATTTGAAAGACGAGGAATCCCGAGAAAGTTCTAGACGGCCATTCCGCCATGACGTTTGAAATTGACAAATAACCATCGGCTACACTGGCAAAATTGTCGACAAGCCAGAAAAAAAAAGAAAAGAAGAATTAAAACAACTCGTTCGCTCGTGTGTTAATATAGACCTCTAGTGTACTCTTATAGGTCAGTCTTACAACATAGTACAGTCCATAGGCGTTAATGAAACCAAGAGTAGTTCTCATCATTTCAGTTGTCGCCCACTAAGGTCCACTTATCCAATTGTTCCATTTTAAGCAGATTATTAAAGGTAGAGTCACATTGATAGCGGAAGGCATAGGAGGTAGCGACAAAGGCTCATTAACAGATTGATGCGAATAGATGAAGGAGGCTGTTGTTCATCAGATGGAACCATCATAATACATCAGTCTATATATTATGATGATGAACTGGAACGAGAAAGATGATAAACTGCTAATCAGGTTTACAAAGTAAAATTATGCTCATGATTCCTCATAATTTGATGACATTCTGAGAGGGCCCAGGATAAACATTTTGTGTGATGAACATGTGTTTCTTCTGTGTCTGGGTGTTATAAAGTATCATATGTATTTAAAAATATATAAGTTTTCTATCAGACATCTGGTCACCTTAGTACAAGCTATGCTTAGTTTGGGGCTAGATGGTGTTGTGTGCATTGTCCACCTATATTTTTTATTTATTTATTTATTATTGTAATCATCTCTGGGGGACGTCCAAACATTATACTGGAATTTGGCACATGTCCATATTTTACACAGCAGTAATATATAGGTTCTAGAGTGTGCTGTCTTCCTCATGACATTTTCCTACATAGGTTTAGAGCACCGGTATTGCAAACATATATTTTCGAAATTAAAAATCCATGGTGCACGAGCAGGTTCAAACCCAGGACCTTATGATCGGAAATCTGGATCCCACTACTCCACCAGTTGTTTACCTAAATGTGAACTATTTTTACGTTCAAATACTTATCGCTATCCGCTAACACTCAACCACACCCAAAAGAGCAAGCGCACATGTTTAAAAATTAGCATTTCCGCGCATTATTATTTTGAATTTGGGACACGTAGCGTAGGCCGTGCGTGTGCGCAGAAACAGACGCTACTGTCTCAAGTGATAACGGTATCCAGTTTGCTTACATACTTAGTTTATTTTGTATCTTGGTAATCATTAAAGCCTAGTGCTTAAACACTTGAGCGGAGCGAGGATGAAAGTTGTATCTACAGTCTGTATTTTTAGTTCTAACTAGTAGTTTGAAACTGAGACCTTGCGATTTTCGTATCGTATAAATCGATATGTAAGTAAGGTTCACATATTTAATGAAGTAGGTAGGTACATATTAGTAAAAATAAGTGTCTACTAACGTAAACTTTCATTAGTTACGCGTAAGCTAATTAAAATAAGTATTTTACCGAAACACCGGTATTTTACGTAGTCTTCTTCAGCTTGTTTGATAAGTTTCGTTGAACACCCTGGCTTCATAATCAGACCAGCTCGCTGTCACCATAAATACATAAATAACTACTTTGTGAACAAAATACTAAGGAAACTTCTCAAACTAAAATATCTACAATATAATCAGAAATCAAGATTCAGACTCAATGAAACTCTACGAAATGAATGCTCCAGCTAAAATGAATTTTAACGTTCTATCTTTCCAACTATACATCCCAAAATTAAAATTAAAATTGTTTTGGAACGTTTCATATGAACCACCAAACTTGATACATTTCCGTAGCTTAATTTTTCTATCTTAACAACCCCTTGCCCAATTTAGTTGAATTCGTTGCAAGCTGATTTCTCAGTTCCAATCTGTCGACCTACCAAATATCATGCAGATTGAATTAATAGTTTTAAAGTTATTGTCGAAATAACAAACATTCATCAATAATAGTGGTGGGATGACATACATATTTGTTGTCAATGTAATAATTACGTTTTTTGATAATTATGTAACAATTACGTTTAAAAAATTAAAAAGAACACCAACTTCATTAAATAAAATTTGAGTTCAAAAAAATGGTTTTCGATTTGAATTTTTTTTAATGTAATACTCTCCGATAAATTGGTCTCATACAAATTTCATCAGAATCGGTTCAGTTTGGTCTTTGAATCAAAACAGCTGGAAAAATATGTCATCCAAACAGATAACAGATAAGTCAACGAAATGCCGTATTTTGTTTTTTTTGTGACTTTTCAGTGGACTTTCCGAATTTCGAAAAATGATAAAATACTAAAACGCAAAAAATAAAACCTACCTCCAAGAATGAAAAAATAAGGGGTGAAATTTTTATAGGCTCAAATTTTATATCGGCCTAAATTTTAATTCAATGAAGTCGGTTTTCTTTTTAAAATCGTAATTATGATAGATACTCCTTGTAGCGAGGTACCCTATATTAAGTAGAAAATGCAGAATGTTCTAGAAAAGGATCATCATAACAGATCCAACGTGTACATGTACACCTGTGTACACTGACAATATGTGAGTCAGAGGCGCCGTGTGACATGCACCGGCGCCGGCCGTACATGGATTTCTTGTTCGTATTACGAAACGTCTGACCGATATTCGGTGATAGCGCCATATTTTGTACATGTGACACGATTTGAGTTATCGAATTTTATTATGAAGTTTATAATAAAAGTGTACTCATGAATGAAATGTATTATTCGGACGTGTCTCTGTGTATACCCTTAAAGATTTAAGCAACGGAGAAACTGACAAGATATATACAAGTAGATAGATAGATAGATCATCATCATCGTCATCATATCACCCTTTATGAAGTCCACTGCTGGACATAGGCCTCCCCAATAGATTTCCAGGAATAACGATTTTGAGCCCTCTCCATCCACCGACTTCCTGCGATCTTTACAATGTCGTCAGTCCATCGGGTGGGGGGTCGTCCTACGCTTCGTTTTCCTGTCCTTGGTCGCCATTTGAGAACTTTTACTCCCCAACGGTTATCAGTTCTGCGAGCTATATGGCCTGCCCATTGCCACTTCAACTTGCAAATTTTGAGCGCTACGTCGGTGACTTTGGTTCTTCTACGGATTTCTTCGTTGCGGATTTTATCACGTAGTGAAACACCCAACATAGCTCTCTCCATTGCACGTTACGCGACTCTGAGCTTGTGTATGAGGCCAATAGTCAGCGACCAAGTCTCAGTTCCATATGTCATCACTGGCAACACGCACTGATTGTAGACTTTCGTCTTGATGCTCTGCCATATCAGTGACGTGAAGATGTGCCTTAATTTCCGATATAGATCAGAGATAGATAGATAGATAGATAACTCAGTACTGCCTATATCACACGTCAAATTACAAAAGCAATAGTATATTGTGTACTGCTACTGTATGGTTTGGCTTGGTTGTTTTTCTGTGTATGTATTTATAATATTATTAGATATATGTATATAAGTAGTATGTCAGTCATGAGGTTCCTATAACATAAGCTCTGCTTATTTTGGGGCTAGATGATGCTATGTGAAATTCCAGCATTATTTATTTCCATTGTGTCCGGTCCCAAAAAAACTTTCTAAGACATTATTTCTTTTGATTGAGCAATATATTCATTCGGAACTAAACCTAGCATGTTATATGTCAATGATACACTCATAAATTATAAAATATTAAATGTATTTTATGCTGAACGATGAAATGATGCTTTGTGATTCTGATTTCTCCGTAATGGATATTTTAAGAATTCGCCTTTTCATTGAGTTTTATCAAAGCTTTAGCAGATCTTTGATGATGGAAATTATATATCTTTTTATGATATCTCACTTCTCTTCATTTCAATAATTAAATAGTTTCTAGCTTCAATCACACGCGGCTTATTTTTATTATTTATTAGAAATATGTTATAGAAAACTGTGGCTGGATGTTAAAAACGTTCTCATGTATGTATTTACAAGTGGTAAATACTATCGGTGGTGCCGAAATATCGGGAAGCAGATGAACTCATATATCATGGTAAATATCCCGTTTTGAGTGAAAATTATTTACACTAATATTTATGTATTACTAGCTGCTGCCTTCGATTTTACTTTTGGTTCGACGTAAGTAGCCTTTGTATTTACCCAAGATACAAAGTGTAAGGGAAGGTTGGTTTTTGTATGATCTACAAGTATTTGTCGCGGGTCTGGGTGTTTTTATGTATAATATGTATGTATGTAAGGATATTAGTACGAGTATATCAGTCATGTGCTCATGTGCTCTGCTTACTTTAGGGCCAGATGATGCCGTAACAAAGGTCCGTTACTAATATTATTATTAAAAAAATACATTTAGGTATTATTGCAATATTCTAACTAATACTTATACTAACCAGCTAACCCGGCAAATTTTGTTTTGCCTTATTGTACAAAAAAAAAGTTTTTTTGGGTTGAGCCACCCTTAACACTTAGGGGTATAAAAATTAGTTATAAAGCTATTCTCAGACCTACTGATACATATCAAGCCAGTCAAGCCGTTTCGGAGGAGTATAAACATGAAAACTGTGACACAAGATTTTTATATAAATATGGAGGGATATATTGGATACTTCTTGAACCGGAGTAAGGTGGAACTGGCACCTAGATTCACCTAGCATGTAAGAAGACGATTCAAAATGTTCGGTATTTATTTTAATAAACAACATTTTTTTTTTTATTTCTGTTACACTTTTTAATATTACCTACATACATATCTAAAGTATACTATCTGTGTTTTCGACATTGCTACTCCTATGGTGGTCCACATTTCACCATGACGTATTTACGTATATCCCATAATTAGTCTATTTCAACAGCTCAAATCTCTTCATAGACAATTTATTATTTCTCTTTCAATATCAAGAGTAGCATCAATAACAGTCCAGTAATTATCCATTGGCTTGCTTTAATTACCATGTGCCCTTTGCAATCTTTTGAAATGCTTTCTTCGGTATCTTTTTTATAAAAGATTAATAGCGTCTTATCGTTATGAATCTTGCGCGTGCATTGACCTTATTTCATGGTTCATGGTTGATAAAACATTGATTGGGTTTATGGTGTTTTCGTTGATGGTACAATCTGGTATCTTGAGGCCTTTTCTTCTGGCTGTCCGGCATTATTTATTTATTTATTTAATGTTAGCAACTAGAGATTTGAGGCGATGTCTGAAGATAACAGTCGTGAAGTTCCTTTGCATTATGGCTTCAAAAACGAATGATGTTTAAGATTTTGACGAACAAAGTTACATTCAAGTTCTGACGTAAGACGTACTTGTAAGAGTACGTCTTACGGCAGAACGTTCAGAATTTTTGCATCCATCAAATTTGGTATAGCTATAGATTTTATCTTTGGAACGGACATAATCTACTTTTTATGTTTGTAGCCGCGAGCAAAAGCTAGTTTACTAAGGTCAATAAAAATATAGTCAGGTTATTTGTCAAGACAAACGCATGCACTAGCATAATGTTAGTTAATGCACATATAAACGCAACAATTATTATAATGGCACTTGAGCATAACAATAATTGTACACATATGTTTAATATGGATCTAAGAACATTATACGCAAAATGATTTCCTGCGCACAACAACTTGTATTTTTGCATCACATTACATTAAGATTATACCGTAACATTGGTACCTATATAAATATGTATGACTTTGCGATAGACAGCCTCAAACAACACAGACAGCCAGTCAAAACAATAACCTCTCGATTTATAACCTTCTCTGAACTTCTATCAAAAGTTAAACACTGTTTAAAATAATGCCATCCCTTTTTGAAAGATAGTGACAAATAGTGACAGGACGAATCTCATTTTATTTTTGCCTGACATTTCACTGCTTTTCTTTTATCATCGATAATCCTTGTTTGACCACGATCGCCCTGATGTTAAGCGACGATGTGGCCGACGATGGGGCACGCAGGTCTAAAAGGCACTTATTTACTCGAGACTTGAAGATACCTAGATTGTAGTTTTTAGGAAAGACAGACAAAACAATCAAAAAATAATTTATGGACACAATACAATGTTACAGACCTAAAATGAATCCATAGTCTCATAGACGACGGCAAAGCATTCCAATCCTTGGCTGTACGCATATCGACGTGGAAGCAAAGCGCTTTGTTCGTATTAGTGGTAGACTGACAAGGTATAGATAGGGCCAGATGATGGTGTGTGAAATGTTCGGCTTTTTTTATTTAGTGGGCTAAGGTCTGGTGGCTGAGACGCAGAAGGTCGCGGGTTCGATACCCGCCGCGGAACATATGTTTGTATGATCTGCAAGTATTTGTTTCGAGTCTGGGTGTTTCTATGTATGATATGTATGCATTTACAAAAAAAAAGTATGTAAGTAGTATCAGTCATGTGGTACCCATAACACAAGCTCTGCTTACTTTGGGGCCAGATGATGCTGTGTGAAATGTCCGGGATTATTTATTTATTTATTATTCATTGGTTTAGGCACCGTTTCCTCCTAAATCCAAGTCCGAGAAGAATACTATAAACATATTAAATTTTCATTTTACAGAATCAACCATTGTTAGCAACTACAATACAATAGACCATCAGAAAAAGTATTAACCGAATTCGTATTTGGTGATTTTGGTCACGATATAAAGGTGACCTCAGGTGGACAATGCACACAACATCATCTAGCCCCAAACTAAGCATAGCTTGTATTACGGTCACCAGTATAATTATGTTATTATTTTACCGTCAAATCATTAATACTAACCGCTTTTAGTACTATTGGTGAATTGATATTACGGAAGGTTTAAGTTGGTCGTAAGACATGCTGTCATATGAATAGAAAGTAAGAAACTATGAAATTATCATACGTAATAATGATCCACGAAATAATGACTTTTGCTAATCGAAGCTGAGAGATATTGATTGTATCAAGAGTTCCATAATCGCAATGCACATTACTGATAGAAATACATTCTTGTTATTTAAACACATATGTTGTCGTAATGTGAAAACGGACATTTAGGAATTTGAAGACCAAGTGAGGGTAATAATAATATTGACTTACCCAAACACACGTTTAGTGTGATGCAAAAAGCAGTAATTTTAAATACTTGCCGAATCGTGAGAATGTTTCTACAAACCAACCTCTCAACTGACATGCAGACACCAAATAATGCTCAAGACTCATCAAATCACCTATCACCTGATGCGCACTTGGCTTAGGCCCGTGCGTATTATTCATTTTCCGGCATAATGCCGAGCTGATTAAAATCAAAACATCATAATAATAATAATATTGCCGGACATTTCACACAACATCATCTGGCCCCAAAGTAAGCAGAGCTTGTATTATGGGTACCACATGACTGATATACTACTTACATATTATACATAGAAACACCCAGACCCGAGACAAATACTTGCAGATCACAGATCATACAAACATTTGTCTCGCGGCGGGAATCAAACCCGCAACCCTTTGCGTCTCAGCCGGCTTTTAGCCCACTGCGTCACAGAGGTCGTCAAAAAAGGGTAATTTCAAAAAGGAGACCTTGCGACTCAGCGTCAACTCCCTAGGCATCCAGTAAGCCCTCAATCGCGGTTATTATATCATAACCGAAACGTCGGGAATAAAATGTAATACCCGAACAATACTCGTTAACTACATAAATTCTGATTGCGAAAGTTTAAAAAATACTAGAGATACGATAATAAGAAGTATTTACCAGCAGCTGTATGGTTATATAGATAGTAGCAGCAAAATAAATGTCTCTGTTAAGAAGAACGCGCAAATGTCATCAAACTAATAGCGCTATTTGTCAACGTATTCGACTCTGAAGCAGAAATATGTTTGCCTTTGATTTGGACCAATCAAAATCGTTCATTTGACAGCGCTGTCAAAAAATTACATGGTTAAAATGGTACGATACGAGGATTCTTCGTCTGTCATTTCATGGAGTAACATAGCTGCTAATTTAATATTTTTTACCCGTTTTATTGCATGTTTTAATCAGTAATCTTGGCTGAATTTTAATGAATAAATTGTGACTACAGGACGGGTATGGATAATTGAATAATATGTGTATTGTGGTGCAATGTGATTTGAACGACGAGGAATCCCAAGAATATTATAGACGCCCATTCCGCGATGACTTTTAGAATTGACCATCGACTAAGACTTTATAATCAAACAAATTAACTATAAACAAATATAAACACTTGACACTGGCAAAATTTACATTATTATGTCACATGCCATTAACAATGAAGAAGAAGAAATGTGCATAACATAATGTTATTGATAGCTTTGTTTTTCTATGTAAAAATATGTATGTTTTTACATAAACAATGTATTTAAGTAAGAAGTTCCCATAACACAAGATCTGCTTACTTTTGGGCTAGATGATCCTGTGGAAATATCCTGCATTATTTATATGGCATAAACGTTCAAATTACCGTAACTGGCCCCCTGGTAGAGCCGACAGTGCCGAAAGGGTTTTAGAGGACAAAATACTTAATAGAATATCTCCAGAGGCAGATTTTATTGTATGTTCATCATTACATCTTTACAAACGGTTGTCAAATGAGTAATGGTTGGAATCTCATTTTACAATATCGCATCTTTGAGTTCGTAACTCTTTTGTACATGTAAGCTTTATTATCTCTAGTTAGAGTTGCAAATAGGCTCGACTTTTTTATAGTGTCAAATATCAATTCGTAAGAATTTAATGTGAGCTGTGTCTTTGAATTGTATTTCGCGAGTTATTTATTAATTAAGATAGAAATAGTTTTAATGCCCGTGATTCATTTCTAAGAACCCTTATTGACGCGGTCTAAGAAATTCCCTTTTAAATTAGCTATTGATTTCAATCCCACAAAACATTCTTTCAATTGACGATATTGTTTTAAAACGATTGAATAATGTCTGATTGAGCCTATTGAGTGCGCTATGTCAGCCACACTTTGGCGAACGTGACTTTTAATAAAAATATTCTTGAATATTTTGATGATGAAGTATTTTATTAATTTCTCAACTTGAAATCGATAGATGGTGTTCTAAACTTTAAATAAATGACTTAGTAAACATATATTTTGTGTCAAAATGTTTGTTACAAAAGTGTCAAAAAGTACGCTGATATTCATTACTATTGTCAAGAATAGCCCAGTGCCTTGTTTTACATTTCACGCAGTAACATAGCTCTCCCAAATTAGTAAGTTTTTCTCGTACTATATCACATTTGAATGGGTAATCTTAGCGGAATTTGAATCAATAAATTACGACTTCTTAACACGAGTGTAGATAATTGAAAAGTATTAGGTTTTTCTGTGAATTGCACGATGAGGAATCCAAGAAAATTCTAGACAGCCATTCCGTGATGATGTTAAGAATAGATTAATGACCATTGACTACAATTTGTCGATGTTATAGCACTAAACCACTTGACATTAGAGGAATTGTCAACACAGATGCCATTATAGGAAGAATCATGATTATTTTTGGACGACATGCAAAGCAAACATTGCTCTCTTATATTGTTTATATTTCTCGAGTTATTTCCGGTTTTATTAGTAATGTTGGTATTTTTATTTAAATAGAGCTAGAGTTATTAACTCGGGTGTGAATAATTGGAGTAAGAGATTTGTGTTTCTTTGTGATTCGAGCCAAATTAATCCGTAGTTATTTTATATGAAAGGCACAATTTTATATAAAATAACAAATGACGAACGACGTATTATTAACGACGTATAAATTAACAATAAGACACATGCCATTAACTAAGAAAGAAGATGATGAATGTAAATGTAGTGAAAGTCGAAACGAATACAGTAGGCTTTAGTTAGACTCAATACCAGGTTTTAAACAATACACACAAATCCATTGCTCTCTTTCTTAGTATGCACAAATCAAATTCAAAACAAACCGAGTGTTGGAAACTCTGCTTCCAATAATTGCATCACGTTACATGTTTGCGATGTGCATACTAATATTTCCATCCTTCATACACAACGTCCATCTGTCAAACAAGATGTAACAATATACTAACCAGTTGTTCATCTTATTGATGGAAGTTTGACTCTGCGCCAAATGTTGCAATCAGCTCCCTATATTCCACAATTTGAAACCGATTGGTATTAAAAGTATTTTATATTTTGCACAACTGAGCAAGCTACGTATGAAGCTTGTTATAAGTGTCACACGCACGTTACCGGCCCTAGATAGACGTGTTCTTTTGTCTTTTCGTCCAGTAATTTCACTGGCTTCTGTGCCCTTCTAATCTAAACACAGCAATGCTTGCAAACTGCTTCTTATAGGCAGAATATCTCAAGCAGACAGACCCTTCCTCTAGAGTTCTACTATCAAGTAAATTTAAAATTAAAATCACAAATTTATTTTATTGTAATTTTTTGACGATATGAGCAAAATGGACCAAAGTGTCAAAAATTACGTTGAAGTTTGTTAAATCAAAGTCAAAAGTCAAAAATATATTTATTCAATACAATCACAAGGATCACTTTGTCTTACATACTAGGTGAATTTAGGTGCCAATTCCTTCTAACCCAAGGCCGAGATGAACTGGCAAGAAATTCGTCCTGGTCCTAGCGCTTTTTTGCATGATCCATCTTATAACTATCTATCTAGCTATCTATCTATTAACAAATTAACAGTGTTACAACAATTCGTTTGGTCTCAAATGAAATTCCCAAACATCACAATAGACTTGTAATGTTGCCGGGATTGTATGTTGAGTGAAAGTCTGCATCCTCGACAGGAAAGCTCGAATTAAAACATTGCAATGTTATTGTGAGAATGTGTGTTAAGTAAACGATGGCTCATTGCAATTGATTTGCAATACGGATATAACATGAATTGTGGTATTGTGCAGTCTATTGGCGGTAAAACAAATGTAATGTTATCTGGTATCTGGCAGATGGAACGATCAGTGACCGGTATTGGCATTACTAAATACCTCCAAATTTAGTTTATTGAAACTTCTGTAAATATTATAAATGCAGTTTTTATGGATGTTTAATTATTTTTAAATATGTTTGCTTTTGACTCAATCACGAAGTAACGGCTGAATGGAATTTGATAAAACTTGGTATAGATGTAGTTTGATATTATGAATAACATATTTGCTACTTTTTATGTAGGTACCACGCCTGAGATGCCGCGGACAGAAGCTAGTAAATAGGTAGTAAAATAAGGCCCCGAACTCTCAGTATGCGCCAAGTATTGTAATACCTGTAGTTACAAAACTTGGCACGGATATTAAAAAGTATAAATCAGCCGGCATATTATATCACAAATTCGGCTATACCTATTTCAGCTGATATCCCAAATAGTGCTAATCGCAAACGCGAGCGAAAACGGGTAGCACGATGAAGTTTCTCTAGATGATGAAACAGTGTCGGTGCCTGTATCGACAAAATAATACGTGATTAAAACAAATGTTTATCAAAATATAATAAAATATAATACATCCCAATTTTTTAGGAATAACTGGAATCGCCTCTTTCGCACCAAAAACTCGAAATTATAGATCCCAAATCAAGACAAGGATATTATTTTCAAGTTAAGTAGGCTATAAAATGTTCTCGTTTCACCGCGACCTATGTTTAGGTATTAGAACCTAAAACCTGCGCTCGCACCGGTAGCGTCTGCATTTTTGCATGAGTCATCTGTTAGGTAATAAAATGCAATCTGAAATGAATCATGGGCAAAAAATGTTAACGCCTCTGTATGCTGGTTGTAATTTATTCAACACTCAAGTGTTTCCGGTGGAAGATGAACACAGTGTAATGAAAATGAGTTCAGCTTTTCAAGCTTAATAAACTTAGAAAAATAATAATAAAATAAGTCACATAACTTAATATTATAACCTTTTAAGACTATGATGGTATTCCACTTCGCTTTAACTATAAATAAATAAATAAATACTGCCGGAAATTTCACACAACATCCCAAATTAAGCAGAGCTTGTGTTATGGTTACCACATGACTGATATACTACTTACATACTTTTTTTTGTAAATCATTATCATTCTAATAATATCATTACATATTATACATAAAAACACCCAGACCCGAGCCAAATACTTGCAGATCATACAAACATTTGTCCCGCGGCGGGAAACTAACCTGCAACTTTCTGCGTCTAAGCCAGACCTTAGTCTACTGCGCCACAGAGCTCGTTAATGCGTTCTTCTTTTTCCCGATATTTCGGGAGTTTTTTTATTTACACGGGAGAAACTGAAGTCTGCAAGAAGATCGTTAAAATATTGTTTATTGGCAGACAAATCGTTTTACCTTCTAAATAAAACATCAATCATCTTAAATATTCCGTTATATAGTAAAAATAATTTACAGTTATGTTATTATACTAAACATAAAACATCTGAAAGAATTCAAGCTATCTTAGTTATTTCAAACCAGTGCGGTGAAAGGCTTTGAGCTATCTATGGACTCTAATTTTCACTCAAAACGGGATATTTACCAGGATATCTGGCATGTTAGCTTGGTTTTAGTAGCTCTGTCTTCTACGCTGTAGGTTGAGAGTTCGAGTCCTTCCCAGTACAAACATTTAGGTGATGAGCATTGGTGTTTGTTGTGGATCTGTTGTATTTTAAAAAGGGCTAGGACCAGGACGAGTTTGCTAGTTCTTCTCGGGCTTGGGTTAGGAGGAATTGGCATCTAAATTCACCTAGTTTGTAAAACGTTTCAAAGTGATCCTTGTGATATCAAAGTGATTCCAATATCTTATGACTTGACATATAAAGTACCTGTCATAAGTATGTATTAAAAAATATATAAGTATTCTATCAGCCATCTGATCTCCAACCTAGCAATTCAAACAATTAAATTCTTATTTTAGGGCTAGATGGTGTTGTGTGCATTGTTCTCCAATATTTATTTATTTATGTGTTTTTTTCTGCTGCATATCGGCACAGTTGCAAGCGCATAATCAGAGATGGTGAAAACCATGATAGTTTCAAAAGTTATATATCTAAGGACCGCTTATTATCGAGTCTCAATTTAAAATCAAAATACGCAGGTATTTAGAGCTAAGTAACATGCACCTAAGATTTCTCACGAGTTCCGTGTGAAGAGAATGTGAGTGCTGAAAATGTGTCACTTTCTTGAAGACATTGCAGTAGTTTAAGTACCGTAACAAATTACGTTTGTTTAATTTAGTTGACTTTAGCACGAAATAAATATTAGCACAACGACTTTAGCGACACTTTAGTGTATACACCTTACTTAACATAGCTTATGACGTCTGCGAAGTGTTATTGAATATTGACGACCACTTAAAAATAAGTTTTACGAGTATATAAGTAAACCACTTAAAATACACTTGCAATAAAATTCCGTAACTATGTTTTTTACAACTTTCTTACAAATTGTAATGGATATTACATAAAGATATCAATTTATTTGCTGTAAAATACAGAAATTGTTTAAAAATCTGGTAATAAACATTAAAAGTTGTGAAAGTTTAATTGTAAGGTATTTTTTATTAATTCTTTGACACCTTGGTGCCGTGGGTGTTAATGTTACTGATAAGTACTTATCTACTTATGAGTAAGTACGTATACTTGTCTCACCATCTATGGTCAAAATTATTTTAACATATTTAATTATATAAAGGGAAGTTTACACGAATGCCAAAATATATTTGATTGGCCTCTCAGCACAGCAGTACCATTGCCTTCTGCGCTGTAGATAGATCGGACTCTCTCCCAGGACAAACAAGAATATAACAGAATAGACATTTATTTGGTACACACACAAAGATAGAAAGTAAAGACAGTAAAAATCTAATTAAACGTAATAGTATATATGTATATGTGTAAGCATCCCCCCCCCAAGCAAATGGGTACCCAAACACTTTACCTACTTACCTACTAAGTAGGTATAGTTTTTGGGTGCAACCTACCCACGAGCAACAGTCCTTCCCTGTGTGTGCCCAAATGGTAGCTTTATGCAACTCTCATACAAAGTTTGAAAGCAGCGCTGGTTTTCTGACTGAACCTCGGGGCTGGTGGCATCATTTGTGTGATCAATTAATTTAATTAATTTGTTTTTATGTGTCTGGATGTTACAAAGTATCATAACCATTTTATCAATTATCTGGTTCCCTTATATTAGTTTCTGCTTTTCTTAGTTTTGGCCAGATGGTGCTGTCTGAATTTTCCAGCAATATTTATTTATTTATACCAATAGCGATGTAGAAGACGTTAATGTTGGTGATTGTTCTTATTTTATACGACTAAGCCAGCAATAGTCATATGCGGCAATACTAAAAGGAATCACACGCACGTGGCCAGTCCTAGACATAAGTTCTTTTGTTTGACCAGTAATTTCACTAGTGCTCTTCAAACCCAAACACAGTAATGCTTGTGAACTACTGCTTGGAGGCAGAATATCTGACTGTCTACTTTGTACGTTTTGATTATGAGCCAAAACATGGCAAGACGAGAGTTCTAGTCGCGTTCGCCAAACGTGTGGATCGAGCTTTATAGGGTTTCAGATCTACATGGTCACCTTTCACACGACCATTAAACAGATTTTATAATTATTGGTTAAAAATATTAAATAATTGCCATAATTTAAAAGTAGTTTCGAGATAACGATGAAGTTTTTCATAAAAAAATCGGTACTTATTTTTAATTTTTAGATTTACATGCAACTCGACCCGGCTTCGCACGGGTGAATATTACACCATAACCTTCTTCGCGAATCACTCTGTCTATTAGTTAAAAACCGTATCAAAATCCATTCAGTAATATAAAAGTAAAATACGGCTGGGCACTTTGTATTAAAATATCTAGTGATAAGGACCCTGATAAGAAGATTTTTTTATCTTTAAAATTTTAAACTAAATTTTTGATACCTCAGTGTTCCCTAAAATGCACACTAATATATATTCCTATAACTTGGTTTCTAAATCTCTGATTTAGGAAATTGTGATCTTAATCAAATTGCTGTACTTAAACCGATACTTAATGCCTATTTTATATGCGTAAAACATAAAATGAATCATTTAAATATGCATAGAACAAGTTCAGTAATCGTAAGCCGATTAATGGAATGACCCATTTATATTAAGCAGTCTTTCGATGTGTGTTATTATTTTCATTTAGATTAATACTTAATTACAAATCATTAAAGGTGAGATTTCCTTGGCATACTGTACTGCAAACGACAGATATAATATCCAAGCAAATACTTATACAGTGTGTCCCGGAACTTGTATGTTATCCCGAGGAGCAACGATTCTCGACGCCCACGAGACCAAAAAATGTTTTACGACTTTTGTGAATTCGATGTTTTTGAAGTGAAAACTTCTTAAGCATCGTTGTTATTTGAAAGCCGATGAAACGAAAAAGCGACAGTAAAAAGAGACAGACACATAAATTCATAAGGTTTAACGTGGGAGAAAATGAGATAGGAAGCATTTTAAGAGTTTATTATTACGAGTTTGTGTGCGCATGCTTAATAATTTAAAACTTTAGCCTTCCACAAATAATTTGAAACCAAAATTAGCCAAATCAGACCAGCCGTTCTCGAGTTTTAGCGAGACTAACGAACAGCAATTGATTTTTATATAGAAGATTAGTGAGAGAAATATGTATCGTAGTCTAATATGTAGGACGTAGTCGCTGTCAACAGGGTATCCCTTTTAAAATACTAAAAAAATAAAACAACAAGTAAGTATATTGAGCTTTAAAGGGGTGATTGCGACCATGAAAATAAACAGTTATGTGGGAAACATTCCTAAGATTTTTTTTTTTCAGGCATACTAGTACAATGTTTAGGTACACAGTAATAAACAGCAGTCACAGTGATATATATGTTCATAATATTAATATATCAGCTATTTTGATATATACAACACTGACGACCTCTGTGGCGCAGTAGACTAAGGTCCAGCTGAGACGCAGAAGGTCGCGGGTTCGATTCCCGCCGCGAGACAAATGTTTGTATGATCTGCAAGTATTTGTCTCGGGTCTGGGTGTTTCTATGTATAATGTATATATTAAAAAAAAAGTATGTAAGTAGTATATCAGTCATCTAGTACTCATAACACAAGCTCTGCTTACTTTGGGGCCAGATGATGCTGTGTGAAATGTCCAGCATTATTATTATACAACATGCAAAAAACTATGAGCAATCCAACAACAGTCTGTAGCACTATCGTAAGCTGGTCGTTCTATTGGACCATACTATACTGGACCATACCGGACTGGACTATGCTTTACATATGGCTTCCAGAACCGCTACGTTAATGGTACGGTAAGGAAGAAGTTTTTTTTGGTGCTATAAAATTTCATTTTTGGATAGACTTGTCTGAAATAAACAATAATTACCATTGAAGATTTTTATGCGAATTCATCCATATACGCCTCGTTGCCTTTGTACAATTTACTAATTTAATGTTTCTTCTTGTTTCAGGTAATTACAATAACCGAAGAAAACCGCACCAAAACTAAGTTTTAATAATAATAGGTATGTGCCTATTGCCACCTACTTGCTAATTGAAATAGGTATTGCTTAGGGGTCTTTATAAATCAGGCGTGTTTTCCGCGCGTTTTACACTTTTTAATACGCATATCCGCGTTTCAATTTGACGTGTTCTCGCCCCCATGTTCAAACATCACTTGAACTAATTTAGTTGACATGTGCGCATGTAATCTTTTACAGTCCGTATTTCAGAACAACGTTCAAATACAGATCGTAAACTATCGCTGATTTTCCGACAGTTCTGAATGAAATGCCGTCAAAAAATCTAGTGCTAAGATTCAGTTTTATTTTAAAATACAGCTCGAGGTTTTCTGTTCATAGTCATACGAGTCATCCTTTCCTTTCGGATCTCTGTGCCTGGGGGCACAGAGACCGCTCTGGGGGCTTACGGAATTTTTATTCGGTTTTCGGTTTGAATTTTAGTGTCTGCATACAAAAACGCGCGTTGAGCAAATTTAATCCTAAATTACTAAGGATGACGTTTATCTAACGCAGCATCTTTGTAAACACTTTTTATCATCGCACCGCTCGCCATCGGTAGGCCATCCGCACACACAGAAACCTAAATGGTCGCACAGTGCGATTTCAGAAGAATTTACTCCTGCAAACGCCCCCTGCCGAAGTTTTCTCGGGGGAATAGAGTATGGGGTTCTTCAAGAGGGGAGTTAATAGGTTTCTCAAAGGTAGGCACCGCGTATGTGATGCTCCTCGTGCTGCAGGTGTCCATAAGCTTCAGTGACCGCTTAACATTAGACGTACCGTAAGCCGTAAGCCTCCGTTGTAGCATTCAAGACTGATCCCATTTCAAAATTACGATAAATTTCGTGAGTCCACGGTAGGTACCTAGATGTATTCAAGAACATAGTGTTTAATTTTTTACTTGCCACTCGACCCGGCTTTGCACGAGTAAATCGTACACCCAAACCTTCCTTATGAATCCATTAGATGTAAACCGTATGAAAAACCGTTTGGTAGTTTTTGAGTGTAGCACGTTCAGAGAGACAGACGTCTGTTATGGGAGTACTTTGTTTTATATACTGATAGAAACGCGCGCGTATTGTCAAAATACGATTGCGCACTAAAAACACGCCAAGTCTGCAACTGTCCTTATTCCTGTCACCACTAAATAATGCAGTTTGCAGTTAACATACATGTTAAACATTGCTAATATCCTAATCTTTAACAAGTTTGCTAACTAACTAAAAACATTATTACCATATACAGAAAGGACATAAAATTGACTGGTTAAAATGTTACAAGTTTTACAAACCAAGCGTTTATATGGTGAGGTCAAGGTTTTTAGGACAACTTCGCTTGACTAATGAGTCCTCTTTTGCGAAATATAAAAATATGATTTTTATAGTTTAAAATTCATATTTTTATGATTTTATGTTTCGAACTTAACAATGGTTATTAAATATTTAACGACCTCTGTGGTGATCTCTCCAAGATCCGGCGACGGAGAAGGTTGCGGGATCGATTTCCGTGGATCGAGACAAACATACAGATGAATTCATAATATAGGTATGGAATTGGAAATGGAATTGGATATGGGCTTATGAATAATAATTCGTGTAACGAAAAGCTAGGGATTTTGGAAACAAGTCTATGCTTAGTTCTTAAACTCAGAAGATATATCTTCTTCTCCTTCGTTAATTGCGTCAATAATTTTATTTTTTTATTTTATTTATAGTATTATGCAACAAAGTCGTATCTTGTCGTTCGTCATTTGTTATTTTATATACAATGGTGTTTTACTTATAAAATAATAATACGGATTGTTTTTGCTCGAATCACAAAGAAACAAAGCTTTTAATCCAATTATTCACATCCGTATCAATAACTCTAGCTTTATTTAAATAAAAACACTCAAATTACTAATAATAATAATAATAATAAAAAACTTTATTGAGAACACTACAAAAGGAAATAAGAAATTTAAGACTTAGTGCATAAACATAAATTAATAGTGTCCTGCAATCCGCGGTCTTATCGTGGTTACGATTTCTACCAGACAACCATTTTACTTACTGACTAATCTTAACTAAATTTAACTGAACTTAAAAAGACATTTAACAAAAGCTATGTCATCGACAGCGAAAACTGAACGGGTATTCAACAACCCCCGAACTAGTTTAGAACTGTGTCTCGGAGGTAGTTTTAATCCCTATCGCCCAGTCTCGCAATCCCATGGCAAGCTTTGGATCCATGGCTTCGGATGCATTTTAGAATCTATTGGCGGATGTGCCATTATAACTATTACTTCATGCAAAATTACATATTAAAGTACACAGATGTACTAGTAAAAAGGTGTTACTATTCGTTCGTTCTTAACTACGTGTGTGTATTCATGTAGATGTGTGTATCCGTGTAGGTGTATATATGTGTATATGTGAGTGCGCGAGTGTATTTGTGAGTGTGTGTGTATGTATGTGTGTGTGTGGTGGGTCTCAACTTATTATTATTATTTATTTGTAATCGCATAACTTCCTTCCTGTTGGTACAGTCAACTTTAAAAGTAAGTAAGATATAATAAAGTGACAAATTATTATATGACCTACATATATTTGTCTGGGTGTTTTTCTGTATTTTCTATGTCCATCTAAAAGATGGATATACAAAATACGAGTACACCTGTGACGCAGAAGGTTGTGGGTTCAATTCCGCTGGACAAATGTTTGAATGATCTTTTATTTCGGGTCTAGTGGTTTTTCTATGTATAATATGTATGTATTTACAAATGAATAAATAAGTATATACGTAGTATATCAATCATGTGTTATCCATAACATAAGTTCTGCTTACTTTAGGGCTAAATAATGCTGTGTGAAATGGCCATTATTTTATTTTATAAACTTTATATTGTAACTTCTGATGTTGATTGTACTAGTCTAAAACCGAAAATAATTCAAGAAAAAATCATATTATAAGAGCGTAATGTTTTCATTGCAAGAAGGTCAAAAATAATCCAGTAGGTACGAGCAGTTTTGTTCTAAAAAATGGACAAGAAACGTGTCAATGTTCTTTTCAACATAACACCACATACAAGTAATTTTCCTATTTAGAATTTGAGACACCAATGTTTAACAGATACAGATTATGTAACTAGACTAGTACAATCAACATTAGAAGTTACAATATAAAGTTTATTTAATAAAATAATGGCCATTTCACACAGCATTATTTAGCCCTAAAGTAAGCAGAACTTGTGTTATGGGTAACACATGATTGATATACTACGCATATACTTATTTATTCATTTGTAAATACATACATATTATACATAGAAAAACCACTAGACCCGAAATAAAAGATCATACAAACATTTGTCCAGCGGAATTGAACCCACAACCTTCTGCGTCTCAGGTGTACTCGTATTTTGTATATCCATCTTTTAGATGGACATAGAAAATACAGAAAAACACCCAGATAAATATATGTAGATCATATAATAATTTGTCAGTTTATTATATCTTACTTACTTTTAAAGTTGACTGTACCAACAGGAAGGCAGGTAATTACTATCAGTTTAAAGGCAGTTTCACACCTTCGAGTCGTATTAAGTATGATTATGTTAATTTCGCAAACGATGGCCATGAGCTCAACGTAGCATATAAAATATGATAAACAAGGTTTAATCGTATCTTATAATCACGTACTTAGTTAATACGGCGTTAAAGTCTGGTCTAGTTTTGTCGTTCAAATTTCAAAGACGTCAACAGTAAATGCTATATTAGCGATACATTTTTGATAAACACGGGCTTTACTCACGTATTATTTTGTCGATGGAGGCACCGACAATGTTTCGATTCATCTAGAGAATCTTTATCAGGGTGAGTGTGATCCGCGGTCCGCTCGTTGCCGCTCGAGTTCACGCTTTGCACTGTATTAGCGATATAAATAATTATAATAAATACATATTGGTGGACATTTCGCATAGCACAATCTAGCATAACCTAAGCACAAACTAAGCATTCAAATTCAATTTATTTCCAACATAAAACATAATTGGTAATATTACCCAATGCGTTCGAGATGGACATTATACATTATAAATATACTAATATTAGAAAATAATACACACGTTACGATTACACTACGAAAACATAAAAAATACCATAAAAAAATAACAATATAGCTTGTACTGGAACTAGATGACTTATAGAATACTTATATATTTTTTGTATACACTTGATACTTTATAACACCCAGACACAGAACTAACACCTATGTTTATCACACAAACGTTGATTCAGGGTGGGAATTACAATCCTTCTGCGCTAGAAGGGAAAGTTTCTACGCGCTTTGTTAAAAAAATAAATTACTTGATCAAATATAGAATAGAAAGAAAGAAAGAAAAAACATTTATTTATCACACACACAAAACAAAAAATGACAAAAAAGACTACAAATAAATATATACAACCTCAAAAACAAGCAAAAAAAAAACTATGCGTAAAAATCTCCCTGGCCGCAAACCAATCAACATAATAGAATAGACACAAAATAGAATAGAATAATATATAATTTGTTTTAATATAGTACAAGTATTTAAGTGGTACAATAGGCTGCCATATCTATGTATATATAAGAATAATAATGCCGGACATAATGATTACTTACCTTTGAGTTTATTGACACAATAGTGGGCGCTACCGTTGTCAATACCTGTTAAATACTTAAATAAATAACTATATCCGTAATTTATTTATTAACCTGGCAATAAATATTTGCCCTCGTCAACTCAGAGGGTAGGGCTTCGTAATAGAATAATCTGGGCCTATCTAGAACGCCGCTACCGCCGCACTTAAATGGTTGGTGAAATGTACTGTCACAGAGAAAAGTAAACTCATTTATAAAACGCACAATTTTTTATGTTTAACATCTTTTCTCTCACTGAAGTGTGTAACAGGAAGCCGGGGAAGCGCGCACCATTTTATTTGACAAATAAGCGCGCGCGGTTTATGATTTGACCAATGACTAACTCGCGCGGTGGTAGAGTTGGCCGTCAGATGGTACCAACCCATTCTCCGAGAGATTGGTACTGTCTGCCAATGTGTGATAATGGGACGTCGAAGTTTGCATGATGATAACAAGACCAAGGTTGTGTGGTTCTACTTGAAATAACCTACCTAATAAGTATACGTGTACCTACATAAAAGATGATTTACATTGAGTCAGTCACTGACGTCAGTTCTGGTGCTGAGAATTGACTGACACTGTTTACACTCAATAGTCGAGGGGACATCTATAGCTCTGTAGTAAAATCAGTTTATACGACAGCAGTATCGGCTCTATTGGAAAAGGACTCCATCTTTTAGCCTTAAAGTCCAAAACAAGGTAAATAAATTAAAAAAAAAAAACCTCTGTTTATTCCTTAGGTATTAGTTAAACAAATAGATGCACTTGAGTGCATAACTTGTAAGTTACACATTTGAAATATTTCTATGAATAAAATGTATGTTGTATAAATTATTATTGTTTTTAATCATGTAAATATTCAGTTAGGACCCCTCTCGGGTCAAAACCTCCTTTAGTTCCATCTGTCGTGATCAAACTCAAATATGTGTCCATTCAATACAATTACAAATAAAAATTATTTTACGACGTGACTCAAGAGCTGGCTCCTATCTGGTCCAACGCATTAGCATTCCCATACAACGTGGCAATGCCGCCAGTGTCTTGGGAACGCTGCCGTCTGGCACTGATCTGGGTCAGTTGAACTATCTATAGATCGTTTTTATTGGTCCTTAGATAGCTTAACTGTTTCACTGTATTTATTTCTAAAAATAAATTTTACCACAAGGATCACTTTGAATGTACTGCCGTTTCAGCCCAGTCTTGGTCCCTCAAGACTTTATTTATTCGGTCCATCTAGTCAATGGCCTGCCAAACTGTTCGTTTTCATTTGGTTCTTTCCAGGGTGTGACTGTAGTAGCCCTTCTTATCTTGTGCATTCTGGCTACGTGCGAAAACTAGGTACTTACAACTAAATCAAAGTATTTTCTCTGCGACAGCACAGGCAAGCTTTCTACGAAGTCGCGAGTCTACAGGCTTGTACTTACCCAGCGGAACACCGCACTTATAGTAGATACGAGTACTGCACTACAATATAAACGTGCAGTACGGAGTTACAAAGCCTTTTTGCTTCAAAGGTTTTCAATTGCCAATTGTTTATTAAGTTTTTTTTCAATTTTGAAGTGTTTTGCTTCAACTTGAATAAACAATTCATCGCTGGTACGTAGTAGCTCCCTGTTCGACCCACAATTTTTCTACACAATAGGTCTTTTAGGTTTAGGCTTAATTTATACCATTTTGACCCAAAACATATGGCTCGTTCTATCCAATCCAAAAATGTGAGTCACAGTTTTAGGAAGTATAGAAACAATAATTATATATTATAAATCCATAATAATTGTTTAATAAATATTTTACTAATAACCCGCCCTGGCTTCATCATTAATCCTTCCGTCCATTAGTAAAAACTGTTTAATAAACAGTAGGGCGATTGCGCTATTTGTCAACGTATTTGCCATTAAACGGATTGGTTTTGGCAAAGGTTTGGATATGGCTAGGATTTGGCTAATCTAAATGTCAAGATTGTATACCGCGCTATTCTTCCCGAACGATTTAATCTATGATATGAACAAATGTATATATTCCTAAATAGTATTACTCTATGCACAGACTACTAGAATGTACTAAATCAAAAACGTTTGTTTTTGAAAGCACTGTCAAAATTAGAACTAAATCGTTATAATGATTAGCGCGGTATGAAATATGTCAATAATATCGTTTTGACTTTGGTATAGCTTGCGTTCAGACGTTCAAAATTACCGCGGTCGGCCCCCAGTTCGTTAGCGTTCAGACAGGCAGCCAGACGTAGCTTTAGATTATAACGTACTGAGAGGATGTTTTTCGAAACTACCCTCAATTGGACTTCAGATTCTTACGACACACCACAATGATAACCATCAAATAAATACATATACCATACCAAATACTATTAAAACTAGTGGCTCTGTAGTTGTAGCCCTCGCGAACATTTTGCGAAATGATTGAAATATAACTTTTTTACGTTTATATTGACTTTTTTTAGTTATATAGTTATAGAACCTGTTCACAAAATTTCACGAGAATCAGTTGAGAAATTTTAATGCTACATGTAGAGGAGAACATCCGGATAGACAGGCATACGAAAGCATTTTCGCCTAAGCTGAAACAGAGACACTCGCTTCGCTTGGTCAACAATCGCGATTTTTTTAATACTACAAGCGTTCTTTTGCTAGTAGGTAACAACAAAACGTTTCATAGCCGCAGGTAAGTGTTTATTTTAATAACAACTTATTACCGTGAACTTTTCTTTAGAAAATTAGCATAATCAGCTCTACAGTATAGCATACTTAGAACCTGTTATAATAGCGGCTTTGAAGAGAAAAGAGTGCTTCAGTAAAAGTGCGTTGGAGTTTATAAATAAATAATGCCGGACATTTCACACAGAAAAGTAAAACCCCAAAGTAAGCAAACCTTGTGTTATGAAAACCACATGACTGATACACTACGAATATACTTTATTTTTGTGTAAATACATACATATTACACATAGAAACACCCAGACCCGAGATAAATACTTGCAGATCATACAAACATTAATTTCGCGGCGGAAATCGAAGATACGGCGTGATTAAGCGAAAAATAACATTCAAACATCGACTCTAAATTTGATGTTTATAATATTATTAGAACACTCAGGTATCATCTGAATTTAAAATTGCTAGTGGAGATAATGACAGAACTCGTACCAATGGAGACGGCTTGATGGGAATTATGACAATACAACTTTACATAAAAGTATTATAGTGCAATCAAATTTCGTCATCGCTGGATGGTTTCTAACTTTAAATTCAGCTTTTTAATGTACACGAAAGAGCATAAATTATTCAAAAAACTACTGGTTTTCCAATAAATAAAACCACACACGTGCCACCAGGATATTATTAGTTAATATTAAACCAAAAAACTAAATGTGTCACATTTACACTATCGTTTTGAATAATTAAATTAATTGAGCCTATTAATTAAACGTCAACCGGTTCGACAGCTGCTGTCACAGCACCAATAAAACAGCTAGTACAGCCTACGCGCAACGACAAGACTTTTATTATAGGTTCTGTGCATTCTACTTACAAGTGAATTTTGAGCATGGTACGAGAACGTGAAACTGCAAACAAATTAGTGTGTCTTGTTCTAATTCTAGGACAGCAAAAGGATAAGGTTTTTGATATTAATTCTGAGCAGTCAATGTATCCATTGCATAAGCCATGCAGGAACGACATATCAGTCTGTCTGCGACGATCCTCTAAGGTTGTGAGATTATGATGACTACATAATTCTTCATAGTCTTTAAATCTTCGGAAACAACGATAGTTTAAGTGCTTAATAAACTTATTCTGTATAATCTCAACATTCTGACTATATGTTCTGTACTGAGAATGCCAAATAATACTACAGTATTCAAGAATGCTTCTAACATAACATTTATACAAGATTTTGAGACAACTTACGTCTGAGAAGGGGCGACTCACTCTTAGGATAAACCCTAAACTTTTATATGCCCTACTGACAAAACTTGTGATGTGGTCTGAAAATAATAGTTTAGCGTCCATCAATACACCTAAATCTCTGACTGATGTCTCTTTAACTAATTTTACTCCATTAATTTCATAATTAAATAAAGAAAGTTTAATATTGCGAGTAAATGACAAATAATGGCATTTACTTGTTTTTATACTGATGCGGTTACTCATATAGTAGATACAAAGCCTGTCCAGATCCACTTGAAGCTTGGCGCAATCTGTAGAAATACCTATTTTCATGTAAATTTTTGTATCATCAGCATACATAAGAAATTTTGCATGATGTAGGCACTTGCCAACATATCAGCTGTTAATTCAAAAAAAATGCCTCAGAAGATTTACTAGCATTGTATTTTTTTATTCATATCATTTTAATTCTATACAATCACAAAGATCACTTTGAACTCACACTTCAATCACCTTGAATTCAAGGATAATAGACATCACTAGTTCACTGATCTCTAGTTCACATGTTCGGTATTTTGATGTAGCTGCAGCAGTTTTGAGCTGTCGATTAGGTTTCCGTTTTTTGTCGATTGGCTTGTTTTATTAGTGTCACTGTCAGTTTTAATAAATCATTACATATCGTTATTTTGTTCATCGAGCGAACACTTTTATAATTAAGTACTTATTCAATACTAGCTGCTGTCCACGGCTCCGGACGCGTAGTAGTACATACATACATACATACATACTTTACCATTACTCTCAAATGGTGAACGAAAACATGTGCACGAAAGAAGCATCTGAGACGCACTTTAATCCTTTCACCACACTGGTTCGAAATAACTAGTCACACGATAAGAAGTTGAAGATTGAAAATGTATAATTATCAGTAAAAATTTGCCACAGGTTATAATTTTGAAATAAATATTGCACACAACATAATCTAGCCCTAAACTAAACATAGATTGTATTATGATGTCCAGATGACTGATAGAATAACTATATATTTTTAAATACATGCTTATGATAACACCCTGACACAGGAAAAACCACCTATGTTCATCACACAAATGGTTGTCCTGGAATAGAGTCGAACCCGCAACCTACAGCGTAGCAAGCAGAGCTACTAATACTGCCTATTTGGAAATATACTTCCCTAATTTCAAGCAAGAACTGGAACTAAGTTTCCAAATACAATATCCCTGAAATTGCGTGTAACAGGCAGTCTCAAACAATTATTTTTAAGACCTTAAGCCCTGTAGCTTATCCATGCCTTAGTTCAGTAGCCGCGAAGGACAGGTCAAGGCTTGCTGGATAGACAATCTACCGACAGGCTTCAGAGGATTATCTCTTAATACCTATGTCGGTGATTCTGGTTAGAACTAATAAAACGCCCACTCCGCATAGATTATTGTTTGAAATATTTAATTTTGACTCTGCTTTGCTGCTCACCGATATATCGGCACAGTTGCATGCGCCATGATCACGACGAGAAACATCAAAGTCAAAGTCAAAAGATAGTTTAATTCCAATCATCATAAGGATTACTTTGAAACGTCTTACATACTAGGTGAATTTAGGTGCTTATTCCTCCTAACCCAAGCCAGAGAAGAACTGGCAAGAAACTCGTCTTGGTCCTAGCGCTTTTATGCATGATCCATCTTATAACTACCTTAAATACGAAAAACCAACACAGGAGAGTTTATACATTTCAAATGTGTCGGTTAACTGTCTGAGGGCAGAGCAACATGAGGCCATGCATTCTTGTCAATAATATATCTAGTCATTTATTATAATACGCTTTCTACAAAAGACTACCCTTTATACAAATTTTAAACTTACATATAATAGTAAATATCTCGTTTTGGTGTAAAATTATATTCAAAACAATGAGAGTTTTAAAAGTTGAAACATTGGCCTCAATTCTGTTGGCACCAACCTAACTAATTTTAGCTAAAATTAGGTTTAGAAGTGTCAAATGAAACTTGGTACTCTGCTGTTACTAACTTATCCTAATTTAATTTTATATAATGTAATTAAGCGTTTCTTATTTAGTTAGATGGTACCAACCGAATAGCTTTTTCAAATGCTATGACTAACTAAAATATATTTTAGACAATTCCTAATTTTAGAAATGAACCAACCATTCATTAATTTTATTTAGTTTGGTTCATTTAGTCTCTTTTTTAGTAAGAGCAAACATAAAACTATATTTGTTTATTCTTTTATTTATTCCCGACGTTACGGTTTTGTTGCTACAAAAACCATTGACCAAAAAAATAATAACATACAAACGTTGCGTTGTTTCTAGAACACGATTTGTAAAAATATTACAAGGATTGTGGACTTACAGTTTTAAACAAATATTTTACGTGTAAAGAATATATATGAAAACCCAATACATATTAGTACTTTTTAAAAAAAATTGAGTAAAAGTTGAATGAATTTTAAAATACTAGTGCATTTTTTACGCTGTAATATATGAGACATAAACGTCAAGTTATAAGACGACTTCCGAGAACCTTCTAGATCAACAAGTTTGAAGGGAAAATGATCTCTATCATTAAACACAGAAGCGTGATAATAGTTAAAAGTAAAAGACCTGTCATGTTTTTGCTAAAGGAAAAACAGATCATCAGAGAAAGGCTAGGATGCGTTTGTAGAATAATAAAATACAGGAAAAAACGTATCATAAGATCGCTTATATATCTACAGTTTTATTGATCTTTGGAAACGAATGTATTTATATCTTATATAATTATACTAATGACCGCAGCTATGCTTGTGTACGAGTTCAGCTTGATTTTTTGCTGGATAAAAAGGTATTTTTTTAGTACGTGTACACTAAAGTAGTGTACCTACTTATTACTTTAGAATAAAACTTATTACTCCATTCAATATAAAATAGGCACATATAGGCGCTGCGCAAACATAGTCACTTTTTGTTGCTGACACGGCACACCATCATAGGGAACCGTAGTTGCTGTGTCTTGTGGCGGTGATCGGGCTAATGGCCACTGGTACAATTCGTTGCTTGTTTTCCGTCAGTCTCACGATGGACGTTGATAATGAAACTCAGTACGATTGTTAGAAAATTGGTAATTATTGCTTGTGTCTTCAACTGACCACTTTTAGTTTCCAGTTACCGACACTGAACACTTTTTGACCGTCAATGAGTATGTGTTAAGTGGGAGCAACTGGACACAAAAAATCCTTACGTATGCGCAGGGAGTGGATGATTTCATACTGGTTCTATAGAAATCAAATATTCATCGGTAGCTTGTATCTGACACAAGACACAAAAGTGTCCATGTTTGCGCCCTTCTTAATACAAACTATAAGTGAGCGAAATTTCAAATTCCTCCGTCCGCGCAATTTTCGTAAAAAGGGTTACAAAGTTTTGCTCATGTATTAATATATAGATATATGATTGGAACACATTGGTGAAATAGTACTATATATGTTTTGTACAATTTATAGAGTTACATTTATTACATTTTTTACAAATTGGCAATAATATTGCATACTGTATAAAAAAAACAACTAAGTAATGAAAAAAAATTATGATATACATATAAATAAATTGATCAAGTGCAAAAGTCGCTTTGAAATACAAATTACCAAACCAATAATATTGCATTTATAAAAAAAACTGATGTGTATAAATAAATCGAGTGCGGAAGTCGCTCCAAAATATGCGGCATAAACAATCGTATTTAGCCGTATTTTTTGATTGCATTGATTTAGAAACTTGATTATTCTATAGCTTCAAACTATCACAGACTTTAGTTTTTAAAATAAGTTTTAGCTTGATACCTCTACGCATTTCTGTGAAAAAGAGTCTTACATACAGACAGACAGACTGACAACAAAGTGATCTTATAAGAGTTCCTCTTTTCCTTTTGAGGTACAAAACCCTTAAAATAACAGTCGCGAAATAGGCATAGTGGTTTATGCACCGTATTCAAGTTTGCCATTCTTTACGGCCGTATGTCACAAAAAGAAATTACTTCTGTCGGAAGTACCTTTTGTTCTCCACTGTACATTCTCACGCGCAGAAATATTACTCAATGAATCATTGAGAACCTTCCGATATATAAATAAATAAGAAACAGTCAACATTTCTGACCCCACACCACGATTCTTTGAGAGTATCATGCGGAAACCACGAAGATCATGGAAACCGCAACAATCGTCCTAGAGTTAGAATTCATCTTCTATTAAGACGGTACCCTCAGTAAATTACCTTTTGTATAAAAAAAATACTCATTAAATTAAGAAATAATAACTGTAAAAAATATATATAATATAAATGTATTTTCAATATTTTGCTTCCAACTTGTTTGTTTGATATTGTATTATTTGTTATTTAATTAAGAGATAAGGTCCACAAATTAAAAATCATCATTTTCTAAATTTAAAGTTGTTTTAACTAGTTTACACTTGTAAGTTATCAAGTAAAACTTACACTTTGATCATAAACTAATTAAAACATTAACCATTCAACTTTTTTTATATTATAAATATCTTTTTTTTTTTAAATCGTTTGAGTGCCGTTCAAACGCAAGAGCTATGTAACATTGTTGATATTGCCCATTTGTCTTTTTTTTATCGTAATTTGAGCGCCGTCAAAATGCGTCAAGTTTAATCGCGCAGGGAACCTTAAGAAACATATATTAATAATCCAATGCAGTACAATACAATACTTGCAGATACGAGCTCCGTAAACACATATTGAGATGCCGTTGTACAACAGGCTCTAGCAGTTCATACAATCGAGTAATACCATCCAACATCCTCTCATATTAATTCGAATGTTTATGTGGATGTTTCTATGTTATACTAGCTTCTGCCCGTGGCTTTGCACGCGTGGTACCTACATAAAAAGTAGCTTATTTCCTTCCCAAAGATCCAATATATGTCCTTACCAATTTTCAATAACGATCCATTCAGCTGTTTACTATTAAAAGGTTACAAAGAAAGAAACGTACGAATTATAATATTATGAATGGAGAATAATAATAAATAAATAATAATGGACAATGCACACAACACCACCTAGCCACAAACTAAGCATAGCTTGTATTATGGTGACCAGATGGCTGATAGAATACTTATATATTTTTAAATACATACATTAGATATTTTATAACACCCAGCCACAAAATAAACATCTATGTTCGTCACATACATGTGTGTCCTGGGAGGAAACTGAACCCTCAACCTATAGCGCAGAAGGCAGAGCGACTATCAACTGAGCTAACCGGCTAGGATATATGTATCTCGACGTGCGACAGTAATACCTCGTTTAGATGATTTGATTTGCGTATAGAACTCGATTTTATGATGCAAATTGCAATAATAATGTCACTTCTATTTCTTCACCGCGAATACAATTTATTCACGTGATCTAAACAAGCCATAAACACAATTCCTCCTACACTACACCACACCTTAAAACAAAAAGTTGTATGACACAAAGGAGCCATGTTATGGATTAATACTACTAAATATCGCGTTAAATTATTTTTATGGTCTCCAACTATAAAATAATAACACGATATCCACACCCCAGCTTTAATGGCTCTAAATTATGAGTAAAGCCAGTATTTTATAATAGTACCTAGGTAAGTAATATATGCAAGAATAAGACGCACTAGGTCTAGGCACTAGGTGATATAGAGCACGTTTGTTTGTTGGTTGTATATCCAACATTAAATAAATAAATAATGCTGGACATTTCACACAACATCATCGGACCCAAAGTAAGCAGAGCTTGTATTATGGGTACCACATGTCTGATATACTACTTAAATACGTTTTTTTTGTAAATACATACATATTATACATAGAAACACCCAGACCTGAGACAAATACTTGCAGATCATACAAATATTTGAATCAAATTGGAATCGAACCCGAAATATTTGCGTCTCAGGCAGCCTTTTGCACACTACGCCACAGAGCTGTTAAGTTCGAAGACATGTCCTAAGTGGACGAAAGGAGCCTCTGAGGCGCATTGTGACACGACAAGAAACGACCTCGTACACAGAACTTCTGTGTACGAGGTCGTTTTTGTACGTCCGATGACGCACATTGTTATTTCTGAACAAAGATTGTAACTTTCAGTACAAAAGTAACTTCAGTATCTCGTTTGTATTAAATTATCGTTTTTGTTATTTCTATGGTTTCTTAAATAGGATAAACATAGGTGTTTGTTCTGTGTCTGTTATAAAGCATCATAAGTATGTATTTATAAATATATAAGTCTTCTATCATACTTCTGATACAGTAATACAAGCTATGCTTAGTTTGAGGCTAGTTGGTGTTGTGTGCATTGTCCACCAATGATATAACTACTATATATTTTAAATACAATGATTTATGAGTTTTCCCGTGATCATGGCGCATACAATTGTCAAAATATCAGGAAATAGAAAAAATCCTAAATCACGATAAATATCCCGTTTGTAGTAAAAACTATGTGAATAACCTTAATAGTTTTAAAAGTTGTGGGATACAATGTAACTTTTACAGCTTTTGAATTTGATGATAAAAACAGTGACATTGCATTGACGTGTTTACAATCTGTCTGTCTGTGAGAGCAGAAGGCCCTAACAGTACCCTAATAGTATAATCTCGCTATAGTGATGTGCAAATATTGAACATGTAAGTTAGCATTTTTAATATTATATATATAAATATTTGTGACAATACACAAAACACCATCCAAATTCCAGTTATAGCTGCAAACTAAACATAGCTGATATGACTGATGAGTTGATGACTGATGGAATACTTATATATTTAAATACTTAAGATACTTTATATCACCCAGACACAGAACAAACACCTAGGTTCATCGCGCAAATGTTCGTCCTGGGTTCCTCACATAGAAACCCCCAACCTACAGTGAAGAAGGCAGAGCAACTACCACCTGAGCTCTCAGGCCAGTCAGTATTTTAATCGATGGATTAAAATTGGATAGACTATTTTTTTTAACGTTTTGTTATTCTAAGCGTTTAGGTTTTTGTCACACTACAGCGAAACATAGTTATGACGTGTTATGTAAAATAATTACGTTTTAAAAACTAAAAAGAAAACCGACTTCATTCATATAAAAATATATTTTTTTTACGACATATTTTTTTCCACCTATTTTGATTTAAAAACCAAACTACTTGACCGATTTTAATGATATTTTTATGGGACCAATCGGAAAGTATCCTTGAACATTATATTTTTTTAGATCGTTTCATAAATGACGCAGTTACAAACATCTAATAAATAATAGTTTAAAAAAACTAAAAAACAAGCTTTATATAGAAAAAGTAAGAAAAAAATGTTTTATATAAAAAAAAGCGTGGGGTGCATGGTGTCAATAGTTATAAATATTTCATTGCAGATATGAGGAGAAGGATTATCATATAGATAATATTTTAAAAAGCACCCCACGCTTTTTTTTAAATAAAACATTATTTTCTTACTTACATTTATTAAAATTTATTTTATATTTTTTAGTTTGGTTTTCTGTATAAAGCGTGTTTTTTAGTTTTTTTAAACTATTATTTATTTTCTACTATTTCGTTTTATGATAATCGGATAATTAATTTTTTTTTAATTTTTATTCGAATTATTGCATTGTCATCGGTCTTTGACAGGTGTGCAAAATTTGAATGAAATCTGGCCGTTTAAAGTAGGTCAAAATTGCGTCCTAAGGAGTCGGTTACAAACATACAAACATACGTACAAGTGAAGCTAATATAAAGCGTATAAAAAAAACTACTCAAAGATTTTTTTCTCTTTCTCTCCTTTCTCTTTTTTTTTTGTTGTCGCTTAATAATAACCAAATTCAACGCAGTTTTATGAACTGCTTTTTTTCAAATTGCGTATAAGTAACGGCGTCGTAAATTAAATAAGTGCTTCAGTTCTAACAAAAATCATTAGACTAAAATATAAAACGAATAGTCTTATCGCGCCGAAGGATTACCAAATTAAAGTCACTTTCATCTTAATCTTGTTTTATTGGCCTGCCCTATCGCTTAATGTGGCCTGAATCGTATAAATCAATTTCAATTTTGTTTCAACTGTATTTACGAGGATATAAAACATCTCAAAATGATCAATAAAATCGCGGTGGCGTAATCAATCTCTTTTATCGACACGACTGGATTTATTGACATTTGTCGATGGACATCACTAGTGTGGAGACACGACTGGTTGGTTGAGAAAGCCTTGTAAGCACGTGGTAATGTATGTTTTTTTTAATAAACCATACGTCAAATAACTGAGAACCATGTATGATAGATTTGATATCGGTTTAATTGAACGGGAATATTTGTACGATGGAGTCTGTATGTTGCAATATGAGTTGTAAATCATTGCATTTTGTATCCTATATGATTGGACATAAATGTCACTTCAGCAAAAACGACTGTAAGTAGAGCTACGGATCTAGCAATTAATGAAATAAGTGAGAGAGCAATTTCATTAAGGATAGTTACATATCTAGAGATCTGAAGTTATTGACTGGCCTCTCAGTTCTGTTGGTAGTAGCTCTGCCTTATGCGCTGTAGGTTGAGGGTTCGATTCCCTACAATGACAAACATACTACACACTTATGACAAAAGTATCATAAGTATGTATTTATAAATATATAAGTATTCTATCAGTCATCTGGTCGCACTAATACAAGCTTACTTTGGGGCTAGATGGTGTTGTGTGCATTGTCCACCAATATTTATTTATTTATATTAACTATACTACGTACTAACAGCTGCTTTGCCTGTGTAGTACGTGAATAAATGTGCCCTATGTTTTTATCGTCAGCTTCGTACTTTTCGTCAAATTACCCTTCGCAGAAAATACAGACACAACCTATTCACCGACGACAGTACGAAACAATTTAAAACGATATCGCCTATCCCTATATATATAAAAATCTTGTGTCACAGTTTTCGTGTTTATACTCCTCCGAAACGGCTTAACCGATTTTGATGAAATTTTATATGTATATTCAGTAGGTCTGAGAATAGTTTTATAACTATTTTTATACCCCTAAGTGTTAAGGGTGGCTCACCCCAAAAAAATGTTTTTATGTTCAATAAGGCAAAACAACGTTTGCCGGGTCAGCTAGTAGCACTATAATAAAAACAAGCCTGACTGTAGTTACATATGACGTGTGACATCTGTCATCTCAGGAAAATGGGTTGGCGTTCATTGATCGAATAAAATAGCGTGCGCTTCCTCGGCTTCGATCACACACATCCCTTATCAAGAAATCACTTCCACATATTGCAGGAAAGCGAGAAGATACACATCTAAAACGATATACATAAATAACAATATTTGGCCTATGTACTACTTGTACTTGTACGTATGTACGTTGTGCCGAAATCAACAGAACGGAGTAATATTAAAAAATCCGCGTGCCGTCGCGGTGCGTGGGTTGGTGTGTGAGATGCCTAGCTTACGTTTGGCAGTTTCTGAGAAACATCAACTAAAGATGATTGTTTTGAGTTTTGTAGCTTCTGTAGCACACTTTAGTTCAACTGTTGCGTCTATTGTTCTTATCAGATCATAAATCGGACATTGACATAGCTTCGTTGAACCACAAAAATGTGTTACAGTTAGAAAAGTCGTCTTGTTGACTTGTAGGTACTTTGAACCACACCTGAATACTTTGAATATTTAAGTATTTTCTTTTGTTCTTAAACATTTTTGTTTTATTTTCTGCGGTATTTCCGTTTAGTTTGAATTTCAATATTGTATCTTTACTTTAGATACATAATTAAATTTATTTTAGTTTTTACAGCACTTATTGGAATTATACATTAATTGCAATTATGATGGTACGCGATGACGACAGTGCGCGACCAAAGTGCCGATGCGTATACTAACGCGGCGTTATTGAAAACCAGCGTTATAAGAGCATTCTAAACGCTTCTATAACACAAGCTGAGCGACGACCGATTTTACTGTCAATTTACTTACTTGTTAGTTCATAAGTACTTATATGATATCAGAATTTGACACGAAATAAACTTTTCTTTCTTTCTTTCTTATTAAATCGCCATCTAAAGTTCGAGATTGATAGATAGGCAAATATTTTAAACAGTTTTTTTTATTCGGAACTGAATAAAAACTTGCATAGTCCTCAATCTGAGTTTGAGTTTCGTTCTGAAATACGGACCTGAATCTATCAATTTTATAGTCAGGTCTTTATAAAGAGCTTAAGAGTAGAGAGATGAAACGTACATACAGTAAGCTCACGTAAGCCAATGTGTACTTTAATTTCTAATTTTGTAATTTTGGTGAGTTGTAATTTTGACGAATGTTTCAATAGTTTTGTATAGCTGATACTTATACCTACTAGCATGCTTTGGTACAGCTCACGCAACCGCCTCTCGTTCACTATACAAGGCCTTGCATTAAAAAATTAACTAGTGCTTTTAATGGCTATGAGAATCGTATATATAAGACCTAAAGGCTCGAAAGTGCGGACATGGGATTACCATTTCAATTGCCAACCGTTACCGACAAAAGTTGTATATGAAGCTACTTTAGTTAAATCATACCTTGATAGAATATTTGTGAAAAAATTGGGTGCACTATTATATACAAACACAAAATGTAAAAAAATCATTGATGGTACAAAATTATGACTATATCCCCTGTGTATCAAATGGCTATGTTTCGAGAGAAACACAATTAGTTATTTCATTAGTTAGTTCTTTCATACAAACTTACTTCATGTTGCTCAAGGTTTTATGTAACGGAGCCTCCTAGAGACGTATTATGTTGAGTGCTGATTGCTCTGATACCATTCAAGATTCAAGCGCCGTATGTGTATTTCCGTTATTCTTCAATATATTACAGCATCCCTAAATTCTCGATTAAGAAGACAACTTTCAAACAAAAAAAAATGAAATTAGTTCATTAAAAAAAAATTACAGGAACTAATTTATATTATTATATACATAATAAGAACTAACATTATCGTGTTTATTTCGGATCTGTATTGTATCTGACGACGACTGTACAATTTATGTCACGTGGTTTGCGGTCCACGCAAACGAATTGAAAAATGTTGTCCGTCGATTGGGACCGCGGTCCGAATACCTAGTGGTCCCAATCGACGGAAGCTTAATATAATGTCACAGACAGACACACGGATACAATGATATACAGATACACATTACAAATTTACACACATTACAACATCCTTCCTTCTTTTGTCGGGGGTTAAAAATGGTATGTATGATAGTAAGATTGTGATATGACGCAGTGCCGGATCGGCGGATTGTAGCTCAATGTTATGCTTAGGCTATTGTGCATATTGCTTGTAAGGCAAATTTGAACACATGCTATGTTTGGTGTAAACCCAACTAGTGAGTATAGTAGTACGTTACAGGAGCCTACTCTACAACGGTATCTCATTACGTGTTAACGGCGCCCGTGTTTACAAGTATTGTGTTGTACTGCATTGGCCTGATTATATGCTCAGATAATGATGGTCGATTTAACTGTACCTTAAATGAGAATGGAAAAGTCGGTGTTTTTACTGTCTTTTACTTTTAACCATTTAGTACCTATGTATTTTTGCGTTCATAATTTCTTACAACGATTCTTGTGGATATCAGGGATATCATGGTAATTTACACCATCGCATCATCATTATCCTCAGCCGGACTTCACTCACTGCTGGATATAGGCCTTCCTATAAATGTGTCTTCCGATCTTGTGCCAGCCTCATGCATATTCTACGTCTATAACCTTCCAGATCTTGATCAATGGCTGTACTTTAACCTAAAATAAAGTTAAATCATTGTAAAATTTTGACTAATATACTAAATAGCGATTCTAGAAAATTTGACATTAAAATGATTTCATGGTTTTTGACGACCTCTGTGGCGCAGTGGGCCAAGGCTCCGCTGAGACGCGGAAGGTTGCGGGTTCGATTCCCACCGCGGGACAACTGTTTGTATGATCTGCATGTATTTGTCTCGGGTCTGGGTATTTCTATGTACAATATATTTTTTTTTTATAATATTATAAAAAAATACATTATATTTATTTATATCTATAATATCATACAATTATTTTTTTTTTGTATGTATTTACAAAAAATATATATATAAGTAGTATATCAGTCATGTGGTACCCATAACACAAGCTCTGCATACTTTGGGGCCAGATGATGCTGTGTGAAAATGTCCGGCTTACTATTATTTTTTTAATTTCTATTATTATTGTTTCTAAAATGATTGGCTTCAGTATATCAACCAATTCTGTCACGATATATTCTTTCACCGTTTGAAATGTTTATTGTATTGCGCATTTAAATTGAATAGGTACAGGAAAAGTTCAATATATCTTCCCATTAAATCTATCTTCTAAAACGTTTTAATTATTACCTTGAAATTGCCATAAAGCCTTCATTAAATGGGCGGGAAGCTATATCAGGTATTTAATGATGCCCAGTAGCGAAATAGGCGACCAGTTCATTTCGATAGTCAATCATTTTAGAATTTTTAGATTAGATTGATAAGACAAAAAATATGTGATATTTATGGAGATGTCTATTGATATTGAACAGGTTTATGTTTTTGGAGAGCAATGAACTTTAAAAGTTTATTGCTTTTAGATGAGTGTTTCGTTGCTTCGTTTACGCTATCGAGGCAAGCTCGATCGCAATCACGAATCATCTAAACGAATCTTATTCTACGTAATTGTAACATAAGTTATCGTTACTAATCCCTACTTATATTATAAATGCGAAAGTTACTCGGTCTGTCTGTCTGTATGTTACGTTTTCACGCATAAACCGCTGAACCGATTTTAATGAATTTTGGTATTTAGATAGATGGGACCTTGGAGAAGGACATAGGCTACTTTATATGTAGGTATCACGCGAGCGAAGCCGCGGACAGCAGCTAGTATTATATATTCAAAAGTCTGTCTGTTTGCTTGTTAACTTTTCACGTCTAAACGGCTGAACAGATCTTTTTAATATTTGGCAAGGAAATAGACTAGACTATGTCGTAGAGAAGGACATTTGCTACTTTTCATGTACCTCATGTAAATACCACATGTGCGAAGCCGCGGGCTAAAGCTTTAGTCATCAATAATTTACGGCAGTGTAGTAAATTTTTTGTTTTTTCGTATTTTTGGACTGTAAATTGTTTTTCCAGACCTCATGACTACAAATTTAATGTCCTTTTACTCCCGTCCATTTGATCAATACAGTGATTCGAATTCTTGCCAAAGACGTACAAAGGTCGCTTAAACCAGCTCCAGAATCGAAGGTCTGTCTCATCACGATGCATACCTCGTGCGTCCTTACGTCCAGGAATGTCCCAGTGGTATCCCGACTGAGAAGCATTCCTTTATTGTTCCTGTGGTATTTCTAAAGTTTAAAGCATGTGGTATTAATAGGATAGAACAGAATAATGCCTAGTTAGAGCATGGGTGTAGTTAAGTAGGTAAATTATTATTTTTATTAAATTTTATGTAATTCAGTTTTAAAACTTTCGTGAGTTGTACTATATTTGATAAACACGTGTTATATTCACGTATTATTTTGTCGATGGAGGCACCAACACTGTTTCGACTCATCTAGACAATCTTTATCTGGGTGAGTTTGATCCGCGGTTTTAAGACAAACACCCAAAACCGAGACAATTACTTGCAGATGCAGATTGTCCCGCGGCGGGATATACTACTAATATACTTGATTTTTTTGGTCATTGAAGTGAATTCTATTTTTTATCTTTAACTAATTGTATCTTATACTGTAAATTTTAGTAATTCAAAAAGAAAAATAAACAAAAACTAATTTTTGATAATTGTTAGTCAATACGATTACAACAATCATTCTTTATCATCTTCTATGCATTTAAGTGCCAATTCCTCCTAACCTCCAAGATGAGGACATGAAACATCGAAACACCTAAACATCCACGAAAACATTTATGTATAATATAAGTAAGATAATTAAAATTAAACCTTCAAGTTAAACCAATCCAAAGGTAATATATCACCAACAAATCTTTTACAACCTCGAACGAAAAATTATCTTACATTATACATTTATAAGGATCGCTTTAGACGAATGCGAAGGTATCGCGAAGGTACCGCGAAGGTGTTTGTGTCAATTGCCCGTATTACCTCACGGTTTGATATATGGGGCCATTGACTCGTACGAACCAATAAATCGACTGTGGTTTTTGATCAATAAAATCTGTAATCGATTGTCATATCAAAAATAAATTGGACGGAATTCATATTATTTGTATTAGGTGTTCTGAACGAAATAAACGATAAAGTCAATATTAGTGGACATTTCACAGAACCATCTAGCCCCGAACTAGGCATAGCTTGTATGATGGAAACCAGATGATTGATACCCAGTATAGTTTATTATTTATAAATGCATTAAACTACACAAAACATATACAATTATATTATACGAATTGTAATATGTATCGAAATAAATAAGATAAATATAAATTTTACGTATTGCTTTTATGTTATGTTTTATGCGTTAGAGCTGGTGCGGCGGCTGAATGTGCCGAGGACCTCTAAAAGGCGCAAATATGCCGGTCTTAATAAGGCCTACATATTTGAGCCTTTTGAACCAGGAGCCCATCGCGTTTCCAAAATTATACCACGGCGTCTGTTAGAAACACCGCGTGACCCAAGAGCGAGCCACTATCTGGCTATCTGGCAATGTCGCCAGTGTCTTGGGGACGCTGCCCTCTGGCAGATATTTGGATCAGTTGAGCTATCTGTAGATCGTTTCAAACTGTCCTTAAATAGCTTAATTGTTTCTAATATATTTTATATTATTGTTTATTATTCTGTACGTTTCTGTAATAGTTTTAAAATTTGTTTTAAATAGTTTATTGCATATCAAATCAAATCAAATGTATTTATTTCGGAGTAAAAACAAAGAGTAACTGGATGACCGAGCTTTGCTCGATATAAAACAAGGAAACACGACGTTTTCTTAAAATGAAAGCTAGCTAGATCAATGTATCGCCCCAAAACCCCCTGCATACTAAATTTAATGAAAATCGTTGGAGCCGTTTCCGAGATTCAGATTATATATTACAGACAAGAATTGCTCGTTTAAAGGTATTATATAAACAACAACATGGAAAGAACCCCCGAAAATAACAAAAAATAAACCCTAAATAAATACTATTCCTCCATCATATAATAAATAATTAAGTTAACGTGGCGAAAAGGTATGATTTGTCGTTTTAATGTAAAAGATGGCAACTGATTTAAACCACTCATTAGCTAAACATTGTAAGACCTTTTACAGAAAAATAAAAAGCACATCTTTGCATCCGACAGTCAAAATAACAATCTGTTCATGTATTAATAAACAGAGGCATAAAAGTATTAAACCCAAAAACCCCCATATTTGATTGCACTCATACTCAATTACAAAAGCAATCAAATGTATTCCGAATGTAATAAAGAGCGCAATATTTCACATGGGCCCGCTACAGGTGTCAACAAACATGTGGGCCGCCTACCAGTCGATAATTTACCAGTTGGTAATATATCTTCGTCGAAAAACTTTAAGAAACGAAAGATTCAACAAACACATAAGCATGTGTTTGTTGAATCTTGGGCGAGACGAAATCACAGACGGAACTTCTGTACATTTAGACTCATTTAGAAGTCTAAATCAAATCAAATCTCAATAAAATCACAAGGACCACTTTACACCGTTCTTACATGCTAGTGAATCTAGGTGCCGGTTCTTCCTAACCCCAGTTCAAGAAGATTTCGGCAAGAAACTCGTCTGGTCTTGGTCTGGGAAAACACTTTTTGGTATGACCCTTGCCAACTTTGTATCGGATGCCGAGTCGAGTTAGAGCAGATTCATCCCAATCCCCAAATTTTTGTCGTCTAAATAATCTGTTATATGCTTTTAAGACGGTTTCTGTTTTATTACGTTTTTAAACTCGACAAATAAACATAACCACATAATATTTATTAGTACAAATGCAGAAGGCAGCCTCCGCGAAAACTTTTGAAGTGATAACTTCTTATAGGAGGATAAACCTCTTCGTTACGTAACGCGTTACGGCGCCAATCTGTCTGGCTTCCCTTTCTCTCACGCTTACGGCAGCGGTAGGCAGGCTCCTCCTCTCTCACTCTAACTCACAGCGCTAGTTAGATTAGTTCAAGTTATTATTTCTGCGGGCGTCCCGAGACGCACATGTTTTTTTTATTTAAATAGCGACTCTGTTACGACGTAACAAAGTGCATAAAAGCTTAGCGCCTAAAATTATATTTACCTACATAGTGCCTCTTTCTATCGCATAACTCTATCTCGTCTTGCGCGGCATGTTATTTGAATTTATTCATCAGGTTGCGCAAATGTACTTCTTCTTCTTATCGCGCACTAGTTATTTCAAACCAGTGTGGTGAAAGGATTAAAGTGCGACTCAGAGGCTCTTTTCGTGCACTTGGCACATATCTTCGTACTTTTTCCTTCAACGTTTGAGAGCTCTGGTATAGAGCTTATACATATTCGAACAGAAAAAGGATTCGACCAGATTCGAACCTACAACCATAGGATGCGAGGCCACTACAACTAGACCACCAGTACCAATGTACTTGTAACTACTTACCTAAACTGCGGAGTACGCCTGGCCTAACATAAGCTATAAAAGCAACATATACTACATAAAACTAGGGTTTCATTCATCTTCGTCTTTATATATATATAAATCTCGGGAGGTTTGTCTGGGGTAAACTCCGGAACTACTACCATTTTTTATAAAATTAGGCTTATTGTAATTTGGTCTAAATTAAAAGATAGATTTTATCTCGATTATTGACCTCAATATTCTTTTCCTACAATTAGTTCCGTAAGTTTCTAACAGATGGCAGTGTCAGTTAACTTCAACATCTTTTGCTATTTAGCTTCAGCATTAGAACTACTGAGCCACGGCAACGTGTGGCCAGGTCAGCAGTTAGTTAATATATTAAGCATGGTTCATACTTCCCTTTAAATTTTAAACATCGTGAACTTATCTTATTTCCTTTTAGATCCTAAAGCAGCAAATTGAAGTTATCCACCAAAATCTTTTCAGACATTTCTATATTTACAGAAACTAAGATCGTTAATCACCTGAAAGTTCCCACAACGCAATTAAACAACATTGTAGCTTCCACATTAAGCTAAATACCACGACAATTAACAAAACAGTCGCAATATTAAACTTTATTCCCTAGATCATACGGGCTTCGTAATATTTTACTTAGACCGTGATAATACGTGACAACATGTATCTAGAAAAGGTTGACGACATAATTAAAGTAATCTTAGATGTCACGGAACTAGGACAGCATGACTCACGTAATCACGGATTTATAGTTTTGTCTTAAAGTACTAAAATCCCGATCTAGAATAGGTAACTAAGGCAAAGAGTTAAGATGAAAAGAATTGTGACATTTTTTTGACATCTTGTTCTTTTTGACAAACAGAGACGTGAGCATATTATCACAAGCTTTAATTTTTCTTCTTCTTCGTTAGTGACATGTGTCATAATAATAAGTTTCCCAGTGTCAAGTGTTTATATCTATATTGGCCTTAATTCTGTTGGCACCAACCTTACTAATTTTAGCTAAAATTAGGTTTAGAAGTGTCAAATGAAACTTTGGTATTCTGTTACTAACAACTTATCTTAATTTATTTTTATCTAATATAATTAAGCTTTCCTAATTTAGTTAGATGGTACCAACCGAATAGTTTACAAATGCTATGACTAACTAAATATATTTTAGACAATTCCTAAGTTTAGAAATGAACCAACCGAATTGCCACCACTATATATCGTCGCTGTAGTTGGAAAACTAAATAACTAACACATTGCATTTTCATAAAGTCAAATTCAAGCTGCATCTTTCTGTGTCACAAAATTTTTGATATTATCATTCATTAAGAAAATATACAAAAATGAACCTGACAAGACGTCACAGATGGAAAAATAAATTTAGAATAATAAAAAAAAAATAACGAAGGAGAAATAAATAAATAAATAATGCCGGACATTTCACACAGCATCATCTGACCCCAAAGCAGAGCTTGTGTTATGGATACCACGTGACTGATATACTACTAATATACTTTTTTTTGTAAATACATACATATTATACATAGAAACACCCAGACAAATAGTTGCAGATCATACAAACATTTGTCCCGCAGCGGGAATCGAACCCGCAACCTTCTGCGTCTCAGGCAGGCTTTCGCCCACTGCGCCACAGAGGTCGTCAAATAGTTAACTTGGCAATAAAAAAGCTAAGTTTAATCATGCATCACTTTGTGAGCGAATAACACGCATAAAGTTCTTTTATGCTCTGCAGGAACAATGCAGTTAGAAATAATTAAATAACAGCATAAATTATAATTTTTCGTGTAACATGATTGTGATATAAGGTACTATTCAAATTAAAAATGTACCTTTATTAAATTTTCCTCTTTCTTACTGTTTATAAACAGTATGAGAAACTTTGTAAATATTTGCAGAGCTACTACCAATTGAGCTGACAGGCCAGTTATAATGACATGATAGATGTCAAATCACTGGCTCGCAAAATAATAAGAAATCAAATCAAATTTGAGAAACAGTTTATAGGCATCATTCAATTTCGATTTGGTTACGATGGTCCATACATGTCGATGGCCTCGTGTTGCACTACTGGACGAATGACAAGGAGGACAACAATTCCTAGGGACATAGATATTAGCCAAGAAGTAATAAAAATGGCAAATACGAGCCAATAACGGAACACCCTTCCGATTATGGAAGCTAAGAAAAAATACTGCTAAACCTTTGCAGAAGGAACATTATACCTACCGAATTACATTCATGGTATCCAAGGTTGCCTTCATCAAACACAAGGATGCACTATTTGCAATCTAAAAATGATTTTTAAAGATGAATCCTTATTTCCCTTGGTCACGGGATCACGCGTGAATGGCTAGACCGATTTTGCTAATTATTTTTTAGTTCTGTTTGTAATTGTCAGGAGAAAGTTCTTATGAATGAAAAAAATAAGAAAGTTGCGTGGAAAATTTTATTAGAAAATTTAAGGAAAATTAATGACGATTTTATCTTTTCTAATGTAACATTAGCGCTTTTGACAATATAAACTTTTTTACATAACTTTTTATGTAAATATGTAACTAAAATTTGTGGCGTTTGACATAACTGTCAGGTGTTTGCTAATTGGCGCGATCGCTGCAAATATCGTTTATCGGAATTATTGGTGAGTTCAGAATCACACCTAATATTAAAATTAGGATTCAATATTTAGTTAAGAAAGGACGTCTGTCGGGTCAGCTAGTTGTTTTTAGCATGGTGTCACAAAGTCGTATCTTGTAATTCATCATTTTGTTATCCCTACTAATATTATAAATGTGAAAGTAACTCTTGTCTGTCTGCCTGTCTGTTTGTTACGTTTTCACGCCTAAACCGCTCAACCGATTTCGATGAATTTTAGTATCTAGAGATAGATGGGACCTTGGAGAAGAAAATAGGCTACTTTTTATGTAGGTACCATGCGTGCAAAGCCGCGGGCAGCTAGTTTTATATAAAATGGTGTCTTTCCTATAAAATAATTATACGGGTTTTTTTGCTTGAATTACAAAAAAAACACAAAGCTTTTAATCCAATTATTCACACCCGAGTACTCTAGCTTTACTACGGAAGGACATAAGTAACCATTCAGGACTCTAAGTGCGGCTATTAGTATATAATCATAGCCTATATAGACCTCCTTGCATCTTGCTTCTTAGCTACTTTGGGTGTTAGTTGTAACTTGTGTACCCATTTTATTTTTCTTTTAGTGTTAGTAGTTAAGTTTCGTATTTAATTTTGTACCTTATTTTGTGTTTGTGTAATGTTATGTCAAATAAAGATTTTATTTATCTATCTATCTATCTATATATACATAAGAATGAAGCACCTAAAGTAAAGAGTATGTACATCTAAGTAAGTAGTTATAGGCTCAACAAAAACCGAGTCATAAAACTAAAATTAAGCCTTAGTTATTCATTAAATTATACCTTTCACAAAATTATAGCCAATAAAAAACGTAAATAGAATGTATTTAAGCCGATATAACTATAATTTGATTATAATAACAATCACAGATTATGTCGAATGCCCAATAAAATACGTCCCTTGTCAATTTCCAAACGTTTCTTGAATTCAAATGTCTCTATTAACAAAATGATCATGAGCTTGGCACAGCTGGGAGAGATTTTTTCTGGTATTTTTACACGCCCTTCGATTGTATAATCATCAATACACACATAGATGGGAATCACATAAAACAAAGTCGCTTCCGTCTGTCTGTCCGTATGTATGCTTAGATCTTTAAAACTACGCGTACTATACTAGTACGCGCTACAACTTTTTTTTTAATAGAGTAATTCAAGTGGAGGGTTTATACGTATAATGCATACATAATATAGTAGAGAAACACTTTATTTTAGAGGTTTCGAATGTGGTGTCGTAAATATACACATTTTGTGCGCTTACATTGCAAACGCTGGCTGAACCCTATTAGATAGATCAAAATAATGTACTACAGTATTGTACACCTTATAAAGGTTTACAAAAAAGTCTATGATGGTATATGTCTATCTCTTAGGGATAACTCACAATAGTATCAGCAATGCACCCGTGTGAAGCCGGGGCGGGTCGCTAGTTTAAAAATAAATTCTTATCGTGCCACTAGTTATTTCAAACCAGTGTGGTGAAAGGATTGAAGTTCGCCTCAGAGGCTCCTTTCATGCACTTGGCACATGTCTTCCAACACATTTCTGATTTTAGGTTTTATGACATGCCAGTTTTCTCACAATTTTTTCTATCACTGTTTGAGGGCTGGTACAGACCATATACATTTTTCGAACAGAAAAAGCCATTGGTGCACCAGATTCGATCCAATGACCTTAGAAACGGAAGGCGGCGTCACTACCACTAGATCACCAGTTCTCTATTGAGTAACAGAAAAATATTTAGGTGTTTAGAAAGTATCCATAAATTTGTAAGGGTCACGGTGCAAGGAAAGGAATTCCCGAAAAACAATAAAGGTTAGTAAATTCGGTTATTTAACAATGCTATTCACGGGTTTACTCCGTTTTTCAATTTTTTGACTTTATAAGCTTAAAGTCGAAAGAGCTATATAAGTTTGCAGTAAGAAAATTCCGCACAAGTCCGTAAAACTAGTGAGTGTCTAAAATATAGTCAATAAATAGTTGGATAAATAATAATTGGATACTCCTAAAACTCTTCAAGTAAGTACCGTGCTTTTAAACGATTCAAATTGCCACAAGTGGTGACACCGGGCGTGGCTCATTATTAAGTGAGCATTGTGTGTGAATGCCACACTTGCGTGTTGCCACAGAATACATGCCAACACTGTTCGCTACTAATAGACGCAAAGAATACTTAATAAACATTACCTCGCAAAAAAGATTATTGAAATATACTCTTTCATAATTATTATTCGCCCTAAGCTGTTGGCGATCCCGAGTGCGAGAACGCGCCATTCACGAGAGCCCTTCCAACAACGTATGTGAATCTGATGTTATAGATATTTATTTCTAGATGCTACTTGCGTTGACACCCTGGCCGCATCCCATCTGTCGGTGACTTCCGTTAGGACCGGTGCGGCGGCTGAATGTGCCGAGGACCTCAAAAACCGCAAATATGCTGGTTTGAATAAGGCCTACATATTTGAGCCTTTTGGAGTCGACACCCTGGGCCCGTGGGGAGCAAGAGCCCACCGCGTTTTAAAAATTATTTCTCGGCGTGTGGTAGATACGTTGCATGACCCAAGAGCTGGCTCCTATCTGGCTCAGCGTATTAGCATTGCCATTCAACGTGGTAATGCCGTCAGTATCTTGGGAACGCTGCCCTCTGGCAGTGATCTGGATCAGTTGAGCTATCTATAGATCGTTTTAAATGGTCCTTAAATAGCTCAACGGTTTCACGTGTATTTTATATTATTGTATATTATTTTGTACATTTCTGTAATTTTTAGCTTGGCAAAGATCACAAATGCTGCAACACAGTATTAATGTACTACTCGTATGTGATTCTATTGCAAAAGTCAATGTAATTGTAATCTATTTTCTATAAAACGAAGTCGTGTTAATTACACCATTTATAACTCGAGAACGACTGGACCGATTTACATGATTTTTTGATTTTTGATAGGTTTTGACTTCGCCGCAGAAAAAAGCAGAAAATCGACTTCAATAAATATAAAAATAAATGATCGGAATTAAGAACCTCCTCGTCTTTTTGAAGTCGGTTAAAAGAGTTTTTATTTAGGCTTTTTAGTACATTAAAATTTTTCGTAAATTCGTAAACACCACTGGAAAGTTACAGGAAAGCAAAATACGAAATTTCAGTTACATGGATGACGTACTTGTTATTATTGACGTACTTATACTATTTCGATTTAACAACTAAACTACTAAAACCTATGACATTTGACACCTATGATGACATTTTTATGAGACCAATCGGAAAGATATCTTTTAACAAATTTTTTTTTTTTTCAAATCATAAATGACGGAGTTGTGAGGTAACAAACATTTAAAAAACGAATTAAGAACCTTCTTCCCTGTATCATGTAAGATATCGAACATACACTCGTTTTAAGTCAAAGTCATCTACTAATTAATTCTGGAAATTTGAAATGACATTTTGAGTGGTACGAATAACACGTCATTATGGAGTTCATGGGGATGAAAACAATTAGCGGATTACTGCGAATGTCAGGGGTGACAAAAGGTCTCGATAACGGTAGGGACAGCTGTCGTTATTACCAGTTAGACTATGTGGTAGTTGGTTAACTTTTTAATAAGAATAACTTTCCCCTAAAGGTCGCTACCGTAAAAGTCAGGAATTCATGATGGCTGTGTTTTTGTTTGCTAATTGTTTCGTTGGCACTTAGAATACCAGAGAAACTTGTTCACTCATAGTTTAATTGCAGAGGTTTTATCTAATATCTATATAGTCTTATAAAGTATTTACTGGCCTGTCAGCTCAGTTGGTAGTAGCTCTGCCTTCTGCGCTGTAGGTTAAGCGGTCAATTCCCTCCCAGGATAAACATATGTGTGCTGAACACAGGTGTTTGTTCTGTGTCTGGGTGATATAAAGTACCATAAGTACGTACTTAAAAATATTTAAGTATTCCATCAGTCATCTGGTCACCATAATACATGCAATGCTTATGTTTGGGGCTAGAAGGTGTTGTGTGCATTGTCGACCAATATTTATTTATTATCTACTAGCTGACCCGGCAAACTTCATACTGCCTCGGAATCAATAAATAATAAAGCAAGCATTTTTTTCATATTTACTCACCTTTTAAACCTTCCTTGGACTTCCACAAATAATTCAAAACCAAAATTAACCAAATCAGACCAGCCGTTCTCGAGTTTTAGCGAGACTAACGAACGGCAATTGATTTTTATTACATAGAAGATATAATACATGGCCTCATGTTGCTTTGCCCTCAAATAGTTAACTGACAGTTTTGACTTGACAAAGTAAATCATACAAAAAAGCGCTAGGAACAGGATGAGTTTCTTGTCAGTTCTTCTCGGACTTGGGTTAGGAGGAATTGGCACCTAAATTCACCAAGTATGCAAGACGTTTTAAGTCGTTCCATGTGATTGTATTGAATAAAAATATTCGACTTTGACTCTTTGTTATTGTAATATTTTATTGGCTAGTTCTAGTCACTAGGTTGATAGACTCAAGGTATACAAGACTCAAAAATCTAAGGCTTTATTCAGACAAAACTTACGCAAAGCTCACGCTTCCGTATTTACGCACTGAATTTTGACAAAGGAAAGTGTAGTAAATCTTAACCTAGTTTCTTATACTCTGGTACTTAATGCGTGCCCTAATTGATTAAGAGCTCTTAACTAATTAACTAATTGCGTGTCCTAATTATTTTCCATTTCCAACATGAACAATTTATGTGATATCCCTCAGTGTAGCCCACAAGCAACCGTGTGTCTGACTGTACATAAATCAAGTTTTTTCAGCTTGGGAACATAAACACAAAATAAATATATTAATATAATTTAATTTCTGTATTTAGCCCTTAGACCTATACCAAATAATATGTTACTAGAGATGTACTGACACTTGGACCACGTTTTGGAATTACAATAATGCGCGATTTGGGGTCAACTTTATTTATGAAGATCACACTCTCTTGCTGTTCGAAGCTGGACAGCTTAAAGGCCGATTTAAATTAAGTCAGTCACTAACGTCAGTCAACCACGTCATTGCTGACTCGACACTGCCACAGTATACATCGATTTCAAGTCATGCGCGAGTCGTGAACATTGCAAGTAAGTTATCGGCATTAGTACTGACGTCAGTGACTGACTCAGTGTAAATGACCTATACAAAGCATAGATGCTCTTAGTTGTAAGTGTAAATGATGAGCATTGCTTAGACAAGTGTATGTTATGAACGAAGAGGTATAAGTGCTTCGTAATACTGCCAATACATGCGTGGGCAGACAGCAGACTGCTTTATTGCGAGCTTAATAATTGCGGATTGAACTATTTGATGGTGAAAATGTGTTTGGTAGCTTAGCGGCATCTTTATGTGGGTTACAGTCTTTTCTTTTTTTCCGAAAATGAATAACTTATGTAAATTATAAAGTAAGTTAATATTTGTACCAAATAATTACGTTTTAAAATTTAAAAAGAAGACTGACTTCATTTATATAAAAATACGAAATTTCGTTTACTTGGATGACATATTCTGCCAGCTATTTTGATTTAGAAACCAAACTACTGATCCGATTTTAATGAAATTTCTATAGTACCAATCAGAAAGTATATGCTTTCATATAAAAAAAAATATGTAACAAACATTATTTTTCAAACTTCGACCCCTCTGCAATCTCAATCGCAATTGCAATCTCTGCAATTCTCTGTTGGGGAATAAAAGTTTTCGAATAGCGACCAAGGACAGGAAAACGAAGTGTAGGACGACCCACCCGATGGACTGACGACATTGTAAAGATCGCAGGAAGTCGGTGGATGGAGAGGGCTCAAAATCGTTCTTCCTGGAAATCTATTGGGAAGGCTGCTATGATGATAATGATGATGACCCCTCTGCAACGTTTAGGGATTGAGCATCATTTCTTTCGTAGGTGTATCTACATGCTATAACGAAAACACCCACTCAATTTTAACTCTCAAAGAACAGTGCGTTAGACTGTGCGTTGTCTGTAATGTCTGTGAGTTAGTAAGGCTTAAAACTTTATATATATGGTAATCTTTTATATGATAATTAATACAAACACCTCATTGAATCTACCATATTAGAAGTGGGTCCTTGTATTAGTTCTGCTGTTTCCTCATATAAATGCTCAGCCAATATTTTTATTACCTTTAAAAATGGTGTTTATCTCGTCACGTGGCGTTTCGCATTCCTGCAAATTAAAATGCATTTCGTATCGTTTACCATCAAATTAATTTAATAACCCATCAATTTACTATAATGTGCGCATACGCAATGTTACTTAATACTTTCTTATGACAGGTTACTGACTTGATGGTCTGTTTACACCGTACAAGTTATGTTGAAAATTATAAAAAGTGTAGTGACTAAATAATGACCACAAACCTTGCTAGCTCTAACCGATTGTGATCTAGAGCTTTGGCTTTTCAGAAGATATTGGTATTGATTCGGTAAATCATTTTTTTAAACTAGAACAAGCTTTAACAGTTACTGTCTTTTAATTGCACCGAAATAAAAGACATTTATTGAAATTAGGTTAGTTTTGAAAAATCAAACATAATAAGCACTGGCATTATTTAGATGTGTATAAAAATACATTCAAAATAGCCAAATAACCTCTGTGGCGTAATGGGGTCAAGACCCGGCGGAGACGCAGAAGGTTGCATGTTCAATTCCCGCCGCGAGACAAATGCTTGTATGATCTGCAAGTATTTGTCTCTGGTCTGGATGTTTCTATGTATTATACGTATCTATTTTCAAAAAAGATATATTAGTATCAGTCATGTGGTACCCATAACACAAGCTCTGTTTTATGATGCTGTGTGAAATTTCCGGCATTGTTACATGTATTATACAATATTACAACTAGTGGCTCTGGGAGCTGTAGACCTCGCGAACATTTTTCAAAATAACTGAAATATAACTTTTTTATGTTTTCAACCCCCATATCTGCACCATTTTGAAAAAAATGCATAAAACGAATCGACAAAAAAAACTATATAGTTATAGAACCTGCTCACGGTCGAGAAATGCGACCTGTAGAGATTAACATCCGGACAGACGCCGGCCGGACGCCGTTCGGACAGACATATGAAAGCATTTTTGCCTAAGCTGAATCGGAGACGCTCGCTCGGCCAATTATTTAAAGATAATAATTAGCAACATATGAAGCAAGTTCAGCGATCTAAACGAGTCGTTAGGCAAGTGCACTAAAAATCTCAGTGTGAATGCGCCATGTTAAATAACGTCCTGTTAGGTATTACTAAGAGCAAGCATAAAAGTTTTCAAACATTTGGGGAAAATAAATATTATTTCGTTTTAAAAGGTCTGTTAAACAGGGAATTTGTAAGATAATCTGATAAATATCGAGATAAATAATGATGAGGATTTTGGCTACCGAATTTATTTGACCTCATTAGCCACACAAATTTACTTGTTTAAATATATATACCAGTAATCTGTATCCCATTATAAGCTAGGCTTAGTTTGGGTTAAAATTGTGCTGTGAGAAATGTCTACAAATATTTAATGATGTATTCAGGTAGGTATTAATTTGCGAAGCACTATTGATTCAGGCGTGACTTTTCGGAGATCCATTACAAAACATTAAATGGTTGGATAAATATTTAGTACTATTCCGCCAATCTATTATAGATTTATAGATTGACGGAATAGTACTAAATATTTATCCATTAATTTAATGTATATTTTAATTAATTATTTAAAGTATATATTAATGGAGAATCCTTAGAACACCAACTAGTCCCAAACTAAGCCTAGCTTGAGGTTCGAGAATTTATGGTTTTAATTCGACACGATCGATCGTTCGAATTGCAAAATTACGATAATTCCCATTAGTATTATTATCAGTTCTGATGGAACTGAGGGAAACTCTCAAAAATCCCGTTGGTCGCGTTTACAAAAACTTTCTTAGTTTTTTACCTTATTGGAATAATCACTGTTCTCCGTTGAAGTTACTTTTTATTCCAGCTCACAAAACCAGTTGCTTAAGTTAAATCCGTGGCAGTTAGGATAAATGTAAATTATTTGTTAATTATCAAACAATTTGGGGCAGCGAGCCAATTCGAGTTAACGAATGCGAGTAATGTTTGTCGCTTACTAACTGTTTAACTAGCTGTGGTGGGTTTGATATTACATGTATTACATTGCGGAAATGGTAATGTCAAAAGAACATTCATCATCAGTTGGCTGCTTTCGATCTATAATTGGTCAGTGCCCTTAACGAAAGTACATATTATAGTTACTTCCCAAAATTAATTTATACCTTGACAATAAATTAATATATATATATTCTGAGCACTGGTGGTTTAGTTGTTCTGGTCCCGCTTTCCTATCCTAAAGTCTAAAAGTTCCTAAAGTTCACAAAAAGTGGTCCTTGTGTTATTGTTAAATAAATGCTAAAAAGCCATATTGATTTAAATTAGGCTAATATTACCCAATAAAAATGAAATAACAGGGTAAAAGTGAATAGCTATGTTAACTTAATAATTTATCAATGGAAAAAACACATTAAAGTTTTAATGACGACAAATGGTCGTCATAACAGTAATGACAATACATCGACTAACATAAGTACCTATCCAAGCCCGTATTCCAAAACAAAACTTACACTCACATCGGGTAGTAAAGCCTAGCACGCACTAGCAAATAATCCGCTATCCTGAAGTCTATTCTAGAGAATGTAATTTTCAACGCGATTTTTTCCGCTACGTCCGCCTGATTCCGTGTTCAACAGAACAGCGTGAGAACATTCGTCGCGGACTAATCAGCAATGTGCGTTAAAATATTTTATTTTAAATGTATTTTATTTAGAACTGTCATAAAATCTCTGTCTAGATTCAAATTGAAATGTTGAACTTCAAACATTTCAATTTCCAATCCTATTATTTAATCCCTAAACGTATTAACAAAATCCTGAACCAATAATTCTTGATACGGACAGAGTTGAAAATACGTCCGTATGTAAAACGACCGTTAATCAACAATGCCATTGACCCGCACCGGTTCCCACCAGGAGCAAAAAGAGCCAGCTTGGACCCAAAAATGAAATGCTTAAATGTACAATTGGGACAAACGCAAGAATGTTGAGCTCCTAAGTGCAAGAAGTAACATCAACTAAGATATTTTTTTACGACTGAGCCAGCAATCAAGATTACGACCCACTTGATAAGTGGTTATAACCTATGACACTTGCAATACCAGGAGGTATCACAAGCACATTGCTGTCCCTAGATATTTTATTTTGTTTTAAATTACAATTACATTGTCTTAACAGTAGAAACACCAAGACGATGGAATCATATAGTACATACAATTTTTTTCTGTATCATCGATAAACCTGCATCGATAAACATCGTCGTTTAACATCAGGCTAGATTGTGGTCAAACCACAATCTCGCCTGATGTTAAGCGACGATGTGGCCGACGATGGGGCACGCAGGTCTAGAAGACCTATTTACTCGAGACTTGAAGAGACCTAGATTGTTGTGTTCAGAAAAGAAAAACGACGAAAAGCATTCCAATCCTTGACTGTACGCATTATAAATGTGGAAGCAAATCGCTTTGTTCGGAAGGGTGGTAGACTGACAAGGTATGTGTGGTATTGAGCGGTACGTCTGCTTGTCCTGTTGTGGAAAGGAGATGGTAGAATTACTTTGTAGCAGCAGTGAACTTCGCCAAACTAGAAATAAATATATCCATGTCATCAGATTCACATAGGCTGTTGATGATAAAAAGGGTTCGCGTGAATAGCGCCTCACTCAGGAGGTTAGTTCTCGCACTCGGGATCGCCAACAGGCTAGGTCGAAGCCACGCGCCCACCTAGTTCTTTTGTCTGTTTGCTCAGTAAATTCACTTTCACTTTGCCCTGCAAACTTAAAGACAGTACTGCTTACACACTATTTCTTGGAGACAGCATAGGCTCTGTGGTGATTCCCACCAAGACTCTTACTGTAGGTAGAGTTCTATCACCAAGTACTACCAAATCAAATGATATCAAAACATTATTTAATTCAATAAAATAATAAAAAAAAATGAATCTTTATCTTAAATCGCTTTGAATCGTTTTCTTACATGCTAGTGAAGCTAGTTTCCGGTTCCTCCTAACCCAAATTCAAGAAGAATCTAGCAACACACTCTGATCTAAACACTTGTATGATGATCCTTGTTAATTTTGTTATGGATGCCGAGTCGAGCAAATTCATCCCAAGCTTTTTTGTCATTTAAATAAATAATCTCGTATTATAATAAGCTTTATGAGATAGTGAAAATGAAGCATGACGTCATCATCGCGTAATTTTAACACGATTCCATTGGATGATTTTACAATCATCTCCTCTCCGGTCACTTTAAGTGTATATTTAACATTGGAAGAAAATCTTAATTACAAAAAACATTGCTTGGATTTTGCTGAACGGGTTGGAAGCCTCACTATTATTAAAAAGCTTAGAACTGCTCGCCAGCTGATATCTTAAAGCTTGTTTATACTGCTCTCTGCCAGCCGATAATCCATTACTGCATCTCTGTTTGGGGCAGAGCGAGAAAAAGCTTTCTCACACAGGTAGAGAGAGGTCCGAGGGCGTTGATTAAAGTCATACTTAATAAACCTTTCCGTTTCCTAACCGATATCCTCTAGGATGTTTGTCCGTCATCTCTTCGTCCTTCGTACAACGATTCAAACTCACAAAAGTATAAGGGATCGAACAGATTACCAAGACATAAGTGAAAGACGTTATTTTTATTGTTCATCATAATTTTTAACGGTGACCAGTTTACCCAAAACCATTCATCTGTAGATAATACCTGATTGAACAAATGGTCACATTACCCACGGAAAAGCTGGTCCACTCAATTACGCAACACTACCAATCAGCGGCCAATTTCGACAATTTGCTTACGAGCGGGCAGAACATAACAATGGCTATTATCAGCGAAATTGTATATTCACTTTAACTGTCAATTGTCACGACACGGGCAATCACACAGTTAATTTGTTTAACCGACCAATTAAACGTAACCAATATATTTTTCTTCTTATATAATGGTACTGTATTTGTATCAGTATTTTTCTTCTGTTTGTATCATGATGGCAATTTTACCAATATTAAGTGATTAGTTGTTAACGGAATTTGTTTCATATCGAAATATAGATACCGTTATATGAAGAGAAGAAGAAGTAAACTTCACCCTTCACCTTCTTTCGCGTATTTTTTAGGGTTCCGTACCTCGAAAGGAAAAAACGGAACCCTTATAGGATCACTTTGTTGTCCGTCCGTCCGTCTGTCCGTCCGTCCGTCTGTCTGTCAAGACCCTTTTTCTCAGGAGCGTGGAAGTATCAAGCTGAAATTTATATCGAATACTCAGGTCCCTTAAAGCTGTGAAAAAAACAAACTTCTAAATTAGGTACTTGAAATCTCTTACCTAACGAAGCAACGTCTTATAGCACAGATAAAGAGAAAATTGCGAAATTCGCATTTTAATAATTTTAAACTTACTACCCCTTTCCTCATGAACGCGTAGAGGTATTAAATTGAAATTCATATCAAATACTCAGGTCTATAATACCTTTAAGCTGTAACAAAGTAAAACTTCTATGTCAACGCAATCAAAAGAAACAGCAATTTAAGTCGAATATTTTCAAACTCGCAACTACTCGGAAGGGAATCAACTCCTAAAGGGTACTTCCAGTCGACCTAGAATCTTGAAATTTGGCATGAAGCAATTTTTTATAGCACATATAAAGGAAAAATTCCAAAAACCTTAAATTTTTAGTTATATCACATATTTTAGGGTTCCGTACCTCGAAAGGAAAAAACGGAAACCTTATAGGATCACTTTGTTGTCCGTCCGTCCGTCTGTCTGCCAAAACCCTTTTTCTCAATAACGCTTGGAGGTATTAAGCTGAAATTTATATCAAATACTCAAGTCTTCTATGCCAACGCAATTAAATGATACAACCGTTTATGCCGTAAATTCCGCAAATTTTCGATATTCGCAAGGGAATCAAAACCTATAGGGTACTTCCCGTGAACTCAGAATCTTGAAATTTGGTACGAAACAACTTCTTATAGCACAGATAAAAGAAAAATTGCGAAAAACGTAAATTTTTAGATGGATTTCATTTTGCAATAAAAATACCATAACTATCACTCGATTGTCGTGATGGGTGAACTTTTACTTATATACCTACAGGTTTTTCGGAACCCTCGGTGCGCGAGTCCGACTAGCACTTGGCCGATTCTATTTCAGTTTCTTTATATGTTTAAAGTAACTGTGGTAACTGTGTTAAAATCTTTGTGAAACATATAAGCAAAATACTGTCTGTTTCCCAAATAAAATAAAAAATAAAGTTACAACAAAGCACTTTAAGATGTAATGTTAAATACAATAAAAAATGAGATATGAAATATTTTTATTTTTTATGACGGTATAATTGGACTAGAAATAGTACTTACTGTATAAGTCAAGAGGTATCCATAACACAAGCTCTGCTTACTTTGGGGCCAGATGACGCTGTCTGAAATGTCCGGCATTATTTATATATTTATTTATTAACTCTAAATAATGTGTTAAGAGTCGCGCTTATGGCTGGGCTACTGCATTATATAAACAAATCAATGTAATGGTTAGTCATATTTATATTTATTAAAGTACAGTGGGTACTTTACATTGACATTGAATCAAACATACTAATCCCGAGCTGTAAATATCAAAATGGCTGCCCTCTGCAATAAATAAACTCATCTTGCGAAAAAGGCTAGGTTCCAGCGGGTTTTGCAATCGAGGTCTAAACCTACCCTCTGATTCCTCTGATACCCTACCATCGATTCGACTGACCTGAAATATTTGTCCTTATCACGTCAAATCATAGAAGTAAAGGGCTGAAAAGGAACGCCACGAATTAGCTACATGAGCCAATGTAAGGAGAAAGTAGTTTGGTGTAGTATAAAAAGATCAAGGAAGCTGCGCTGGAGAGAAACCGGTGGAAATAGCTACATCAATAACTGACAAAAGGATATCTCAAAAATTTGAAGTAGAAGAAAAAAAATATACCGTAAAAACTTCTTTCTTCGTTACTTGTTTACTGTTTTACTATGCAGGTCTTACTAGAAATTTACAGGCTGAAGGTTTTGATAGAATACAAGTGCATGTTAACCCCTAGTGGCAAGGTATTACGTTGAGTCGATGTGTTTTTCTTACTGTGCCATACAGACATGACATAGGTACACTCTGTTATTTCCTCTTTTACTTGTTCTATATTCTTATTTTTGTATGATTTGTGTGCTTGAGTTACCAATAAATTAGTGTATATATATCTACTATAAATACATAAATAATGCTGGCCAATGCACATAATATTATCTAGCTCCAAAGTAAGCAGAGCTTGTGTTAAAAACCAAATGACTGATATACTACATATATACGTTTTTTTTTGTAAATATATACATACTATACATAGAAAAGACCTAGAACCAAGACAAATATTTGTGGATCATATAAACATTTGTCCCGCGCTTCTGCGTCTTAGACTGCGCCACAGAGATCGTCAAATTAGTCAGCCGAATCGTGTGCTCTAGAATCAGGACTTACACAACAAGTCTAGCTTAGCAACTATCCATATAGAGATGACAGCGTTGAGTTGCCAACATTTCAATCTGAATGGGAATTATTAATTTATGGGATTTATTTATTAATTTAACTAGAAGGAAATGGCATAAGTCAAACCAAATTATTCGGTGAGATACAGCATTTTCTTGTGGAATTACCTGCGTTGAAACTTTGACGCATATTTTGTTGTTCATTATAGTAAAGTTACAGAATCATACATTGCCAAGAACGCAGTTCTTAAATTAAAAAAAAATACATAAGTAATAACTATGTCAGACATTTTCACACAACATTACCTGGCCCCAAAGTAAGCAGAGCTTTTGTTATGGGTACCACATGACTGATACCCTACTATTATCCTTTTTTGTAAATACATACATATTATACATATAAACACCCAGACCAGAGACAAATATTAGCACTTTATACAAACAGTTGTCTCGCGGCGGGAATCGAACCCGCAAACTTCTGCATCTCATCTCATAGGTAAAGATAAAGAATATCCAATATACACATTTTAGATACTTTATGCATATTTTATGCTCAACGGTTCAGGACTCTAATATTTTAAAAGCTATCTTTTTTCTACAATATTTAAGTTAATACATTAATTTTCTGTAAAAGCATAAGTAAAATAACCACCCTACTATTTATTATCCTCTATTTAGCCTCCCTTATAATATATCCACCATTAACATACGATATTATCATGCCCTATTAAAAACACGTTAATAATGGTGTCATTAATGTTATACAATAGTCAGGAAGTCGTGACACTTGAGCGGTTACGTTGTAGGGGGTCTTATAGCCGCACTCAAGTCCTTATTAGTTACTTAAGTTGCTTCTCAGTATACACTGAGAGAACACTACATGTTAATATAACCTATAGATCTCTATAGATTTGATAAAGAAAATATATACTAAGGAGCGACTTAAGGCGGAAACCTCATCAAACGATCTTTTATACGAAAAAGAATAATAATCTATTTTTACTGCTATTAAATAACAATCTGCAAAAAATTAACTGAAGATCTCTGAAAAAACACTATTCGAGCGCCATCAAAGCGCGGTTTTTAGTTTAGGGTACTTAAGGACTCTGAGTGCGGCTGATAGACCAGTGGGATCTGGTCTATTCCAAACTGGATAGCAGACCAAACTAGTAGCAAAATGGTTTTAAATTGTGATAGGTATTCCATTTTATTTTTACCCAATTGGGAAACGAAAATTAAAAAATAGTTTTAAATCTACGTAGATACCCTACAAAGCATTTATTACTAAGTATTGCTCGCGACTTTGCACGTGTGGTACCTACGTAAAAAGAATGTCCGTCCCAAAGATACAATCTATTTACCAAATTTAATGAAAATCTGTTCAGCCGTTTAGCTATTAAATTGTAAGGCCTAGTGCTCATTGTAGATTAATACTTGGTGGATAAATATTTTAATCGCCTAATTCTATGGAACATGGAATCAAACGTAGGCGTTTGCACTAGCAGAATAACCTCGTTTATTTATTTGCATCATGTTTATTTATTATGACCTCTGGCGCAGTGGAACTAGACCCGAAAGTTGCGGGTTCGATTCCCGCCGCGGGGCAAATGTTTGTATGATCTGCAAGTATTTGTTTCTGGTCTGGGTGTTTCTATGTATAATGTGTATGTATTTACAAAAAAAAGTATATAATGTAAGTAGTATCAGTCATGCGGTACCCATAACACAAGCTATGCTTACTTTGGGGCCAGATTATTTTGTGTGAAATGTCCGGCATTGTTATTATTATTACAGATAACACAAATATTCCAAGACGTCCAAAATTTTATAAAGTCTTCAATTTGACATACAATTTAGAACATTAACAACAAATACAATAGAACTTAAACATAAAAATGTCAAAAACGAAATATTATTATATTAAATTCATTAGAAGTCAACATTAAAATTAAAAAAAAAATTGCATGCGATAAAAATTTCGTACATCAGAATAGCGTTATAAGCCGCGCGGATTAATTCGCTAGTGCGTGCTAGGCCTAACTAACAGATAGGATAACAGGCTAAGGATGACTAAATATTTTGTAAAGTGGTAGTAGGTATTGTAACACTAAAGTATTTTCATCAATTCATTAATATATTCTTAGAGATAAAATTATGGTATACCTACTAATTTTTTTTTTCATTATTTACAGGTAAAGGTTACATCCCAGACGATCGCGGTTTCGCTGGAACACGACTCCAAAATACCTAAGCCAAAACAAACAATGTAACCAACACGCGGTAACATTACCCCAGAAATATGGTAAAACTAGATTCTTGGCATCAATGTCTTAGGTATATTATGTACAAAAACGGATATCATTGTCAACTATGCTAATACAAACTATTTCTATTGTTATTTGCAAGTTAACTGTCAGTTTGGTTTTAGTTGGCAGCACTTAATGTTGCCAACAGCCGCGATTAAAATATTTTACTATAATCAACTTCACTCTTTTCTATAATCAAATTAATATAAGAGGGACAATTTTCTTTATATCACGACGTTGTCAATTTATACGTTAAGTACATAATATAATTACGTTTTAAAAACTAAAAAAAAACCGACATTGAATATAAAAAAATACAACCGAATAAGAACCTCCTCTTTTTATGAAGTCGGTTGAAAGAGTTTTTATTTTACACTTTTAACTAACTACCTTTTGATGAAATTTCTATGGGACCAATCGGAAAGTGTATCTTTTCAGATTAAAAAAAAAATCGAGAAAACAAAACAAATCAATCAAATCAAACAAAAAAAGAACCTCCTCCTTTTTTGAAGTCGGTTAAAAATGGAGTGTAGAATTTATATTAATCTAATGGCTCTAATTCTCTATCTATCTCAGTCTAGCTAAAATTTCGTAATATATAATCGATCTTATTTTGTTCCTTTTATTATCTTATTTTTGACGTTTGTGCCTTTTATTGATTTTCCTAGTGTTTTCCGATGTTTTTTTTTGGTTCGCCGTGTCAAATGGTGTTCCAATTGTCGGCGAATAAAATGACTGAACCTTAACTTTAAACACGTCAACCACCTGTCAGTTTAGTAACATTAAGTGTAATTCATATATAAATACATATTCCGATTTTAGTGTAAACAAAATTAGATCGTTCGCATTTTACGAAGTTTGAGTTAGTCCGGCGAAACAACGGAATCAGAGACAATTTCCAACTCCTAGATGATGATAATAAACTTCTACGTTTCCAACTTATCATAATAAAAAAACAAATAGTGGACAATCAACACCATCGATCCCTAAACTAAGCATAGCTTGTACTATGGGAAACAGATGATTGATAAAATACTTTTATAACACTGCAGACCCAGAACAAACACCTTTGTCCTTAACACAAATGTTTGCCAAGAAGGGAATCAAATACTCAACCTACAGCGCAGAAGGCAGAGCTACTACCAACTAAGCTTAGAGGCCAGTAAAATCGGTCAACTGTGGATTAAGATATAGTTAAACTATTCTACATTAATATTCATTGAAATCAGCATTACAAGTGTTATACAAATAAACGAATATCTCAAGTCTTGAGTATTTAAGTTCGGCCACATCCGGCTAAAGTTACGCCAAATCTGACCTTACGGTGTGGCAAGTTGGCAACCCTAGCAAATGTAACAGCATTTAGCTTTAGCTATTTCAAAATAGTGAGAATGTGACATTTGAAATACGTTTTCAGTTCGTGTGAACTATTTAGCGGAATTACAGTCCGCTGCTAACGCTATGGCACAATGTGTGATTGCTCGGTGTTTATATTGAACTGTATAGCTTTTATAGGTTTCTTGATACAATCAGTGTCAATTCGCAAAAAGAGATTCAGTTAGTATTACGTTGGTTAATTGTAATTGGAATCAGTTTTAACAAGATTTTTCTTTGACTATTTGAATTTGGCATGTTACAAACAACATTATCTTTCCTATCAATTCATTGATAAAAACAAATGAACGTCATTGTAGGCAATGTTTTGTTAATAATAGGATTTCATATACGCAGCGCTGGCCTAACAGCCTTTTGTGCTGTAGATTGTGGGTTCGATTTCCACCCAGGAGCTACATTTGTGTGATGACCATAAATGTTCGTTCTGTGTCTACTGACACACTGGTTTTCATTTACTAACTTTGGTTAGTTTGGGACTAAGGGGTCATGTGGAATTGTCCATCATACATTATGCTGAACGTGACTTCGCACACTTAGTACTGACATAAGTACTCGTAGTCTATATGCTAGTCCAAGTCACAGACTACATCTATACTAAATTTCATCCAAATCCGTTCAGCCGTTATGGCTTAATTAAGCTACAAACATGCAAATCCACCCAAACTGCCTAATGTATAATATTAGTAGGATTATCAGTAAATATAAAACAAAATATATAATCTCTCGCTGCGTCTGTCTGTCTGAACGCGATAAAATAAAATAAAAAACAAGTGCGTCTCGAGACGCCCGACAAAAGTGATAACTTAAACTAATCTAACTAGCCCTGTGGGTTAGAGTGATAAAGGAGCTTGCCTACCGCTGCCGTATGCGTGAGAGAAAAGGAAGCCAGACAGACTGGCGCCATAACGCGTTACGTAACGAAGCGCTTTACCCTCCCATAAGAAGTTATCATTTCAAAAACTATCGAACGTATTTTCATACGGTGATGGAGGTTTGAGACGGTTAAGAAGTATATAACTCATCCATATAAATAGCAACTCTATGACGCAACAGAAGTGCGGATCAGCTCGCACAAACGCTTGTCTTACATTATATATATCTACATAGTGTCTCTCTTTCCATCGCGTAACTCTATCTATCGCACTTCTCTACGTATTTCCCTACCAAGGCGGGCACGCCGATGTACCTACTTGTAACGTGCTGGCCTGCCTAAATAAAAAATGCCGGACATTTAACACAGCGTCATCTGGCTCCAAAGTAAGCAGAGCTTGGTTGTGTTATGGGTACCATATGACTAATATACTACTTACATATTTTTTTTGTTAATAATAATAATGATATAATAATACCGGACATTCCACACAGCATCATCTGGCCCCAAAGTAAGCAGAGCTTGTGTTATGGGTACCACATGACTGATATACTACTTATATACTTTTTTTTTGTAAATACATACATATTATACATAGAAACATCCAGACCCGAGACAAATACTTGCAGATCATACAAACATTTGTCTCGCGGCGGGAATCGTACCCGCAACCTTCTGCATCTCAGCCGGATCTTAGCCCAGTGCGTCACAGAGGTTGTTTGACTTCTTTTGACCGAGCGAAGCGAGTGTCTCCGTTTCAGCTTAAGCGAAAATGCTTGTCCGGATGTTCTTTTCTACAGGTCGCATTTCTCAACGGATTGTCGATCAGTTTTTAGATTTTTCTCAAAATGACAGAGATATGGGGGTTGGAAACGTAAAAAAGTTATATTTCAGTCATTTTGAAAAATGTTCGCGAGGTCTGGTCTACAGCTCACAGAGCCACTAGTCTACAATGTGCCATGGTAACGTACGAAAGGTAGCAAGGCTAATGAAGAAACTAATTATTTTCTCACATAAAAGTCGATTGGACGGTCTTGTGAGTGAGAAAACCCGGGAAAATGTTCACTTCCTGTTATGTAGAAGCGATTAAGTTTATACATTCATAGGATTAATGTTTTATGCATGTTCTTTGTTTGTTTAGACACGTTTTTATTGCAATTTACCATAGTCAGTTGTTATGGAGTCAACTTTATTTTATAACGTGTGGATTTAATTTTACTATAGCCGGGATTAATTACAAAGGTTCGATACACAGTTCAGAGATCTGACTACCATTATTAGTCACCCATCAATGGAGGAAAGCTTATCTGTTAAGTACCTCCCCTACATTGAGAATTGTTTTTTTTTTATTTTAATGTCCCATTTATTACTATTGTTCATATTAGCTGAACATTGGTTTGTCAGGTCTCAAACCATTTCAATACCAGCTAGTTAAATCGAAATATTTTTTTTTTTACTAAAATAATGATTTTTAGAGTTTACGAATCAGGGTGTTATCCAAAATCTAGTAAAGCCTAACTTGTAATTTCATTAGTGAAACCTGGATATGTGAGAAACCTCTGTTATTCATAATTACTATGAGTCCTGACACTTTTGCATTGCAATACCTCTTTTGCTGGGAATTTTAAACCTTTGTAACCGAAACATGTTTTCTTAGATGTTTTCGATGTTAACCGCCATAAATACGACATGTAGCTCAATTTCATATTACATGTATCCATAATAAAATAACATAAATAAGAAAATAAATAAGGCCGGGCATTTCGAACCCGCAACATTTTGCATTTTAGGCGGGCCTTTGCCCACTACGCCACAGATGTATCCATGTATCCATTCTTATCCATACCCGCTTCAGAAGCCGTCACCGTCACTGTGCGGGACTACATATGCTAGGCCAGTTGGTTCCCCTTTGAGGTAACCCTAAAAAGTACAAAATAAGTATTAAGTTCTTTAATTAATAATGTGCATATAACCTTGATTGGCGTAAATCGTTGACAGTTATTTTAGTATGTAATTACTGCCTGTAATAGGTCTGATTGCGCCGCCATTTAATTATATAATCTGTGAGCCACGGTTTGATAGAATGATTGAGTGGAAACCGCTGATTGACGTTACCATATTGATTCAGCGGATGGAGTTGTGGATTTTTAATTACTTGAGAAAGTTGTACTGTGATGGGAAAAGTTTGCTGGCAGTACCTTTATAAGCGCGGCGGCTAGCATCAGTTTCTGACGGTATACAATCGCTAGCTTCTGATAAAATGATGGGTACATTTTTGCCTTTCAATGTTTTATTTATTGGATAGCATAAATAAATAAAACATTGTTCTAAAATAAATGCGTAATAAAACATGGGTCTGGGTTTTTCTATGTATAATATGTATGTATTTACAAAAAAACATAATTAAGTAGAATATCGGTCATGTAGTACCCATAACACAAGCTCTGGTTACTTTGGGCCTAGATGATGCTGTTTGAAATGTCTGGCATTATTATTATTATAATTATTAACTAGCTGCTGCCGTTACTACTAAAGTAGTAGCTATGTCCTTGCTCAGGTTTCAGACTATCTGTGTACAAAATTTCTTTTAAATCGGTTCAGTAGTTTTGGCGTGAAAGTGAGACAGACAGAAAGAGTTACTTTCGCATTTAAAATATTAGTAAAGATAAGTAAAGTTTTTTAAACTTACGCGATCAGAACACATTATTATAAATATTAACGGGTATTTATCGCGTTTATTTACCTATTTTTCCCTACGTTTCGACAGGTTTACACTCTGTAGTGGTCACGGGATGTCATCCCGTAAAATAAACGCGATAAATACCCGTTAATATTTATAATAAAGGATAAGTAAATATTGGTGGACAATGCACACAACACCATCTAGCCCCAAACTAAGTATAGCTTGTATTATGGTGAACAGATGACTGATAGAATACTTACATATTTTTAAATACATACTTATTAACTTTACTTCTGACTTAATATATTTTTAAATACAACTTTACTTGTAACTTAAAACACCCAGACACAGAACAAACATCTGTGTTTCATCACACAAATGTTGGTCCTCGGAGGAAATCGAAACCTCAACCTGTAGCGCAGAAAGTAGAGCTACTACCAACTGAGCTAACCGGCACAAGTCAACACAAAGTAATATTTATAATTGGTGCGTCTACATTGGCCTCTGTTTTGCTTGCCTGAGATCCTACTAATATTAAGATGATTGAATGATTGCTAGTTACTTAAAACGCAATTTTAGTTAAATTTCAATGAAACTTTGTATATATACAATAGATCTGGAATAACATAATAATTCAGGACAAACATTTGTGTCGTGAACATCGATGTTGTTTTTGTGTCTGGGCTAAAACCCAGACTGAATTAAAAGAATCAGAACATCTGGTTCCCATAGTAAAAGTTATGCTTAGTTTGGGGCTAGATGGTGGACTATCCACCAATAACTTGGTATTTTTATATTGAAGTAAGTAAAATTAAATATGTCACTTATCAAACAATAACAAACATAACAACATATAATATTTACATAAAGAATAATGTGTTTTTAAAATAAACAGCATATAGTATGAAGCGAGCGAGATTAATTAGTTAATTAATATTATTAATCAATAAAACATAATGGATGAAATTATAATAATCTAATAGAAAAATTCAATAGGATTCTTTAGCTGTTCTTGGATTGTTGATAGAAGCAGTAGTTTGTTCAAAATAGTTGATTTTCTGAAAATAGATCTTATGCCGCCATTTTGCCTCCAACAGCGCTTAACGATTAAGGTCTAGATTTAAGTTCGTTACACAAAGGGTTAATATAGGTTTCTTCTCATCTACGTAACATGCGGGCAAAGCACTTAATATTCAATACAATTGGTATGAACTATATCTACAATGGAAAGTAGTTACTTACCCACGCCTGGCTCACATAAGTAGAGACTGCTCAAATGACAGCTGAAATATTTCAATTTAATAGTTACATAACTTTTATAATAAGGCAGCATATAATATGCAATGATTTACGACTCTTCTTGTACCGGATAAACTCTACAGGTGTTTGATTTCACATCATTATGTCTCTGATCAGCTTAATAGACCTCGTAATCAGATGAAGTATTCAATTTCCAAAAAAACCCTACAATTAGAACTCTGATAAACGGGTGTCGACCGCAATATCGTTCGATATAATTGGTATCTGTCGATCGCTCGACACGCGATACTCATCGAGAAGAGCATTCGTGTCGCAATGTTACAAACTCGTGCAAACTTACGAATTTCATGTCACGATCGAGAGATATGAATCGCCGGGCTCTGGTACAAACAAGATCGTTCTAAACACGTTTTAGAATTTAAAAATAAACTTGTTCGCACATCGCCAGGTGTATCAATTTTGTTTTTTATTTTAGAGTTTGTAACTTTGGTGGTCCAATACTTTAGGTAGGTGTAATGGTATTGGCACGATCAATGCTTATCATATTTATTTCTGAAAGCTTTGGGTTGGTATTTTCCATTGTAAGTGATAATAAATATTCCTTTTGTATTCGGTGTTGTACGAGATACCTATATTGTAAAGCTTAGTTTCACGGGCAAAGGGTACCTCGCTCGCATGGTAAGCTGTTGAAACACAGTCACGATCAAAAACTGTTTCTCGACGCGAGTTACGGTTATAGTTTCAGTGTTAACTGAGAATTATTATTGACCATAATGCCGGACAGGTTTCTGCGTAATCTGACACTTTCTCCGCTCGCTCCTTTTACTGTGCTTTGAGGATTGACGCCCTTTCATTCAAATGAATGAATCTGGTGTTTTGTTAAATATTTTACGATTTTGTTGATGCTTTTCAAACTTTTACTAGATATGACCCAGCTAGTGAATCTCGTAAAAATACTGTATTCGATTCAAATTACTTAATTTTTACTCAAAACGGAATATTTACCATGATATATGAGTTTTTCTTCCCGATATTTCAGCACAGTTGCATGCCATGGTCACGAGATAAACACTTTTAGAAGTTATAAAATTACTTCGTTTAAAATTTGCACCTGTTGGTTTTTAGTTCATGCCTATTCCAACCTATGTAGGTATACCTAATACATATATAGTAATGCTTGTAATACAAAATCTATTTCACAATGTCTTATATCATGACTTTTATGTCATCGAAAAGATAAAAAAAAACAATAATTTACCGGTTATCGATGGAATATTCTACCCACTACAGTATGTCACCAAAAAAAGTATGGGTATTGCGTTGTACCTTTCCCCCAATTATTTATTTGGAACACCAGTAAATGTATGAATAAAAGGTTTTTTTATCAAGCTTACGTTATTGTTGCGTTTTGTATGCAACGAACATGAGTAACATATGAGTCGTTTTACCTTGTTAACTTTTTTGTCCTATACGGAACCAAAATAACCTTTTACTGTACGTTTGGTTCAAAAGCAGTTTACAATGTAACCACTGTACAAAAAGTAGACATGTCCCAAATAAGGTTTGGACGTGCCCCTGACCACACCCTTCAAGGTCGATAAGTTTGTAACTATAAAGATTTGGTTGTTTACGTCCTTAGCCTATTCTAATATTTTCCAGCTGTCAAAAACTCGTAACATCTCTATCATAAAGTAATCAGTCATCTCACCATAATACAAGCTTTGCATACAGATAGATGGTGTTGTGTGCATTGTTCACCAATATTTATTTAAATTTTTTATATATATATCAACGGTCAAAGATTCGAAATGTATCTTTCTATTAGAACAGTACAAACAAGCCTGTGACCGGAAGTTTTAAATTAAATGTGAACGAGACTCTTTCTAAAAAATCTTTTAATTTGACATGACAAATATTGAACACTTCTCCAATTAAAAGTTACAAATACGTACACTTTCCCACGAAGGCTCATGTGATTTAGTGCTTCGTTTACTTAACAAAATATCAAGTAGTTGAGCAACTCACCTAAGTTTCAAAGAATCAGTCGCATAAACCAGTTTACAAAACAATTAAAAATGTACTATTTTATATTGAGCAAGTTGTCCAAATCTAGTCTTTTTCATGTTTCAATAAAGTCTGTAAAGATGAAATCGCTCCTATGTGACTGTTTTTGGGTGGCTATGGATGAAGGCCCGCCTGAGACGCAGAAGGTTCGTATCGTATCTCGCCGCAAGACTAATGTTTGTATGATTCTGCAGATGTCTGGGTGTTATCCGTGTATAACACAATGTATGTATTTACAAAATGTCTTGTGCTACCCAATAACATAACAACATTAAAGACCTAAATAGCATAAAATTTTTTGTTAAATTGAAAAAGTGGCTTATAGACAAGTGTTTTTATACAATTAGTGAATATTTTAATTATAGGGACATCTAAACTGTAAAATTATTATTAACTTATCAAATTTTTTTTTACCTATTAACTATTGTTAATTTATAAAAAATACATTGTTTATAATTACATAATTTATGAATTCATTCTAATAATATATCTCCCAAGAAAATTCAATAAAGCTAAGAACAAGGTTAATGACACTAGATAATATTTGCATGCCAAAGAATATGGTACGACATACAATGGAGTAACAATTATAAGACCTAATTGTATCACATATTATGTTCAAGCAAATAAATAATATTTTATTTCTAAGTTCTGCTTACTTTGGGGCTTTATGATGTGTGAAACGTATTATTATTATTATATTTATGCTAAAAACTGCAGCTTGGATCGAAAACTACACATACGTTTTTGCTTTGAATCAAATACTGTCTAAACATCAATCTATTCTTCTGGAATATATATTATTTCCATTAAATATTGTGTTTTAAGCAGCACCTACATTTTAGTAGCTGCATTAGTTGAGTCACTCAACTGATGCAAACGAGGCACAATCCCTGTTTACATTGATATGCTCAAACTTTTCAAAGTCGATAAGTGCACACGTCAGTGCACCCACGCTCTGTCAAAAATATAAAATGGATGAACACAGTATGGGGTATATTAAACGAAGCCTTAGAGTTGGTAATCTTTAGGTGATTCCATCAACTTTAATGGGAAGTTTGATGGTCTACAGGATGTTTATGAAAAAACCAATTGTTGCACATGCTATGAAATATTACCCTGGAGTTGAGGTAGCAAGTTGCCTTTGCTCAAATTGTGAGATGAGTATTGTATACACGCATGTAGTACACGCATGCTCAACCGAAGTCACCCGTTTTTCCCGTGAGATGATGTCATCTGGGTGAGATATTTACGACGACCTCTATGGTGCAGTGGGTCATGGCCCGGCTGAGAAGCAGAAGGTTGCGGGTTCGATTTTCGCGCAGGGCCAATGTTTGTATGATCTGCATGTACTTGTCTCGGGTCTGAGTGTTTCTATGTATAATATGTATGTATTCACAAAAAAGTATATAAGTAGTATATCAGTCATGTGGTACCCATAACACAAGCTCTGCTTACTTCGGGGCCAGCCAGATGATGCTGTTTCAAATGCCCGGCATTATCTATTTATTTATTATTTATCTCACTTTCTAAGCATCAGCTCCCGGATACATTTCTTTTCCCCATCACGAAAAAACCTAATTTATGAGATGTGCTCTTGTCGGTCAGCAGCTCGATGCAGCTCTTTTTACATAGCTACTTAAGTACTTTTTTAAATATAACTAGGATTTTTGACCAAAATTAAGATAACAAAAATCATAACCTAATCATAAAAATCGCTAGAACCAGTTTATGTAAATACTTATGTCTGTATTTACAAAAAAAAGTATATAAGTAGTATATCAGTCATGGTACCCATAACACAAGCTCTGCTTACTTTCGGACCAGATGATGCAGTGTTAAATGTCCGTTATTATTATTATTATAATTATTATTACGCTGCTGATACATGAAAATATACTAAACAAGTGCTTAGTTACAATAAAATTACACCACTTATCACAGTCACACAAGTTATAAAACATAACCATCATTTAACATGCTGCGCAGTCAGTAGCAAATAGGCCAAAACCATGTCAACTACATAAGTTGCCTATTAATGTGTCTAGCTGCCATAGACTCTAGTAATCAGCTGGTACACACTTTGCCACAGGATCTTAGATCGTAATACATTGGATCAGGGTTTAATATAACGTAATTACGTGAATGACGTAATTACGAGGTCTGGCCAACTGGTAGTTAAGAATGAAGTGTTACAATTTGTTAACATTATGCACAGGCTATGAAGAAAACAGTGCGATTACTCGATTTTTATGATGACATATGTCAAAATAAGTGTCAATTGCAATCTTTTAAGGGACAACATTAATCTATGTATATCTTATCTTAAATAATGATTTTTCATTTGTCATTTGATCAAGTAACATAGCACTTCAGACAAATGTTTTCTGAATGAAATCTCTCTTAGCGATAAGACCGCCCATTGTACATATACGTACGTACGTATATGGTACGTATTTTTAGTTGACAATTGTTATTTGTGCTAGTTTTCATTCATTCTTTCACTTCCAAATGAATTATTTTTTCTCGTGTTATTGTATATTTTTAACCGACTTTATCAAAAAGGAGGAGGTTCTCAATTCGTCGGAATCGTTTCTTTTTTTTTATTTATGTTCACCGATTACTCGAAAACGGCTGAACCGATTTGGAAAATTCGTTTTTTGTTTGAAAGGGTACTTTACAGGTGGTCGGTCGAGCTGAAAAATCAACGAAAATCTAAAATTGTATACATCGATGATGTTTTCATGTACTTCGATACCTCGCTGTCTCATTGGAGCGGTGCGTTTATTTGGCCTACCGCCAAATAAACCGCGGTGGCCTAATATTATACATATTATATTTATATACATAATACATCTACTTTCCACTATAAATGTATTATAGGCTCAAATTACATTCAATGAAGTCGGTTTCTTTTTAGTTTTTAAAACGTAATTATATTGAATAATCTTAGCGGAATTTTATTTAATAAATTGTGACTTCCTCGCATATGTGTAGACAATGGAATTATAAGTGTATTATGTTGCAACGTGATTTGAACGACGAGGAATCCCGATAAAGTTCGAGACGGCCATTCTGCGATGACGTTTAGAATAGATAAATAATAATCGAAAAACTATCGTTTCTTTGAGTGAACCAACTATTCAGTAAAGACTGCGTAGGTTTCTAGAGATAGAAACTATAAGATAAGTACAAGTGTGAAGTGAACCAAGGATATGTACCGATGCTATCTTACCTTTATACGGACACTGTGACGAAATTCACGTACAAAAGTGTTGATTATTAAGATTTCAATCATTTAGGCACACTATAAACTCAAGGCTTGAATCGACGAGAAAAGAAACGCACTGAAATTACCTACTCCTTTGTTTTTATACAACAGACCCAGCAAACAAGTTGACAGCCCACCTGATGGTAACTGGTTACTCGCTTGCAATATCAGGAGGTACACGCACTCTGCCGGCCCTAAACATAAGTTCCATTGTCTGTTCGTCCAGTTATTTCACTTGATCCAATGCCCTTTAGACTTAAACAGTTTTTTTCTCAGATATACCAAAAATAGTGACCAAATCGTTAAACTCTTCAGCCTCCAGAGCTTCCGTTCTATTAGAATCTAGTGTTGCAAAATGTAAGAATGAGTTTAGTTTTAGCTACATTAACGAGGCTAGTATTGTAAAAGCATTCAAGTTAATTAATATAAAAAATACAGAAGATCTTTGGGGAATGTCTACAAAGGTGCTGGGTGTCATTATCTTAGATATTGCACCATATTTAGCTTATATTTTTAATAGATGTATCGACGAGGGAGTTTTTCCCGATCTCATGAAACACAGTAAACTCATTCCTATGTTTAAGTCTGGAAGTGAAAGTGATCTCGCTAATTATAGACCGATATCGATATTACCTGCTTTAAGTAAAATCTTTGATAAAATAATTCTTAATCAGTTATTATACCACTTTAACGTTAACGGCCTGCTACATAGTAATCAATACGGATTTACTAAAGGTCGATCAACAGCTGATGCAGGTATAGCGCTCTTAAAGCATATATTTGAGGCCTGGGAGAAGTCACAGGATGCAGTTGGGGTATTCTGCGATCTATCTAAGGCCTTTGACTGTGTGAGTCATGCAACCCTAATCACAAAGTTAAAATATTATGGCATTAAAAACCGGGCGATTGACCTCATACAGTCTTATCTATCCAATAGAGTCCAGAAAGTAGACGTGGGTGGTGAGAGGTCTTTGGGATCAATTATTGATATAGGGGTACCTCAGGGATCGATACTAGGCCCTTTTTTATTCCTAGTATACGTTAATGATTTACCTTTTTTTGTAAAAAATATTTGTGATATAGTTTTATTTGCAGACGATACGTCTTTAATTTTTAAAGTTGATAGAGGTAAAACCAGTATATGCGATAACGTAAATGAATCCTTATCGTTAGTTCTTAACTGGTTCACTGTAAATAACCTTTTGCTTAATTCCAAAAAAACTAAATGTATCAAATTCACTTTGCCAAATGTTATTCATAGCCCGTCCAACATTGAAATAAATGGAGAGGCAATGAATCTTGTAAATTCCACGATTTTCCTAGGTCTTAATATTGATTCAAAACTACAGTGGGGACCACAAATTGAAACGCTTGCTGGTAGGCTTAGTTCCGCTGCATATGCAGTTCGTGCGATACGGTGGCTTACTGATGAAGCTACAGCTAGACTAGTTTATTTCAGTTACTTCCATAGTGTTATGTCATACGGCATCATTCTCTGGGGGAAAGCAGCTGATATTGGTAAAATATTTGTAATTCAAAAAAGGGCAATACGTGCCATTTATAAAATGAAACCACGAGAATCTTTGAGAGAAATATTCAAAGAAATTAATATTCTCACAATAGCTTCACAATATATATATGAAAATTTGTTATATACACATAAAAATAGAGATGGGATTCAGCAAAATAGTGACCTTCATAAAATGAACACTAGGAATAAACATAAATTATACATCCCTAGGTTTCGACTAGAAAAAGTTAATAAGTCATTTATGGGGAACACGGTGCGCTTCTATAATAAGCTTCCTGAAAATGCTACTAAACTACCTATTAAGAAATTTAAAGCATACATTAAAGGTAGTCTTTTGAAGAAAGCTTATTATAATATAGATGACTATATTATTGATAAGAATGCATGGCCTCATGTCGCTCTGCCGTCAGACAGTTAACCGACACACTTGAAATGTATAAACTCTCTTGTATTAGTATTTCGTAGTTAAGGTAGTTATAAGATGGATCATATAAAAAAGCGCTAGGACCAAGACGAGTTTCTTGCCAATTCTTCTCGAGCTTGGGTTAGGATGAATTGGCACCTAAATTCACCTAGTATGTAAGACGTTTCAAAGTGATCCTTGTGATTGTATTGAATAAATCATCTTTTGACTTGACTTTGACTTGACTTACTTGCACACTTATGCTTGGATGCAGAATATCTGGCACTGTGCTGGTACCCACCAAGACAAACTCTTGTTGAAGAGTCCTACCACCAGATACCTCCTTTAGTAGTCGGTTAAAAATGGCTAACGGCTAATGGTTAACAATAACTATCATAAACAAAGCTTAAAACTTTCACGCGCGAATCTACTCTGCGATCTATAGATCCTTAGATTTATGCGGCGCGTGCGCAACAATTGCAAATGGAAAATCGTATCCATGTAAAAAGAACGTACAGAAGTGAAACTCCGCCGACGTCAAGTTTTATGGCATAGGTACCAACACAATAGCAAAATCACAAAATCCACTTTCTGTTGCTGTTCTCGCCTGCGTTTCAATAAATTGTATATAATAATAAATATATAATGCCGCACATTTCACACAGCATCATCTCGCTCCAATGTAAGCAAAGCTTGTTTAATGGAACACCCATGATAAATACTTGCGGATTATACAAACATTTGTCCCGCGGCGAGTCAAACCTGAAACCTTATGAGATTAGCTTGTGATGTCACATGACTGCTACTGTCATTTCCAAAAAAAATGATATGTCGGCAAAGGCGCGAAGGAAATCGAAGCGTAAGTTATTTGTCTAGGGATAAGATACCAATGTTGCAAAATGTATATAATGAGATTTAATTTAAGACTTTTATTTGTACATGCCTCCATCATTGTATATTCTAAAGCTTGCAAAGGGATTTGAAGGAATTTCGTTTCTATGTGCTATCATTAGCTGTTCTATGTCTTATCTGATCGCACACCTGTCGGTTTTGGGTTCGGTTCTGTGTCATTTGTTATCTGTGGACGTTGAGGGAATAATTATTTAGAAGTAAGATATTATTGTGTAATGTATTGACCCAAAAACAACTTTATCTATGAAGTAATTGAGTTGAAAACTAAGCGGTAAATCAGCCGCTTTTGATATCAAGATAGTGTCAGTTTTCGACTTATAAGTACACTTGCCTACAAAGACTTCGCCTTCACATGTTCATTCAATATCAATCCAATTCAATATTGTTCTTTCTTCTTCTTTCCAACCAGTGTGGTGATAGGAGTAAAGTCCGCCTCAGAGGCTCCTTGCAATGTGGTGATGTGTGTGAAATAAGAAAATAAAAAATAATTTTCAATTCCGAAGATAGGGATGCCTTGCTTAAAGAAATTAATAACAAAATTCCCGAAATTTATCCATTTCTTTGGCAGTGTTATAGTTCACCTTCTAAACATGACTTGAGTTTCTCCCGTGATCATGGCGCCGGCGCCGGTGTCCGGGTAACCCTGGAACTACTTTACCAATATTTATGAAATTTGGCTTACTGTGTACAATTTGGTCAATCCTAAACCATAATATTGCAGATGAAATGTTTAATGCAATAAGTTCCATAAGTTTCTAACAGATGGCAGTGTATGTTAACTTCAACATCTTTTGCTATCTAGGTTGGGTACGCGTATATTGGTTCAACGTATTAGAAGTACTGAGCCACAGCAACGCGTGGCCGGGTCAGCTAGTAATATATATAATATACATGGTAGATAATAATAATATCTGGCCCCAAACACAAGCTCTGCTTAGCTTGTGTTATGACTGATATACTAAATATGTATAAACTTTTGTTGTACATATTATACATAGAAACGCCCATACCCGAGACAAATACTTGCATAAACATTTATCTCGCGGCGGGAATCGAGCCAGCAACCATCTGCGTCTTACCCGGCCCTCGGCCCACTGCGCCACAGAGGTCATCATATCCCGTTTAAAGTGTAAATTCATGCCCAGAGTTGGGTAACGAGTTCCACGAAAGCAGTAGGTAAGTACATAGTAGTAGTTGTAGGTATCTAATCATAATAAATAACAATCTTTCTACAAGTTATAAAACGTTTTGCTATTAATTTAAATGGCAGTGATAATTTTATTTCCTAATTCGTGTTCAAAATTAATTAGACATGTAATAAAACCATCCTACGCAAATTTATGTTATTTAAATAGTTATAAATGAATATTTAACCGTTATTTGAATTAACGTTTTGGTAGTTATTTACATAAAAGGAATAGGATTTATAGTGACCTAGGCAGAACTATAGTTCAAAGTAATCAAAGAAACAGACCATAAAGAAATTTAAAGTCCAGCATCGACTTAACCGTCACTATAAAGACAGTCACAGTTACCACCAAAACGACATCAATTTATGGTTCCTAAGCCTAGCCTGGATTGCTTTTTCAACTTCAAAGTAAACGCTAATTTTAATTTAACTGTTATATATAGTACTATTTGAGCCTTTATTTACAGAAATAATTACAGAAATGTACAAAATAATATACAATAATATAAAATACACGTGAAGCAGTTGAGCTATCTGAGGACCGTTATAACGATCTATTGATAGCTCAACTGATCCAGATCACTGCCAGATGGCAGCGTTCCCAAGATACTGGCGGCATTACCACGTTGAATGGCAATGCTCATACGCTGCGCCAGATAGGAGCCAGCTCTTGGGTCACGAAATGTATCTACCAGACGCCGTGAAATAATTTTTAAAACGCGGTGGGCTCCTGTTCCCCACGGGCCCAGGGTCTCGACTCTAAAAGGCTCAAATATGTAGGCCTTATCCAAACCAGCATATTTGCGTATAGTACTTGTTTTAGGTCTAGGTGTTTCTATAAATAATATTTACCTATACATTTTGATAAACACGGGCATTACTCACGTATTATTTTGTCGCTGGAGGCACCGAGACTGTTTCGATTCGTCTAGAGAATATTCATCAGGGTAAAGATGATTTAGTCGAAGATGAATGGGAACCCTTTATTGTACACCTTAAAACTGGACGCATAAACAATTTGACAACTAAGAAAACCTAATAAATATATATACAATGGGCTAAAAAATATATGTACAATGGGCTAACAAAATATATGTACAATGGGCTAAAAAAATGTATGTACAATGGACTAAAAAAATACGTATGTAAGTAGTATATCAGTCATGTGGTACCCACAACACAAGCTCTGCTTACTTTGGGGTTAGATGACGCGGTTTTAAATGTCCGGCATTATTTATTTATTTTATTGATATATTTTTGGCGGCACACATTATTTTCTTCTTAGAGGAACAAACAAACCTAAATCGTAAATTACTTACAGATATGTTCATAATAAAAAATACTAGCCTAAAAAATCCGCCCGACTCCGCACGAGTTACATTACTGCCATTTTCTGTTTTTTTTTTTAATAAAATAATATAGATACTCGATGATAATGTAACATTGTATAAATCATTCCGTTAAGTCTATTTTGAATTTATCATTTACAAACATATAGAAAATCATATCCTTTCTCTTTATATTAGTGTAGATGTAGACATGTAAAACAGTTAAGCTAAGACCGTTTAAAACATTCTATAGATAGCTCAACTGATCTAGATCTCTGGTAAAAAGCAGCGTCCCCAAGACACTGTCGGTGTCGGCATTGCAACGTTGGATGGCAATGCTAATACGGCGGGCCAGATAGGAGCGAGATCTTTTGCCACGCACCGTAACTCACATCGTTATTTGATAAATAATTATATTCTCGATGTTAGGGTACTTTTGTAAAAAACAAGGCAAAAATATGTTTATACTCCATGCGATGTGGACACGAAAGCGAAATTAAAAAAATGTCTCGTCTTTTGTTACGTTGTTTTAGTTTTGGACATAATTGACATGATTTATTTGCAGAAATGTACAAAATAATAATAATATACTTAAACAACTTTATATAAATTAAGTTTTATGTATAATTTGTGGAAATCGTTTGTTTTTATTTGTCCCTGGCCTCCAGCAGGCTTGCCCTAGTGCGGGGACTACAAGTAGGTTTTGTAAAAGTATTTTCGTATTTGTATATAAATGTCCTTTTTTATATTTATAATAATACATTTAAATATATATAAAGTTTATTTTTCTAGCCATAATTAGCCAGTTACTACTATTACTACTTACTAGTTAGGTAGAAAACCAAGTTTAAACTACTTTAAAAAAATCTTTTTTTTACTATTTATTTGTAGTCAGTTTATTTAAAAGTAGTTGCTGCCTGCGGCTTCGCACGAGGGGTACCTAAACAAAAAGTAGCCTTTGTCCTTCTCCAAAGTCTCATCTATCTCTATACCAAAATTCATTAAAATCGGTTCAGTAGTTTAGGCTGTGAAAACTTAACAGAAAGGCAGACAAAGATACTTTCGCATTTATAATATTAGAACGGATAAACAGCATCGATCGCTTTAAAAATTGTGGAAGAAGAGGGCTGGATCTGCTCTAGTAGCACCGCTTTAATAGTCAGTGTGCTTAATATCATAAAACCAAGACAAAGCCGTAGATAATAACGCCGTCTGGCATCTAATGAGACTTTCCGGACAAAAAACTTAACGACTACGAAATTGATGAGTCTTCTTACCGAAAATTACTTTAATACTCCTAACGTGTGACCTAAACCTTGAACATATCTGTCAGAAGTCGCTCAGCAACTTATATGACCACATACACCTTCACACATATGGCCCATACACCTTCACACATATTCACACATTCATACTATGCTTTGGCATTCAAGTATTAACTCTAAATAACAATTGAGCAGCAAAGTATAGAGATGTATTTTTATTTACATAAATAATTACAGATATATACAGAATAATATACAATAATATAAAATACACGTGAAACAGTTGAGCTTTCTAAAGACCGTTTACAACGATCTATAGATAACTCAACTGATCCAGATAGCTGCCAGAGGGCAGCGTTCCCAAGACACTGGCGGCATTGCCACGTTGAATGGCAATGCTAATACAAAGTCATTGACAAAAAAAAATATAAGTACTAGCTGCTGTCCTTGGCTTTGCACGCGTGATATATACATAGTTGTTTACTATGTCCTTCCCCAAAATACAATCAAGATCCGTGAAAACGTAATATAAAAAATCAGGAGACACTATCGAATATATAATACAAGCATAGTACAAGTACATGTATATACTCGTAATTTCTGAGCTACATAGCAGTCATGTCAAAATTTAAGTAAAATTCAATTTTGCAGAATAATGCAAAAGTAGATTTACAACAAACGTGCTAATGCCGCAGGTTGTAAAGCTATTTCTGATGCCGACTCCACCAACTTATAGTTGCCGGCGTTGTTTCAGTAAAACTTTCCAATTCGACCCAATTCTGAATGCCATAAGACACAAATCACACTGGACATGAGATTTGAAATTGATTGCAAACATTGTAGGCAAGCTTTTTGCCCTTTGCGTGATTCAGCGTCTGTGGAACCAGACAAATAGGACCCTGTACCAAGCTACAACGAAACGATATCTAGATGTGAAGAATCATATCGTGGTACAAGGTTAAACTAAACAACAGATACCTAACTGACGAGTAACCGTAGGTCTATATTTTTTGTAAGTAGGTACGGTATTTAACTTCCGTAGACCCCACGTGGTCTTGTTTTTGTACAGATGATGTCATTCAAATTATATTCAAATTAGCTCCTACCGACGGTCTACCACGCGTTGTATATACCTACATAAAAATCAGTCTATGTCCTTCTCTAAAATATATTCTTAGATAAAAATATAAAATAAATATATATGTCTGTACCAAATGTTATCTAGATAAATTCAGCAATACCGTGAAACAAACTAACAGACAGACAGAGTCAGTTTTAAATTTATATCGTGTGCTGTGTTGCACAGGATCGAAGTGGATGGTACGAATAAAGAGATATCTTTACTCAGTAGTTGGTTAAATCGGGCTGTGAATGATTGTATTTTTTTAATCATACATTATATCATCATAGGTCTAACCTGTAATGATAGATGTAATGTTTGAAATAAATAAAAAAAATATATATATAAATACTATGAACCGATGACCGTTGGAGCAGACTACTTAGTTTTCGAGTGAAGGTTGCGTATCGGCGCCCTACTATAGCTAGGTGGGGCGATGATATTCGTAGGACAGTGGACAAGGAGGAGGAAAACTGAAGTCAAAGTCAAATATAAAGTTATTTAATACTATCTATTAATATAAAATTATCTAATACTAACTAGGATCACTTTGAAACGTCTTACATACTAGGTGAATTTAGGTGCCAATTCATCCTAACCCAAGGCCGAGAAGAACTGGCAAGATACTCCTTTTTTGCATGATCCATCTTATAACTTAACTACGACAAACGAATTCAAGAGAGTTTACATTTCAAATGTGTCAGTTAACTGTCTGAGGGCAGAGTAACATGAGGCCATACATTCTTATCAATAATATAGTCATTTATATTATAATACGCTTTCTTCAAAAGATTACCCTCTATGTAAGCTTTAAAATTCTTAATAGGTAGTTTAGCATGTTCAAGCAGCTTATTATAAATGCGAAGGTCGGGCTCAATGCCGTGCTATAGGAGAGGCCTACGTTCAATAGTGAACTGACACGGGCTCACGATGCATACAATGATGTATATATTCTAATTACACATAATTAGTCAATTTTAGATTGACAAGGAAAGATCATACTTTAACGCCACGTTATCTAAAGTGATCATAAGACAAATGTTGAGTATATGTATAGGTATATATAACGACATTAACCTTTATACTGACGACCCAGCGCAGTGGGCCAAGGTCCGGCTGAGACGCAGAAAGATGCCGGTTCGATTCCCGCCAAACAAATGTTGGTTGCAAGTATTTGTCTCAGGTCTGGGTGTTTCTATGTATAAATTTACAAAAATAAAGAATGTGGTAGCCATAACACAAGCTCTGCTTACCTTGCGGCCAGATGATGCTGTGTGAAATGTCCGGCATTATTTATTGACCGAGCGAAGCGAGTGTCTCCGTTTCTGCTTAGGCAAAAATGCTTTACTATGTCTGTCTGTCCGGGTGTACTCCTCTACAGGACGCATTTCTCAACCGATTCTCGTGAAATTTTGTGAGCAGGTTCTATAACTATATAGATTTTTTTTGTCGATTCAGTTTTTGGATTTTTTTTAAAATGGCGGAGATTTGGGGGTTGATAACGTAAAAGGTTATATATCAGTCATTTCGAAAAATATTCGCGATGTCTACAGCTCACAGAGTCACTATCTATTATATTATATATTTACTTACCTACTTATTATCTTGCACACAACGTATTGGTTGAGATAATGGTGGCAATTCGGTTGGTTCATTTCAAAAATTAGGAATTGTCTAAAATATATTTAGTTAGTCATAGCATTTGTAAAACCTATTCGGTTGGTACCATCTAACTAAATTAGGAACGCTATATTAAGTTAGATAAAATTAAATTAGGATAAGTTGGTAGCAGCAGACAAAGTTTCATTTGACAGTCTAAACCAAATTTTAGCTAAAATTAGTTAGGTTGATGCCAACAGAATTGAGGCCAATGAATAATCTACAAAACTATGAAATGATTCAGAAGATCGTAAAAAATTGCAGGAATAATTTCTACGTGTTTAAATATATTTTTTACCACGAACACTTCATTATGATTCGTTATTATAGTGTTTCACACCTTTAGTATTGTTTATGGAAATTACACGCACTTAAAGTTTAATGAGTTGTAAATTACATCACATTATAAAAAGTCCAAGTAAAAAGTTATTTTTACGCGAAACCTATTGAAAGTGAATGCTTATTACAAAATCGAAAACCACTTTTTTAAAGTCACTTAAAATCCAAGTATATTAAGTGGACTGCACTTATATTCGGTTATTAATATGGTAGTGATATTGATTTATTACTTTTGTAATTAACTTTTTTATTCACCCCTTGATACACTTGCAAGTACAAGTGCAAGTACTTGCTAGACTTGTAGGTTTCTATTTTCATATATATTTGCGCTGTTATTTGTTTATCTTTCTCTTTGTGGCCTATTCTTGGTCCTTTTTAGTCATTTTCCTGCTGTTGTCTGCTCATTTTAACCGTCTTAATAAAAAAGAAGGAGGTTCTCAATTCGTCGAAATGTTTTTTTTTAAGTATATTCACTGAACCTTTTTTGTTTCAAAGGAACTTTTTTATATAGCTGATCCGTGCCCACTTCGTTGGGCGGTTACTTCACAAAAAAGTACAAGTTAAAGTACAAATATCGCTATTAAAAAAAGATAGCTATTCAAATTATTGTAATAATTACAGAGATTAGCAAAGCTACTGATAAATATTCATAGATGGCGCTAGTGGCCGCCCGCGGCTTCGCCGGCCCCGTTCCCGTTGTTTTTCCGGGATAAAAAATCCTATATCCTAATCCAAGTTATTAACTATATTCATTTTAAGTTTCATCCAAATCGGTCCAGCGGTTCTTGAGTGTATAAGTGGTGTAACTAACACGACTTTCTTTTATATATAGATATTGTTTTTGTAAAGACTTATCGTCAAGTATATCATACATGAGATTATATCTAACTAGAAGGCTTACTTTGCGAGTGCTAAAATATGGCACCAATGTAATAATTATATGCAAAAAATTACGTAATACTCCATTATTTAACTCGTTTCATTAACAGTGACTATAAACATGTTTCTGTTGCCAAAAGGTCACGGAAAGAAAGCTGAAACTTCTGGGCATGATGTAAACATTTTACAGTAATTTCAATTAATACCAGTCAATCTTATCTTGCAGTTAATTTATCAAATATATAGCTAATTTAAAGGGCTATAAAGTATTAAATAAAGACCGAAAACAACACACATCATTTGTCACGTCACATTTCACATTTTCACATATCATTTGTCACGTCTGAAACGATTAACTTTGATCTGAAATACGGGCATTAGTTTAGCTGAATATTGGTGAATTTCAAATTCAATTCAATTCTAGGTTAGTGAATCTTTGTGAAAAGGATACACAATTTCGCCAATGCTACTGTTATAATTAATCATAGAACGAAGGAGAGGACCAGTATCTGCACAAGTGACCGGTGGATTTATGTGCATCCCAAAACTTAACTGAAAATCAATTGTTTTTCTTTCTGGCAAGTCAGCTCAGTTGGTAGTAGCTCTGCCTTCTGTCCTGTAGATTGAAGGGTTAGATTCCCTTACGTCCTGTAAACATTTCTCTGATGAACAAAGGTGCTCAGTGTCTGGGTGTATAAAGAATCATAAGTATGTATCTAAAAATATCTCAGTATTCTATTAGTCATCGGGTCCCATTATACAAGCTATGCTTAGTTTGGGGCTAGATGGTTTTGTGTGTATTGGTGACCAATATTTATTTATTCTTTCTCATAAATGAAGAAACATAATTTTCTTTTTTTTTTAAGTCGATAAGAGTAGTTCTAATAGTTTTAAGAAATAGTGAAGCATGATCTACAGGTAGGTAACTTCATCCGATACAGGTCCCGTTTTAATTTTTCGAGGGTATTCATTCGCAGTACCTACTTGTACCAATCAATGTAGCTACAAATCTCGTGAAAGAGAGAGACAGAGGCATCTACCCTTGCGTGTCTGGAGTGAGGTCGCGCGTATTTAATTACTTCGTCTACAGACACGTGATATACGAATCGCTTAATTTGAGAGTGTTGATTTAAGTTTTGACTGCAGTACGTTTTTGGTAGGCGTCGATAAATCAGCTTTATTTTACGAAATATCTCAACAGTTCTCGGCTTTTGCTGTCGCTGATTTTGATAATAAAATAAAACCTACCTAAAGATATACATCTACCAATAAAATATTCTTTATAGCCCTCATAATGTTACTAGCTGCTGTCCGCGGCTTCGACCGAGTCCATCTGCTTACCAAATTTTATTAAGATCGTTTCAGCTGTTTAGCCGTGAAAGGTAACATACAGACAACAGAGACATTTTAGAATTTATATATTTGTATAATAATAATAAAGTAAGTATATGGATTTTAGTTCAGCCCTACTTGCAAAATTGTTCTGATTTACATTGTAGCCAGGCACCTATTGCAAGTATGTTTGCGAAAAATTAAACTAAATCAGTTGATTATAATAAAATTATATATATTTTGCTACCATTCACCCATGCATACTCCATTCAAAGGAGTCTCTGTCTGTATGTTACCTTTTTATTAGAAAATTTGGAGAAGGATATTTATGTAAATACCACAAGTGCGAAACTGCAGACAAAAACTAGTATGTAATACAACTTCAATAAAATAAATTATAAAGCAGAAATAAATCCTTTAATTGCGGTAAGAGAAGATGAGCTTACCTAAGTGGTTAATTTGGCAAAGTCATAAAATACATCCAATAGGACTAAGTAGGTGCGTACTTAAATTATTTACAAAACAATTCATAAGAATTCGAAAGTTTTACTTACAATGATACTGGTTAGTTATAACATAAATTCCGTCATTATGTTATCGTCTTAATGGCTATAACTGCACTAAAGAGATTGTATCATCATTATCGTTTGAATAACTTTAAGGGTCGTTAAGGCGTTAATCGATTGTCACGCCTGGTGAGACAACAATGCATAAATGTATAACCAAGTGGGCACTGACTTACGTTACTGACGTTACTGACTGTGTAACAGCCTGGTATAATGTGATAGAAAGAATGGGTCAAATCAAAAATAAGCCGAGATTGACAGGATGATATGTTACATTTACTAGTACGTCAACAAGAAACAAGTTCAGCTGTTTCACTGTCAAAACATTTGTAGGGTTGTGCCATTGTGAATTGTAGTTGTATTTTAAGAAAAACGGTTTCTACTCTCGTATTATTTGAATGAAGATCTAGAAGAATCGAAACAATGTCGGTGCCTTCATCGCTAAAGCGTTTTCCGAGTTGAAAGGTATCTTGTCGTTAACTTATTCTCGGAGCTCCGGTTATGTTGTAAATGTAATATCTTGCCGCCGAGTACCAAAGGCATTTTTCGAAACTACCCTCATATAGTCTTAAAATTCCGGAATGTCCGCGTTCACAATACGACACACCACACTAACAGTATGCACTCACTGAACGCGACACGCACATTTAGATACTAACAATGGGATTGCACGATGAAGAGAGTCTCAAACCGTCCTCACGATTTAAATTTGTGTACTTCTTTTCTGGCGAAGGCCGGAACTACTTCATCAGAATTGGTGCCGGTTTCTGAACGTAACTGGTATAAGCGAACTATTCTGATCAAGGCTGACTTATACTCTTTTCTACTACTGTAAATGACAACACAACTTTACCCAGATTTTGTGTACCTACCTAACTCAGCGTCATCAGCTAATTTGAATCTTCTTGTTGCAGACTTGGCAGCGATCAGGCAGCTGCTGGACAGTGAAACTGGGGGCACCACCTGTCCCAGCTGCAATATGCCCTTTGACAAAGGCAAGAAGAGGAAACTTATAGATACGTGCGGTCATGAAAGGTATGTCTGTTACATTAGAGAGCTCGTGGCGAAGAAAACGCTTATGCTCATTTGGCTTTACTTATCTAACAGCTTGTCCGCTCGCGACTTTAGTTTTAGTACAAAAATAACACATTTTCATTATCATCCACAATATCCATATTCATTAATATTTTCCATCCACGGACCACGACTTTAAGTATACCATCGATACGATCGATTGATCTTGCTTACAGATGATCGACATTCCTGTAACCACTTCTCTTTTTACCTATTTATTATTTATCCAGGCACCACACCAGAAACCGTGAAAATAAATATAAATAGAAAATAAATAGAAGTCTTAAACAAGTTCCCTTAACTTACCATTTCTAGCGTCTTTCATTCAACTGTTGTCAACGAATCAATGGTGTGTATAAAGCAGAAGCACCCGTTTTTCTAAGCCTTATCTTGTTGACCAGAAAACCATTTGAATGGTTTGTGATTCCAGATGTTACTCGTGCATGTTCAGGAACGAAGCGTGTCCTCTGTGCGCGAGGAACAGCCAGCGGCGGCCGGTGATAGAGCGGTATACCCCTTCGCCTCAGCGGCCTGACGACTGGCAGTCGCCAATGCGGCTACCGAAACCCCCTAAACAGGTAATAAAACAGCTAGAGGAACTCGTGACACCAACCTCCTACTGCAACTTTCTTTGGGTTCGAAATTTGAAGATTCCTTCCTCAGATCCTTAGAACTTACAATTTAGGCTGGGAGTATTATTCAGTTCATAGGTATAAGTAGAACACCCTGCAACTTCACCTCTTAGGAGTTGAGTTTCAGGATCATCTTTCAAATATAAAGTTTTTACAACTTCTCAATCAGTCAAGACTCATTCTAATATAATTGTTGAATAAAATCACGCAAATATCATATTAAATGCATGAACTAGGACTTTTCGCTTGTACCTCGCGATAAGTTTGTTTATCTATTTGACGTGATAACGTCTAATAAACCGTAAAAATTAAATTATAAATTAAATTAATTAAATTAAAATTAAAAATAACGTTAAACTGTCGTCCGTAAACCGACTTTACAGACAACCAATTACTAAGCATAGCTTGTACTATGGTGGCCAGAAGACTGACATATTATGTACATACATTTATATACATTATAACACCCAGACACAACCACACATATGTTCATCACACAAACGTTTATCCTGGGAAGGAATCGAACCTTCGACCTACAGCGCACTTCGACATCGACCCACTGACTGACAGGCCAGTCAGTATTAGCTGGTTTGTGACCTTCTTTCACCTCTTGAAATGTCCACTTTGGGTGTCAAATTCTTCTTCATTATAAAACTAGTCAGTTTAATAATATTCTTGTTTCCAGACCACCAATTTAGTGCAGAGCTGCCCCACCCCACCGCACACCAGAAGAAGATTCTTCCTCAGTCCAAAGTCTTTGCGCAGTCCTTTTGGCCAGAGAAGTCGTCACTCACACGACAGCCATGTACCTTTATCTGGTAAGTCATTATTTTGCGGTTATTTTTAACTTCGCGGAGATATGGGTAAACTAACGTGTCATATTAAAGGTTAGTCAGAGGCGAGTCTAATACTTTAGGTACAGTCAACAATACAATACAAAAAACATTTATTGTATTTAATGATATATCATTTTAACTTAGGTACCACCTACCTAATATCTATTTATTGCTTTTGAAGCCGCGAAAGAGTGTGAACCATCTGTCAGACGGGCAAGTAAGTCTTGTGTTTTTAGAACACTTTCGTTTAGAATTATAATTAAAGTGATAATATTAAGTAGCTTAATGTAGGTTTTTTACATAATATCATAGGTCCTTCGCAACTTACCTACTCCGAGTTGTAACTAGGTAACTTAACCCACTATTGTACCAGAATTCATGACATAAGACGTCATAGACGTTCTTAACAGATCAAAGAACTCAAGCAACGTTCTACGAGTACCTGGGTGGGTGACCGCAGTTGCGTAGTAATTGACGACCTCTGTGGTGCAGTGGGCTAAAGCCCGCTTGAGATGTAGCTGGTAGACATTGCGGGTTTAATTCCCGTCGCGGGACAAACAATAATTATAATAATGACGCCGGATATTTCAGTAAGCAGAGCTAGTGTTATGGGTACCACATGACTACTTATATAGTTATTTTTTTTGTAAATGTTTCCATGATCTGCAAATATTTGTCTCGGGTCTGGGTGGTTTTCTACGTTTAATATGTGTGTATTTACAAACAACACAAGCTCTGCTTAATTTGAGGCTAAATGATCCTGTGTGAAATGTCCGGCATTAATATTATGACTACCATCTGAGTACTTCTTTGGTTCTTATCTAATGTACCCTACATTAGGCTGTTGGTCCCGGCTTCTCATAAGTTGATAAGATGATGGAGACCTTCAAGGGACCAACTCCATCACCAGATTTGGCCACTGGCTTATTTGAAGGTGGTAGTTTCGAAATTCAATAACCATGTACCGTCTTATATCTATAAAGTTAAACCAGGTTAAGATTCCCCGCATCGTAAACAAGCAAAGTTTGAATGACATGACAGTTGCAACAGGTTCCGCCTACGCACCCCCGCCGGATGTACGTAGGGGCTTAAGGTCTGGTCTTTTAAAAAGCAGCAATCGCAGAATACTGGCCGAGAGATCGTTTTCAGTCTTTTGACTATGACACAAGTTAATGGCTTTAGAAAAGCATTTGAGCTGGCGTACGAGTACCTTATGATAAGACAATAATGTTATATAAATAAATAATGCCGGACATTTCACACAACATCATCTGGCCTTAAAGTAAGCAATGCTTGTGTTATGGGTACCATATTACTGATATACAATTTTAGTACTTTTTTGTAAATCCATACATACTCGTATTAATAATAGAAACACCCAGACAAATACATTTGTCCCGCCGCGGGACAAACATTTGTCCCGCGGCGGGAATCGAACCTGCAACCCGCAATCTGCGTCTCAGCCGAGCCCATCGACCATCTATCATACTAAACATAACATCTACGTATCCACTTCCGTATAAGTCAGAGACAAACTCCTCGGAACTACATGACTGATATACTACTTATATAATTATATTTTTATAATATCTTACATATTATATGTAAGGTTTTACATGTTATTTGTATCACAATAGACCAGACTAATCACACTACAAACCCCCAGACCCCGAGATAACTCGCGACGGGACCCGCAACTGGGTTCGTCTCCGCCAGGCTTTGGCCCACTGCGCCAGAGGTCGTCATTATAAACGTAAACGTCATGCGTATATATTATAATTAAGAAAGAAATAATCACTTTTAAAATCGGTTGCATGGCAACACATGGAAGTAGACACAGCAACAATGCGCGACATGATAACGCGACCTAACCTAGTGGGTTGTAAAGTTGTGTTATAACTAGCGTTAAAACGCATTCTATTCGACCAAGCCTTAAATCCATAGACTTTTGCAACCGAGACAGTAAGTCTACAGACTATCGCACGATCTGTTACATTTTCGAGGTCCATTCATTTATTTTGTCTGAGTAATTTATATATACAGCTAAATATATATGTTTCACTTTCAAAACTTTCGTCAAAAGCCCGTGTTTATCAAAATGTAATAATAAATACATATGTGGCAATTTATTAAAAATATGGTCAAGGAGAGCAAGAGATGGGACGATTGGCAATCCTTGGAGGAGGCTTATACCGCCAAGGTTCATGTTCAAAGTTTAAGTTCATACCTGAAACCCAATTAAAACCAACAAAAACAACCTTAAATTATGTATTTTGAGTGTGGATATAATGCATATTTTTTTTAATACTTTTATTGTGGCTAAGGAAGCGGTCTTTTTTTAGACATTTTAAGTAACATAGCGCTCTTAATCTTAAAAAAAAACTCATATTACTACATGCTTTTTGGGTAATATTTGCGAAATTTGAATCAATAAATAGTGATAATTAAATAAAAATTTGTGGATAATTGAATTGGGTGTGTTGCTTTGTGATTTGTACGACGAGGAATCCAAGAAATATCTATACGATAATTCCGTGATGACGTTTAGAATAAACAAACGACGATCGGCTGCGACTTTTATTCTTCTGCTTCTTTGTTTATGTGTCATAATATTGACAATGTCAAGTGATTAGAATTTATAGTAAGACGTCACAAAGTAGTTGTCGTTCGTTATTTTAATGGTAGCTTTTAAATAAATTAATTTAAGGATTATTTTTGCTTCAAACACAAAGAACTAGTAAACTTTTATTCCAATTATTCACACCCGAGTCAATAACTCTAGCTCTATTTAAATAAAAGCACCAAAATTACTCACAAAATCGGAAAAAAACTCGAGATAATATGAGAGCGCTATGTTTGTTTCGCAAGACGGCAAAGAATAATCCGTATTTGTGTGGGGTCATTTGTGAGTGACGAAGTCCTCTTGTCACAGAACACACAATTCAAAATTATGCCATGATGTAGGTACATAATATCAATACGTGCGACCCTTGCCCTCTGTGGTCGATTAGTATAGTTGGCGTTTCTATTTTTGTCCAAATTATATTCCAATTTACGATTTTTGACGGTTTTCGACAGGTTTAATCGATTGTTCCGCTATCTCGAAACGGGTATGGACAGAAAAGGAATATTGCCTCTATGTCACGCATTTAGAAATATTACAGTTGTATACATTTAAAAAATAGGTGAGCGAATCCAATTCTTGTTTGACGAGTGATAAACAGCGATGGTCTTACGACCTATAACTTATGTAAGTAAATTTTTATATAGAATTTACCAAACACATCGTTTGGTCTTGAGTCTTGCCTCTGACTACCTTTATACAGACAGCCTATGTACCTACTGGTTTTTTCATTTCATGCGCACAATTGATAAGTAAGTATTTTTTATACTCTAACAATCAGAATTCATTTTATTTCAGTATTCAACGGGTATTAAGGTATTAAGAAGTTTTTAACAGCTGAAACAACGTCGGTCTTACTTACAAACGTGTCTCAACTTCTGTCAAAGTTAATCACTTTTTGTAATATACTAACAAATAGTGACAGAGCAAATGCCAAAACCCAGCAGTGTTTAGACAGTGTTCAAGTAAGGCCGTATAAATAAAAGTATGTAGTATTATTAAATGGGGACGTGTATATCATATAACCTACACTCTAACTCCACGTGTGATACTGCATAGACGAATAAATAGTGCTACACGAGTGTTGTAAGCTGTTGTGGTTCGACAGGCTTGCCAGAAGAAGGACCTAGAAGCGCTGCGTGGCACAGTCTGGTCTTCAATAAGATCAGATCCCTGTGGACAGCTCACTCTTCAGTACCCCAGGGACTCAACCAGTTGTCAGGCACGGATGTTAAAATGTGGACTGCATTCCGATCGATCGTAAAAACAGTGAAAGATGGAAACCCTTGGTGACAGCTGACAGCAGACTGTTTAACTCAAGCAAGCTTTTTACAGAATAAAAATTAGACGGGATACCTATGAGAAACGATTAAATTACAACTCGCGCGATCTCTATCGATATTAAAGACTCTTCAGTATAACAGTAGACTGTTCATTCGCATTTTGGAGATTCGTAACTTTATAAAATATCTGAATCGATATTAAAGTGCCTCAATCGATATGAAAGTCTTCAATTCACGGTAACATCTCAAGTCTCGATCGATTGACAGATCGATCTTTGTTTAAATCGATTCATTGGAATTCAGTCCGCATTCCGCGGCCGCGCCGATCCCGCGCCGCTCGATTTTTGCACTTTTTGCTCGTTTGCATCGACGTCGTATTTTTGTCGCACAGCTTGGTTTTATGTTTTGGTTTGCATTTGTGTGATTTCAGGGCACATTTCTGTTATTATTGTTTGACAGTTTTATATTATCATCAAGCATTATAATTATATGTTCGTTGTATTAATACTTATTACATTGGCATGAAGTTTTAACGTATGCACTACTCAACATATTCCACGAATGTTCGTAATAAACTCTGTTTGATACTACTTATATTACTACTATTTATATTATGACGATACTTTAAATTGATTATAAAATAATTATAAAAATGTACAAAATATACAATAATAATAAAATACGTGTGAAACAGTCGAATTATCTAAGGAGCTATTAAAATGATCTATAGATAGCTCAACTGATCCAGATCGCTGCCAGACATCCCCAAGACACTGGCAGATCAGATCACTGCCAGACAAGTGGTTTTTAACACTCCTTAAATCTTGGACATTATATTAGGTTTAGTAACAGGTCACAAAAATAAATAAAATAATACATTCTTAGGGAAGTACCTTCTTGCAATAGATCCTTTTAATTTAATTTCGATCTAACTAAAGTTTGAAAAATTAATACTTGTACATTATATTGTTCACTTTATGGTAAGCCAAAATTAAATCTACCAAATCAAAAAGCTACCAAACTTGCATTTACATTCTACGTTTGCTAAAGGTTATTATTATATTCATCTTTAAATGAAACACATAGTATATTTTAAATACATGAAGCCATCTAAGTACTGTTGAAAACGATTTATAGATAGCTCAACTGATCTAGATCACAGAAAAGCGTCCCCAAGACCTTACCTAAATCTTGTAAGTTATTGTACAGTTATTCATACTTACTATAAACTCGAAAGTGGCTCTGTGTGTCTGACACTATGTGTTTGTTTTAACCTTTTAACGGCTAAACGGCTTAACGGATCTTGATGAAACTTACGGAGATAGATTATATTTTGGGGACGGATATAGGCTACTTTTTATGTAGCAACCACGCGTGCGAAGCCGCTGGCAGCAGATAGTGATAATTACGTTTTAAGAACTAAAAACACATCCGACTTCATGTATAAAAAGGAAAAATATCAAATTTTCGTTTCATCCAAGTGGATGACATATTTTTTTTAGTTTTTTTTATTTAAAAACCTAACTACTGAACCGAATTTATGAAATTTATATGAGACCAATCGGGAAGAATATCCTTTCACATTAAGATTTCAGATTTCAGATTTTTTGATTTTTTTTTGAAATTTTGAGTTATGAGATAACAAACATAAATAAAAAAATACAGTCGAATTGAGAACCTCCTCCTTTTTTTCAAGTCGGTTAAAAATAACACATTATCGATAAGAACAATTCATTCAAGATAAATAATCAATGGCAAGAATAACATCACAGCGTGGGTGGAACAGATAATCAATAATGATAGTGTGGATTTACAGAGATTTCGATAAACATCTCATAAGGCATTCGATATAACTTTCCAGTTGTAAATGTAAATCAGTTTTGGATTAGAGGATAGGCAACAATCAAGGCATTTTTATAGGTGTAATAAAGAACGAAGATGGGTTGCGGGGGTGTCAAAACTGTATTAAATGTATGTGCGCCATACCAGTTTGATACCAGATTTGAGTTTGATACCAGTACTATCAAACGGTGATGGAAAAGAAAACCGACATATCGAAGAACCTAAAAAGTTCCAAGACATGTCTCAAGTGCACGAAAGGAACCTCCGAGGCGCACTGTAATCCTTTCACCAGACTAATAATTAGTGACACGATAAGAAGAAAAAGTAGATTCGTTTTAAATCAAAGCTTTGAATAGAAATATGAATAAATAATACCGTACATTTCACACAGCATAATCCGGCCCCAAAGTAAGCAGAGCTTGTTTTATGGGTAAGACATACCTGATACACTATTTCTATACTTTTTTTTAAATACATACATATTATATTGAAACTAATATAAATATATTTGTCTTTAAACAATGTTACAGATATGTAAAAAACATTTTCAATTGGATTTATTTGATTGACTTTTTATACTTTTTGTGTATATTTTATAGATTTTCGTAGCACTCGAAGCGCGTTGATGTCTATTGTACTGCAAACGGCTAATTTTCAATTTCGAAATTTTGGTCCACATCCAACAAGCTTCTAGCAGCTTTGCGTGGTACTTACATAAAAATTGCATGTGTAATATAAGAAACAATCTATCTCTTAACTAAATTTCATCCGTTTAGCCGTCAAAAGGTATCAAACAATCAGACAGACAATATAGTCTTTGAAATACGACGGATTACGAAGAAATTCTACGATTTTATTTTAACTTATGTTAAAAAGTTAAGGGCTTTGCCCTGCAATAGCACATTACAAGTTCATTAATAAAAATTAATAATAATTTAATGTTAAAAAGTATTTTTATACATATTAAGATCACGCAAACCGACAAAAAAAGTGGTAATTCTGTTGTTTCGGACTAGCTAAAATTTTCCAAGATACGATTGATTTTATTTAGCTAAAACCAAAGTCCAAATTATAGTAACATTTTAATGACAGTTCTAGAACAGATAATTATTTTGGGCGTGACTTTTCGGAAATCCATTACAAAACTTTAAACAGAAGACTAATATTTAGTACTAGGTAAATATTGGTCCATCTATTTATTGTTCTAAATTAAGTAAAAATTGACATTTTGATTCCTTTATTTAACTGATTTTCTTAGGCTTTCCTCTGTTTTAACCAACACTTAGTCACAGTTATCGTGTAAAGTGCGATGACTAAACTGCGCTAAATCAAGTCAAGCACACATCAAATCGTCATTAGTCATTCATTTATATAAACAATTTATAACAACAGTAGGTACATCAACCAAAGCGTTATAAATAAATTATTAAAAATTATTAACAATATTTCATCAATTGTATAGGTAGTGTATAGGTATTTTTCACAACAGGACAAGCAGACGTACCGCTCAGTACCATCCATACCTTGTCAGTCCACCTTTACGATCAAAGCGCTTCGCTTCGACATTTATAATGCGTACAGCCAAGGATTGAAATACTTCCTGAAAACTACAATATAGGTCTTCATGTCAAGAGTAAATAGGTGTCTTCCAGACCTGCGTGCAGCATCGTCGGCCACATCGTCGTTTACCATCAGGCGAGATCGTGGTCAAACGTAGGTCTATCTGTGATAAAAAAAAAGTATCTAAAAGTTCGTAATTGTTTGTGTTTTAAGAAATGTTAGTTAGTCTGGCGATACAGATTCAGGGTCATTGGCTTCTTAATCATGCTTGTAGGAGTCTGAAGGTCCATGTCATCATATCTACTCCTATTTACATTCGGAGCTAAAACCAACCGATTTGATTTACGGATCAAGGGCACCGCCCTCGACAACTCCTGCGCAGGTCTGTGGGTTGTAGAAAGTAGATTTAATCCTTATTGGTTTCATTTTGACGCCTGTTCGGTCGTTGACTTTATATTGACAAGTACTTTATTATATACAGACTTTCGGCCTCTTAACTTGAACAGTGCCTAAACACTGCTGTCTTCTGATTCGTCCTGTCACTATTTGGCATTATCTTACAAAAAGGGATGGCACTATTTTAACCAGTGATTAAATTTTGATAGAAGTTCAGAGGCGTTTCTGAGTAAGGCCCTTTATATAAAGTCAGCTTGCTAGCAGTCATTTGATTGATTGGCTGATTTGGAGTGATATTGGACTGATATTGAAAGTGGTCCGGCTTAGAGATATTGGTAGTGAATATGTTATTTCGGACTATCTAAAATGCGTATGATCTTAGATGGCCTCTCAGCTTTGTTGGAAGCAGCTCTGCCTTCTGCGCTGTAGGTTGAGGGTTCAGTTTCCTCCCAGTAAAAACATTTATGTGATGAACATAAGTGTTTGTTCTGTGTCTGGGTTTTTATATGTATTATAATTATATAATTATAAATATATAAGTACCTATTCTATCAGTCATATGGTCACCATAATACAAGCTATGTTTGGGGTTAGATGGTGTTGTGTGCATTGTACACCAATATTAATTATTTTAATTAGGTTAACAGTAAAATTACAGTTTTAAAATTAGCTAAAATTTTCAATTTTTCCCTTGCATTGCTTTTCTAGGAATTTCCGCAACCAAATTACATAGCGCGTAAAATTAAATAACTCTGCAATCACACGTCTATTTAGTAAACTTAAAAAGTGTCATTTAAAATGGTACTCTAATTTAGACCTTAGCGCAAACAAACTAAGATTGTTCATATTTCACAATGTTTCTGTAAATCCAGCGAAACAATAGAACCAAGACCATTTTAATCTGCAGCGCATAACAGCACGCTAGCTATTTTAAAATCAATGTATTTTAATACTTATCCAATTGAAATAAAGTTCAAAGCTCGCAGTATCACATTGGATACCCCGTAGTATGTCTTGTATTAGTGTGACAGGATTCTAAATCACCGTTAAAGTTCAAGCTAAAGAAATAGACACTGAAACCGTTGTTACTAAAAACAGTTTCGCTATCATTTGAATTTTGACCCTAAAAGTGCAAGATTAAGGATGAAATTAGCACAGAGGTCAGTGTAACCAGAGATCTACACCTGCGCATGAGTCGTGGGAACCGCATTTCCGCCACCCGACACTGGTCTCGACCACAATAACGTTAGGAGCTTCAATGTTTATCCTGTACAAGTCTGGGTAAAATGAGCCGTATTCTGCAATGTTCATAGAAACCACAATTGCTTTTCCGTCCGAAAGGCTTCTGGTGTAAAAACGATTTTTAAACAAATATTTTTTATCTATAACGATCCCATGCCCAGAGAAGGTAGAAGGAACGTAGGTCAAGACGACGACGGCAAGATGGTTAATCTCGCAGGTCGTAAATGGGTTAGATTGGTGATGGAACAAACGAAGAGAGGCCTATGCCCAGCGGTGGGATGAGACAGGTTTTACATGATGATGATGATGATGATGATTCCAGAGGTTCTACTATGCAACGATAAACGATATATCGGGATAATAATCGAGCAAAAAGCTACTCTTAGTTACATCGTTTCGGCTCGTTTTGAACGACGGAACGAGCGATGTTACTTTTGGCAATCGATGTCGCAATCCTCCGCAACTGACGATACGATAGTTTCAATTTAACAACAAAACTGTTAAACCTACGGACATTTCAACGATGTTATCGTTCCGATATATCGAAATCGGTCTCCCAGACTAAGCCTGTTTTAAAACTCAAATTCAAATCACCTTTATTCAACGATAATTTTGATTAGTAGTCTTAGGTAAATTTTATTTAATTTAAATTCAATTCTTACTAATCCAAGTCCAAGAACAATTAACAAGTATCTTGGTTCTAGCGCTTTTTGTATGATCTAGTGGTAGTGGTCGAATCAGGTCGATCAATGGATGGATCAATGGACCAATGGATTTTCTGATAGGTACATACTTTCAAACGGTGAAAGAAAACATTCTTTATTCTTTATTGTACACCAAAAAAAACTAAACGTAATCAATAATAGCATGTCCACAGGTGAGTTTAACCCTAAAAAGAGTTCTCTTCCAGCAAACCTTGGGAATTGAAGATATTAAAAACGAATGGGTGGGTATGAAGTGTACAAAAGGAGGAAAAGAGAAAGATTAAATTCATAAAACTAATTCAAATATTAACTAACTAATAGAGAAATACAGATAAATAATATATATAAACTAAATATAATTACCTAAACATTATTGCTAAATATATTATATTACATATATATATATATATATACCTAAATATATTTAACCTACATAAAATAATACACACCTAAATACTTACAAGGAGAGATAGTGCTCTTTGACTTTTCGCTTCAAAATAGCGACTAGCGCGGAACATTGTTAACATTGTGAGGAAACCATCATGTCGTAGAACCTAAAACGTTCAAAGATATGTGCCAAGTGCACGAAAGGAGCCTTGAGACGCACTTTCATCATATCACAACTCTGGTTTGAAATGACTAGTGACGCGTTAAGAAAAATTCAAGAATAACATACCTACTGTAAGTGGAGGTACCTTTGTCTCACGTTCCTTTCATTTCACTAATTGAAATAATTTCACAGCCCCTCAAATTCCAACTCAACAAAAAGTTAAGTACCAAGTAATTTGCCGAATATTCGCACGCAGGCATTGTTCGTTTCTGCCAAGCTTACATGCATCTTCCCATGAATTTGGTCACATATTAGGTACTCTCTCTCTATCGTGTAACTAGTTATTTTGAACAATTTGTGGTGAAAGGATTAAAGTGCGCCTCTGAGGCTCCTTTCGTGCACTTGGAACTTTTTGAGTTCTTCGATGCCGGTTTTCTCACACTGTTTTTTTCACCCTTTTATAGTAGGTACTAGTATTGCGCAAATACACTATTTTTCAATAGAATAATTAATTGGTGCACAACTAGATTCAATCCGACGAGCTAAGGATCGGAAGGCTACCACTAAAACACCGGTGCTCTCGATGTTAGGTACTGGAAGAATAGGTACTGTGTGGAAGATATCGCTATTTGCGATAAGACCGCCGTAGCATATATATATATTTCTAGCTGTACTTACTTATAAAGTTGTGCACTCTATAATGTTTATTATTATTATTAATATTACTTCAAATCTAAAGTAGCTAAAGCTACTTTTAAGCACGAAATAATCAAAGACATGATAGTTTCTCATGTAAACTACTATCATAAAGATATAAGATTAATTTTTTTGTATATTTGTTTATAAACTACTAAAGAGATTGTAAAAAATATGTTACATATAGAGAGGTACATAAACAGCGCGTAACATGGCCGTATTTAAAAAAAAAAATCCTACAGTTATCAAACATTTTCATTTAAAATTCATTACTCGTGGCGTCCACTGCGAAAACTATTGATGTTACATAAAATAATGTACTACATAACTTTCAAAACTTTCGTGAGTTTTTTGATATTCACGTATTATTTTGTCAATAGAGACACTACACTGTTTCGACTCGTTTAGGTCGACAGCGCACATGTGATGTTCCTGGTGTTGCAGGCGTCCATAGGCTTCGGTGACCGCTTGCCATCAGGCGGGCCGTAAGCTTGTTTGCCAACATTGTGGTATAAAAAAAATGCGGGACAGTCTTTGGGGACTGCCGATAGAAGTGAAAACTAATTAACATGTGAATTGTATCGTCGAGCTATTAGATTATTATTTTTGAATTACTTTTGGTTTGTAAAGAAGTGTTAATGACCAATTTAAACATAACCATAAACACTTCTTAATAAACCAAAAATAAATATTTAATATTGTTATATTGTAGCTCATGGGAAGCGTGCGGTGACGATGACGTGAGTTTCACGCTTTTTATTCACCCAATAAGTACACATATATACTATACATAAATACATACAACATATATACACATATATATATACATACATATATATACATATATATACACATATATCCATGAGCTATATGTATATACACAGTATACATATAGCTCATGGAAAGGTGACGATGACGCGAGGTTCCATGATTTTTTCACCCAAAAAGTGCTCAACGCTTCTAAAGAAGTTTTCACTTCAAAAAACAAAACTGTAAAAGGTGTGACGTATTGATGAGAAATGTCATTGTCATTAGTTTTGCCCGGGTAGAATGTTAATCTGTCTATAACCTCCAGCATCTCTACCCATGTAAACGACCCGCTACAAAAACATCTAAGTTTGTTCCAGTATTATCTTCTCACATTTCGCAGGGATAGGCGGGATTGCAAAAACCTCTCCCACGCTCGGGCGTAGATTAACACATAGTTTGTTTTTAACATGTTTAGCGTGCAGATTCATAAATAGTTAGTATTGACTGGCCTGTCAGCTTAGTTGGTAGTAGCTCTGCCTTCTGCGCTGTAGGTTTAGGGTTCGACTCTCTCCCAGGATAAACATTTGTGGGATGAACATAGATGTTGGTTTTGTGTCTGGGTGTTATAAAGTATCATATGTATTCAAAAAATATATAAGTATTCTATCAGTCATTTAGTCACCATAATACAAGCTATGCTTAGTTTGGGGCTAGATGGTGTTGTGTGCATTGTCCAGCACTATTTATTATTTATTATCTGCACAAGATAGATAAAAGTAAAAGAGCAGCGTTTCTAACAGATTGACTGAGTTACACACGGTCTGATTCGTTTGGATGGGTGACTACCAATGGCATTTACATTACAAGTGCTTCTGTTCTTCTGAAGAGATATCAAGTTCCGTCTTGGCTCCAATGGCCATGATGGAAACATACGGCCTAATAACTCACCTAAGCTTGGTACTGACGTATACGAAGTAATTAAATAAATAAATAAACATTGGTGGATTTGACACAATAACATCTAGTCCCAAATTAAGCATAGCTTTTATTATGGTAACTAAAGTCAAATTCTTATATTTTTATTCAATACAATCACTTTCAAAACTTCTTACCTACATACTAGGTGAATTCAGGTGCCAATTTCATCTAACCCATATCCGACAATTGAATACTTATATATTTTAAATACACACTTATAGAGAAAGAAAGAAAGAAAGAAAATACATTTATTTGTATATATAAAAAAAACAGAGAAGACAACTTAAATTAAACTAAAGATGAGTGTCTCGCAATCGTCCTAGTATGCTGCTACAAATTGGTGTTCTACTCAGCATTGTGTTGCGTTGTACAGTCGGAACTATACAACGCAACGCTGATCTTCCGTCGAAACCAGGACTTATGATACGATGACTTATGATACTTTATAACACCCAGACACAGAACAAACACCACACCATGTTCATCACACAAATGTTTTATTCGAATGTCTGTTGCATTTTCGCGGCTAAACACCGAACGAATCTTGTTAAAATTTAGTAAGGAGATACGAGTAGATTGTACTTTGGTGCAGGATTTTTATTTAGGTGTTGCGTGCAAACACGCGGACATAAGCTTGTCTAAATTTATCGTAAAAGCACTAAAACGAAATATCACTAATTGTCCAATGACCGCAATTGACACTGGTGATGTCACTCCATATGGGCAGGACGCTGACAAGCCAGGACACGGGATACGGTCACCGGTTTGGATTTATGTTGGCAAAAAACATAAAAACTGTCTGTTTGTCTGACCTCGTTTGACTTTCAAGATATGCTGTAAATACCTTAGTGAATGTTAAAAACTTGCCTACAAAAATATTGCTACTAGTAATATACTATATAGATAGCACTGGTAGTGGTAGTGGCCTCTGCCTTCCGATCCTAAGATCGTGGGTTTGGATCCAGTCTTGCATTGATTTTCCTGATAGAAAAATTAATGTGCGCTATACCAGTATTTTCGAACATGTACAAGTTCACGAAATGAGTCTCTGAGCCTCACTTAATTCCTTTCACCACACTGGTTCGAAATAACAAGTATCACGTTAAGAAGAAGAAGTAAAGTATCAAGATTAAAATGTCTCACGCAACGCCTAATAATAGGTACCTACTTACCTTACTATACATTATCATATCTATTCTAATTTATTCAATATTTTAGACCCTTTTTGTAGCACCTACACCCGTTATTCGGTCCAGTAAACATGATCAAAAGTAACACAAAAATAGGTAGGCAGCACCCCAACGGAAGTCATAATATCCCGGACCAATGGTAATTGTTTACGACGTGGGAATCACCTGTAATTTATGCTTTGTGGTTCGGTTTACCAGATTTCTAACACGGGTATTTTACAACCCTATTTCAATTTAAAATGTGTATAACTAAAAGATATACCTACCCACTACAGAATAACAAGTTTCAACTATTCCAAAACACAGCCATCTCTTCACTTCCAAAACTTTCGTAACTTGTAGGTACTATACATTTTGATAAACACGGGTTTTACTTGCGTTTTATTTTATCGATGTAGGCACTGATAAGTACTGTTTCAATTCATCTAGAGAATACTCATCAGGGTGAGTTTGATCCGCGGTACGCTCGTTGCTCGCGTTCACAGTTCGCACGCTAACAGTGTCGGTGCCTACATCGACAAAATAACTGTGAGTAAAACCCGTGTTTTTCAAAATGTAATACAGCTATCTTGGTTTAGCTCTGGAAGGCGGTGACAGACAGACTAACACCGGTGTAAGAAATACCTATTTTAAGTGTTCCTTTTCCAAAACATAAACAGAACACTTAAAATAGCCGTACACAATAAGATTGTCAAACCACGATGAGAATTTAAGTCGTGAGCGAATTATTTATTACAAGTTAATCTTGTTAGGTCTCTACTAACGGATAAAATGATGTCATTTGTCTGTCTATGCGATTAGAAATCAATGTGTATCGCTTTAAAGGAACGCCCACTACTGTGTGTCAGTCATCTAATAGTATTATCGCAATAATATTGAAATGAAATAGTGGAACAGTGTCACCATCTGGTGGTTTAATCTGTAAAAAAACATTCACGGATGCTAAAGCATACAAGTAGCAAGCTAACTGTCACAGACAAACGAAGCATCAGATTATGCTTTTATCTGTCAAAATATCGTGCGTTTTGACATAATGGAAGGATACACTCACGCTTCTAATACGTAGATACGTCTCTAAATCTGTTTTTGTTCTCATTTTTATTTAATTATTCGTTCATATTAGTTTGTTTGCGTTTTTCCAATGTCAGTGTTGCCAGAGCTAAATTAATATACATTTTTTTTTGTACGATAGCTAATAGAACAAACAGTACGTAGTTGAGTTACAAGACTAGCTAACAGTGTATATTATTATATCAGGTACACCAGGTATACCTACCTATGTTATTATTCTCCAACCTTGACAGTGTCCGCCCATTTATAAGGCAAGTTACAATCGTAGAGCGTTGGCATTTCGAGTTGAATACAATACGATATACTTACACTAGCTACTAGCTGGATGTCTTATGTCATGGTCGTTTTTTTTATACCGTTGCTTTGAATGGTAGACCATTTTCTGTTACTTATAGCTTTTTATGGAATATGAATATTTTATAATGACTTCTATTATGGTGAGCTAACATGTTTTTGGATTTTAATCATTGCTACAGATGATGCATGACGTTTGTGTGATTCGCTCATCTTATTACGAATGTACTTCACTAAAACTATTGCGGGTTTTTAATTTGAGTGGTGTTTTATTGTACAATTTTATTAAAAATGTACATTAAAGTGTATTGTTTTATACTTGCGCATCCTAGCAACCCTATTACCTACAAACCAAATTATAAAGAACGCGCTCTCAAATTTAAATCTGGAGCAACTGCTTTTTTGGCGCTTTATTTAAATAAGAAACTAAAGTTTACTTTTTTACAGATGACGAAGGAGGTCACATCAAACAGACTGGATACGAGTCCAGGCGGCAGAACGACTTGTATATGCGCCTGGGTTTGCTTCTCGGGGAGAGAAGAGGTTCAAGGAGTAAATCGAGGGAGAGCTGCACTTCACTTGCTTCTCTCGACGCGCATACCCTTGCGTCACATAATACTAGCCCGGTAAGGCTTCAATTACAGTGGGATAATAAGGCCACGGCCACACTCGATACGGTGGCTTGCTTCAAAATTATTGGGGGTGTCTAAAAGTAGAGCCACTAAATGCAATTCTAGATTAATCTTCGGATAATTAAAATTCACGTGTATTACATGTATTTTTCAGGTGTCAACTCTAACTGGTTCATCGGAGGTGGACGCCACGACGCCCCTAGGACGAGACTCGCTGGGTTCCCTAGCGTCCATGAGCCTGTCTGTAGCCAGCAACTGCTCCTCTTCGAGTCCTGGCAGCAGGCGGCATTCTGTCAATGGTGAGTTATTCAGCTAATTTTCTCTTCAATCAATGTTGCCTTGAATTAAATCACTTTAACTGATATGTAAACATTTCAAAACCTTTAAAATCGGCGTCACAATGATACGTGTTGATACGTTGTTGATACGTATCATTGTGAAAAGCTTAAATGCCAAAAAATTTGGTGAAACACAAATTTTATAAACATTTTTAATTTTTGTCGATTCTGGTGCACAATAAATAAATATGGCCGGTCATTTTCACACAACATAATCTGGCTCCAAAGTAATCAGAGCTTAAATAAGGGCTTCTACATTCATTCAGTAATTGAATTCCCAGACTTCCTCGTGCTATAAAAACCTGTTTTTCATCTTACTCGAAGGAAGGTATCGTGTGATACCATAATGTAATATGACAACGGTAAATAAAGATTGTATCTGCTTTAGCGCTCCAAGGAGGTAGACCAGAGGAGCTGACGCGTATGTCCAGCGGCTTCTTCAAGGCTCGTAAGACAGCGGCGAGAAGATCAGCTCGGGTCAGCAGCAAACAGTCATCCACATCGTCAGAACTTAAGAAAAGTAAGTTTGTTATGCGCATGTCTGACTCCGAAGAATAATTGAAACTCGAAGCAGAACCTTGGAATCTGTCTATTCCAATTTGACCATTGTTATTTCAAATCTTGAACGAGATATATTTTGACTTTGCTAGTTTATATCCTTCCGCTCAAAATGTCGTACCTCTTGTCTATATATACTATTGGAATTGCCCCGTATCAGATATCTGCTCATCAGAGATGCGGCCTTTTTGCGAAGTATGGCATGAAAACCATCAGTCCTGGTCTAGACTTGCTGCCTAGGCAAACATCTCTGATGTTTTTTGGTATAGCTGACCCATAGATTCTCCGTATAAAAGCTCTGACAGAAGGCCTTGAAGAGCGTTATATTTAATTTGTCGGCTTTCAATGTCTAGCTACATTGTTTTTAAGGTCGTCGGGAAGAAAGTGTCCAAAGTATTTAAATTCCAAAACTCTCTTGACGTTTAAACTATTTAGAGCAATTTCAAGTAATGTGAGAGCAATTTCAAGTATATTTTTAAGCCGCTTACAGGTGGCCTTTAAAACCATGTAGGTACTCACATTTCTTTACATTGTAATGTGAGGACTCACATGCTGTGAGTGTTACACAGCCTCACCTGGATATATGACTCGAACTATGAATCGATATGATTAATATTTCGAGTATAGGTATTAGGTCTATTTGTGTGTTCCTTTCGGAGTCTAATGGCGTTGGAATTAGACCTCTTGTAAAGCTTGGAAGAAAATAACATTTTGCAAATAAAGTTACATGGAGTACCACTACTAAACATAATAATTTTCTTTCAGTCCACCATCAATCACCACAGCTCACACTTCGGCCGCTGTTCTTCGAAGTGCCGTCTTCAGACTGCCAGGACTACTTCGCGGGACGGCAGTGGCTTATGAGGGATATGGAGAAAGCCTTGGAATCCAGTTCTGCAGGTAAATCAAGGAGCAAGAATAACCAACAACTAGAAAAAATATTGTGGTAGATTGCTAAGTAAATCAAACAGTGACCTGCATCCGCGGTGTTCACTACTGAAACTATATATTTACATGAAAATATTTTTTATTCAATAAAATCACAAGGACATTTTTGAATCGTCTTAAATGCTAGATGAATGTAGGTAAGTGACAAATCAAAACATTATTTATTCAATAAAATCACAAGGACCACTTTGAATAGTCTTCCGACATGCTAGTGACGGTTCTTTCTAACCCTAGTTACACAAGAATTCAACAAAAAAAACTCGTCTAGACCTAACGTTTTTCGTATGAATTCTTGCAAATTTTATTATGGATGCCAAGCATAGTTGGAGATTAGATTGCTCTGGTTCTGTTTCTGTGTTATTAATATCAAGGTAGCTACTGCTTCTAATGCCATGTTTTGGACAATTTGTACCTTTAATATTCCTCTTTAGGTATCCTCGTCTCAGGAAGTCCCGGCACCGGAAAAACGGCTCTCATCCTACAACTAGTAGAATACTCTTGCTTCGGTCGCAAGAGAAACTACGAGTACGAAGAGTTACGAGAGCAGTCAGATATCAGGGAACTGCTTCCCGAAGAACTGGCCGCTGGGATGTTCACCCACCTGGCTAGCCAGGTCGTTGCTTATCACTTCTGTCAAGTAAGTGCCTAATATTGTTTAATTACTTCAATTGGAAAAATACTTTGGTTCTAATAACTTACCAACATACTTTTTTTATGTAAAATGGCGGAAAACATTGTTTCAAGAAATGGTAGGAAGTGAGGGAAAACACAAGAAAAAGAAGATGACGTGGCTGGTATGTGCCGAACAGGGTTTCCTAATAATCACATAACCTACTAATGGAACTTCCTAAGTACAGTGAACCTGACCCACAAAAGTCAATTAAAACACAAAAAGCTTTCTGCTTAACAGAAAGCTTTTTGTGTTTGCTACAAGTTACTTCTTAAACCAGTGAAGCATAGCAGTCGAGTTGAGCAGTCTCAGGCGAAATAACTCAATCGCTAATGATAATAGATAATATGCTGTGTTTGTAATCACCTATTTTTTTCAGGCCGATAACAACAGCACGTGCCTAGTGGGTGAATTCGTCCATTCCTTAGCAGCCCAGCTCTGCCAAGCGCCAAGACTGCAAGCCTACAGAGAGTACCTTCTAAGCGAGCCGCACCTCCTCGCCTGCTTGTCTCTGAAGGAGTGCGTCGCTGACGCAGACCTTGCCTTTATTAGAGGGATTATAGAACCATTAGTGTTGTTGAGGAGAAATGGGAGCATTGATTCAGGCAACAGCATTATCCTCGTCGATGGACTTTGTGAAGCAGAGTACCACAGGCCAGATCATGGACATACGATCGCATCGTTCTTAGCTAGACACATGACTGAGATGCCTTCGTGGCTGAAGGTGGTAGGGACGGTTAGAACACCGTTTTTGGAGCTGACGAAACAGTTGCCTTATGCGAGATTGAGCTTAGATGAGTCGGATAATGTGAATAAGGATTTGCTGGAGTATTACAACGAAAGGGTCCAAGCTGCTCCGATAATTGAGACAAATATAAAGTGTTCGACGGGGAAAACTGAAGGCGCCCACAATTCGGTTATGAAGTTCGCACAATACGTGCTCCATTTGAGCCAAGGCTCGTTTTTGTTCCTAAAGTTAATATTAGATTTACTAGAAAAGAGCCACATTGTCGTTAAATCGACGAACTACAAAGTGGTTCCGATATCGCTGGCCCAGATATTTCTGCTGCAGTTCAATTTGAGATTTCCAACAGTACAATCTTTCGAGAAGGTAACTCATATTCTAAGCGTTTGCTTAGCAGCGCTTTATCCATTGACGTTGGTAGAGATTTACTACTCCGTGAATTCCCTGCTCGTCAATCATTTTCTTCCTTGGGAGGAGTTCTGCCACCGATTTGATAGCCTCACAGACTTCCTCGTCAAGCGAATGGATAACACTTACATGTTCTTCCACCCATCCTTCAGGGAATGGTTGATCCGAAGAGAAGACAATGAAAGCTCTAAATTCTTGTGTGATCTGAGAGCTGGTCACTGCGGTATTGCCTTCAGGTTGTCGAGGGTTCAAGCCCCGTTGGATTCCGAGAAGTCTATGGAACTAGGACATCACATATTAAAAGCTCACATGTACAGAAACCTAGGTCCAGCCCAGTTAGGGCTATGCCCTAGAGATCTTCAAGCAATGATGGTCGCTACCAGTTCGGCCAACGTCGGTGAAGCAATCGCAAATTTGAGAAATATTTACACGCCGAATGTAAAAGTGTCACGGCTGATGCTATTGGCTGGAGGTTCAGCTAACCAGATCACGGAATGTCTTGGACATGCTCCTTTACTATGCATGTATGCGTATCAAGGGATCCTTTCAATGGTTGCTCTACTGCTTGAGTTTGGAGCTGACTTGGAGATGGCCAACTCGCAAGGTTGTACAGCTTTGTCTTTGGCGTGCCAGAGAGGACATACTGATGTTGCCAGGAGACTTATTGCTGCAGGTAAATAAACTTTTTTTAAATTAGTCTAACCTGTGATTTAAAGATTGCAAAACCTCTTGAATTTTACAAAATTGGTCAATTTCTAATGGGTCAGAATATAATGGTCCCACCCTTTATTAGGCCCAATATTTTATCGCAGCTTGGCCTTAAAAGACCGTATTTTTAATTCCAGGGGCATCTTTAAGCCACACAGACACAACAGAACAAACACCTTTAGTCCACGCTGCGAAGAACGGGCACCGGGACACAGTCATCTATCTTCTCGGCTGTCAAACAGGACGAGATGACAGGAACCCCCTTGATATAGATGATGGAAGCATAGAGCAACTGGTGCCGGGATCTAGGCATGCTCTGATAGCGGCTGCCCAGAATGGTCACTTGGATATTGTGGAGTATCTTTTGGATACTGCTGAGTTAATCGTTAGTAACCATAAGTAACCTTTACTATTTCGATATTTTCGAAATATTTTCCATTATTAAACATATTTACGGGTATTTATCGCGTTTATTTACCTTCTAACACTGGCAAAACCTCAGCCGCCTTTATAGTTTGGGCCTCGTTGTTCTACTTATAATGTTCATATTCAAATTTACGGGCTTTTTAATGCCCGTAAATTTGAATATTCTTCTTTTGAAAAATTTTTAATTTCTTCTTTTCCAAAAACCCACTACTACTTAGTGCCAAAGCTAATTTATAAAAAATCTGCATTCCAAATAATTTTGCTGCTTGTTCTCATTAATATTTATAAGCAACTAAAAATGTGTTTTTCTTTCCAGCCTGATGGTATCTGCCCAGTCACAGGCGATACCGCCCTCACGGCCGCCTGTTCAACCGGAAACGCTGCCATAGCAGACGCTTTACTCATCCGAGGCGCAACTCCTTACTCCCTGAACGCACGACACATGTCGCCTTTAGCTTTGGCAGCTAAGAACGGAAGGACTGCGCTAGTATTGAGGCTATTAGAGTCAGGAGCTGATGTGATGGGGTCTAGTGGGAAGAGTCCGCTTATTCTGGCCGCGGCAGAGGGTCATGCGGATGTGGTGGAGATGCTTATGGATCATGGTGAGTCGAGATTCATATTAAAGGGAAAAGTGACAGAGGAAAGCAAGTCCAATAATTTAATCTGAATTAGTTATAGAGAATGAGAGAATGGTTCTCACCATTATCTCATTCTTCCCTCAGATTTGTTGGAACGGTGCTGCAATCTACCTAATATATAATACAAGTAATGGAGCTGTAATGGCTGTGGTCTGGTTACCCGATGGATAATGCACAATACACCCTAAATCATAACCCCACTCTAGTATTGAAAGCTCTTTTAAGTCGTCATTGCAGGTGTTTTTAAGCAAATAATTGATTCAATTGTTTTTACAGGTGCGGACCCCGATGCAGTTGACAGTGATGGAGTATCGCCCTTGGGATGGGCGTGCCTTAGATCAAGAATACCGACAATGATAGTTTTGTTGGACAGAGGAGCTAATATCGGTAAGTAGTCGTGTCTCCAATAAACATGTTTTTATGGTCCTCAGACATTTAAGTTCTATTATAATTGCAGATCAAACAGATGGCAACGGTCGTACTCCACTAGGCCTCGCTTGTGGAGGACCTTCAGATCTGGTGGACATTCTACTGGAGAGAGGAGCTTCGCTAGAAAGGGTAGACCATAGTGGACTTAGGCCTTTAGACCGAGCCATAGGACAAAGGAATGTTCCCGTAAGTATTTATTGTGATTAAAGAACAGACACCACGAAAGGTCTTTGTAGAAATCACAATATTATAATAAAGTAAACAGGGTACTACAGACATTTAATGAACATACGTTTTCTATTTCTATTTCAGAAATAGAAGTAATTTTTTTTTTTATCTAAACGTAACATTTATCAATATATAAAACAATTTTCTTTATTATCATCTATTCTTCTTTCTTCTTTCTTTCTTTATATCATCATGGTAAATCTCAGCGTAAAAAGCTGTAGCACTCTCCCGCGTTCAGCGCCGTCGCCACATAACTGCCTTGCTACAGTACTGTAGCGCTTACTTAAGGATTATTGAAATTATGTTTTTTAATATATCTTTTAGTTCGTTCGAGAATTTTAATATTATAATTAAGAACTTCAATTATTCGTTTTTTTGTATGCCCTCTGATAAGTAGATCTACCGGTATGTTCATTTATTGTCGCCATTTTATCGCCACGTATACAATTGGATTACCACACTGATTTACTCATTATCATTGACATAATTTTTCTCCTATAAATAAATATATATTATTTATTTCAGGTTGTGAACTGTTTTTTGAGGAAAGGCGCAAAACTAGGCCCTACCACATGGGTCATGGCATCAGGCAAACCAGAATTCATGTAAGTCGATAATTCTCTAATAACCTTATTCTCTAATATGCTAAAGCCTAATTTTAATCTGCTTAGTTAAAAAGGGATCCAAAAGATTAAAGAGGAACATGTCAGCGCCAAGTTGAATACGAAAAAAAATACTTCCGAGTTACGGGGCTAATAGCTTAGAGAAGAACATGTTTTCCTTACTGTCTTTTAAATATGGATGTTATTGTCTCCAGGCTAATACTCCTCAACAAGCTCCTAGAAGATGGAAACATGCTGTACCGACGGAACCGGCCATCAGAAGCCGCTCACCGCTATCAATACGCACTGAAGAAGATCAACCCCCTTATAAGCGATGAGGGGGTAACCACCCCTTCAACGCAGCCGGTACCGCAAGAACACGTGTCAGCGTTTGTGCAGCTCAAGACGAATTTGTTGCTGAACATGTCGAGATGCAAAAGGAAACTAAATGTAAGTAGCTTTAGAGGTTTTAATTGTTTATCTTAATAGAAGAAAGTGAGTCATTTTTAATGTGTTTTAATTAATACTTTTGTTAACACTTAGTATTCTTGTTGCAGGAACCATCAGAGGCTTTAGACCTAGCCGCTCGCGCTTCAGTCCTCCGACCAAATGCGTTTGAATGCGCCTACGCAATGGCCAGAGCTATTCTAGCCCTCAACAAGCCCTCAGAAGCCTTACCCCACGCGAGAAGAGCATTATTACTCGCCCCAACAACAGATTTTTCTGCTGTAAGAACTTTAAAAGCATTGCAACAAGAAATCTTAACAAGGATCAATGCTGGGTCCCATTCTCTAAATGGTGATACGCGGTCTATGAGGAACTATGATAGTATAAGTTTGAATATGCCTTGAGGGAAGTATTACTGTATAATAGAGGTGTTTTTGTTGAGTAAAGCACTTTCAGTTCTCTATAAACGAACGAACGAACAGCTTTATTAATCTTTTTTATTTGTATAATATGAATGCAATCACAAATAATATTACTACTGCGATATTATAATGTTTTTAAGGTTTATTATCTTATGGTTTGATATTTTATAGATAGTATGTTGAGCAGGTAGTACATTTGCAGTTTTTAGTTTTATGTAATGAAATGACACTTATTTTTATGTAAATATGTTACTGGCAACTTTTAACTGTACAGTCTTGTTTAATGAGTTTATTATATCCTCGAATAGTTTCCTGACTTGCCATTTACAAAAATCATGACAGTTTTAAGAAAAAATATTTTAGGAGTTGGTACTTACAGATATCACTTCGCAATAATATGTTGTTTTAAGATTTTTGAGTTAAACTCAATTGCCCTTTTTCTTGCTTCTCTATTTATTCGAAATTAAGATTGTTTTACTTGTGTTGGATGTACCCATATAAAAATGTACGTGAGTATTTAGTTGTACGTTATTTATTAATAAAACATGTTCAGTTTTGACAAGTACAAAAATGTCTAACAAAAATATACGGATGCAATAAATTTCGGAGAAAAATAACATAGACCAAATTGTTTAAAATAAATTTTAAGACTGATATAAATTGGTGACATACAAATTGACAAATACTTATAACTATAGAAATATAAGAAGTATTAGTTAAGTACAGTAGTTACTGCGACAGTACATAGTTACGGTATATTATTATTTTAATTAAATACACTTTTTATTGCTTCGAAAACTGCTTTTTCTTTTATATTTTTAGAGCTAACTATATGGGAATAAAAGAAGTTGGCGTAGCTGGTATAGTGGCCGTAGCAGGAATAGTAGTCGTATTAGGAATGGGAGTAGGATTAGTGGTAGTGGTCATATGAGCCTGTGCAATCTGGTTGTGCAAGCCAAACGGGCTCCTTAGCACCCCATCGTGTAAATACGGCCTAATAGCCAAATTACTATGAGGCACATTCATATACACAGGCAACAAAACAAGGGGTTTCTTCACTTTTGGTTTCACATCTATCACCTGAACTTTAGGCACATATGCTGAGCTCAAAACACCATAGTCATAGATAGGTTTTTTGACAATCTTTGTACGGTGGGGGATGAACTGACCGTGGTTGGAATGCCTCGGGTTAGAAGGGAAGAAAACATGGTGGTAATGCTTTAGGACCTGGTCGGTTTGTTCCTTAGTAGCGTTGGTACCGACTGGTGTGTTAGTGATATCTTTGAAGAGTTTCGTGCACTGTGGTGTGGTATTCCTCTTTGAAACAGGGCAGGTCTGAAACACAAAAACGAAATTTGTAATTAATGACGGATTTCTTAGCTTTATATGTCTTCTTGTACAATGTAATGACCTTGACCTCGAAGTCACAGATTGTAACCTCTAGTTCATCGTTTTTGCGCTCGAGATCGTAATGGTAAACAACCTTGAACTAAAGTTAATTTCAATATTTCAGATTTAGATCTTAATTTCTTTTTATTATCATAGACTAGCTGTCCGCGCGCAGCTTCGTCTGCGTTTAAGATTTTTCCAAGGACAAACCAATTTTCCCGGAATAGAAAGTAGCATATAGTAGCTTTCCAACGGTAAAATAATTTTTCAATACGGTTCAATATGTAGGAAACAAACAAAGAATCTAATCATATACATATAGTATAGATAGACCGACGTTTGACTACGATCTCGCCTGTTAGCGATGCGGCCGACGATGGGACACGCAGGTCTAGATGACACCTACTTAACTTGAAGAGACCCAGATTGTAGGTAGTTTTCAGAAAGACAGACGACGGCAAACGGTACGCATTATAAATGTTGAAGGAAAGCGCTTTGTTCGTAAGGGTTGCAGACTTACAAGGTATGGTACTGAGCGGTACGTCTGCTTGTCCTGATGTCATTAATTTAGCAAGACACAGCAGTATTTTGCGCAGAAGCAACCAGTGGCCACGATTCAACATCAATGACAGAATTCTTCGGCTGTCATTTCATGGAGTAACATAGCTCTGCTAATTTAATATATTTTACCCGTTTTATTGCATGTTTTATTCAGTAATCTAAGCGGAATTTTAATGAATAAATTGTGACTACAGGACGGGTATGGATAATTGAGTTATATGTGTGTGTGCAATGTGATTTGAACGACGAGGAATCCCAAGAAAATTCTAGACCCAATCCGCGTGACGTCTAGAATTTACAATTGACCATCGACTAAGACTCTAATAACAAACAAACTATAAACTATAAACACTTGACATTGGCAAAATTTACATTAGTATGTCACAGACCATGAACAAGGAAGAAGAAGAAGAAGCACATCAATGACAACTTACCATCAACATAGAATCCACGACATTCAATAATTTCTTAGCGGAGTTGCAATGCTCGCCGTATAAAGGATAGTTAGTAAAAGCATTCAGATAGGCTTCTAACAGGTTTGACCATTCGTTCTCGTTAGTGAAGCGACGGATTCTATCCTTCATTTGAAAATAATCCATGAAGCCATATTTGTTTAGGACTCCCATTTTATTCATCAGGCAGCTAGTAGATGGAGTCAGATCTTTGCACTGAAAATACATAAATACACTTAATAAAATAATTTAGTGACTTAAATAATATAGTTAACAAATAGTATTGGTTACAAATATATTTATTTACCAAAAACTAATTATGTAAAGAAGTGTACAGAATAATATACAATAATAATAAAATACATGTGAAACAGTTGAGCTATCTAAGGACTGTTTAAAACGATCTGTAGATAGCTCAACTGAACCAGATCACTGCTAAAGGGCAACGTTCCCAAGACACTGGCGGCATTGCCACGTTGAATGGCAATGCTAATACGCTGAGCCAGATAAAAGCCAACTCTTGGGTTACGCAATGTATCTACCAGACGCAGTGAAATAATTTAGAAATGAAAAAAAAAGGAAAATTAATTGACCTTATTGAATAAAATCTTTTCGGGAGAAATATATTTTCAAATTGGACACTTAATCCCAAAAACTCGGCGTACGAACGCCGAGTTTTTTCATATTTACGAAAATAAAAATATTTTTTTGATGTGTAACATCTTTCTCGCTTTCCTGCAATCTGTGGTAGTGATTCCGTGAAACGGGACGGAAGTATGTAACTGGAACCCGAGGAAGCGCGAGATATTTGATTTGACCAAAAAGCCCGCGCAGTGATAGAGTTGATGGTCAGATGTTACCATCCCATTTCCCTGAGTCAGATGTTACACATCATATGCACCTACTGTAAGGCTCGCTCGTTTTTTTTTAGTTTTAATCAGTATTGTTAATGGCCAGTGCTGAAACGACCTCTTTTATGTTCTTTTGCGCAAAAAGTTTGCATTTATAGTTAGTCAAACCTTATGTTTCCATGAAGCGAAGCTGTATTTCTTGGGCTTAGACGCAGTTTGTACGACTTGTTCGACGCGACTGAGAGAGTCCAGACCGCATTCTGAGAGCACATTCCTTTGCACAAGCTGTGGTAAGACACAGGGACTGCGGCGATGTTTCTTAAAAATAATAGATCAGTATTTATAAACAGGGTTTCTTAGCAATCATCATTTAGTTACATTCATCAGTTATTTTTCTATGATAATTACGTATTAAAAACTAAAAACATACGAAATTTCGATTACTTGGATATTTCCAGCTATTTTGATTTAAAAAACAAACTAATCAACCGAGTTTGATTGAATTTCAATGAGAACAATTGGAAAGTACCTACATTATATCCGTTCACATATTTTTTTTTTCAAATCGGTTCATAAACGACGTAGTAATATAATAAAAAACATTTAAAAAAACTGAATTGAGAACGTCTTTAATTTTTTTAAGTCTGTTAATAAATAAACAGCTTTTTGAAGTTTTTTTTAAATAACTTACCGGCCTGGATTTAGAAGAACTAATTTGGCAGATTCTATCGTCCTTCGAATGCCTGTAAAAAAATATTATAAATATTATAAAATATTATAAAATAAAATAAGTAAATATTATAACCATATTTATTTACACAGTACCAAGTACTAATTATGATAATTAAACATAATTTTAAAATTATTTTATTCTCATTTTATTATTTTAGCAAGTTGTAAAATCAGTCAATTAAAACAGTTATAATAATAATGATTACTAGATAAATAGAAAAAAAAAATAAACACCATTTACAATTAATAATATAAAAAAATAATTATGAGTAGTTCAAGATCCAAGTTATTGAAAAAATAATTAAATTATTAGCCTGGGGCTAGATGATGGCGTTGATGAAATTACTACCAATATGTATTTATTTAAAATATTTGAGTAGCAAACAATGTTTATATCTAAGCAAAAGTTATCTTTCTAACTGCAATGTATTGCTCAACGCACTAGACAGTGCCCTAAAGAGAGATACGTACTTGCAAGCATCGTGTTTTGGTGCAGACTCGCTCAAAGGACAATTCTGTAATTAAAAAAGAATTATCTGTTTATGTTGAATATAATATAAAAGACAAGTATTTTTTTTGTATCTAAATATAATCATAGGTCCCACTTCGTTTGTGCAATATATAATTAATCATCTGCATTTTTTTTTAATAAGCGTACTTCGTCTCACTGTAAATAGGTCTCACACTCTTCCAAGTAATTACAACTATATCTACCCTTCAATTTTTGACGAATACCAACTGCTCTATATTCAACTCTTTCCTCTAAGGTTTGTTGGAAGGTATATCTTCTAAGCTAAGCTCGTCTTTGTAGTTTTTTTTTCAGTTTATTTTACAATCATTTTTTTAAATGTTTTTTTTTATTGTACACTAAAAAATAAAAATACTTAAAAAATATTGCACCTTTGGTACCTACATGAAAAGTAGCCTATATCCGTCCTCAAGATACAACCTATCTCCATACCAAATTTAATTAAGATTAGTTGAGCAGTTAAATCGTGAAAAGGTAACAAACAATCAAACAGACACTTTCAAATTCATAATATTAGTAAGGAAGTATCAATGAGTATCTCAAGACCCTAAAAAGCGCTTACCTACGTCAAGATTTCTATTCTTTGATTGTCAGTTAGTCAATCGGTCACAAAAGATTTTGATAATAACGGGTTTTACTCACGTATTATTTTGTTGATGGAGGCACCGAAACTGTTTCGTTTCATCTAGAGAATCTTCAGTGTGAGTTTGATCCGCGGTACGCTCGTTGCTCGCGTTCACGGTTTGCACGCTATTGCTCGCGTATACTCTGCGATTTGACTTCGATATATTGAAAAGATAAACTCGTTGAAATGCACATTGAATTCAGTCCAATGGACAATTATTTCGTTGTCAAATTCAAGTTATCGAATCGTCTGTTGTGGAGGATTACGCGTCGATTGTCAAAAGTAATGTGTGTCGTTCTATTGCACAAAACACAAAAGTAGAGTTTTGCACGATTATTGACTTGATATTTCGTTAATCGATTTCAAGAGTAGACCGTCTGTGTTGGTGCCTCCAACGACAAAATAATATGTGAGTCAAGCCTGTGTTTATCAAAGTGTATAGTACAACTCACGAGAGTTTTGAAAGTGAAACAGTGACAAAACGTTTTACATAGATTTACTTTCATAACTTTACATGCTAAAATCTTACCTCACTTAAAACATCGAAAGTGCACGCTAACACCTTATTAATATCACAATCAGCTACGTATTCCTTCAGCGGTTTCGTTAAACAAGTGGTTACGACCCGCGCTTTTGCCTTGCTCCATACCGGGTGACTGTCAGTCAAACTGTCAAGCAACTTCTTATAGGCTTCCACGTCGACTGAACCGGAGTTAGTTATGTTCAGTTTGTTGAAAACGCATGTTTCTTTTTCGCACTGTAAAATATATAAATTTTGATGGACAATGCACATAACATCATAAATAGCCTCTAACTAAGCATAGCTTGTACTATGGTGCTCAGATAACTGATAGAATACTTATACACAGGGTTATTGGTAATTCGCCGTATATCCGTTAGGAGGTGCGAGAGGAAAAATGAAATGAAATGAAAAATCAAAGACACTTATTTTTAAAAAAGCTAACGACATGATAACTCAAAAAGGTTCACTTTTGCATAATTCATTCAAAATTATTGCAAATAGTCACCTCTATCACCTCCTAACGGATATACGTCGAATTACCAATAACCCTGTTTATTTTTAAAAACATACATAAGATACTTTATAACACCCAAATACAGAACAAACACCTATATTCATCACACACATGTTTATCCTGGGAGGGAATCGAATCCCCAACCTACAGCGCTGCAAGGCAAAGCTACTACGAACTGAACGAACATGCCAGTTAAACGTTTGTATGATCTGCAAATATTTCTGAGTCTGGGTGTTCTTCTATGTATAACTAGCTGCTGCCCGCGGCTTCGCGCGCATAGTTCATACATAAAAAATAGCCTTATCCGTTCCTAAGATACAATCTATATCCATACCAAATTAGATTGATGCAAAAAAAAGTTTTGTTGATCCGATCGCTACCAAACTTCACAGGACCTGCTAGGCAATCTATAGATTTCCTAAAAATTTCATCGTAATCGGTCCAGCCGTTTCGAAGTCTATACACACATCGCTTTTTATATATATATATACTAGCTGTAGCTCGCGACTTCGTCCGTCGTCGTTTTTTTTGAAAATAATTTTAGCTTAATGCAGGATGCAATTTATCTCCTTGCCAAATTTTATTGATAAGTTTCAAACAACCAGATATTTTGAAAAATCCTGAAACACGTGTCCATTTATTTTGCATTTTAAGTATCCTAACCAAGTTTATAAGAAATCACACCACTCGTTAAAAAGTTTCCATACAAACTTTGACACCCCATTTTACGCCTTTGTTAGGAATATTTTGAAAAATTCTGAAACACGTGTCCATTTATTTTTATTTATTAATATGAAGTTTCAAGTAAATCGTACGCGTTAAAGAGTTTCATACATTTGTTTTCACCCCCTTTTCACCCTCTTAGGGGTTGAATTTCAAAAATCCCCGCCTTAGTTTTGCCGTAAAAGGAAGCTACCTTTCGAATTTCAGCTTTCTAGCTTCAGCGGTTTTGGCTCGGCGGTGATGAATCAGTCAGTCAGTCAGGTAAAGCTCTTTTATAGGTATAGATAGATAGAAGATAATGAGTAAAAGTTTAAAAGTCATGTATAAGTCATGTGGTTCCCATACCACAAGCTCTGCTTACTTTATTGCTAGATGAAGCTAAGTGAAATGGCATTATTAAGCCGATCGTCCACCGCCAGCTAAACTAAGTGAAAACTAAGCTCAGTTAACTAAGCTAAGCAAAAGAGGGAAATAATAATACGTCCACCAAAAAATAAGCTAAAACTACGTTAGTGATGTAAAACTACGGGTTTTTCATTTCATCCACTTCCTCTTCTATATACTTACCGTCTTTTTTATTTGCGTCGCGGTAGTCCTTAGACTCTGGATTATACTATATAGGATATTGCTTGACATATTCAATAAATACCTCCAGGCTGCTAAATATGTATTTCACTGCCTGCGCACGATCACGATCGCTCACTGTACAAGCAGAAACACGTTCGAACAACACAACACTAGCGACAGGCGCCAGAGGGGTAAGGCAAGGGAGTCAGGGGCGCTTAGTTTAGCTCACGTAGTAACGGATCGGATACACAACTAAGTTATTTCGACATAGCTGGGCTATTTTACGTAGCTTAGCTGGCATTGTTCGCCGTGGACGCACATGAAAACTGAAAAACTGGCGCAACATTTGATAGCCACCGATTTGATAGCCTCACAGACTTCCTCGTCAAGCGAATGGATAACACTTACATGTTCTTCCACCCATCCTTCAGGGAATGGTTGATCCGAAGAGAAGACAATGAAAGCTCTAAATTCTTGTGTGATCTGAGAGCTGGTCACTGCGGTATTGCCTTCAGGTTGTCGAGGGTTCAAGCCCCGTTGGATTCCGAGAAGTCTATGGAACTAGGACATCACATATTAAAAGCTCACATGTACAGAAACCTAGGTCCAGCCCAGTTAGGGCTATGCCCTAGAGATCTTCAAGCAATGATGGTCGTTACCAGTTCGGCCAACGTCGGTGAAGCAATCGCAAATTTGAGAAATATTTACACGCCGAATGTAAAAGTGTCACGGCTGATGCTATTGGCTGGAGGTTCAGCTAACCAGATCACGGAATGTCTTGGACATGCTCCTTTACTATGCATGTATGCGTATCAAGGGATCCTTTCAATGGTTGCTCTACTGCTTGAGTTTGGAGCTGACTTGGAGATGGCCAACTCGCAAGGTTGTACAGCTTTGTCTTTGGCGTGCCAGAGAGGACATACTGATGTTGCCAGGAGACTTATTGCTGCAGGTAAATAAACTTTTTTTAAATTAGTCTAACCTGTGATTTAAAGATTGCAAAACCTCTTGAATTTTACAAAATTGGTCAATTTCTAATGGGTCAGAATATAATGGTCCCACCCTTTATTAGGCCCAATATTTTATCGCAGCTTGGCCTTAAAAGACCGTATTTTTAATTCCAGGGGCATCTTTAAGCCACACAGACACAACAGAACAAACACCTTTAGTCCACGCTGCGAAGAACGGGCACCGGGACACAGTCATCTATCTTCTCGGCTGTCAAACAGGACGAGATGACAGGAACCCCCTTGATATAGATGATGGAAGCATAGAGCAACTGGTGCCGGGATCTAGGCATGCTCTGATAGCGGCTGCCCAGAATGGTCACTTGGATATTGTGGAGTATCTTTTGGATACTGCTGAGTTAATCGTTAGTAACCATAAGTAACCTTTACTATTTCGATATTTTCGAAATATTTTCCATTATTAAACATATTTACGGGTATTTATCGCGTTTATTTACCTTCTAACACTGGCAAAACCTCAGCCGCCTTTATAGTTTGGGCCTCGTTGTTCTACTTATAATGTTCATATTCAAATTTACGGGCTTTTTAATGCCCGTAAATTTGAATATTCTTCTTTTGAAAAATTTTTAATTTCTTCTTTTCCAAAAACCCACTACTACTTAGTGCCAAAGCTAATTTATAAAAAATCTGCATTCCAAATAATTTTGCTGCTTGTTCTCATTAATATTTATAAGCAACTAAAAATGTGTTTTTCTTTCCAGCCTGATGGTATCTGCCCAGTCACAGGCGATACCGCCCTCACGGCCGCCTGTTCAACCGGAAACGCTGCCATAGCAGACGCTTTACTCATCCGAGGCGCAACTCCTTACTCCCTGAACGCACGACACATGTCGCCTTTAGCTTTGGCAGCTAAGAACGGAAGGACTGCGCTAGTATTGAGGCTATTAGAGTCAGGAGCTGATGTGATGGGGTCTAGTGGGAAGAGTCCGCTTATTCTGGCCGCGGCAGAGGGTCATGCGGATGTGGTGGAGATGCTTATGGATCATGGTGAGTCGAGATTCATATTAAAGGGAAAAGTGACAGAGGAAAGCAAGTCCAATAATTTAATCTGAATTAGTTATAGAGAATGAGAGAATGGTTCTCACCATTATCTCATTCTTCCCTCAGATTTGTTGGAACGGTGCTGCAATCTACCTAATATATAATACAAGTAATGGAGCTGTAATGGCTGTGGTCTGGTTACCCGATGGATAATGCACAATACACCCTAAATCATAACCCCACTCTAGTATTGAAAGCTCTTTTAAGTCGTCATTGCAGGTGTTTTTAAGCAAATAATTGATTCAATTGTTTTTACAGGTGCGGACCCCGATGCAGTTGACAGTGATGGAGTATCGCCCTTGGGATGGGCGTGCCTTAGATCAAGAATACCGACAATGATAGTTTTGTTGGACAGAGGAGCTAATATCGGTAAGTAGTCGTGTCTCCAATAAACATGTTTTTATGGTCCTCAGACATTTAAGTTCTATTATAATTGCAGATCAAACAGATGGCAACGGTCGTACTCCACTAGGCCTCGCTTGTGGAGGACCTTCAGATCTGGTGGACATTCTACTGGAGAGAGGAGCTTCGCTAGAAAGGGTAGACCATAGTGGACTTAGGCCTTTAGACCGAGCCATAGGACAAAGGAATGTTCCCGTAAGTATTTATTGTGATTAAAGAACAGACACCACGAAAGGTCTTTGTAGAAATCACAATATTATAATAAAGTAAACAGGGTACTACAGACATTTAATGAACATACGTTTTCTATTTCTATTTCAGAAATAGAAGTAATTTTTTTTTTATCTAAACGTAACATTTATCAATATATAAAACAATTTTCTTTATTATCATCTATTCTTCTTTCTTCTTTCTTTCTTTATATCATCATGGTAAATCTCAGCGTAAAAAGCTGTAGCACTCTCCCGCGTTCAGCGCCGTCGCCACATAACTGCCTTGCTACAGTACTGTAGCGCTTACTTAAGGATTATTGAAATTATGTTTTTTAATATATCTTTTAGTTCGTTCGAGAATTTTAATATTATAATTAAGAACTTCAATTATTCGTTTTTTTGTATGCCCTCTGATAAGTAGATCTACCGGTATGTTCATTTATTGTCGCCATTTTATCGCCACGTATACAATTGGATTACCACACTGATTTACTCATTATCATTGACATAATTTTTCTCCTATAAATAAATATATATTATTTATTTCAGGTTGTGAACTGTTTTTTGAGGAAAGGCGCAAAACTAGGCCCTACCACATGGGTCATGGCATCAGGCAAACCAGAATTCATGTAAGTCGATAATTCTCTAATAACCTTATTCTCTAATATGCTAAAGCCTAATTTTAATCTGCTTAGTTAAAAAGGGATCCAAAAGATTAAAGAGGAACATGTCAGCGCCAAGTTGAATACGAAAAAAAATACTTCCGAGTTACGGGGCTAATAGCTTAGAGAAGAACATGTTTTCCTTACTGTCTTTTAAATATGGATGTTATTGTCTCCAGGCTAATACTCCTCAACAAGCTCCTAGAAGATGGAAACATGCTGTACCGACGGAACCGGCCATCAGAAGCCGCTCACCGCTATCAATACGCACTGAAGAAGATCAACCCCCTTATAAGCGATGAGGGGGTAACCACCCCTTCAACGCAGCCGGTACCGCAAGAACACGTGTCAGCGTTTGTGCAGCTCAAGACGAATTTGTTGCTGAACATGTCGAGATGCAAAAGGAAACTAAATGTAAGTAGCTTTAGAGGTTTTAATTGTTTATCTTAATAGAAGAAAGTGAGTCATTTTTAATGTGTTTTAATTAATACTTTTGTTAACACTTAGTATTCTTGTTGCAGGAACCATCAGAGGCTTTAGACCTAGCCGCTCGCGCTTCAGTCCTCCGACCAAATGCGTTTGAATGCGCCTACGCAATGGCCAGAGCTATTCTAGCCCTCAACAAGCCCTCAGAAGCCTTACCCCACGCGAGAAGAGCATTATTACTCGCCCCAACAACAGATTTTTCTGCTGTAAGAACTTTAAAAGCATTGCAACAAGAAATCTTAACAAGGATCAATGCTGGGTCCCATTCTCTAAATGGTGATACGCGGTCTATGAGGAACTATGATAGTATAAGTTTGAATATGCCTTGAGGGAAGTATTACTGTATAATAGAGGTGTTTTTGTTGAGTAAAGCACTTTCAGTTCTCTATAAACGAACGAACGAACAGCTTTATTAATCTTTTTTATTTGTATAATATGAATGCAATCACAAATAATATTACTACTGCGATATTATAATGTTTTTAAGGTTTATTATCTTATGGTTTGATATTTTATAGATAGTATGTTGAGCAGGTAGTACATTTGCAGTTTTTAGTTTTATGTAATGAAATGACACTTATTTTTATGTAAATATGTTACTGGCAACTTTTAACTGTACAGTCTTGTTTAATGAGTTTATTATATCCTCGAATAGTTTCCTGACTTGCCATTTACAAAAATCATGACAGTTTTAAGAAAAAATATTTTAGGAGTTGGTACTTACAGATATCACTTCGCAATAATATGTTGTTTTAAGATTTTTGAGTTAAACTCAATTGCCCTTTTTCTTGCTTCTCTATTTATTCGAAATTAAGATTGTTTTACTTGTGTTGGATGTACCCATATAAAAATGTACGTGAGTATTTAGTTGTACGTTATTTATTAATAAAACATGTTCAGTTTTGACAAGTACAAAAATGTCTAACAAAAATATACGGATGCAATAAATTTCGGAGAAAAATAACATAGACCAAATTGTTTAAAATAAATTTTAAGACTGATATAAATTGGTGACATACAAATTGACAAATACTTATAACTATAGAAATATAAGAAGTATTAGTTAAGTACAGTAGTTACTGCGACAGTACATAGTTACGGTATATTATTATTTTAATTAAATACACTTTTTATTGCTTCGAAAACTGCTTTTTCTTTTATATTTTTAGAGCTAACTATATGGGAATAAAAGAAGTTGGCGTAGCTGGTATAGTGGCCGTAGCAGGAATAGTAGTCGTATTAGGAATGGGAGTAGGATTAGTGGTAGTGGTCATATGAGCCTGTGCAATCTGGTTGTGCAAGCCAAACGGGCTCCTTAGCACCCCATCGTGTAAATACGGCCTAATAGCCAAATTACTATGAGGCACATTCATATACACAGGCAACAAAACAAGGGGTTTCTTCACTTTTGGTTTCACATCTATCACCTGAACTTTAGGCACATATGCTGAGCTCAAAACACCATAGTCATAGATAGGTTTTTTGACAATCTTTGTACGGTGGGGGATGAACTGACCGTGGTTGGAATGCCTCGGGTTAGAAGGGAAGAAAACATGGTGGTAATGCTTTAGGACCTGGTCGGTTTGTTCCTTAGTAGCGTTGGTACCGACTGGTGTGTTAGTGATATCTTTGAAGAGTTTCGTGCACTGTGGTGTGGTATTCCTCTTTGAAACAGGGCAGGTCTGAAACACAAAAACGAAATTTGTAATTAATGACGGATTTCTTAGCTTTATATGTCTTCTTGTACAATGTAATGACCTTGACCTCGAAGTCACAGATTGTAACCTCTAGTTCATCGTTTTTGCGCTCGAGATCGTAATGGTAAACAACCTTGAACTAAAGTTAATTTCAATATTTCAGATTTAGATCTTAATTTCTTTTTATTATCATAGACTAGCTGTCCGCGCGCAGCTTCGTCTGCGTTTAAGATTTTTCCAAGGACAAACCAATTTTCCCGGAATAGAAAGTAGCATATAGTAGCTTTCCAACGGTAAAATAATTTTTCAATACGGTTCAATATGTAGGAAACAAACAAAGAATCTAATCATATACATATAGTATAGATAGACCGACGTTTGACTACGATCTCGCCTGTTAGCGATGCGGCCGACGATGGGACACGCAGGTCTAGATGACACCTACTTAACTTGAAGAGACCCAGATTGTAGGTAGTTTTCAGAAAGACAGACGACGGCAAACGGTACGCATTATAAATGTTGAAGGAAAGCGCTTTGTTCGTAAGGGTTGCAGACTTACAAGGTATGGTACTGAGCGGTACGTCTGCTTGTCCTGATGTCATTAATTTAGCAAGACACAGCAGTATTTTGCGCAGAAGCAACCAGTGGCCACGATTCAACATCAATGACAGAATTCTTCGGCTGTCATTTCATGGAGTAACATAGCTCTGCTAATTTAATATATTTTACCCGTTTTATTGCATGTTTTATTCAGTAATCTAAGCGGAATTTTAATGAATAAATTGTGACTACAGGACGGGTATGGATAATTGAGTTATATGTGTGTGTGCAATGTGATTTGAACGACGAGGAATCCCAAGAAAATTCTAGACCCAATCCGCGTGACGTCTAGAATTTACAATTGACCATCGACTAAGACTCTAATAACAAACAAACTGACTATAAACTATAAACACTTGACATTGGCAAAATTTACATTAGTATGTCACAGACCATGAACAAGGAAGAAGAAGAAGAAGCACATCAATGACAACTTACCATCAACATAGAATCCACGACATTCAATAATTTCTTAGCGGAGTTGCAATGCTCGCCGTATAAAGGATAGTTAGTAAAAGCATTCAGATAGGCTTCTAACAGGTTTGACCATTCGTTCTCGTTAGTGAAGCGACGGATTCTATCCTTCATTTGAAAATAATCCATGAAGCCATATTTGTTTAGGACTCCCATTTTATTCATCAGGCAGCTAGTAGATGGAGTCAGATCTTTGCACTGAAAATACATAAATACACTTAATAAAATAATTTAGTGACTTAAATAATATAGTTAACAAATAGTATTGGTTACAAATATATTTATTTACCAAAAACTAATTATGTAAAGAAGTGTACAGAATAATATACAATAATAATAAAATACATGTGAAACAGTTGAGCTATCTAAGGACTGTTTAAAACGATCTGTAGATAGCTCAACTGAACCAGATCACTGCTAAAGGGCAACGTTCCCAAGACACTGGCGGCATTGCCACGTTGAATGGCAATGCTAATACGCTGAGCCAGATAAAAGCCAACTCTTGGGTTACGCAATGTATCTACCAGACGCAGTGAAATAATTTAGAAATGAAAAAAAAAGGAAAATTAATTGACCTTATTGAATAAAATCTTTTCGGGAGAAATATATTTTCAAATTGGACACTTAATCCCAAAAACTCGGCGTACGAACGCCGAGTTTTTTCATATTTACGAAAATAAAAATATTTTTTTGATGTGTAACATCTTTCTCGCTTTCCTGCAATCTGTGGTAGTGATTCCGTGAAACGGGACGGAAGTATGTAACTGGAACCCGAGGAAGCGCGAGATATTTGATTTGACCAAAAAGCCCGCGCAGTGATAGAGTTGATGGTCAGATGTTACCATCCCATTTCCCTGAGTCAGATGTTACACATCATATGCACCTACTGTAAGGCTCGCTCGTTTTTTTTTAGTTTTAATCAGTATTGTTAATGGCCAGTGCTGAAACGACCTCTTTTATGTTCTTTTGCGCAAAAAGTTTGCATTTATAGTTAGTCAAACCTTATGTTTCCATGAAGCGAAGCTGTATTTCTTGGGCTTAGACGCAGTTTGTACGACTTGTTCGACGCGACTGAGAGAGTCCAGACCGCATTCTGAGAGCACATTCCTTTGCACAAGCTGTGGTAAGACACAGGGACTGCGGCGATGTTTCTTAAAAATAATAGATCAGTATTTATAAACAGGGTTTCTTAGCAATCATCATTTAGTTACATTCATCAGTTATTTTTCTATGATAATTACGTATTAAAAACTAAAAACATACGAAATTTCGATTACTTGGATATTTCCAGCTATTTTGATTTAAAAAACAAACTAATCAACCGAGTTTGATTGAATTTCAATGAGAACAATTGGAAAGTACCTACATTATATCCGTTCACATATTTTTTTTTTCAAATCGGTTCATAAACGACGTAGTAATATAATAAAAAACATTTAAAAAAACTGAATTGAGAACGTCTTTAATTTTTTTAAGTCTGTTAATAAATAAACAGCTTTTTGAAGTTTTTTTTAAATAACTTACCGGCCTGGATTTAGAAGAACTAATTTGGCAGATTCTATCGTCCTTCGAATGCCTGTAAAAAAATATTATAAATATTATAAAATATTATAAAATAAAATAAGTAAATATTATAACCATATTTATTTACACAGTACCAAGTACTAATTATGATAATTAAACATAATTTTAAAATTATTTTATTCTCATTTTATTATTTTAGCAAGTTGTAAAATCAGTCAATTAAAACAGTTATAATAATAATGATTACTAGATAAATAGAAAAAAAAAATAAACACCATTTACAATTAATAATATAAAAAAATAATTATGAGTAGTTCAAGATCCAAGTTATTGAAAAAATAATTAAATTATTAGCCTGGGGCTAGATGATGGCGTTGATGAAATTACTACCAATATGTATTTATTTAAAATATTTGAGTAGCAAACAATGTTTATATCTAAGCAAAAGTTATCTTTCTAACTGCAATGTATTGCTCAACGCACTAGACAGTGCCCTAAAGAGAGATACGTACTTGCAAGCATCGTGTTTTGGTGCAGACTCGCTCAAAGGACAATTCTGTAATTAAAAAAGAATTATCTGTTTATGTTGAATATAATATAAAAGACAAGTATTTTTTTTGTATCTAAATATAATCATAGGTCCCACTTCGTTTGTGCAATATATAATTAATCATCTGCATTTTTTTTTAATAAGCGTACTTCGTCTCACTGTAAATAGGTCTCACACTCTTCCAAGTAATTACAACTATATCTACCCTTCAATTTTTGACGAATACCAGCTGCTCTATATTCAACTCTTTCCTCTAAGGTTTGTTGGAAGGTATATCTTCTAAGCTAAGCTCGTCTTTGTAGTTTTTTTTTCAGTTTATTTTACAATCATTTTTTTAAATGTTTTTTTTTATTGTACACTAAAAAATAAAAATACTTAAAAAATATTGCACCTTTGGTACCTACATGAAAAGTAGCCTATATCCGTCCTCAAGATACAACCTATCTCCATACCAAATTTAATTAAGATTAGTTGAGCAGTTAAATCGTGAAAAGGTAACAAACAATCAAACAGACACTTTCAAATTCATAATATTAGTAAGGAAGTATCAATGAGTATCTCAAGACCCTAAAAAGCGCTTACCTACGTCAAGATTTCTATTCTTTGATTGTCAGTTAGTCAATCGGTCACAAAAGATTTTGATAATAACGGGTTTTACTCACGTATTATTTTGTTGATGGAGGCACCGAAACTGTTTCGTTTCATCTAGAGAATCTTCAGTGTGAGTTTGATCCGCGGTACGCTCGTTGCTCGCGTTCACGGTTTGCACGCTATTGCTCGCGTATACTCTGCGATTTGACTTCGATATATTGAAAAGATAAACTCGTTGAAATGCACATTGAATTCAGTCCAATGGACAATTATTTCGTTGTCAAATTCAAGTTATCGAATCGTCTGTTGTGGAGGATTACGCGTCGATTGTCAAAAGTAATGTGTGTCGTTCTATTGCACAAAACACAAAAGTAGAGTTTTGCACGATTATTGACTTGATATTTCGTTAATCGATTTCAAGAGTAGACCGTCTGTGTTGGTGCCTCCAACGACAAAATAATATGTGAGTCAAGCCTGTGTTTATCAAAGTGTATAGTACAACTCACGAGAGTTTTGAAAGTGAAACAGTGACAAAACGTTTTACATAGATTTACTTTCATAACTTTACATGCTAAAATCTTACCTCACTTAAAACATCGAAAGTGCACGCTAACACCTTATTAATATCACAATCAGCTACGTATTCCTTCAGCGGTTTCGTTAAACAAGTGGTTACGACCCGCGCTTTTGCCTTGCTCCATACCGGGTGACTGTCAGTCAAACTGTCAAGCAACTTCTTATAGGCTTCCACGTCGACTGAACCGGAGTTAGTTATGTTCAGTTTGTTGAAAACGCATGTTTCTTTTTCGCACTGTAAAATATATAAATTTTGATGGACAATGCACATAACATCATAAATAGCCTCTAACTAAGCATAGCTTGTACTATGGTGCTCAGATAACTGATAGAATACTTATACACAGGGTTATTGGTAATTCGCCGTATATCCGTTAGGAGGTGCGAGAGGAAAAATGAAATGAAATGAAAAATCAAAGACACTTATTTTTAAAAAAGCTAACGACATGATAACTCAAAAAGGTTCACTTTTGCATAATTCATTCAAAATTATTGCAAATAGTCACCTCTATCACCTCCTAACGGATATACGTCGAATTACCAATAACCCTGTTTATTTTTAAAAACATACATAAGATACTTTATAACACCCAAATACAGAACAAACACCTATATTCATCACACACATGTTTATCCTGGGAGGGAATCGAATCCCCAACCTACAGCGCTGCAAGGCAAAGCTACTACGAACTGAACGAACATGCCAGTTAAGCGTTTGTATGATCTGCAAATATTTCTGAGTCTGGGTGTTCTTCTATGTATAACTAGCTGCTGCCCGCGGCTTCGCGCGCATAGTTCATACATAAAAAATAGCCTTATCCGTTCCTAAGATACAATCTATATCCATACCAAATTAGATTGATGCAAAAAAAAGTTTTGTTGATCCGATCGCTACCAAACTTCACAGGACCTGCTAGGCAATCTATAGATTTCCTAAAAATTTCATCGTAATCGGTCCAGCCGTTTCGAAGTCTATACACACATCGCTTTATATATATATATATACTAGCTGTAGCTCGCGACTTCGTCCGTCGTCGTTTTTTTTGAAAATAATTTTAGCTTAATGCAGGATGCAATTTATCTCCTTGCCAAATTTTATTGATAAGTTTCAAACAACCAGATATTTTGAAAAATCCTGAAACACGTGTCCATTTATTTTGCATTTTAAGTATCCTAACCAAGTTTATAAGAAATCACACCACTCGTTAAAAAGTTTCCATACAAACTTTGACACCCCATTTTACGCCTTTGTTAGGAATATTTTGAAAAATTCTGAAACACGTGTCCATTTATTTTTATTTATTAATATGAAGTTTCAAGTAAATCGTACGCGTTAAAGAGTTTCATACATTTGTTTTCACCCCCTTTTCACCCTCTTAGGGGTTGAATTTCAAAAATCCCCGCCTTAGTTTTGCCGTAAAAGGAAGCTACCTTTCGAATTTCAGCTTTCTAGCTTCAGCGGTTTTGGCTCGGCGGTGATGAATCAGTCAGTCAGTCAGGTAAAGCTCTTTTATAGGTATAGATAGATAGAAGATAATGAGTAAAAGTTTAAAAGTCATGTATAAGTCATGTGGTTCCCATACCACAAGCTCTGCTTACTTTATTGCTAGATGAAGCTAAGTGAAATGGCATTATTAAGCCGATCGTCCACCGCCAGCTAAACTAAGTGAAAACTAAGCTCAGTTAACTAAGCTAAGCAAAAGAGGGAAATAATAATACGTCCACCAAAAAATAAGCTAAAACTACGTTAGTGATGTAAAACTACGGGTTTTTCATTTCATCCACTTCCTCTTCTATATACTTACCGTCTTTTTTATTTGCGTCGCGGTAGTCCTTAGACTCTGGATTATACTATATAGGATATTGCTTGACATATTCAATAAATACCTCCAGGCTGCTAAATATGTATTTCACTGCCTGCGCACGATCACGATCGCTCACTGTACAAGCAGAAACACGTTCGAACAACACAACACTAGCGACAGGCGCCAGAGGGGTAAGGCAAGGGAGTCAGGGGCGCTTAGTTTAGCTCACGTAGTAACGGATCGGATACACAACTAAGTTATTTCGACATAGCTGGGCTATTTTACGTAGCTTAGCTGGCATTGTTCGCCGTGGACGCACATGAAAACTGAAAAACTGGCGCAACTATGCGAGCTAAGCTAAACTAACTTAGTTTAGTTGGCGGTGAGCGATCGGCTTTATCGTATTTATATTACTCACTGTATGTGGCACGACCATAAGATCCCGATGCGTTACAGTTTTCTCTGTTGTTGCTGGGGTAGTGGTAATAGAACTGTCATTTTTGATTGTAAGCCTGCTCTGGTCTTTCCACTGGACCTGGAACCCGCACTCCTGTCTCCAGGCAGGTTGGATGTACTCTGATATGTCACAACAATCCAGAGGATCTGGAGTGACCTGGAATAAGATAGGATAGCAAATTTATTGTCGGTTACACTTGCACAAATAACAACAAAACATAAGCAAAAGGTACGATTCCCACCGCGAGCCAAATGTTTGTAAGATATGCAAATATTAGTCTCGGGTCTGGGTGTTTCTTTGTATAATAAGTATGTATTTACAAAAAAAAAGTATATGCCTAAGTAGTATATCAGTCATGTGGTACCTATAACACAAGCTCTGCCTACTTTGGGGCCAGATGATGTTGTGGGAAATGTCCGGCATTATTATTATTATAAGCAAAAGGTTGCGGGTTGCTTCCTGCCGCGGGTCAAATGTTTGTATGATCTGCAAATATTTGTCTCGGGTCTGGGTATTTCTTTGTATAATATGTAAGTATTTAGAAAAAGTATATAAGTAGTATATCAGTCATGTGGTACCCATAACACAAGCTCTGCTTACTTTGGGGCCAGATGATGTTGTGGGAAATGTCCGGCATTATTATTATTATAAGCAAAAGGTTGCGGGTTCGATTCCTGCCGCGGGTCAAATGTTTGTATGATCTGCAAATATTTGTCTCGGGTCTGGGTATTTCTTTGTATAATATGTAAGTATTTAGAAAAGTATATATGTAGTATATAAGTCATGTGGTACCCATAACACAAGCTCTGCTTACTTTGGGGCTAGATGATGCTGTGTGAAATGTTTAGTATTTATACCTCTGTCACAGAATAGCCTGGTTTAATATCCTTCAGGCTGACGATTTTAAGAGAATCTCCGCTGTTGCTCGCCTCTGTAGTCGTGTACATAAAGAAAACTGGACTTTCGCGGCTCTAGAAATATAAATATAAAATATATAAGTACATAATATGTATAACTTTTAAAACATGGTATTGAACATAATTTTCCTTCATAACGGGATCATCATCATCATTGACCTTAGGTCATCTGTTGAAGATGATTTAGGTGGCGTTAGTTAAGTTACGGAGCAGTTATTTGTAATTGAAAACTTTCGTTCATGGATCAACTCCAGCAAGCTGAGGTGGGTGAAGTTTCCTCTCCACTGACGCCACTCTGCCTGGGACCTTGCCGACAGGACCCGCAGGAAAGACGAATCAGTACATGCGGTGTCGGTTCGGTTGCAGCAAACCGGCTGACACTGAGCCGGGCTTGTTTCAAGTTTTCCTTCTTTGTTGCTAGCTCTTGATAGTCAGTTAGTGGGACCAACCCCCAATAACGGGATATTAACTATGATATGTGAGTTTGTTATGTTTATCGCGCGTTCATGGCGCATGCAACTGTGCCGAAATATCGGGAAGCAGAAAAACTCACATATCATGGTAAATATCCCGTTTTGAGTGAACATTATATACATAGATTATATCCTATAACTAGCGACCCGCCCCGGCTTCGCACGGGTGCAATGATGATACGAAATATACTACAAATGTGTTTATTTACGACATCACATTAAAAACCTCTAAAATTATCAGTGTTTCTCTACTATATTATGAATGTATTATACATATAAACCTTCCTCTTGAATCACTCTATCTATTAAAAAAAACCGCATCAAAATCCGTTTTGTAGTTTTAGAGATCTAAGCATACATAGGGACAGACAGACAGCGGAAAGCGACTTTGTTATACTATGTAATGATTACATATAAGATTAAATTCGATTATATTAAATCTGTTGTTATCTCTATTTATTGACATAAGAATAACAAAGACAGAGCATTCTTAAATAAATATATTTTATTCTTTCTTTTCTTTTTCTTTTCTTTCAAATACGACTCTAGCTAATTATTTATATATATATTATATATAATATCTATATCTTTATATAAATAAATCATATGTATGTGTGTTTGTAATTAAACTCCTGCTAAACGGCTGGACCAATTTTGATGAATTTTTTTGTGTGTGTTCAAGTGGATTTTAAAATGTTTTAGATTAATATATTTTTTTCTTTTTAAAACGCGCGGACGAAATCGCAAACGGGACAGCTAGTATACATATAAAGGAGAAGTCCACTTACTGACTCACTCTCTCACTAACATCACGAAATCTCCAAAACTACAAAGGTTACAGATTTTAAATTTAGCACGAGCATTCTATGAAGCATGTAGGCGCTCGCTAAGAATTTCCAAATTCAGCCCCTAAGAAGGTAGAAAATGATAAACAAACAAATTTATAAATATCGAATTCTTTGAACTTACAACTCAGTTACTTTTCTCAAATATGATTTGATGCAAATAATAAAGGTCTAATTTATTTTAAATTTCGAATAACCCCTAAACAAAATTCAAAAATTCAAAATTCAAAATAACTTTATTCATTACAATCACAAGGACCACTTTGAATCGTCTTCTTACATGCTAGTGAATCTAGGTGCCGGTTCCTCCTAACACCAGTTCAAGAAGAATCCGGCAAGAAACTTGTCTGGTCTTAACACTTTTTTGTATGATCCTTGACAATTTTGTTACGGATGCCGAGTCGAGTTGGAGCAGATTCATCCCAAGCTTTTTTGTCTTCTAAATAATCAGATATTTTATAATATGCTTTAATAGACAGTTTATGTTTAATTACGTTTTTAAATTTGCCAATCGACAAATCTAACACGTCGCTTGGGACCTTGTTATAGAAGCGTACACATTGCCCTATAAAAGACTTATTAACTTTAGCGAGCCTAACAGTGGGAACAGCGAGTTTATCTTTATTTCTAGTGTTAATACTATGATTATCGCAATTTTTTTTGAATAAATGAACATTTTTGTGCACATACATTAAATTTTCGTATATATACTGACAAGGCACTGTCATAATATTAATTTCTTTAAACTTATCTCTAAGTGATTCTCTGGGGCCCATGTTATAAATTGCACGAACAGCCCTCTTCTGCAACACAAATATGGTGTTAATATCAGCAGCACTCCCCCACAACAAAATGCCATAAGACATAATGCTATGAAAGTAGCTGAAGTAAACGAGCCTAGCGGTATCTACGTCGGTAAAATGACGGATCTTTTTGACAGCGTATGCGGCAGAGCTGAGTCTCTTCGACAATTTATCTATGTGCGGGCCCCATTGCAGCTTATTATCTAAAGTAATGCCTAGGAACACTGTGGTGTCAACGAGATCTATCTTTTCGTTATTAATTTTTACATTAGCTTTCACCTGTTTAACGTTGGGCAGTATAAAACGAATGCATTTCGTTTTTTTCTCGTTAAGTAATAAGTTGTTTACATTAAACCATGTTACAACTTTAGAGATTGCATTGTTTACATCGTCAAGATTAGTAAGTCGTCGCTTTAATTTAAATAAAAGTGACGTGTCATCAGCAAACAGTACAATCTCGTGATCATCCTTTACAAGTTTAGGTAGATCATTTATATAATTTAAAAACAAGAATGGCCCGAGTATTGATCCTTGTGGTACACCCATTTTTACCATTGACCCCGGAGAACGCTTTCCATTTACATCTACTCGTTGTGTTCGGTCAGTTAAGTAGTATGTGAGAAGCTTAAGTGAAACTCCCTTAACACCATAGTGGTGTAGTTTGCTGATTAGAGTTTCATGGTGAACGCAATCAAAAGCTTTCGACAGATCACAAAAAATACCTAAGGCATCGCGTGATTCCTCCCAGATATCAAAAATATGTGATATTAACTCAACACCGGCATTAGTCGTTGAGCGTCCCTTTGTGAATCCGAATTGTTTACTGTCTAGTAAATTGTTGGTATTAAAATGCCGTTGTAATTGGTTTAGTATAAGTTTTTCAAATATTTAACTAAATGTAGGAAGTACTGATATAGGCCTAAAGTTACTAGGATCGGAATGACTACCTGATTTGAATAGAGGTATGATCTTGCTATGTTTCATCAAATCAGGAAATACTCCACTGTCAATACATTGATTAAATATGAAAGCTAGATCTGGTGCAATAATGTCAATTAGTGGTTTTATAACACTGACAGAAATGCCCCAGAGATCAGTGGTCTTTTTTACATTAATCATTTTGAATGCCTTGATAATATCGTTTTTGTCCACATGTTCAAAGTAAAATTGTGTGACACATTCAGGTAAACTATCTTTTAACAATGATACTGCTATTACATGAGAAGAGTTTAAAGACTTTGTAGTGGAGACTGGAATATCAGTAAAAAAAGTTTCAAATGCCTTTGCTACATCTATATCTTGCTTAATTATATTATTGTTAATATTTAAATTTATTACACTATTATGAGTTTTGGATTTTCCGGTCTCACTATTAATTATTTTCCAAGCTGCTTTTATTTTATCTTGACTGTTTCTAATTTTTGAGCTTAAATACTGAGATTTAGCAAAGCGACAAACATTCTTAAAGATTCTTGAGTAATTTTTTACTTTTTCTTTAAACTCTTCACTAAAGTTATACCGTTTTTCACTGTACAATTCATACAAGGTACGCCTACTCTTATGAATACCTGCTGTTGCCCACTCACAAAATGTTGAACTGCCAGAGACCACAATAGTTTTGGATGTGAAAATGGAAATGAATACATTATTAAATTCAGTGAAAAATGTATTGTATAAATCATTTGGATTATCATCATTATACAATAAAAAAGGCAAGTTGGTATCCAGGTTCAATCTTACTTTCTCTAAACGATCAGTGGTAACTGGTATATAAGTAATTTTTTTTTGTACATCTTTATTGTTCATTTTAGTTTCTATTTGAACTAGTTGACCGAGATGGTCAGAGTGAATATTACTAATTATATTTTTGCTTATTATGTTTATATTGGTAAAGATATTATCTATGCATTTGGCCGAAGTGGCAGTTATTCTAGTTGGCTCCATAAATATAGGTTCAAGACCAAATGAATTAAATAAACTAGTTATTCTGATACTCAATGAATATTTCTCAAGCAAATTTATATTAAAATCACCGCATACAACAATTTCTTTATTTGATTTTGTAATAGACTTATGCAAAATGTCCTCCATAATTTTCTCAAAAATATCAAATGAGGCGGTTGGTGGGCTATAAGTGCTTATAACAAGGAACCGCTCCAACTCTATGCAGGCTATCTCAATGTGTCTTTCTACAGAGTGGGCGACAATGTCTTTACGTTCTTTGAATTTTATTTGTTTATTTATTAATATTAATGACCCGCCTCTTTTAGAATGTACTCTGCAGAAAGAACTACCAACTTGGTGATTCTTGAAGTTGAACATGAGCTCATGACTTTTCAGCCAATGTTCTGTTAAGCAGATTATGTCAATATTGTTTGAGTTCATGTACAAGTCTAGTTCTAGTTCTTTGTTACAAATTCCTTGAATATTTTGATGCACCAAGTTAGTAAACTTAAACTTATTTACAGTATTTATTTTACAGTTTTTAGTGTTTTTGTTTGATTGATTTTTTTTATAAAATATATTATTTGAATTGTCAGTGCTAGAGACATCCTCTATTGTCTTTTTATCTAATTTAAATTACTAGGAAAAAATTCCAGAGTCTGATTTGGAATGTCATGATTATGCTCAATAGAAGCATTGTGTGTAGCCAAATTTTTGGCTGTAATACTAAAATAATAAGATAGCGAAACAGCTACCTGTCGTTTGTAATAATTAGAAAGGTAGTATCTACCTTTTGTCAAATAATATTTTTTACTAACAATGTTGTTAGTGTCAACAAGAGTGTAATGGGGGTTGAAATTTTGTATTTAATTTGTATAGGGACTTTTTAACAATTATACGATTTGCTTAAACTTGGTTTATGTACTTTAAATACTAAATAAATAGACACATGTTTCAGGATTTTCTAAAACTACCTCTAAAAAGGGGTGCAAGTGATTTAAAGTGATTTTTAACACGTAATGAGATTTGATTTTGAAAGTCAAAGTCAAAGTCAAAAAATACTTTATTTTATACAATCACAAGGATTACTTTGAAACGTCTTACATACTAGGTGAATTTAGGAGCCAATTCCTAACCCGAGCCCGAGAAGAATTGGCAAGAAACTCGTCTTGGTCCTAGCGCTTTTTTATATGATCCATCTTATAACCATTTACCTCTACCTCTATCTATTTACCTTTGATCGTAGCACATCTTTGTTTTCGAACTGCGGATCGTGTTTGAAGTACTGCATCATAGTAATGAAGCCACACTCAGTAAGTGCGGTTGAGTTTATGAGTTGGGGCAGGTTGCAGCATTTCGTGTTGAAGTACTGAAAAATAGACCGTTTTAGAGATCACAGAGATCTGAGGCGTATTGGAAGATAAGTTAGCAATCTATACTAATAAATAAATATTGGTGGACAATGCACACAACACCATCTAGCCCCAAACTAAGCATAGCATGTATTATGGTGACCAGATGACTGATAGAATACTTATATATATATTTAAATACATACTTATGATACTTTATAACACCCATACACATATGATTATCACACAAATGTTTATCCTGTGAGGGAATCGAACCCTCAACCGACAGAGCAGAAGGCAGAACTACAGAAGGCAGAGCTTTGATATTAGCCAAAATTTTAATTTTGTATGCTCTCGCTATTTTAGTATAGGTACTAGACTCTGCCAGAGGCTTCGCGCGCGTGGTACTTACATTAAAAGTAGCCCAAATTTGTCTTCTCGTCTTAAAAAAAAGTCGAAAAAAGCTTACGTTTTTAAGGAACCATGTCGGACGACGCTCGTACGGTAGATTCCTTTCCAAATTCTCATATCGGCTGAAACAAAATATAATTTTGTTTCAGCCAGTGCCTTGGTTATAAAATTAGATTATTATTGACACTATCTTAATATAAATATCTATATAAATTATAGCCTATGTGTTATTCTGATGTATAAGCTATATTATTGTAAAGTTTCATTAAAATCCATTCAGTAGTTTTTGCGTGAAAGAGTAACAAACATACATACATCCATACATACAAACTTTCGCGTTTATAGTATGTATTTTAATAGTAAGGAAGAATGTTTGGACTGTGACTTTAACTTTGACTAAGCATAACTTTAGACCACGATAGACGTCTTCATGCGGCCTATGAACTCCGTCAAAGCTGGCCAGACTTCGATGGATAAATATAAGAGGGTGTTGTGTAGCCATGGCCAAGAGATTAAGTGACGCATCTGCCGATATATTACTTTCTTCTCCACAAAAATACCTTTAGGTCTTTTGGCTGAAGGTTTCGACAGAATACCAGCGCCTAGCTACCTCCAAGTGGCGAGGCATATTATGCTGATTCGAGACCTTTTGTTACTGTGCCACACAGATACATGACATACTCTGTATTCTTATTTTTTTTTACTAGGTTGGACATTATGTACCTACTTAATTCAATGTTATTAATTTAATAATTTTTATATGTTATTGTGTAACTTTAAATTTTTAGTTCATGTTTGTATCATCTAGGTCTGACAAAATACTTGTGCTATGATTATTTTTATTGATTTTTTACACTATTGCATTATGCACCCCTGTAAAAAATAGTGTAAGTACTACTTATAAATATTTTTTATCTGCAATATATTTTTCTGTTTGTACTGATTGTGTGTGCTTGAGTAACAAATAAATTAGTGTCTATGTCAATGTCTTCTTTAGATATAAAAGTCTCGCGTCACGGTTATTGACGGGGTATCTGGAACTATTTTATTTTCGTTTATTTTGGCTTACTGTGTGTAATTTGGTCAAACTTAAAAGATAAAGTTTTTATCTCGATTATTGACCTCAACTTAAGATATAGTACATCTCTGGGTTGTATTTTTGTATTTCCACGTATTACCTTTGCGAGAACATGTTGTCGAGTCCAGCGAGAGAGTTGACCGGGGCGCAGGCGTCATCTTTCCTTAAACTATCTTCAGGGCAGTTCTGTAACATTAGACACGTTTATTTACAACACGACAAACGATTATATCGGGACAATGATCGTGCAAACCCTACTTAACGACTCCAGTTGCATAATAAAGGCCATTGCTTGACCACAAAATGGCCATCCTTTAATAAGGATTCAATTTAATATTATACTTACTGGATTAATATACGTACTTACTAATCACAGCATCACTGTAGTAGAATCTGAATGAAATTATCAATAATAAACTATTTACATATAAAAATGTTCGAAATCTCCAATGAAATTAACATAGGTGTTTGTTCTGTGTCTGGGAGGGAATCGAACCCTCAACCTACAGCGCAGAAGGCAGAGCTACTACCAACTGAGCTGACAGGCCAGTCAGGACAAAAATAAGTATTATTGTATTGTAACACTGCTCTAAGATGAATAAAGATTTCATTAGTATTTATATTTGTTAAATACATAACTCACATTAACAAGCTGATCCACAGTACACTGCAACAACGCCTGCCCCGGACAGGTGTTCGTGTACCGTCGTGGTCTATCATGGTAGCAGGTGTGTATGACCCGGTCTACCACACCCTGCCATGAGCTTGGGAGTAGGGAGGTAAGGACATCGGTGAACTGTTCGCTCGAAGGCAAGGAGTCGGGAAGACCAAGCTTAGAATTAATGCAGCTCCATTGGTGGCACTGGAAGAGAATACATTTCAGGAATCATATTCAAAATTCACAAAGCAATGAAAGGCTTGCAACCTGTCGTATGGAAGCGCAAAACGTGCACATAATTTCTGGTCAGTGAGATTGCGCGGTAGACCATGCAAGCGATGGCGTGACGAGCTTGACACCTTTAGCGACTGTCGTGTCGGTGGCAGACAATGGCGTTGGACCAAAATCAATGGAAAACTCGAGGGGAGGCCTTTGCACAGCCGTGGGACAGTACGGGCTAAAAACAAACAATTAAACATTATTTATTCGAGGGTTCGATTCCCTCCCAGGATAAACATTTGTGTGATGAACATAGATGTTTGTTCTGTGTCTGGGTGTTATAATGTTATAAAGTATCATTAGTAAGTCTAATATATAAGTATTCAATCAGTCATCTGGTTACAATAATACAAGCTATGCTTAGTTTGGGGCTAGATGGTGTCGTGTGCATTGTCGACCAATATTTATTTATTTATCCTAGTTTAGTTAACATTAGTGAATCATCATCATTTTTCTGCTCTTAATCGAAAAGTCGGAATAGGGTTGCCAGATGCTACGTATTTTACGGGTTACCTCCATTTTTCAGGCTAGCAAAACAAAATACGCTATGAAAATACAAAATTCTCGTATTTATTACAATTTCGACCGGGGCTTTGAAATTATGATTTAAATTTACTGCTGGTTTTTGTATTCCTACTTGAAATGCTCTAGTAAAAATAATATATTCCTATTTCAGTAATGCGTGGACAGATCGCCGAAACTGACTAACTACTGACTGTGAAGGCTGAGCTACAAGTTGTTTATTAATGGTTTTATGTTTAAATGTAATATTTTTTATTTATTTGCTTTGCAAAACAAAAAGCTCTGACAACAACCATTAAATATGCATTTATAAAATAAATAAATGCATAATGCTGTTTAAACTAGTCTCGCGTAAAATAAAAAGCCCGTATTTTTTACCCGTAACCCGTAAATTATTATATTTATATTATTATTGTAATATTAATATTAATATTATAAGCTATAAATAATTGCACGCCCGTAAAGGGTAAATTACATTGAATCTACAAAGTTTGTAACATCTTTTTAGACTTGTAATTGAAATAAACCATTTTATCTGCTCAAATTCACCAACCCTGGCATAGTTGAAACCGAACTCTACACATTTTTCGTTCCCTATTTTTATACCTACTGTTTATTATTATGTAAAACTTGCTTAATTTTCATTGATAAAGCATGTGCTTATATGTTAGTGTATGTTAGTTATATGGAAGTGTAGTTTAGTCACTTCAGGTTTAGGTATGTCTTTTGGAAATTACTATATTGTTAGGTATATTGAGCAAACTATGTTCAGGATGCCGTGAAGTCAACATTGGAAGACGGAAAACCAGCGCTGCAGCATGGCAACATGCAGTAGCATTATTCTGAGCTGTGGGCCATTTCACCACCACTCAGTCTTCACTCATTTGTTTCTCTACTTTTTTTTTAGTTTTAGTCATTAGTGTTAATTTTTATCTTTATTTTTTTGTATTTATATTGTAAAGTGGTGGTTTGTATAAATGATTTTTTTTATTTATTTATTTCAATAAATATACTTTGACTTTGATCTTCACGTTGGTAGGTATCCCTTAAATCAAGAAGTGGCAGATGGCAACCCCAGGTCGGAAACGAGTTTCCTTAGTTAGCTTTAGGCTATGCGTTTGCTAATTGCGTTTACTCTAGTTCAAGATAATGCTATCATGATAAAGAACTAAAACTTACCAATCGAGAATTCCTCAAATACGATCTACCAAACCCTGGTTGAGCAGTTGCCTGAAAATGATTCTTAATTTTATACACATAAATTTTAATATTTGAAATTTTAAAAAATCAGAATCACATCTGATTGTTAACGAATTTTCGTAAAACACAAACGATCTTATTTTTAGTTATGATTCCTTAAATTAAGGAGCAGACAGCCACTAATTATCGGCCAAATAAGACACATTTGTTTCCATACAAAAGGTCACTTGTTGAGATTACCTACAGTCTTAATACATTATGAAGAGCTTGATCCAACTGTCCTATGTAGGTAAGTTTGTTAGTGAAAATTTAACTTTGTACCTACTTACTGAAGTAATTTAAATATGATTTAGAGGTATCAAATATTTTGTACTCACCGTATGTAGAACAAACAAAAACCACAATATCTTCATGTTACACTTACGAAGGTTCAATAACAACTGGATCCTCTGATACTGTGGTCACTGGTCACCTCCCGTGACCTACTATAACTTACGCTGTCACAGATTCACATACTAACTACAATTTATGCTATGACAGCTGGGTCGGAGTGATACACTAACTGCTAGGTATTCTGCGACGCCGGGTCACAACTCGCTGATAAAAAAAAACATTTTGCGCTTTAAAATAGGCTGTCAATAGATTCGTTTACAAATATTTTGATTATGATAACTGTAGGTACCTACTTAAAGGTATCTGCGACAACTAGACTAGTACAAACTAGAGCAAATCGTTTTTTTAGATTGCTCTATATTGTGTAGCGGTATCTCAAATCAATTTCTACATACTGCCATTGACGTAAGCCCTAGCACGCACTAGCGAATTAAACAGCGCGATTTAAATCGCGCTATTCAAAAGTAATTTTGATTACATGCTTCGGTCGCTTTGTCTCATTTTGTCTTGTCTGCTCTCCGTTCAGAGTCGGTTTTATGAATGCGAGTTTAAGGGTCTCGCTTACCAAAAGCGCGCACTTCTAAACGCCTATTACGGATTTACGGCCTTACTTATGAACGCCTTTTTCTCGAGTTATTTCTGGTTTTATTATTAACTAGCGACCCGTCCCGGCTTCACACGGTTGCAATGCTGATACAAAATCTACTACGAATGTCTTTATATACAACGTTATCTAAAAGATAGACATACCATCGCGGACTTTTTTGTAGAACTTTTAAAGGAGTACAATACTGTAGTACACTATTTTGATCTATCTCGTAGGGTTCAGCCAGCGTTTGCAATGTAAGCGCAAAAAATGTGTTTATTTACGACATCACATTCGAAACCTCTAAAATTATCAGTGTTTCTCTACTATATATGCATGTATTATTCATATAAACTTTCCTCTTGAATCACTCTATCTATTTAAAAAAACCGCATCAAAATCCGTTGCTTAGTTTTAAAGATCTAAGCATACAACGGACAGACAGACAGCTGAAGGCGACTTAGTTTTATACTATGTAATGATGATAATGATTTTGGTGTTTTTATATAAATAGAGCTAGTTATTGGCTCGGGTTGAATAATTGGAATAAAAGCTTTGTGTTCCTTTGTGATTAGAGCAAAAGTAATCCGTAGTTATTTTATATGAAAGGCGCCATTTTATATAAAATAACAAAAGAAGAACGACAACATACGACTTTGTGACATACCTACTATAAACACTTGAATCTGGCAAAATTGTCATTATTATGAAACATGCCATTAACGAAGAAGAAACGTCAGACAGTCAACAGATAATAGATCTTCTACAGTGCATATTTTCGCTGAATTATATATATAACACTTCGAATGGATTTCTACGTGGCACTGATCCCAGATAAGTGCTGCTTGGAGACTGATAATGGAGACGACTGCGATAGTCTTCAAACTATTGGGGATTAGTCCCCCTGCTGAGAGCTAGCAATAGACAAGGAAAACTTGAAACAAGCCCGGCTCGAATCGACACCGCATGTACTGATTCGTCTTTCCTGCGGGTCCTGTCGGCAAGGTCGAGAGCTTACATTAAGGCTTACCTAAGTGCACGAAAGGAGCCTCTGAGGCGCACTTTAATCCTTTCACCACACTGGATAGAAATAACTAGTGATACGATAAGAAGTGCATATTACAATAGAGATTAAGCTGCAGATCCACGACAATAAATCAAAAATCAGTCCATTTAGTCTTTTAAAAGTTCATTAAAAAAATTCTTTTGAACTCCCAGAAAGCATTGCAGATAGATACCTAGTCGTTCTGGACCTTTCGATTTTTATTTTAAGTAAATGGTTTAATTTTGTTAAAATATGTAATTAATATTAGGTACAGTAATGATCTGTACCTTCTTATTGATTAGTTTTTGTATAAGTAGCATTTATTTAATTTGCAGATTCTAATTTTGTTGTTTTTAAGATTTTATATGTTACTTCTATATTATTAGGCTCTTTTTCATTTGTATTAAATGTGGATAACTATGTACCTACATGGTAAAAATTGTGAAGTACAGTTGCTAATGTCACGTACTTAGGCGTCACGGAAGATCAGCGTCTCATTGGCGTATACGCCACTGGGCATACGCCCAGATACAAAAGGGCATCACTCAGCATAATTTTGCTGAGTGATGGCCTTTTTTGCTGTCATCTAATTGACCGAGCTAGCGCGAAGCGCGAGCGAGTCTCCGTTTCAGCTTAGGCAAAAATGCTTTCGCATTTTATTTTTAGCCGTTTCTCGTGAAATTTTGTGAGCAGGTTCTATAACTATAACGATCTTTTTGTCGATTCAGATTTTTTTTTAATTTCATAATGACAATTATATGGGTGTTGAGGTCTACAGAGGTCTACAGCTGACAGTCACTAGAAATTATTATTTAGTTACTTCATTTGAACTTTATGTGGCACAAAATAAACGTTTTATTATTATTATTATCTCTCTTTTCTGTCGTCTAAAATGCTACTTATAGGTCGGAGTATACAGTAGTATAAATAAAACAGCATAAATCTAACATCATTTATTGGACAAACCCCATACACTAGATAATACAATCAGCTTACGCAAAGCTAGAACTCATCAGCAAACTAACGATTAGCGAAAATAGCTAGGTTGTAAATTTCAACAGCCAATATACACAATAGAAAAACGCGCAAACACCACTGATGCTAAATAGAGGGAAAATATGCCTTACCTATTTTCTATTAGAGTACAATTTCACGAAAACGCGAGAATTGATATATTTTATTTCGTATATCAATGGCGTTAAGTTCATTGCCACAATATACGGATTACTGGATACAGACATTCTGCCTCCAATTAGGGACTCCTCGATTCAACTTTATTAACATACTTGATTTACTTCATTTTATTTAAATAATCACAATTTAGCGTATTGACAGAGTAATGCATCTTACATACATAATAATACAAGGCGCTTCCGCAAAAACATTAAAATAAATAGCGACTCTTGTAACGTCGCAATAAAGTGCAATTTAGCTCGCACAGCTAATAGCGAATCTTAATTCACCTACACCTTGCCTCTCTTTTTATCGCGTAACTATCTCTGACGCGGCGCATGTTACGTTAATGTTTGTTATTATTTAAGCAGTCATATGCGATGCAGTACTATTTAGCCGTAATTTTGTGGAGTGGTCCGTCAGACGGTACCAACCCATTTTCCTCTAGGTTGGTACTGTCAGCCAGTGGTGTGTGTGTGTGCGCAGAACACATCAGCTGTGCGCTTAACCTACAGTGTTGTGTATAAAGTGCGCTGTTATATAAACTTATGCAGGATATAATGTTGCTTATTGAGGTGAGATATCAGATGTCACACATCATATGCGACTGTATGGCTCGCTCGTATTTCTTAATTGTGTTATTTAGTTATAGCTGGCTTTCAGTATTTCCGTTAAAACAGATGATAGGGGATATGCGTATTTCTCACTGCTATATTGAAAAACCATTACTTTGAAGTAATTTATGTGCCGAATCGGGGGCAGTCGAGATTTCCAGTGTCGTTATAAAAACTACTAGTGCAGTATATTTGCTAGTGTACTTGCTCATTCGAAGGTGTATACGAGGTAGGTTTGAAAGCAAGGCACTTTTTCACTCGTCGGTACAAACAAAACGTGCCTGATACAATATAGAAGATATCTTCTGAATTCGTCTATTATACTGGTACCTGAAAAGAAAATCAATCGTCACTTTTTATACTAATAATTCAATATACAATTAAAATAATACAATTTAAATGATTAAATTCACATACACATACATTCCATATCCATACTAACACGAAAACTAGTCTAGCTGACTGGCCTGACAGCTCAGTTGGTAGTAGCTCTACCTTCTGCGCTGTAGGTTGAGGGTTCGATTCCCTCCCAGGACACACATTTATGAGACGAACATAGATATTTGTTCTGTGTATATTAGAAAGTATCTTATGTATTTAATATATAATTTATAATAATTTATACTTATATACTAATTTAAACTTATAATTTAATACTAGCTGGTGCCCGCGACTTCGTCTGCGCAGGATTAGTACTTCGAGTAATTCTAACGGTTTTTGCAGCGCACGCCAGAATAGCTTGCAGATAGCGGATTCCATTTTTTCCCACTTACTTGACACTTATCGTTATATTTTGGACAATTCACACAATATCTTAATAAATTATAGCCTATGTGTTATTCTGATGTACCTATAAGCTATATTATAGTAATGTTTCATTAAAAAATCCATTCGGTAGTTTTTGCGTGATAGAGTAACAAACATACATACAAAATTTCGCGTTTATTTTATTAGTAGGACAATATATGTAAAATATTAAACAGATGGACAAATATTTAGTACTATTCCGGCAATCGATTCCTCTCACAAAAGAAACTCGACACGTGACAAGTGTTGCTGAGGATTCCTCGTGGAGGCGATTGGCCGTATAGTACTAAATATTTGTCCATATGTTTAATGTTTTACTGTTGTAATGGTAATGCTTTAGTAATGGATTTCTGCAAAGTCACTCCTGAATTAATAATCCCTACTAATATTATAAATGCTAAAGTAACTCTGTCTGTCTGTTTGTTACGTTTTCACGTCTAAACCGATGAACCGATTTTCATGAATTTTTGTATAGAGATATGGTACTTTGGAGAAGGACATATGCTACTTTTTATGCAGGTACCACGCGTGCGAAGCCGCGAGCAGCAGCTAATCTATAATATATAAGTATTCAACTATGTCAAGATCACTAATGACACCTTTTATACGCTAATATCTATGCTCTAAGCGTATTTTTGTCTTTTTCATATAATGTCACTAGTTATTTTGAAAATTCATCAAAATCGGTTCAGCTGTTTAGGCGTGAAAACGTAAAAAAACAAACAGGCAGACAGACAGAGTTACTTTAGCATTTATAGTATTAGTTAAATTGCAACTTTAAGTCAACGTACCACGCGGCCAAAGCCACGGGCAACAGCTAGTGGTTAATAGCTCGCAATTATTGTTTGTTTTAAACTCGAATTGAAATTCAATGAAAATATGACTTATATGACAAAAGCTCGTGTTTTCACAAATTTCGGGTTAACTGCCAATTAATAATGATTTTCAATATATACTGAAGAAGCCTATCACTGTGTATTCTGTGTTTCCACTTTACTATGTTTATCGAAACCACATCCTTCTTTTATCGGTGGCCCGAAGCATTTCAGGGATAGCCACACACTATACAGGTTGCTAATTCCGTTATGTAGGATTCGTTTAGTTAAAAACATTTTTATGTATATATTTACAAAAAAGTATATAAGTACACAAGTTCTCATAACACAAGCTGTACTCACTTTGGGTCTAGATGATGCCGTGTGAAATTTAAAGAGTTATTATTATTAGTATTATCATTGGGATTAATAATAATAATAATTTATTTATATTTCTCTCACAAATAGGTGGTTACATAGTATACTTAACGGTATGGTAATTTGACAATTTGATTTGAAATGACACTCGAATCGTCAAAAATAACATTTTGACATTCAGGAACTTCATAGTTATAACCATTTTCATTAAGTTTGTGAGACACTTAAATCGGTTTTCCGAAGAATAAATAATGCCAGACATTTCACACAGCCCTAAATCTGGCCCTAAAGAAAGCAGAGCTTGTGTTATGAGTACCACATGCCTGATATAATACTTATATATATATATATATATATATATATATATATAAATATATTTGTAAATACATATAATATTATACATAGAAACACCCAGACCTGACACAAATACTTGCAGATCATACAAACATTTGCCTCAGCCGGACCTTAGCCCTCTGCGCGCCACATAGGTCGCGCAGAGGGCGTTATTATAAGATGAAAGAAGCAAAAAAATGTTTCACCAACAGTTTGGAGCAACATATTTAAAAATCAAGTTATTACGTAAATGTTTTAAAGTAATAAGTAAAAACTATAGTAATAGCAAGTTTATCAGTTGTATTTCAATGTATATTAATACTCTATTCCTACTAAAGGTATGATACGAAAAGTGACGTTATTTTTTTGCGACGATTCTGAATTCTTGTGTCGTTAGAAGTTTGGTACGCACTTAGTTAGCAATTATGACGATTCTTCGTTTGTCATTTCATGAAATAACATAGCACATCTAAATTAATATTTTTTTCTAGTTTAAATCCATCCATTAAATCCATATTCAGTAATCTTAGCGGAATTTTAATTAATAAATTGAGCACATAGGACACGTATGGACAATTGAATTAGTGTGTATTGTAATGTGATTGGAACGACCAGTAATCCCGAGAACGTTCTAGACCGCCAATCTGCGATGACGTTTAAATTGACATATTACTATCGACTAAGACTTTATTATCAAACAATCACTTGACACTGGCAAATTGTCGATAAGACATGATATTGCCATTATAGGAAGGATAGAAGAGCAATTATAACTGGCTTGTCATCTCAATTAGTAATAGCTCTGCCTTCTGCGCTTTAGGTTGAGGGCTATAAACAGATGGACAAATATGTAGTTCTATTCCGCCAATCTAGATTGATAGATTGGCGGAATAGTACTTAATATTTACAAAACATTAAACAGATGGACAAATATTTAGTACTCTACCAATCTAAATTGGCGGAATAGTACTAAATATTTGTCCATCTGTTCCAGGTCACGCCTAAATTAATTATCTATTGTAGGTATCACAAATGATTGTTCTCGATTCCCAGAACAATCATTTGTGTGATGAACATAGATGTTTGTTCTGTGTCTCGGTGTTATAAAGTATAACAAATAAGTACTGTTAGACATCTGGTCACCGATGGTATTGTGTGCATTGTCAGTCATTTATATTTATTTTATACAAACATGGAAAGAGCAAATAGTGTCTTATAATATTAGTTTAGATAAATAATATCACATACTCACTTAAGTTATAAACATCACAAGAAAGCGCCGAAGCCAAAGGCTCGTTTCATGCTTTCGAAGTAGTAACGACGCCAGTTATCTCTCGTCTGCTCCAGCTCACCCGCTGGCACCAACTCCTGCTTCAACGTCACCAGGGTGTGGTCATCCTGGAAGGAAGAGTCATATTGATTTAAAGATAGCCCAGACTACTCTACTACATAATGACGGTTCGATTCCCTGCCAGGATAAACATTTCTATGATGAATATAGGTATTTGTAACTATCGGATTTATCCGATAAGTCAGTCACCATAGGCGGCCTTACTTATAAAAGTCACAACTTCTGTCAAAAGTTTAAAATCACTGAATAAAATAGTTTTAGGTATCCCTTTTTGTAACAAATGATAATGCATGATAGTGACAAATAGTGACAGAGCGAATCCTAAGCAATGTTGATCCCTACCTGGGTTGAAGTATCGAGAGGCATGGATAAGTAAGACTGAAAGTGCCTCATATTTTATTCTAACACTATCAGCAGCCCGAATAAGAACGAGATGACTGCGGAAATTGGTAAAAGATTTTTTGCAGCCAATAAATGTTACATCGGTCTACTAAAGCATTTCCGTTTTAAACTGTTGCCTAGGAAAAGCAAGGTCCTACTTTATAAAACCCTACTAAGGCCGGTTCTAACGTACGGATCGGAATGCTGGGTATTGAGCAAGCAAAATGAACACAGTCTGCTCGTGTTCGAGAGGAAAATACTCAGGCGTATCTTTGGTGCTGTAATGGATGGCGACTGCTGGCGCTCACGCTACAACCATGAACTGTACAGTATGTTCCAAGAGCCAAACATTGTAAAGTGGGTCGCCTACGATGGGCAGGTCACGTGGAGAGAATGGAGGACGCCAGAACACCAAAACGACTTCTAAGTAGCTAACCCGACGGCTGCAGACCCCCTGGAAGACCAAAGCTCAGATGGCTGGATGGAGTGGAGCAGGACTTAAGAGCAATTGGAGTGAGAGGCTGGAAAGAAAAAGCCAGAAACCGAATCGGATGGCGGAACTTACTTGACCAGGCCAAGGCCCACCCGCGGTGTAGCGCCCTAGATGATGACTAGCAGCAGCCCGTGGCTCGTACGCGCAGTGTTTACATAAAGCCGTAAGCGTACAAGACATACCAACGTGGCCTATTTCCTTTCCCAAGGAATACCCAATACAATCTATCCCTTTGGTTGTTTAGCTGTTACATGTTAAATATAAACAGTCAGATGCTTCCATACCCTCCGTATTCCATACCTTCTCATCAAGATTGAAGGTGACCTCGGAGAAGTGTTGGTCAGGCCACTGCTTTAGGCGCCAGTATTGCACGATTTTCTTGCCGGGGACCAGCTCTCTGAATTCACCCGTCACATTTCCCCCGAAAAGTGCGAATTTCCCTCCCTTTTCCACATCCATTTTGACGTGCCCCTGTGAACAATTATGATTACGATTAAATTATTTGATCACAAGATCGATTCATAGTACAAGTTAGTTAGACGCCTCGGCAACGTCGTCCAGCCCTCCCACGGCTCGTCATAGGGAATTTACGCTTACCATCGCCTCAGAAGACGATAAAAATTGCAGGTGAGTAGTTCATTTTGTATAAAAATGTCGATCAGAGCAGTCTCACTGTGTACTGACATTGACATTAATGCAACCAAACGATTTGAACACAATATAGATTTGTATACAGCAGCGGAACAACACACCATCATACGGCGGGCAATCGCCTGCGGCTGAGTATTTTCACGGTCGATTTTAGTCACCTGCAGCCTAAATAAATTTCGATTTAAACGTGCTATAGAAAAGCCTGCATCAATCACCAGCGAACCCTCATAGCGGGACAGTCGCACTTTTGTTGCATAATCGTACTAACTCGGAAACACGAAGGTTGCCGAAGCGTCTAATTAAGTGGCCTCAGTGTTGTTTCAGGACTAGCTACCTATCCCGCAGTAGCATTTAATAAATGAGTACTTAATTTATATAGGTACCTGAGTGAAGGCGGTGACCATTTCTATTCTCGTCATGGCGTCGTAAAACTCCTGCGCACGACATTGGAACTTCTCCGTCAGCTCAATGCATTTGGTGTCGAGTTTGACGCCAACTTGTGCGCTCTTCGGAGCTACGATAGGCTCCATATTGATTTTCTTATTAAAGCCGCTGGTTATGGTTGAGACATTGTCGGGTCGGACTTGGGTTTCTCCTTTCTTGGGTAGAATGAGACCTATGATTTAAAATTGAATAAAAATACAGAGATGAATGGACAAAGTTGGGAGAAAACCTTTGCCAGAGAGCAAACCGAACAAAACATCACAAAATTTCTCACATTTACATGAATTTTGATGGGTAACAACATTCCTCTCGCTTTTGTGGGAGCGAATTGGTGAAAAGGGACGAAAGTGTGTAACAGGAAACCAGTAAAGAGCGCGCTATATGCTGCTTGTTCCCAATGTGAGATGTTTCAATTCATATGCGACTACTGTAAGGCTCGCACGTTTTGATTTTATTTTAATGAAAAACCAACAGCATGTACATTTTAGTAAAGTAGATAAGGATAATTACGTTTTAAAAACTAAAAAGAAAACCGACTTCATTGAATGAAATTTGAGCCTATAATACATTTTTAGTGGATGTATTTGTATGTAGATGTATTTTGTATATATACATATAATATGGGTAGGCCAAATAAACGCACCGCTCCAATGAGACAGCGAGGTATCAAAGTACACGAAAACATCATCGATGTATACAAATTTTAGATTTTCGATGATTTTTCAAAAAAAGAATTTTCCAAATCTGTTCAGGCGTTTTCGAGTAATCGGTGAACATACATAAAAAGAAAAAAAAAATATTCCGACGAATTGAGAACCTCCTACTTTTTGATAAAGTCGGTAAAAATAGATAATACACCAGTAATAAAAATATCTAATGGAATCTAATGAATTTTAAACCATAGTACAGAGCCATAGTTTTAAGCCATGATATTCATGTATGAGTTTTATTAAGTTTATAAATTATTGGAAATAATTATGAGCAATAAATGTATTAAAGTGGTTCTCCCAGTGTAAAAATACTAGTCATAATGTTGCCTGAATAAAAAAGGTTATAGAACAGATTAAATACGAATCGACGATAATTAGTTAGACATGTTTTAAAGTAAAGTTCAAGAAAATTTAATTTAATATTTTTTTTAATTATCCAGGACATTTCACACAGCATCATCTAGCCTCAAGGTAAACAGAGCTTGTGTTATGGGTACTACATAACTGATATACTACTTATATACTTGTTTTTTTGAAGTGAAAACTTCTTTAGCATCGTTGTGATTTGAAAGCCGATGAAATAAAAAAGCGACAGTAAAAAGAGACAGACACAGAAATTTAACGTGGGAGAAAATGAGATAGGAAGCATTAGTGTTTCTTATATTCATGGTTCTCTTTGTGCTCGAAATTTTTTCACTTCTACCACTTGTGAATTGCACACAGGTTTTTTAATACATACATATTATTCATAGAAACACCCAGACCCGAGACAAATACTTGCAGATCATACAAACATTTGTCTCGCAGCAGAAATTTAACCCATCACCTTCTGCGTCCCAGTCGGACCTTTGCTTACTGTGATACAGAGGTTGTCAATTTCAACAAGACACAGCACATGTTGGGACCTGGAGCAATATTTTGGAAAGGAGAGAAGGCGATCAAGTCAATGATCTGATTAAAAGGTAAATTATAAATAAATTACTTTAATCTGCCAAATACCATTGTTACCAATTTCATATCAATGCAGTGCGGTCCTACAGGTCATTCCTACCTGTCCTAACCTACAAGATCTTCCACCATTCTCTACGCATACTGTTATATCAAACAGGTTTACACCTAGAAATTAGATCAACATCAAATATTACGAAATTAGATCAAATATACATGACATCTTGAGAAGAAAAGATGATCAGAGACCCTCATGTGGCCACCAGTTGAAACTCGTTTGCGACCCTGCCCGCTTACTTGCCACTAATCACTTCTCTTGCAATAAAGTGGTCCACAATGCACTACCAGATGACATTGTTACTGCTACCTCTGGCAACGCGTTTTAAAAAGCTAGACAATTGGCTGTCAACTACAAATCAGTGCTCAAAAGGATCCTTACTAATATATAACTTTACAATAATATAGCTTATATATCAGAATAACACATAGGCTATAATTTTTAAGATATTGTGTGAATTATCCAAAATATAACGATAAGTGTCATGTAAGTTGGAAAAATATCTGCCATCTGCGAGCTGTTCTGGCGTGCACTGCAAAAAGTGAATTATGCGCAGACGAAGTTGCGAGCACCAGCTAGTTAATCAATACATAAAGACAATTTGAATCAGACTATTTGACTATTATCAGATTCTGTGTGATATAGTAGACATATCAGCGATAACTCCTCGTCTATCATCAATAATTAAATAAATAAACTAAATTCTGAAAGACTAGGTGTAATTGTACTTTATTGATTATTAAGCATTATGCTAAGGTTATGACTGAGGCTGATGAAAAAGCATCTAAAACTATATTGAAAGTAGATACCTTTAGAGAATTCTTCTTTAAGACTGCGAAGGTATTCTTGTAATTGTTTCCGGATTTCCTCGCGGCCGAAGCTGTGCATGAAGGCTTTGAGCCTCTGTGCCTCATCTCCTGATCCTGTTATTGTTACGGTCATCTGAAATTATTTCTAGGAATTTAGTAAAGAGTACTCCTACTCATAGAATTTTGTTTAGTAAATAAATACAATTTCAGATTTTATAATAAATCCTAGAATTAGTACATTAGATATGAATAGTTAGCTAAGAAAAGATAAGAATAGTAACTCGGCTAGTAACAAGATTGAAAGAAAATCATATTTAAAGCAGAGTTAAAGCGAGGTTATGTTTGAATCTGTCATTGGAATCACTTTGTTACTCATGCATTATTTATTATCAAGTAAAATAGATAATCTTGAACTATCTAGATTATGGTAAAATTATGGTTTCTAAACTTACATCCACTTCGCTGACATCATTTTCTTCAGATAAATTAGGGATATGAACTTCTCCCTTCACAACATCACTCCCACCTGGTAAGGAACCTTCCCACTTCAATTTGATGTCCCATTCATAGAAAAATATTAACTTTCCTTTCCTATTGTTAGCTGTTGCTTCACCGTCAATCTTTTCCACTTCAGATACCTTACAATTTATACCATTCTGTCCTATTTTCATATTATTAAGCAGTTCCTTGAGGCGGTCTTTTGACCAGGGTCCAGCGTTTTTCTCCGTCCAATGCCAATTGTTAACATTTGTGGCGTCTGGACGCTCCTCCACAATCCACCGAGGGTCGCCTTCGCCCCATTTAGCCATTATACACCACCGTGACTAGACACAAGGTCCTTGAAGATTGTACACCACGACCACGAGAGATCGCACAAAAATGTATAAATTAAAAAATCTCTTTAGTGAGTGAGAGCTAATAATAAATAGGACACAAATGAAATATTCTAGATGAATAATTGCCCACGCCTTAAATTATTCTTGTATTAATTCAACAAACTAACAAACTACGAATCTAGGAGCAAAAATTCGAGAAAAGTCGAACGAACGAATGGAATTGGATCGACGACAAGACAAATCTGTCAGGTCAACAGTGTGACCATCATCAAATTACAGATCCTGCTTTACTTTGGTTAAAAACCTGCCAAATCCTGTCAAATTCTGAAATAAAAAATGCCTAAATACTGCCAACTTTAATTACTGTAGTTTAAACCAAGAAATGTAAAAATATAAATTATACATTACAGTTAGCTTCATATTCTTCATTTTCTTCATCTTTATACATTGATTTATTCATAAAAACCTCCTTTAAAGCAGACAACTGCGTAGCCAATTTGCAGTTACAGGCTTTACAAAAAGCCATGTCTGGTTCATCTTTAGCTTTGGAAATCCATGATGAAAGTGAAAGATCTTGCTCCCAATCCGCTATAAACGATCTTTCATATATTCGCTTCATCAACTCCACCAATAAAAACTATCGCCTACGATATATCACTAACAAGTTATTACCATGAAATCTAATTGAAAACAAAACAAAAGTATGTCTTTCTAAACTAAGACTGATTGAAATATCATATCAACCAAAAACTCGTGTTATTGGATATTTGTTTTATGATTATCAACTTTATACGCAAAGTTCCAAAGTTGTTAATTGAATATAATACAAACATTACACGAAAAGTACTGGGGAATCCTCCACATGCCTGCGAAGTATCTTCAGGGTTGTCGTTTTTGAAATTTTGAGTTTCCATAAGTAACATTTATTTTCTACACCCAATACTGCCAAAAACTGCCAGGTTTTTTAAAACGTCAGCCCATCGGCTGACATCATCATGCCAGAGTCTAAAATGAGAGGCCAATCCTGCCAAAATGGCAGTAACCTGCCACAAATGGTCACACTGCAGGTCAAGTCAATTCATGCCGCCTTGCTTGATTATCACGAATTAAATAAAAAAGTATATGATAATGTCAACTTGACTTTGACATTGATAGACTGCTCTGTGCTGCTAAATTAACAGTTCATTGTCAAACACTTTATTCACACGTTCATTGTTTCTAAAAAAGTACTACTTGGAATGACCAAAAATTGCAATTGTTTTATTAACCGGTAGCTAAGGAAGCCCCTTGGTTGGTTATTTTTATTGTATGTTTTAAACAAAATCCGCAGCTGTTAAAAATCAATAATGTATATTATCGCTTTTATTCAACATCGAATAACGGATTTATACCTTATAATGTTCGTAGATTTAAAAAAATACTATAATACCATACATTTTAACCATGTGAAGGTCTTAAATAAAATTATTACCACAAATACCGTCTTTTCATGTATCGTGCACAGCACTTATCTACCCATGATTACCCACGATGACCCACGATTAACTTATGAAGTAGTAGTAACAGACAGCAACAAAGCCGTTCGTTCCTGTTCATTCCTGACCGCATATCATTAGTTTGATAATTAGCTTGTAGCTGTAAAATGTGTTGTGTATTCATGCATGAAGCAATGATTAAATAACTCTAAAACCCTTTTTGAACATTGTTTGCCTACTGATGGGGAAAATGACGTCTGTTTAGCAACATTATCGAAATTTCTACATGTTTCTAGAACTCTATTGCCACCTTCCGGATGTCATGTCACTACATGTCATTGTCACTATAATAAATTACGTTCCGTTGCACGCAAAAACATTATCATTATATCTTAAAGAAATGATTATAATTTTTACGATTAAATGTATCAGATGGCAGTGTAGATCTATATGAGAGCAATTTAGAAGTAATACAACCTATTGATTCAACGTTATTCGATAAATACTGTAGGTAATAATTATATATACTTAACTAGCTGCTGCCTGCGGCTTCGCACGCGTGGTACCTACATAAAAAGTAGCATTATGTCCTTCACCAAAGTCCCATCCTTACTAATATTATAAACGCGAAAGTTTGTATGTATGTTGTTTGTTACTCTTTCACGCAAAAACTACTGAATGCATTTTAATGAAACTCAACTACAATAATATAGCTTTTACATCAGAATAACACATAGGCTATAGGTAATTTAAAAAGATATTGTGTGTTGTCCAAAATACAACGATAAGTGAGTAGTAAGAAGGAAAAAAATCTGCCATCTGCGAGCTATTTTGGCGTGCGCTGCAAAAACCGTTAGAATTACACGAAGTACTAATCCTGCGCAGACGAAGTCGCGGGCACCAGCTAGTATATCATATATGTATATCCCAATTCCCAATGGAGAAGACAAACGTCTTTTTTTTTAAATGCAAAAGTAATCTAAAAAAAATTACAAGAATAACTGTTTTTACTTTTTTTCTACCTTTGAAATGGCTGAGAAAATGAAGATCAAAGTGTGCATTTTTGTAGGAAATTATTTAAAAACGCAGTTGGCGCTCAATCATGCGATGACGTCACAACTTATTTGGTCGCGCGCGAAAAGTTTCTGGAGTGGATGAGAGCTATACGAAGAGTTGATTCAATAGGACCTAAATCTGTTGGGTTCTGCTGTGAAGATCATTTTGATGTGAGTACCTATATCTACTCATCGTTGTCTAATACCTACCTACTTGTGCATTTCTTCATATATTATTTTATATCTACTACCTACCTCTGACAACGATATCCCCAAAAATATGCATAGATTTTGCCCTTAATTTAACCTTTTGAATAGGTACACGCTAATACAACCTTCTAATAAAAACGTAGGTATATTTAGGTTTATTGATGATGGCATAGGTATTAGTTAATTTTGATCTCTTGTTGGAAAACGGTGGGTTAAATCCCTTTTTTTGTGTATAACTTAATGTTATTTTGCACGACCCGAACGTACAGTCTTTCAAGATGTAAATTATATTGCAAGTCAAAAGTAGGTAATACCATAACGTAAGTATGATTGTATTAAGACCGTACTATTATGTATTATCGTAGTTGGCGGGTCGCAAAATATAGTAGGTATAGGTAGGTATAGAAATATGGAATATACTTACCTACCACACATTCAGCTTAAAGTTCGAAATAGGTAGGTATGTATGTAGGTATAACTTCTAAAACTATCATGGTTTTGAAAAAATATTTTTGTGTTGGATAATTAATTTATTGAGGAAGGCTTTAGGCTTTATAACATCACGCTCCGACCAATAGGAGCGAAGCATCAATGGAAAATGTTGCGAAAACGGGAAACAATATTCCTTTTTGAGAGCTTCCGTTGCGTGCGCTGCGTAAACAGTTTAAGTTACGCAAAAAAGATGTATGATGGAATTATTCCTCTTTAAAAGTTCTAAAAAAATGTCTGCGACAGCGAATGTCTATCTTTTAAGATTGACTCACCATAACCTTTTATATATGTTAATCAAATTTGTTCGAAATTAATGCATTATTTGCGAAGGAGTTTTATCAACATTTTATTAATCCTCATCCAAATAAATATGTTATTAATCACAAGCATTTCATTGTGAACAAAATTGTCCTTGACATGACTTGATTTCAATCAACATCTTAGGAGATATCATAATTTTAAAATAACCCCGCAAAATAATTATTATGTTGCGGAGTTATTTTAAAATTAACCTATTATAGGTATGTCTCGAACATTTATGACCGCAGCCGTGACGTCACGCAGAGAGCGCGCGAAATCTCGAAAATTTTAAAAGTGTCTAAACTTACTAGCAGTCATAACTTCGGTAATACTGCATGTATTCACATGAAATAAAAACTAATTTAACATACATAGTCTACGCTTTAATGTAAGGTATATTTTAGTGTAACATTTTAACCCTTTTGTGTTCTCCACGGTTCTGGTTCAGCGGTTTAAGCGTTAAAACGTAACAAACAGACAGACAGACAGATATACAGACATAGTTACTTTCACGTTTATAATATTAGTTAGATAGTGCTCTATTGTAGGAGAAGGTAAGAAGTTTTGCTAACTGATTTAAATTAGGCGCCAATGCGACTGACGACTGTGATTGCTTATAAGCTCCAGATGAGATATTATTATCTCATCTCATCTCATATATTATGAGATAATATTAATCCGATCATCTGAGCTTATATGTTTATTCAACTCGGAAAAGTATCATGTTACCTGTTAAGTTTCCAGAGTTTGGGTTATTTTTAAATTTCTGATCTACTTTTCGTCATACTAATTCAACTTTGCTGGCGATGGCGACTACCCATTTTCTAATTTTTCTAACAATGAGCTTTTTCCTAACGATACTTCGACTTACCTACTAGGTACTTCGAGATTAGAAGTTAAATGGCACTAAAACCAACTACCTAATACTAATCAAATTAAAATAAAATATCAATGTTTTATGTTCATTACTAGCGACCCACCCCGGCTTCGCACGGGTGCAATCCTGATAGTAATTATACTACAGAATGGTTATCCCTAAGAGATAGCCATATACCATCGCGGACTTTTTTGAAGACCTTTTGAGGGTGTACAATATTGTAGTACATTATTTTGATCTATCTCATAGGGTTCAGCCAGCATCGAATAAGTAAGCGCAAAAATAGTATTTATATACGACACCACATTAGAAACCTCTAAAACTATCAGTGTTTCTCTACTATATTATGCATGTTTTATACATATAAACCTTCCTCTTGAATTACTCTATCTATTAAAAAAAACCGCATCGAAATCCGTTGCATAGTTTTAAAGACCCAAACATACAACGGGACAGACAGACAGCGAAGGCGACTTTGTTTTATACTACTTAAGTAATGTTAATGAAAGTGCTTTATTAGCGGCACCCTAAGCGGCTAGCTAGCTATAGTACATAATATACAAAACGGTTTAAGTTTTACGTTTTAGAATCAGAGACCAGGATCACCTTGGAGCTTTATTAACCGTTTAATTACAGTTGTCACAACACAATACCAATAACACAAGGTCATTCGTATATAGGTACTTAGGTACCAATTTGCGATCGTAATGTTTTTCATCAATAATTGGCCCGAACTCGTTATCTCAGTGTGAGTGAGATAACAGACAGGCCCCCGCGAAAATAAAATGTAAAACATAACCAAACCAACCAGACCAGCCAGTTTGTGCGCAGACGCAGCTCGGCAGGCTCGGTACCGATTTTACAAATAGAAATACCATAATGTTCCCGTTTCGCCGTACCGTCTGCAAAAAGGTGCGCGATCCTTAAATTCAGCACATTAATTAAATCAAAAATGATTTGGGTATTAACTTAACTAAACCAAATTTGCAGATCGCCGAGCAATGGCGAACGCCGACCGTTGTCGCGCAAGCACGGAAGAACTTCAGTTCCGAGGCTGCTCCTCCTCGACCTTTGACCATGCTGACAGATGATGAGCTGACCATGCAGGAAACAAGTAATGCCGTAATTTTTCTCAACTTACTAATAATGCTTAGAACTTAATGGTATTAACGGGAAAAAAATTAAGGCGACTAGCAGTGCTAAATTTATCATTACAAAAACGTCAAGTCAAACATCATAAGTAATATGCCTTATAATGTGTTGACGTGGCCTGGAGAACAAGTCGTTGTTATCGTAATTTTTTGACATGCATAATATGCATAATAATTGGTTATGTAGGTAATAATAGACATAGGTATGTGTACTTATACAGTACCTGCCTGATTTGGAAAGTATATGTATAATCTAGAATAAAAACTACTAAAGATAAAGAGCACATTACATCATTTAATGATACCTACTAGTATTATTATCATCGCAGCGTATTGTACTTACCTACTATCTTCATCATACTTACTGGATACTTATGTATTTTGTAGTTAAGCACGCACGACTGATATCATCAGAAATATTTTTTTGAGATAGGTAGGTACATCAAACATGATTATGCTGATCATATAGAAAATGAATAATGATTTTGATCATACATCATACAGACTAAAGTATCTTTTGAGGCTGATATTGATAGTAACAAAATGGTGGGGAACTATAATGACTTACCCGTAGTTATCGATGGACCGAAATAACATGTTTTGAAGAATGACTAGATTAGACCTTTTCATTATTAATTGCTTGAATAACAAGTTATGAAAACTCAAGCAGTAATTGCCTAACATAGAAGCAAATACAGTGTACCTACTACTTGGTACCTAAGCAATGAAATATTAACTAATGCAAGGTTAAATTATAGTTTTGGTAAATATTTGACACCTCCAAACCAAACCCTTTAATCTACCCTATCACATTATTAACGTGGCTTTTAAGTATGCAGTCCTTGTTATTCTAATCTCAATAAAATAATGGTAACAGATTTAAACAACACATTAACAAGTGCGTGTTTATAGACCTAAAGTTTATATTAAGTTATGTTTTATGATTTAGTAAGTTATGTCGACAAAATCGAGATATAAATGTTGGTGAATAGAATGAAGGTGGTTTTGACATTAGCTGAAGACGTGGATAGTTTTGTTGGCAATACTGCCGATAGTTAGCTCTTCTTGAAATGAAAACAAACCATGTCATGTCTCCAAAGTTATTGTACCTAAGTCAAAAGTCAAAATATTTTATTCAATACAAACACAAGGATCACTTTGTAACGTCTTACACACTACGATTAGGTGAATTTAGGTGCCAATTCCTCCTAACCCAAACCCGAGAAGAACTGGCAAAAAACTCGTCCTGGTCCTAGCGCTTTTACATAATCCATCTTATAACTACCTTAACTACGAAAAACTACTTAATAAAAGAGAGTTTATACATTTCAAATGTGTCAGATAACTTGGGGAGGGCAACATGAGTCCAAGCGTATTATATTATAATACGCTTTCTTCAATAGACTATAAGTAGGTAACCAGTTTACGAATGTTTGAACGAAATCATACCTACCTATCTTAACAAAGAAACTGCTTCTACTTTACCTGTCACTGTTTTACATGGTTTATTATTACAAGCACGGACCTACCTAGTCTAGCACGCAGAGCGTTGGGTTAGAAGTGGAAGGCATTTCGTAACTATCATGCGATGTAGGTTAGATACCTATGTAATAAGTGCTTACTTGTACCAACCTTAGTGTAGGTATCCACTTATTTACCTACATTATCATCTTACTTAACTTTAGAATATGGCAAATAAGATGTCAAAGCTGTTATTCGCTAAATCCAACATATATTTAGACAACACAATGGCCTCATTATCTATTGTGAGTTTTTTAAATAGACCCAAAGTTTTTTCGTATTATCTGGAAGATCATGGACATATTTGAATTCATACGAGTTATTTGTGAATATAAAAGATAAAACATTATCGAGGAATATAAATAATCTTTAATTATATACAAAAATCCCTTAGATAAGTACCTACCTACGCGATTATTTAATCGTAGATTATTTTCTATTATTCTACTACGACGTACCTTTAAAAAAAAAAAACGAGCGAGCCTTACAGTAGTCTCATCTCAATATGATGTGTAACATCCGACATTTAACCTTTCTAATAAGCAACATAACAACATAACGTCATATTCGTCAGCACACTTTATTTATACACAACACAAAAAGAGAAGAACGCATCAGCTGTGCGCTTAACTTATATGTAGGTTAAGCGCACAGCTGATGCGTTCTTCTCTTTTTTGTCGTATACACGCACACACTCTTGGCTGACAGTAGATTCAAACATCTCGGAAAATGGGTTGGTACCATCTGACGGCCAACTCTACCACCGCGCGCGCTCATTGATCAAATCAAGTGTTATGTGATTCAAATGACTGATATGCTCCTTATATAGATTTTCTTTTCGTAAATTCTTACATATTAAAAATATGCATGTTTCTTATATTTCAGTTAGAAAACTGGCATCAGAACAGATAGCCCCACTGGTCAGGAAGATGGAGGATGAGCACAAAATCGACGATGGCGTTAGACAACTGCTCTTTGACAATGGTGTGAGTACTAATCTTGAAAGCTATGAAACAGATAATAAACTTGAGATACTATGACTTGAATTTAACCTTTGCAGCTGATGGGCATTGAAACCCCTGAAGAGTACAGCGGCTCTGGATGCGGCTTCCTCACTATGATGCTGGTGGTGGAAGAGCTGTCCCGAGTAGACCCTGCAGTCGCTGCTTACGTAGACATCCACAACACACTCGTCAACTCATTATTTATGAAACTAGGCACGCATGAACAGAAGCAGAAATATTTGACTAAACTATGTACTGAATACGTAAGTAGTTTATATTTTCCAATGAAAATCATATCCTTACATAACGTCATAATGATGACGCTATTTATTTTCAAGGAAATCTTAAAAAAAGGAATCATATTGTAACCCTTTCCAGGCTGGCAGTTTCTGTCTAACAGAACCGACATCAGGATCCGATGCATTCGCCCTGAAGACTGTCGCGAAGAAGGAAGGAGACCACTTCATCATTAATGGCTCCAAGATGTGGATCTCAAACTCTGATGTCGCGGGAGTGTTCCTTGTTATGGCCAATGCTGATCCCTCCAAGGTAAGTCAAAGACAAATTCAAAAATACCTTTATTAATACCTACCTGAGTATTTACTCACAAGGATCACTTTAAAAAGTCTTACATCCTAGGTGAATTTACGAGTAGGTGACAATTTATTTTTGCTCTTCGATATCTGAGTGCAAAAGCCGTTTTTATCCGCTAGAGGATAAAGTAAATTGAATTTAGAACATCGTGTGCACTAAGCTTGTTAATTCAAACTGACACACTTTACACTGAAAGAGCCTCAGTCAGATCCTTGGACTGGCCCTTCCAAAATGCGCAGTTACGAAACACCTAACCATCAACCTCTCTCGCCAACATTTACGCCAAGGGAATCCGATGAATCGGTAGGTACCTACTAATTAAGTATGACAGATAGTTTTCCGAAAAACAGTAGGTACACAAGTCACTAACACCAACATTACAGTACCTACCTAACAAAAATATTACAATCAACTTAAAGTAACTGTAACTGTAACTGTCAAGTAACTGTAGCAACTTTGCACTCTTGTATAAGAAATAACTATTAACCCAAGTAAGTCAAAGAAGAATTTTCAAAAAAAACTTGCCCTGGTCCTATCGCTTTTTTGTATGATCCTTCTTATAACTAGCTTAACTGCGGACTGGTAACAATAGTTTGTACATTGCATATTTGTAAGTTAAGTGTCAGAGGGCAGATCAACATGAGATCATGCATTCATAAGAACAATAGTCATTTATATTATAATACGCTTTCTTCACTAGTCTACCCTTTATTTATTTATAGGGAAAAACAAACAGAATAATGGAATTTATAAACAAAATCACTAAAATATAACATAATCCAGTAAAGTTTTTACTAATAAGTAAAGCTTAAAAAGTACAAAGATAAAGTGGACATAAAAGGAATTTTATTTTTAATAACTGATTTAAACATCAGACAAATTATTTAAATCAGTAGTTCGCAGATGGCGTGTTTAAATTTGGAAACAGGTCATAAATATCTAACATAATAATTACGTTTTAAAACTAAAAAGAAACCGACTTCATTGAATGAAATTTGAGCCTATAATATATTTTTAGTGGACAGTAGATGTATTTTGTATATTATAATATGGGTAGGCCAAATAAACGCAACGCTCCAATGAGACAGCGAGGTATGAAAATACATGAAAACATCATCGATGTATACAATTTTTCGAATTTTCGTTTATTTTTCAGCTCGACCGATTTTGATAAAATTTTTATGGGACCACCTGTGAAGTATGGGACCCTTTCAAACAAAAAAATAATTTTCCAAATCGGTTCAGCCGTTTTCGAGTAATCGGTGAACATACATGAAAAAAAAAAAAAAAAAAAAAAAAAAAAAAAAAAAAAAAAAAAAAAAAAATTCCGACGAATTGATAACCTCCTCCTTTTTGATAAAGTCGGTTAAAAAACAAATCATTATTAAAGTTCATGGAACGGTTAATAAAAGTGTTTGAGGCGTAATTTGTACGAATTATACTAGGTTGGAATGTGTGCAAATTAAAAAAAAATAGTTGTCTGTAAAGTCGGTTTACGAACGATAATTTTACGTGATAACGTCATAAGAAAACATTGATGAACCGATCGTGCCTCTCTATAGCTTGTTCCGCGCTCTCGCGGTTCAGGCGGAACTGACAATGAGTCATGCTTTTTCGTGCGTTCAGCCGATTATTAGTAAATAATCTAAGCACATTGTTCAATGCATGTAAGTAACTACCTACGTCCCTGAGCTACGTCCAAACAGTTAGGTACCTAGTTAGATACGGTAAGTACCAAAACATAAACACTATCCTCTACAATCGCATCTTAAGCTAGCGAAGCGTTTAAGTATGCTCTGTCCCTATCATTCTAATGTCACTGAACAAAGATAACAATAGATTTTAACAACTTAGCTATAGCGTGGTCCAGAAAAAACTGCCAAATAAAATTCAATAAGAGCTTGAACAATCAAAAATATTTATTACAATTTACACTCCAAATAAAGATTTGCAATCTAATCATTATAAGAACTTCGTATCCACTAATATCGAGTATTATATCGATAAAAAATAATTTCAATAGCTTTACAAATTTTCACGGTCAGCGAACCAAATTCAAATTTTAAATAACAAACGCTTTACAATGTTTTTAGAGGAGCAGGAGTAATTATTATAATTACCTTATTATACCCACTCACTGTAATAATCATAAGCTCTGCTTACGATGGGCCTGGATGATGCTGTGTGAAATGCCATGCATTATTATTATAGTACCTACTTACACTCGATTAAACGGTTCTAATTCTAACTGGAAAATTAGTAACATGCACTGCACGGGCCTAAGCCAAACACACATCAGTAAATGTGGTTTGAAGGAGTAATCCATTCTCGCTAACAAGGTCTGTTTGTAAAAACTTGCGGACAATTCGGCCTGAATTAAGTATAGCTTCTGCCATTATGTTTATTTTGTATTGTGTATACTTTCCAATACTCGCAGAGGCAGATAGGTACTAATTTCATTCCTGAGAACCAGGACGAGTTTCTTGCCAGTTCTTCTCGGACTAGGGTTAGAAGGAATTGGCACCTAAATTCACCTAGTTTCAAACGATTCAAACTGAATAAATTTGAATTCAAAAGTTACCAAAACTATTCCTGTATAATGATCTTTTCGGTTATGTAAATAATTACGGTTTAAAAACTAAAAAGAAACCGACTTCATTGAATGAAGTTTGAGCCTATAATACATTTTTAGAGGAAAGTAGATGTATTTTGAATATACATAATATGGGTAGACTAAATAAACGCAACGCTCCAACGAGACAGCGACAGCGAGGTATGAAAGTAGGTACATGAAAACATCATCGATGTATACAATTTTTAGATTTTCGTTTATATTTCAGCTCGACCGATTTTGATAAAATTTATATGAGACCACCTGTGAAGTATACCCTTTCAAACAAAAAAAGAATTTTCCTAATCGGTTCAGCCGTTTTCGAGTAATCGGTGAACATACATAAAAAAAAAAAAAGATTCTGACGAATTGAGAACCTCCTCCTTTTTGATAAAGTCGGTTAATGAAATTTGATCTGCGTTATTGAATGTTCAATTCAACTTGTATATTTTTATCTCAGGGCTACAAAGGCATCACTTGTTTCATCGTAGAACGAGACACGCCAGGATTAACCGTTGCCAAACCAGAAAATAAGCTGGGAATCCGCGCCTCAGGCACTTGCATGGTACACTTTGACAATGTCAAGATACCAGAAGAGAATATCCTTGGGGAATACGGAAAAGGGTAAGTTGTTTTGTAACAAGGTTTCCGTAAATACCCGTGAACAACATAACACCAGAACTACGTGCAAATATTCTAATTTGAATACACCTCTAACAAGATTTGAAGGAGTGAAATATTGTCAGCTCCTAGCACCCCAGCTATCCCTGACTCTGATTAGCACAGAACCACAGCTGATGGTACTTAGGGAGGCTTAAACAAAGCAGTAGATGAAGTAGATATTATTTGTACTACGAATATAAATAATAATTGCCAATTTTTTTTTTTGCGAGCAAGCCTATCAATCATCACTCTGTACTCTTATATTGCCCACATGTGGGGCAGTGGGCGAAGTCCAGACTGACGCAGACAGTTGCAGGTTCGATTCCCGCAGTAGATGTTCCGCAGCACAAATGTATGGATGATCTGCACATGTTTTCCTGTTGTTTAATGTATTGTTTTACAAAAAAATATACCTAAGTAGTATTATCACTATGTGGTTTTCTGCTTACTTGAAAATGTTCAGCATTATTTATTATCACTGCTGTGGAATTTGTTGGAATAAACAAGTCAAATTTATATATTTCAGTTATAAATACGCTGCGGGTTTTCTGAACGAAGGTCGTATCGGCATCGCATCGCAGATGATCGGACTATGCCAGGGCTGCATGGACGCCACTATTCCATACACGCTTGAAAGGAAACAGTTCGGAAAAAAAATCTACTCTTACCAGGTAAAAAACGCACCAAATAATATTACCGGTATAACTGAATTACCTTTTTTTTTTTTTTTTGACGAGGAGAAATCTGCAAACAGATTTCCAATGCACTCCAATCCACTGCACCCCGCAAATGGAATATGTGAGGTTGGCTGTCTAAAAAACGACAGACGACTCACTAAAACTCCCCGGTAACCAGCCTCATTGCATGTCAAGGGGCTCCGGGATCTCCATAGGAACGCACCATAATTACCTAACCTAACCTGACCCATCAGCTAGGTTTTTAGCGCCTTAAAAGTATGTTTGGAATTGTAGGTGGTACCCTGAGCTTGACGCGTTTTAATGGCGCTCAAATTGCGATTCTTTTTTATCATAAGACAATCAAATAATTACCTAAGTAAATAAGAAGTATACTACTAAAGAAGTTTTTGAACTGTCAACAATCAACTGTCAACAGTTCCAAATAAAGAAGTTTTTTGTACTACTAAAAAAAGTTGAACGGTCATTTTTTTCTTTTCTTGAAAGTTCAAACGTGGTTAAGTTTAGGAGGAGATGATTATTCAATATTTTAAACCTTATTCATAACTAAATTACAGAATTGACAATTATTTTTGAAACAACTTGAAACGAGTAAGGAAAATATTGAAAATACATAGGTACCATATTTTTTTTAATTTATTATATATTAAAAACAATGGCGAAATAAGACACATTTTTGTACACCAAAAGTCAATACAGAGGGTAGTCTTAAAAAAAACTACTTATAGATTTTTTTAGAAACCGATCATAACTCATACGTAATTACATTGACGTGCGCGAAGAAAGGTACCTATGCTAATTGGTAGTCCTCCCGTTCCTTCATTTGTTGTTTATCTGTGGGCTACTGGTAATATTTATTGAAGTGAAAACTTCTTGTAGCGCGGTACGCATATTTTTAGATGAGGTAAAACCTCTGGACTCGCGACACCGTTACCGTTACCGACTGCCGCGCTCGCCCCATTTGATTATAAACCTTAATTCACATGTTTACAGTTTACTTTTGTATGGAGAAGTTGACTGAGTTAGGTTCTTTGATATATTATCTACATTCTGAACAAAAACATAAAAGAATATTAAATGAATTTTAAAGTTTCTAATAACTAATAAAATACAATTCATAAATAAAATGCAATTCATAACCCAATAACCCTAGTACCCAATACCCACCTAAAAAATGTCTAAGGCGACAAAATAAGTTTTCACTTCTGTCAGCACTCCCGGAGTGCAGCCCGTAATTTTTTTCTTCCCGCGCAATTAGGCAAATGCCAAGTAGGTACCTAGTTACCTATCTACCATGATACTTACCTATAGGTAGGTAGGTAGGTATGCCGAACTATTATCTGAGCCATATATTTTCCTCAGGGTATCAGCTACCAGATCGCTCACCTCTCGACCCAGCTCGAGGCCGCTAGACTGCTCACTTATAACGCAGCCAGGCTCAAGGAGAATGGACAAGACTTCGTAAAGGAGGCTGCTATGGCTAAATATTACGCTTCAGGTGAGTTTAAAAGCTTACTTAAGAACCTTAATTAAGTAGATAGGTAGGTTATACAATAAATACCTCAGTAAGTACTCATTTATAAAACTTTTGGCATGGATCAAACTCGACGGTCTCTAGGGACAGACGAGTTCTTGCCGGGTTCTTCATGAACTAGGGTTACCTATATGAATCAAGACCTTCATTCACCTAGCAAGTAAGACGCGACTCTGCTCTGAACGTCCTTTTAACTTTATTGATAATAAACATAATTACGTTTCAAGGCTAGAAAGAAATCGGACTTTATTAAATACAAATTTAAGCCCATAAAAAAATTATCTCTAGTTTTACCACCCTTAGGGATGTAATTGTTTTTAAATGTATTTATGTTTCTCCCAAACAAAAAATATTTAGCCAAATCGGTTCATAAATGACGGAGTTGTGCGGTAACAAAAAAATCGTTTAGGCAAAAAATAGGTTTAGATTTACTGAAATACCTTTGTTTTATAAAACTAGTTATATGTTTTATATGTTATCTATTTGTTTCTTCCAGAAATCGCACAGACCCTCACATCCAAATGCATAGACTTTATGGGCGGTGTTGGTTTTACGCGCGACTTTCCCCAGGAGAAGTTCTTCCGAGATGCCAAGATAGGAACCATCTATGAAGGCACCAGCAATATGCAACTCCAAACTATTGCCAAGTTGATTGAGAAGGAGTACACACAGTAACTGATTAAACAAAAAATATGAATTTAATAAGAGATTTACACCACGGCCATATGCAGGGTATTTTGTTTTTGTAAATAATATTAAAACCATGTTAAAATTCATTCCTACTCATACCTATTATTTAGGTATAATGTTAATCTATTATAACATAAAACTAAAATAAACAGATTTTTTTTATATATTCCTACTAAGTTTGTCAGATTATTTTAACTATTCCAAACAAATCAAACACATAATAAGTTTAATAATAACAATTTTATTATTTACTAATTCTACAATCACATAATTTCATGTTACTATGATTTAAGACAACACAGTTGTAGACCATAGCATACCATAGTAGGGCGATTATGGAACTCTAATTACAATCAATTTCTATCAGTTTTCATAGATTTCTCATAGACATTGATTGTAATTAGAGTTCCATAATCACCCTACTGGTTATATTACAGATACCAAATAAAAATTGTAGAGACCATCTAGCCTATAAATGAAAGCCCCCATTCCCCGAAATCCTCTGTATAATTTTATTTTAAAATGTAAATTTCAGAGTGGTATTCAGTATTTCTTTAGACGGGTTCTCCCAAACAAGAATTAAAATCTGTTGACATTTTATACATTACCTATTGAATTGGATTACAAAAACATGGCACCTAAATTCACCAAAGTATCTCTTGACTTTGACTTGACTTTGACTTGACTTTGACATGCTGATAGTTATTCATGTTTGTATTCATGAGGTAATTTGAATCCAACAGAATTTGCAGTGTCTTTAACAGATAGTTCACCCTTTCCTTTGAACTCCAAATTAATTTCCTTGAACTGCCTACTGCTCTCAAGATAATTGCACAAAGTCCTTGCTTTGAAGTGCATTTCATCAATTGCTTGACATAACTGCTGATCTGTCGTCTGATGTTTACGGTACTGGGCAAACACATACTGAACCATCTGGTTTTCAGCAAGTTTTTTTGTAGAACTTTGCTTACGTAACTCTGACAGTAAGAGCCTGAGGGTTACGAGGGGTGGTTTGGTTGATATAGATGCCATTGTTTACCTTCAAACAAATTAAATGTTCAGTTTTTCTATCATAAGCGATGTGATAAATTCTTCAGAGTTTGTGTACGTTGGTTTATCACTTTTTTTCCAAAAAACTGGATCAACTTCAGTCAGGTGATCTTTTAGAAAAACATGGAGTGATGTGTCGTTGTAGATATCGGTAAACTTGAAATTGTTTTCTAATAACTGTTCATTGGTATGAGGATATATTTTGTAAATAAAAGGTACTGACTCAGCAACTATTCTGCTAGGATGATTATCAATCAGAGCAGTGAAACTGTTACAGATAAGCAGGCAGTTATGCAACTTGATGCCCCAGTTGCACCAAAGAAAATTGTTTGTTAATTGTTTAGGACAATGAGGAAAGTATGCAAGGGTGATACCACTGTCAACCATTACATAACAACCTTCATTGTTTTCTAGGATAACTTCTAGTCCTAGTTTGCGGAGAATTTCACACTCAGTTTTGTAGAATATAGGGTCATGAACCAACACTTTGCTTGAGCTACAAAACTCTTTGATACACAACAAAAGAGCGAGTTGATATCTGGATATGTTACACTCTGATATGTGGCCCAAACCGAAACAAATTATTTCTACAACATTTTTATCTTGTAAAATAATACTCACAGATTCAGAGAATCCCTTAAAATATTCCGATACTTTCAAATCTTCGACTGTACTTTTTATTCGTCTGAAAAAAAGAAGCGGTATTTTATTTAATTATTTGAAACATAACCTCAAAGTAGATATGGTATTTTATATAAAAATTAAGCGCTATTTACCGAATAACTTTTTCAGCGTCTAAGTAAATTTCTTCTTGTTGAAACTGTATTACTTTAGGTGGTATTTTTGTCTGTTTGTTTTTAGATTTTTGTTTAGTTTTCACAACGCGAAAACCATCTTGGTCAATTTCTGAATTTGACATTTTTGTTTGACAAATGACATTGACATTGACAGTAATTGAAAAACATAGGGAAAGACTAAGACATGTAGTACGAGACGAAAATAAATATTTTACCTATAACGAAATGTTATTGAAAAGTAATGAAATACACAGAAGCGAATGTGTAGAAGGGCTCGCAGGCAGTGATTTGTAATTTGTAAATTTGAATCAAACTTCGCTAAGGTAAGCGAAGTTTGTGCAGACCAACATCTACCTAATGTAAATATTGTTGGCCAAAGGTTTCTGTGCAATAAATTACGCCTAAGTTGGTACTTCAATTCATGGTTTTAAGAGATGTATAGGTAGATTAGAAACCTACCAAAGTATGGTGTGTGAGTAAAGTACCAACTTATCTACTTTTTTGGCCGGCATCCTCATTCCCACAAACGACGTCCTTCACAATTTGGGTTATAAAAATTGCCTACTGACATAGGGGACGCGCCTCTGCATATCGAGTGACTATTGTCCACCGTTTGTATGGGACAATCAAATCTATGCTATTCAGATCACGCGCTAGTATTCGTTTCAACATACCGTAACAAGAAAACTACTATGATTTATTCTGTGGCTATATCAAATCCCGGAGGTATTATTAGTCGTCCACTCTTTGCCAAAGGACGACGCACCTGAAAAAAAACGCATTGCGTAGATAAAACAAGACTACCCGCGCGTGTGTTGCGTTTGCAAGGTACTTTCTAGTTGAAGGGAGTATGATTCTATCTATGTACATGAAATGTAATTAATTGGTCATGCTTCGTAACGTTGTTAAGTAGGTAATATTTTAATTTGTTGTAACCGAGATTTGTTATTCGTTTTTGAAATTAGTTTTAGCACGTCTTTCGAGTGAGCATAGCGTTTTTGTATGGTGAACTATTGAAGGTTTTGTGTGAAGTGAAATGGAACGAAACACAGGGAGCCGTCGATCTAAACGGAACAGTGGTGTTGGACTATTTTCCAAATGGAGGAAAAAATATGTTTACGGAATTATGAGTAGGCGGTCTTGGATCACCAGCAGATACGATTTGAATGTGAGTACTTACCTTACCTACTTATGCATGCACCCATCTACTTACCCTACCTCCTTCCTACTTAAGCTAGCATGAATTGGCGTGAAATTATGTTAATCAAGTCGTGAAATCGTGACGGTAAAGTACCTACTTACTTATACCTAGGTAAGTTAAAAATAAGTACAGCTTTCAGTCATGCAAATTATTAGATTTCTACCTACTTAGTTACTTAGTCATCACTATGCCAATATCAATACCCAATACAGGTACCCTACCTACCTAATAAGAGATACCTACCTATTTTATTCAGATAAACAAGTACGTAGGTACGTTATTACTTAGGTTAGGCCTAAACAATCAAGTAAATACCTATTCTATGTATGCCTATGTATGTGTAGGTATAGTTACATACATACAATCATACCCATTACAAACTATTGTCACTTGGAAGATGGGTAGGCCATTAATAATAATAATAAATAAATAACCCCGGACATTTCACAGCATCATCTGGCCCCAAAGTAAGCAGAGCTTGTGTTATGGGTACCACATGGCTAAAATACTATTTATATACTGTTTTTTTTTTTGTAAATACATACATATCATACATAGAAACACCGAGATCCGAGTCAAATACTTGCAGATAATACAAACATTTGTCTCGCGGCGGGAATTGAACCCGCAATCTTCTGCGTCTCAGCCGGACCTTAGCCCACTGCGCCACAGAGGTCGTCATTAGAATATGAGATGCTACTTGCGTAGACACTGTGGCCCCATCCCATCTGTAGGTAACTTCCGTTAGAGCTGATGCGGCCTCAATAGAGGCCTGATAGAGGACCTCAAGCGCAAATATGTATGCCGGTCTTGATAGATCCTACATATACCTATGAGCCTTTTGGGAGTCGAGACCCTGGCCCCATGGGGAACAGAATCCCATCGCATTTTCTAAATTATTTCAAGGCGTCTAGTAGAAACATCGCGTAAATTATTTTAAAATGAAATGGTCCATGTAAGTAATTGTATTCAGTAAAATAATTTTGATTTTGTCGTTTTTGATTCTACATACCTAACCTATGTTCTTGTAACTAATGTAGGGACGCAACTAACCTCATTGTTTGACTATAAATAATGCATTATTAGTGTCGAATAATAGGTACATACTGTATTCTAAGCACTAGCACTAACTTTCTCATTTTTAAATTTTTCGTTATTAATTACTTACTTATATGAAAGACGGATGTCAAACTTACTTGCCATTCGTCCAACGTAGTCCAACATCCTACTAGGTACCTAACAACATAATTACTTCGTTACGTTAGATAAAAATTGATTTTACCAAGAGCAGCATACGCACTGAATGTGGAAATAGCTTAGTCAACATTTTCGGATAAATTTAACTATAAACAAAATAAAGCAGGCTCAAAAATCCGGACGAAATAAAAAAGCCGGACATTGTTCGGACCAATTCGGACTATGGTAACCCTATGGGCATCACTCGTATGCAGCCAACGTACGCATGCTAATATGGACTACTGACACCTTATTCGATGTAAGTGTCTCTGAATTCGATGTAAATGACTCACAATTCGATGTAAACTATAAACACACGGAAGTTTTATAGCTTTCATACGTTTTTATTTATTTGTAATGCAAATAACAACTTTAAAAAAAAAGTTTTCTTTATTTATGTTTTGTGTTCCTATTTTAAATTATCTGTTATGGTAAAATAAGGTGAATGATTCTGAATTTGAATGATGTCATTCTTACAATTAATTTTTATACTTCTGAACTTCTTACTTCTTGTATTTATTAACTTTTGAATTATGTACTAGGGAATGGCCCTCAAGTTGTCATCTCACGTCTTGATAACGAGGCGTTGATACATTCATTCAAAGTAGGCTCCTGCATGACTGGTATTAAGTAGGTACACCTGCCTACTTACTGACATTACCATACAGTCATTCATTGGACATTATTGCGATTTTTCCCACGTAGATATATATTTTTTTCTTCAGTTCTTTTAGATACTTACCTAGTTAAGTTCTTACTTGTTGCTTTGTTTTTAAAAAATAATTTGGAAGTAGGTAAATAACTATTTAAAACATAATTAACGATGGTCTAATCCATTTAACTTTTCTTTACGCTTTTCTGAGCTCACTTTCATTACATTTTCGAGGTCAATCTTAATTATTACATCCGCTATTTAATCTCAAAATGCAATCTTGGTACATTGCATCTAAAACCAACTTGATACTTGGTGTATATTTGCTACACCAAAACCAATTTTATTGCCAAAGTTATTGAGATAAATATTGCAAGATGGCGATTTAGTTGCGACAGGCTTCTAGTCAAGTCATAGTTTCATACTATAAACATTAATGCTTGTTGCGCGGTTAGTTGAACACGGTGTTAGAAGGGAAAGGTTCGTGTTTTATTCCGGCAAAGCGCATACAATATTTGTTTTCTGCAGTAAAAAACGTGAGCATTAAAAATAGTACACCTGCCAAAAAATTATGTCATGACATTGGCAGTTTGCAAAAAAATTCATGGAAAAAACAAAGTGAATTTGAATTTAGAACTGTATGTGAAAAATCGATTTGATAAGTGCTAGACTAGAGTGAGGTCACAGGTGACTATGCCCCAGATTTTCTTCAAAAAAGTGATGGTGCTGCGGGAACCTGGCGCCTTCGAGGTAAGCCACTTTCACTTTCCAGCGAGTGCCCATGGCGGACAGAATCCTGGCTTGTTTTATTTTGCTGACTTCCTGTGCCAAGGACCGGTTAATACTCCATTGCTGTGTTTTATTCAAGTGAATTCGGTTTGAACGATATCTGAATAACAATATTATCAATTTTGATTTATTTTTATAAAACTTTACTAATATTATAAATCTACTGAGATGAGGTAGATTAAGTCGTTTTTTCCTTGGCTTTCACGAATTTAGAATCCAGAGATCTGGAGAGATGTGTCAAATTGACGAGAATAGATCAAGTGAGGAATAAGTAAATTAGGGGAAGCTTGAAAGTGGCACCAGTGACAGATAAGTTACGAAGTAATAGGTTAGCGTGGTAAAAAGGGCATATCAGGAGCGATGAATGTCATGTGAAGAGAAGAGTGGTGTTGATCAATGTGAATGGACACTAAAGTAGTGGTAGGTGGAAAAAAAGGTGGATGGATTGTGTGGAAGATGATGTGTTAGAAAGGTGTGAGTCCTAAGATGACGGCTGATAGAAGGAAATGGAAGAAGGACATGTGATGACAATCCCCCTTATCGTGTGATAGGGGCAGAGAGACGATGTGATATGTAGAGATGTCGTCTGTCTGTCTTCAGTCCTCATTTCTTTTGATAATGGCCTAGAGGGAGACCTATCTCCAGGCTGCAATGCATACAAAATAAATAAAAGTCTGTTTAATATTTTCATAAAAGTCTATAACCATAAATACACCAGGAATGAATCACACAACGTACAATAAACAATGAAGACACCTACATTCATTACTTGTCTTGAATACTGGTCATTATGGCAACGTATTGCACCCACATGATGCCAACCAGTCAATGAACAATTTACTAATAGGTAAATGCCGTCATAATCTACCTGAGTACACTATTTGCATTGGCGCTGGCGCCTGGAAAAGTATTTTTATAAATATAAAATTGCTTCGCCTCGCGGGCCTTCTCGGAATATTTTATGGCGTCGCTCTATTGAGCGTTGCCGGCAGAAAGTGGATGAAGAGAGCCAAAGATAGGGTTTAAATACAAATGCGCACTAGAAGACACCTACATCCAGCATATGGCATAAAAGTTGAAATCGGAGCATATGAAAAATGATAGGCCATCTAGCAGGTAATTTCATACAGTTAGATAATATTTATTTCTTTTGGAACATCGATTGCTACCGTTTTGATAAAGTTACAGCTAATTTTGGTTGGTGACGTCATTCTTTCATATTTCCAAAGAAACGATTATTAAAACTAAAAAGGCAACCGACTTCATTGAATATTAAAAAAAATAACAGTCGAATTAAGAACCTCCTCCTTTTTTATGTCGGTTAATAAAGAATCATCGAAATCGATTGGCGTGATATTGAGTTATTCGTCCATTTGTCGCGCGTATGTGCGAATGTTAATGCAAATATAAGACCTAAATGGTTTTCTCATGAATGCTATTGTCAACTGGACCGAATTGAAATGGGACCACACGGGAAGCACCAGCTTTCAAATAAAAATCTATAAAATCGGTTCACTTAGTCGAAAGTTCTGAAGTAATATACATAAAAAAAACAGTCGAATTGAGAACCTCCTCCTTTTTTGAAGTCCATTAAAATGTAAACTAAAAACCCAGAAGTAATTTCACTCGATGATGACCAAACTCTAAATTGATAGGTACCCAAACTAAAAGGTGCTAGTGTTATGTAGCCAGTAGGCCAAACTATCAATTCAATCGATCAATTTGTCTTACCTCAGCAATTCCTCGTCGGGAAATTTATTACACTTATAAAAATCAATCAATCTACAGAACATTTCCATTTCAAACTTTTTATTTCCACATCGGAAACCCAATTACATACGGAATGAAGGTGAAGTTTTAAAGCAATAAGTGGTGGGAACAGGTAGGTAACAGCTATAGGTAACTGTAGCCACCTATAATCAGAAATACGTACCTATCTCTACATACTTTGCCTACCATGTTGCAACATGATGTCGACCTCGTGATGTCAATTCGTGATTCAATAGACAGGTTGTTTGCTAGTACCCACCTTGTTATTACTTTTGAGACCTAAGTTAAGCAATTTTCAGCCCAAACGTCGAAGAAAGATTAAATTTTTTTTTTGGAACGAAGTTCCTTATCTCTATGAACTTGGCGGATCGCGAAAAAAAGTGTAAGATATTTTACGAATTTTCACGAATTTCCGTAACGGTTATTCATAGGGTGACACGAATGATTTAATTAGATGCACGAAGGAACGAATGAACTAGATGAATTGAATGATGTTCAATAAAATGTTTATTTTCACAACTCGAAAAATATATAAATTACGAAATTTCCTACCCACCTTGGTTTTTTCTGCATTTCATTTTTTTTTTGCTTTCAGACGCTAGTAATTCATTAATTTGTATTTGTTAATTAATAATATAATACGTTTATCAATAATAATATATTCATACTACGATTGGAACTTAGTTCTAAGTGAATGTCTTACGACACTCACGCATTTTTTATTCTATGACCATTTTAAGTAGGTACATGTACATACATAGTCTTTTTATATCTGAATATATTGACGTGAATCTCGGTGCCTCTAGTTCCTCAAGTTCTAACAGTTCAAGAAGACGACCTCATTTATAGGAGGTTCCGTTAGAGGTTGATCTGAAAGCCTTAATGGTATTGGACCTTAAATCCTGATGAAGACATTATGCCATGAAATGCGTCATAAAGATCACCAACCCCTTAAAAATATTAACTTTTGTTTACTACGTCGAAGTTCTACAGTCGTATGGACCTTATCACGTGTTCACATGTTCCTACAACCATCATCGTAGTAGAAACCTACCTGCTATAAAATCATGTCTATCCTTATTAGCAGAAGGTAATGACGGGTATGGTCACGTACCATTAGCAAGCGAATCAGACCGCGGTGGCCCCGTTGCGTAATCACATCATTGTAGTATCGTCTACCTTGATTATATCGATTGGGTATGGAAACATACTCGACTAGATGGCAGTAAATCCGTCCTAATTTGTCCGGCTTTTTAACCTTCTGCTCGGGCCTTGTCGATTTTTCAAACTTTTCCCGCCACTTCTATAAGTACTGTCGCACGAAAGCACAAATAAGACTGGTTGGAAGAAAAAAACGTAGACAACAGCTTAAGTAACTTGGCACAAAGGCATATCCTATTTTAGCTCTCTGGTGGGCTAAGGACGTTCAATTCAAATAAAAGAAAACCTGATTTATGATCTGAGCATATAATACCTACCTACGATACAGAACGGCGTATTCCAAGCAACAATAAGCTTTAATGCCTAGAGATATGGTAGAAAACCCGATGCAGTAAATAGCAAAAAAGCTACACGAATGACGTCAGTGGTTGCCGACAGATGGCGTTAGCTGGCGTCAGTGCGTCACTTTGTGATTGATGAATTTGTATGCTCAGGATTGTTTGGATTTACTTAATCAGATTTTACAAGGATTTTTGTGTTGTGGTTTCAACAATACTTACTTACTTACATACATAAGTAACATCGGTTTGCGGTACATACAGTAGGTTGCACCTACGAACCTACATTACCCTATCATACCTAATGGTTTTATTTTTATGATTTATCTTATACTAGCGACCCGCCCCGGCTTCGCACGGGTGCAATGCTGATACTAATTATACTACAGAATGGTTATCCCTAAGAGATAGCCATATACCATCGCGGACTTTTTGTAGACCTTTTGAGGGTGTACAATACTGTAGTACATTATTTTGATCTATCTCGTAGGGTTCAGCCAGCAGCGTTTGCAATGCAAGCGCAAAAAAATGTGTTTATTTACGACATCACATAAGAAACCTCTAAAATTTTCAGTGTTTCTCTACTATATTATGCATGTTTTATACATTTAAACCTTCCTCTTGAATTACTCTATCTATTAAAAAAACCACATCAAAATCCGTTGCATAGTTTTAAAGATCTAAGCATACAACGGGACAGACAGACAGCTGGAGGCGACTTTGTTTTATACTATGTAATGATGGCTAGCGACCCGCATCGCACGGGTGCAATGTTGATACTAAATATACTACAGATTGTATAATGTGATTAGAAACCTCTAAAATTATCAGTGTTTCTCTACTATTTTATGTATGAATTATACATATAAACCTTCCTCTAGCTTTTAAAAAAACAACATCAAAATCCGTTGCGTAGTTTTAAAGATCTAAGCATACATAGAGACAGACAGACAGCGGGAAGCGACTTTGTTTTATACTATGTAGTAAGTAATTTTATTCACGACCCACCACAGCACAGCTCAGACACAGAGAATCTAATCTAACGTCAGGTAGGTAAGTACCTCAGGTCAAACCAAACGCATACTAACATAAAGGGTGGATTTTTGAGACTAGGCAGTAAAAGCAACTGCCTTAACCGTTGCGGCTACAGGAACACATTCTTAGGAGACCGATCTTTATTTTTGAAATGCATTCACAGATTCAAAAATAAATTACAGTAGGTAGCAAGAAAATTGACAATTTACAGAATAACTTTTTTTGATGCCAATCGATCCTGTTTTTAATGTGTGACATTTTAGTATGTACCTACTTATGTAAGTTAGTAACCTCAGTTGGTCCACTAGAATATTTTCATCTAAAGAGATGAAAGATGTCCTAGTTTACACTGCAGATTATTTCGCAGCGAATTTTGACACTTTTTTTCTGAGAAAAATTGAATCAGACAAAAGCAAAAAAAAGCAAGCAAAAATGACAAAAAAGCAAAAAAAACTGCGTTGAAAATTATATAGAATTGACTTAGAATAACGGACGAATTCGCTACTCGTGCTAGGCCTTATGAAACAGGGTCATCATTGGCATCAAAAATTGCCCAAAAATTGCCCATTTTCTCGCTAACTGTAATGAGTTTCTTCAAAATCTGTGAATGCTGGTCTCAGATCAATTAAATATATATATTCGGTTTGAGACGCATAATAGTGGCAATTCGGTTGGTTCATTTCTAAAATTAGGAATTGTCTAAAATATATTTAGTTAGTCATAGCATATGTAAAACCTATTCGGTTGGTACCATCTAACTAAATTAAAAATAAAATAAAATAAAATAAACCTTTATTGCTGTTTGCTACGTACATATAAGTTGATAAAATAGAAAATGCCTAATACTATACTGTCTTATACTAAATTTGTTTATTCCTAAAATTATGTATCGGCAAGCGGTTCTTCTACAACAGCTTGTCCTTCGACAAAGGCCTCCTCTAATGATTTCCACCGTGTTCTATCTCCTGCTACCCGATTCCATGCTGGGCCAGCTGTCTTCTTCACATCATCTTCCCAGCATTTATTTTGGTACCCGTACTTCTTTTTCCATCTCTTGGGTACCATTCCGTTAATTGTTTTGTCCATTTCTCTTTGCTTTCTCTTAACATATGCCCTGACCATCTCCATTTCAGTTCTTTACAAACGGTTTCTATATTCCTGAATTTTGTTATACGTTTTAAGTCCTCTAGTTTTACTTTATCCCTTATTTTAACTCAATTCCATTCTAGCATACTTTTATTTTATTTAAGAGTTGTTCTGTTAAAGCCCATGTTTGACAACCATATGACAAGCATGGTAGCATACATGAATTGTATACCTTCCTCTTGTCTTTCATAGGCATTTCTTTGTTCTTCATGACTTCACTTAGTGACCAGAACCGTTTCCACGTGTTAATAATCCTTCTATTTATTTCTTTTTTCATGGTGTCTGATGTCGATATTAACTGCCCCAAATAAATGTATTCAGTAACATAATCTATTTCTTCATGGTTCACTGTAATAGCATCCTTTTGTAAGGAATTGGTCATTATTTTAGTTTCGGTTGTGTTCATTGATAGTCCGGCTTTTGCCCTCTCCACTGATAATTGTTGTAACATTTGCTCCAAATCCCTTGAGCACTCTGAAAACAGAATTAAATCGTCTGCGAAATGCAGATGGTTCAGGCTTTCACCATTTATGTTGAGTCCGAATTCTGTCCATTCCAAATTTCTGAATATAATCTCTAGGACGGCTGAAAATAGTTTCGGGGATATGGGATCACCCTGGCGGACACCCTTCAATTGGAAATTCGTCTCCTGTGGATTCGAGTCTTAGGCGAGAAAAATATCTACTCAAGGAGTACCGCACAAGTAAGACTAACTAAATTAGGAACGCTTAATTAAGTAAGATAAAATTAAATGAGGATACGTTGGTAGCTGCAGAATACCAAAGGTTAATTTGACAGTTCAAAACCTAATTTTAGCTAAAATTAGTTAGGTTGGTGCCAACAGAATTGAGGCCATATCTTATAACATTAAGGCAGCTCTACGTTTTCCTGTAACTACAACGGCTTAGGTTTATTGCCCTGTCTCAAAAATCCACCCTATATATTTTGGTCTAAGGCACTTTATAATTTTTGGTTATCATCTTCATTATTCAACTGGCCATCCATGTTGCTAAAATCATAGCCTCTCTTATAAAAGTTAGTATAGTCGCTGATGACTGATGGTGTTGAGTGATGTCTTTTGATGATCAACAGGTACCTACCTACTTACCTTCTTACTCCGGTTGAGAGGTTATGTGAAAGGTGCTTAGGTTTACGCAATACGCGGCTTGGCGCAAGTCATGAGATGATGAGGGTAAAGAATAATTAATTTGGCATCCCACATCTGAGAAAAAGATCCCGACAAATCTACTGTTACTGTTATGCTATTGTTTTTATTATACATTATTGATTTACCAGACATCACTAATAACCACTGTACACTTTTTGCTGACGACATCTCTATAGTAGTAACTAATGACAATGAGCCTCAACACATACAAGACTTAAAAATAATCACACAGCAAAAATAATCATAAGTAAATGTATCAAAAACAAAGTTCATTAAATTTTATAATAGAAAACGGTAAGGAAGTGCATTTAAGGTGACTTATCAAAATGATGAAATTCAGGAAAATGATACTGTTGTGTTCCTTGGTCTAAAACTTGACAATGTATGCTCATGGGTACCACACATTGAGCATATTAAATCAAAAATAAATAGTTTCATTTACGTTTTGGAATATTGCAAACATAACCGATCATAAAACTGCTTTGCTAGCCTATCACGGTTATACAGCATCCCTTCTTAGGTACAGTGTTATAATATGGGGGAACGCAGTTAATGCAAAGGCTTTATTTATAGCGCAAAAAAGTGCCTTCGTGCAATATTCAACAAGCCACCTTGGGAACCTTGTACACCACTATGTCAAAAAAATAAGATTTTGACCTTGCCGTGTATGTATATTTTAGAGATGTGTAAATTTGTCAGATCACATGCGGAATTATTTGACACTTTCGAACGTATACAAATTTAACTCTTGACATAAGGACAGACTAGCAATACCTGTACATAAAACTGAATTGTTTAGTCGCAATTGTTTCACCATGGCTATCAGAATTTACAACAAATTGCCAAGTCATGTAAAAGAGCTGAGGGGGCCCTTATTCAATAGAAAACTATTTAATTTATTAATTGATCATTGTTTCTATTCTGTTGACATCTATCTTCATTTTAAGTTTTGACCTATTATTAATTTGTGTGTTTTATTATATCAGAATGATCAGAATCAGTTAGCAATTTTAATTTATAAGTTATTTTAAATTGGTATTTATAGTGACATTGATATGTTATAATTTCAATTAATTTGTATGATAAATAAAATATATTCACGTGCCTGTACTCGGCTAGATATGCAGATCTACTATTGACAATTCCACCTAATGTATATTATAACCATGTCTTATGTGAATAAACGTACTGAATAACTGAATTACTAAAAAAATGTAGGTAGGTACTTAAATCCACAACTGTAGGACAGATTTTCATTTTGAAACTTGAATTTAGCCGCTACTTAATTCAACGGGTATCCCGAACAAACGAAAAAGTCTGGACAAACAAAAATGGACACAACGTTGGATGTGTGAAAAAAAGTTTTCCCAAAAACTCATTTTCAAACTGCCAGAATATGACTTCTTCTTCTTCGTTGATGACATGTGTCATAATAATGTCAATTTTGCCATTGCCAAGTGTTTAATATTGTTTATGATATGATGTCACAAAGTCCTATCTTATCGTTCGTCATTTGTTATCTTATATAATATGATGTCTATCATATAAAATAATTATACGTATTATTTTTGATCGAATCATATAGAAACACAAAGCTTTTATTCTAATTATTTACACCAAAGTCAATAACTCTAGTGATTATTAATCTAGTCGATAGCTCTATTGAAATAAAAACACAAAATCACTACATAGTATAAAATAAAGTCGCTTCCCGCTGTCTATCTGTCCCTATGTATGCTTAGATCTTTAAAACTACGCAAGGAATTTCGATGCTTTTTATTTTAATAGATAGAATGATTCAAGAGGTAGGTATATAACATGTATAATACATGCATAATATAGTAGAGAACTCTTAAACTCATGGCAGAACGTAGCGAAATTAAACTGCAGTCTTCAGTGGACATGTCGAAATACAGCTCGCTCAATAAACATATCTCAAAGTCTATGCGACGCGATTTGCGTCTTTTTAATACGTGTTGTATTAAGAACGCAATAGAGCTCAACAAAGGTTCCAAAGTGTTCGCGAGAGATCTGTCTATTAGGCAAAGTGTGTTGACGAAGCTGAAGACCGACAGTGGCGGTGTCGTTTCCTCGAAGCCAGAAGTTTTACGAGAGCAACTTCTATGGACAACTATACACCTCATCGCAAAGTCCTACTACAAGCACGACTAGCGATGCAAGAGCCCGCCTAACCCAACACTACACAGAAGACATTCCGGACGTCAGCCTATACGAGATTCGAACGGCTCTTGAGCAGCTTAAGAACAACAAGGCACCGGGGGAAGACGGAATAACGACAGAGCTTCTGAGAGAAGGTGGAACACCGGTACTTAAGGTCCTCGAGAAGCTGTTCAACTCGACGGAGTGGATGACGATCCTCGAGGGAACTACGCCAGAGGCGTGGAATAGGAGCGTGGTGGTATTGTTCTTTAAGAAAGGGGATAACACCCTCCTAAAGAATTACAGGCCCATCTCGCTGTTGAGCCATGTCTATAAGCTGTTTTCGAGAGTAGTTACTAATCGTCTCGCTCGTAGGTTTGATGACTTCCAGCCTCCCGTCCAAGCCGGGATCCGAAAAGGCTTTAACACCATAGACCACATCCATACGCTCTGGCAGGTTATACAGAAGACCGAAGCGTATAATCGGCCACTTTGTTTAGCGTTTGTGGGCTATGAGAAAGCCTTTGATTCTGTCGAAACCTGGGCAGTGTTGCGGTCACTCCAGCGGTGCCAAATCGACTATCGGTATATCGAAGTGTTGAAATGTCTGTACAGTAACGCCACCATGTCTATCCGACTCCAGGACCAGAGCACGAATCCAATCCCATTGCATAAAGGGGTGAGACAGGGAGATGTTATTTCCTATGCATTGGAGGATATTTTCAAGCTCTTGTACTGGCATAGACATGGTATCAACATCAATGGCGAACATATCACTCACCTTCGATTTGCCGACGATATAGTCATCATGGCAGAATCTCTGGAAGACCTTAACACAATGCTCAGCGACCTTAATATCGTGTCCCAACAGGTTGGTCTTAAAATGAACAGGAGCAAGACAAAAATCATGTAAAATGCTCATGTTGCACCCGTACCGGTACATATTGGGAGCGATATAATCGAAGTTGTAGACCATTATGTCTATTTGGGTCAGACGATTCAACTAGGCAAGTCCAACTTTGACAAAGAGGTCAGCCAACGAATCCAACTCGGATGGGCAGCGTTCGGGAAATTACGGCACATCTTCTCGTCACAGATACTGCAGAGCTTCAAGACGAAAGTCTATAATCAGTGCGTGTTGCCAGTGATGACATATGGAACCGAGACTTGGTCGCTAACTATTGGCTTTATACACAAGCTCAGAGTCGTGCAACGTGCTATGGAGAGAGCTATGTTGGGTGTTTCACTACGTGATAAAATCCGCAACGAGGAAATCCGTAGAAGAACCAAAGTCACCGACATAGCACTCAAAATTTGCAAGTTGAAGTGGCAATGGGCAGGCCATATAGCTCGCAGAACTGATAACCGTTGGGGAATAAAAGTTCTCGAATGGCGACCAAGGACAGGAAAACGAAGCGTAGAACGACCCCCCCAAGCGATGGAAAGACAAAGATCGCAGGAAGTCGGTGGATGGAGAGGGCTCAAAATCGTTCTTCCTGGAAATCTATTGGGTAGGCCTATGTTCAGCAGTGGACTTCATAAAGGCTGTTATGATTATGATGATAGTAAAGAAACACTGATAATTTTAGAGGTTTCTAATGTGATGTCGTAAATAAACACATGTTTTGCGCTTATATTGCAAATGCTGGCTAAACCCTATGAGACAGATCAAAATAATGTACTACAGTATTGTACACCTTTAAAAGTTCTACAAAAAAGTCCGCGATGGTAATATGTCTATCTCTTAGGTTATGTTATTCTCTTAGATAACGTTGTATATAAAGACATTATGTAGTGTATTTAGTATCAGCATTGCACCCGTGCGAAGCCGGGATAGGTCGCTAGTTTACTAATAAAACCGGAAATAATTCGAGAAAAAGAAATAATATAAAAGCGCAAAGTTTGCTTCACAATGCGGCCAAAAATAGTCTCCAGATTATGACTAGGTTTATATAGCAATTCTGTTGGCACCAACCTAACTAACCTTTATTCAATTGAGCAATGTCAAAATCGAATTAGAGTTGTCATTGTCATTAGAGCATTCCTAATTTAGTTTGATGATGACAATAGAATAGGTTTTTGGAATGCTATGACTTAAATGCTATGCTCAAATATATTTTAGACAATTCCTAATTTTACAATATTTTTGTACACACCACACAGTTCCAGGAAAGCCATAAATAGTTTTGTTTAAGTTTTCTTCAGTTTTTGTTAAAAGGAAGGACCGGCTAATATAATTATACCATCGTATCGGAATCGACTTCGCCTCTCTCTTGTCCCAAACAACAAAAGGTCGAGTGCTATCACGTCTTTGTTATGACAACTCGAATTAGTATTTTCTCTTTTTTCGATAGTACCAACGTGACTAAGCACTATCGGTGCCTCCCGCCATTTTAACAGTACAATAAATCCATTGATAGGTTTTTGATTGATTACATAAGATTCACATAATAAAGTATATTACGCGATTATTATTATGGATGTTTTGCGTCCACACCACAAACTCCTCGCAGCTTGCGACGGTGTTGCCAGCTACGATAGCAACTTTTACGCTGCGTGTCCTATGACTAAATAATGTACCTAGGTAGGTTGTAATATCTACGTACCTATTATCCTATTATTATTCTATTATTATCAAGCATTTTAAAATAATCAATTCTTATTTTAAAATGCTTGATAAAACCGATCTGTTAATACATAACTTTCTCATGTTAATGACAAAGGGTTTAATCTGTTTTCATCTCTCTTCTTTGATATTGAAATGACAAGGACAGATCACACTTAAGCGCCACGTTAGCTAATTGATTATATGATAGAAGGTAAAGATTTTAACACTCTCTTAGCTATATAAAGCTTTAGTACTTACTGCACTTACATATGTGTAACTTTCGAATTAAAATAAAATTATTTCCATGATATTACGTCCATACTATATTACCATATTGCGACCTTGCTCAGTCCTATTCAAATAGTAGGTAGGTAGGCACCTACCTACTATTTAAACAGTTTTTTTTATATGGAGCGCGTTGATGTCTTCTGGACTAACATTTTCAAAAATACACATGCTTATGTTTTTAGCAACCCAAAAGGATAGTAATGTTTTTCATTGCCTACCTACTTACCGAACTTGGAGTTTTGTTTTTGGTTTTGTCTTGATAAACCACCCACTACATGCCGAAAACAATGTTATAGTAATGTTATAGTATCTCTTTGCCGAAAACGGTGATACCTTGCAAAGAACAAACAGAACGGATCCGTCACCGACTGCCGGTCGCTGAACAATGTGACTCCGCGATTTCACTTTGACTTATTTCGGTACACCAAGCAAGATGGTAGGTAAGCATAAAACCACACTTTCCATCATAAACTATCATCATGGTTTCTGATATATTTAGAGACAAAAACGTACCACGACATATCCCGCAGTATTCTTCTTATCCTGTCATTAGATATTTCTAACCAGTATGGTCAAAGGAGTAAAGTGCGCCTCAGATTCTTGCAATATTGATTCCTTTCTATATACTGAATTGTTGCAATGTTCTGCAAATTTCATTTACCTACCCTGTTTAATGCAAGTTCCAAAAAATTCTAGGGAACAAAAATTTCCCGCAATGTAGCGCTTAATATAAACTTATGATCGTATATTTTGATAAACAGGGGTTTTAATCAAGTATTTTTGCACGAAAGGAGCCTCTGAGGCACACTTTAATCCTTTCAACACACTGGTTCGAAAGAAATACGATAGGAATGAAGGATCAAGTATTAGTTTGTCGATAGAGGCACTGTTTCGATCCGTCCTATACCAATGACCTACCCATCTCCCAAGGGACAAAAGTCATCAGGCCTCTTCACAGTCGAAATAATAGGTATATTTTGGCCATAATTGGTCTGATCTAATATTTTCACCTTTAGCCTGCGTAAACTATAGGTCTGTCTCATAATCACACAATAGCTAATTTGTTGTTTAAGTCTGTTGCCATCCTTATTCATTAACAAGGACATACCTACCATGCTTTAACGTGACGCTAACTAGCCTTTAATTTAAGTTAGTGCGAGATTATCTTTTAGCGTCCATTCGACGCTTTCACACCATCCGATGTACAAATTTAGGTTCATGTCAAAAAAAATAATAATTACTAACTTGTTCGAAAATCTACACTTATTTTATTTTTAAACACAAATTATGACATACCATTAAATTAGTATTTGGTGTTAATTACAGCCAGTCACTGTTAGTTTAGGTAAAAATAGTAATTTAACGTTGACTATGGATAAACACATAACGCATTGTTTTGAGATTTTTTTTTTTATTAATTTTCTTCCATAGACAGCTATGGTGCGTGCGACGGTATTGCGAACATAAAGCGCGGGTGCTGTGCCGCTATGCTTTTCATTCTTATTCGGGACATCCCACTCTTGGAAGACGCCATAAAAAATATATTTTTCACTCGAAATTATTTTTCACATTTGGAATTTTTGCGCCCCTTGCTACCTAGCTCCTAGAGCTACCGCAGCAAATCCCTCGAATTAGCCGCTAGTTAAACTAGAATCCAACAAAATGTTATGAAACCAAGTCGCAGAAGTTCCACCAATATTATATAGCTGACAGTAGCGCATTTAAAACGAGCTATCAAAGAAAGTTCCAGTCGTTTTAAGACTATTAACACGTAATAGTGTTACGTGGATTACGTTAACTGTCCATAACAAAACATCGTGAACTTGCAAGTTTATCTAAATATATATTTTTTCCGTAACTGTCTGACTGACTTACTGAAAATTATCGGTTTTTGTCTATTATTTACCACTAGTGGCTCTGTAAGCTGTAGGCCTCGCGAACATTTTTTCAAAATGACTGAAATATAATTTGTTTTACGTTTTCAACCCCTATATCTATCCGCTATTTTGAAAAATTTCCAAAAACTGAATTGACAAAAAAAAAACTATCTAGTTATAGAACCTGCTCACAAAATTTCACAAAAATCGGTTGAGAAATGCGACCTGTAGAGGAGAACGCCGCTTAACGTCGTGGCCTACACGATGGGGCACGCAGGTCTAGAAAACACCTATTAACCCGAAACCTGAAGAGACACAGATTGTAGTTTTTTAGAAAGACAGACGACGGCAAAGAATTTCAATCCTTGGCTGTACTAATAAGTATTCTCTGTCCATACTAACATGGAATGTCAGGTAAGTTTGTCAGAAAATATCACTGCACGAACAAAGTCGTTTACAGTTTCACACGAGACCGTAGTTAAAACTTTGGAGTTCTTTTAAAGTCAGCATGTCTCAGCAGTTTTCGTACACAATTATCGTGTCAAGTGAATTAATGACTATTTAAAATGTCATAACTATGGGCCTTACTTATAAACGCCTCTCAATTTGAACACCACCTCTGCTTAAGGATACACTTGTCAGCGGCACAAACTCGTTAGTGGGCGAAGTTAAATGCATGCTATTTCACCTAGCTTAGTGTGAGAAAAGGATAGACGTGCACCAAGGATAGAGATGAGCAGTAAGGAGATAGCGTGATTATAATTTCGAGTCATATGATCAGATTAGACTATGATTTCTAAATAAAACGATTGCGTAAAAATAATGAACAGACTTTTGGCTCAAGGGTTCTCATGAGAAAACTACTGAATAAATTTATAAAAAAAAAGTTATTTGAGCTCTTGGATAAATAATCTATTCTTGTATCGGAATAATTTTTGGGTTTGTTATTTATTCACACCTAAAGTTGCGCTAAAATCAGTGATGAAAAACTATTTTTTTGAGTCTTGTATTTTGCAAACACATTATTTTTACAATTCTGTATCGATACAAGCATAGATTATGACAAGACAAATTTATATCACTTTTGGTTTTGGTTGTTCATCACACGGTGGTGTGATCACCCTTCGACGTTTGTATGGAAAGATAATCGACAAGATCACTCTTAAGAGGTTTATTACAATTACGATCGTGATTTTTTAATTAAATGCCGATCTTTGGCGTTCTTGTTCAGAGCAACTGAAAGTCTTCGACAATTTTTACTTATTGTATGGTGGAGAATATTTATTATTATAGTTCATAGCGGTTCATAGCACATTTTTTTAAATTTATTTATGTAAAGCCTAAATTCCGAAACGAGTTTGCAAATAAAATGCGCGAAGGTACTTTTAAATGAAAAATATATAACAACATCTCTTATATCGTGGTTGAGTTTATAGCGACCTCGGAATTCAGAAATATGTAAAAAGTATCTACAAAAAAAATCCCATTAAAAACTATAATACTAATAATGTTCAGAATTAGCTGTAAATTTCTCCTTATTACATTAATACTATCGAGGAAAAGGTTTACCAGAACAAACGTTAGTTCATAAGCAATGAAATTGTGTACAATTTTTTTTTAATAATTGTATTTAAACATAGGTGTTCTGTGTGTGGGTGTTATAGAGCATCACAAGTATGTATTTAAAAATATATACATAAGTATTCTATCAGTCATCTGGTCACCATAAAACCAGCTATGCATTGGGCCTAGATTTGTGTGCATTGTCTACCAATTTTTTTTCCAATTTTTTTCTTCTTTGACATAGAACATCTTTGAATTATACAACTCTTTGGATAGTTTGTGTAATTCTTTCTTTTGCACATTGTTATCTGTCAATTAGAGACCGTTTAGTGGCTTTAATAATTAACAAATATTACCAAGAATAATAAATAGATAATGCTGGACATTTCACACAGCATCATCTGGCCCCAAAGTAAAAGCTTGTGTTATGTTGTTTTTTGTAAATACATACATATTAAATATACAAAACACCCAGACCCGAGACAAATACTTGCAGATGATTCAAACATTTGTCTCGCGGCGTGAATCGAACCCGCAACCTTCTGCGGTTCAGCCGGGCCTAGGTCCACTGCTCCACACCGCGGAGCTACTCATTTACACATTCAATTCACATTATGTATTCTTACATACGTTCTCCTACATTCGTATAATTAAGCAACTACCTAAGTACCTAACTAATGGGTATGACATTTTTTAGACTGGATTGAGAAAAAAATGCAGTTTCCTGTTATTGCCCTTGATACAATTTACAAGTCACTTATTTTGTAAGTACAAGGATGTTATTATGCAAGAATAAGAGTGAACGTTGAATTTAATAAGTTTAAATTAAATTGTGAGCTGTTGGACAAAGATCAGTTAGCAGAAGCGATGTTTTGCTAATTAAGTTCTGTAGTATACAGACAAGTAGGTACTTTTATGTATTTTGTTACCAGTACTTTTGCTATACGTTTATTTAACTTCTTCTAATAAAGAATATTTAACTTCAGTAATAGGAATGCTCCATGCTGTATTTTTATAAAATATAGAAATGGGGATGGTTTTACAATCATCACGAACAGCCGTGCACGGGTTTACGGGTTATATTACGGCAATTTTCGTAGAGATCTCTATTTAAAAATATATAAATATGCCTATAAATATATATATATATATGTATATATATAATAATAAAATAATAATAATAATAATAATTATATATATATATATATATATATATATATGCCTTTTACTAACGCTTTGCATGGCATAGATTGGCGGAATAGTGCTAAATATTTGTCCATATATTTAATGTTTTGTAATGGATTTCCAAAGTCTCGCCTGAATCAATTATCTAAAAATATATATCCCACGTTACTCGCTGATAACTGTCTGAGTGACATATTTTTTTTAATCAGTTAAGTAGTTTCTGAACAATGGTGGTAATTGCCCCGCCTTCCGATCCTAAGGTTCGAATCCAGCTGTGCACGAATAGATTGTTCTTATAAAAAAATATATGTGTGTTAGACGAATACTCCGGCATGGCAAAAACCGGCATGTCGTGGAACCTAAAACTTTTGAAGACATGTTCCAAGTGCACCAAAGGAGCCTCTGAGGCGCAGTTTAATCCTTTCACCACACTGGTTCGAAAGAACTAGTGACACGATAAGATGTTCTTAAGTTAATCCATTACAAACAAATCAAATCTATTCAGTTTATATTATAAGTTTAGATTTTGCTCAGTTTCGGGATCGAAGCTTGAGTATTATCTGCGTCTTTTGAAGGTATTTATTCTTTGTCAAGTAGCCGTTCGCCGGCTACCACAGACCTTGTATTGTTTCCTATTTCTTTGTTTATTTATTGGTATCTAACAGTTATCCAAGAATACAAGTGCATGTAACATAGTAACATACATTATCTGATGAAGTTATCCTCCTGTAACTTACTGATAAAACCCCTTCAAAAATTTCAAAATCAACTTGATCATTTCCAATCATTCCGGTAGTGGGATAGTAAAAGCCATCTTTAACAATTCGTCGTTGTGCTTGTTATATTTGAAATTTCTGTGAAAAGATGCAAGAGATAATTTGACCTTTCAACTATGCACCCATGTATCCAATGCTGGCCAGTACAATGCATTGCCTCACCACAGTTGAGCTGCGAGCGTCGGTGGCGCGAGACGTGTTTTTCAAAAACTGTTTTCTTTCAATAAACCGGTTTGAAACGTGTCGGATTTAAGATTTCAGTTACTTATTTATTATTCTGTGGTTGCGTGTGATGAGTGCATAAAGCAGTTTTGGTGTTTTTATTGGATTTCCAAGGACATTTAGGTGAGTTGCATTTATTTATATGTATTTTTATTTAGTAGTTGATATATCAATGGTTCCCATAACACAAGCTCTGCTTACTTTGGAGCTAGATGATGCCGTGTGATATGTTCAGCAGTATTATTATTATATTTCATCATACCCCGCTAAAATAATAAAGTCTAGCATAATTATTTCGTGTAAATTATCCTGTTTTGCAAAGGACTTAAAATCATTAGTTGCATTGATCATCATTGATACTTATCTGAACTTTTACCCAGTACTAATGGTTTCAGGATAAATAACGCAGAATCAATTTACCTACATTGAACACCATGTGACATACTCATAGGTATTGGCCTCAATTCTGTTGGCACCAACCTAACTAATTTTAGCTAAAATTAGGTTTTGAACTGTCAAATTCACGTTTGGTATTCTGCTGCTACCAACTTATCCTAATTTAATTTTATCTAATTTAGTCAAGCGTTCCTAATTTAGTTAGATGGTACCAACCGAATAGGTTTTACAAATGCTATGACTAACTAAATATATTTTAGACAACTCCTAATTTTAGAAATGAACCAACCGAATTGCCACCATTGTAAGGTATTAAATAAGTAGATACCCCATAAACCTTATAGGTAAGTACAGGGCACATAACAAAACACGTTTTCCTGCGTAAGGTGTTCTATGCATGTGCTGGCTAAGCTTGTGTTTTGGTTATTGAAAATATGCCTTTTTGGTACTTTAAGTAACAGCGAAATGATAAAAGTAAATGTTAAAAATATTAGATTCTTTCATAGGATCAATATCGCTCTGCCCTCAGACAGTTAACCTACACACTTAAAATGTATAAACTCTCTTGTATTAGTTTTTCGTAGTTAGGGTTATTATAAGATGGATCATGTAAAAAAGCGCTAGGATCAGGACGAGTTTCTTTCCAGTTCTTCTGTAGGATGAATTGGCACCTAAATTCACCTAGTGTGTAAGACGTTTCAAAGTGATCCTTGTAATTGTATTGAATAAAGCATCTTTTGACATTGACTTTTATTTTGATCGTTAAGGTAGTTTATACAAAAAATATTGATAGACAATTCACATTGAAACGTCTAGCCTAAAACTATGTAGATACGTAAAAGCTTGCACTTGGGGAACCAGATGACTGATCAAATACTTAGGTAGGTATATACTTAGTTAATTAATTAATTTTAGTCAATTTTTCCTCTTATCTATCACACTTGGGTTCCCAATGTAATAACCAGACTGGGGGAACACGAAGCCCTTACATACCTGATCCTATACACATCCCAGCGAAACATTACATTAAGTAAATTTTACATTTAATGACTACTAACATTGAAATGTATTCCTTAATTCTTTAATTAAAGTAAACTTTTAAACTTACTTAAAATCTTATAAAAATCTTGTTAATTTGAAATTGATTAGGGGAGGGCGCTACTGGCTGCGCCACAGGTTTTACACTTTTGCTGTCGGTATCGTTTTCATTGTTATTTTTGCTCCAAATAAATATATTTGTATTTGTATTTAAGTCACTTTATAAATACCTACGAGTACATTATTATAATTATTCAATTCATTGTTTCCTGTTTACCTATGTATGGGTTTCAGTTCATTGTCTGCTAAATTCATTAACATGGAAAACATAGTTACATTATTATCATTTATCATTATTCACACAAAATAACAAAAGAGGCGTAGGTTTGTCCGATGGTACCTACTTAAGTATCTGATTTCTTACATTGTATAAAAATTTTGGTAATAGGTACTAGGTATAGGACACTTATTCGCCCCGAACTGAGGTCTCACGATGTCGTTATCGTGTCGTTGTCGTGTCGTTGTCGTTAGAAAAGTTAGTGCCTATACATAAGATTTCAGCATCATCATCATCACCATCATCATCATTTCAGCCTTTAAGAAGTCCATTGCTGAACATAAGCCTCCCCCAATAGATTTCCAGGAAGAACGATTTTGAGCCTTCTCCATCCACCGACTTCCTACGATCTTTATAATGTCGTCAGTCTATCGGGTGGTGGGTCCTCCTACGCTTCGTACTCCTATCCTTGGTCGCCCTTCGAGAACTTTTATTCCCCAACGGTTATAAATCAGTTCAGCGAGCTATATGGCCTGCCCATTGCCACTTCAACTTGCAAATTTTGAGTGCTATGTCGGTGACTTTGGTACTTCTGCGGATTCTTCCTACATTGTATAAAATATTTCTAACTAGCGACCCGCCCAATTAGGTTCATGGGGTACCAGCTCATTTCTCATTGTCGAGAAAACAAACATAAAAAGCCAAATCGCCCAAGTTGCCACTAAAATCGCTCGCTCGATCAACTATTAAAAAACTAATATTTTTTATTGTTTTTCATATAAAATTGTAAAAACCGTCTAAGTGGAACACCGTTAGATATCTTCACTACGTTTCTTTTGAACATAAAAGAGTTTTTAATACGGTTCCCAATCACAATAACAACTCATCTTGCTTCCGCGTGCCGGTGCAGTCTGTTATTATCTGATGCACGAAACGACGTTCGTATACTGTGAAAACTAGGCTAAGCGTACTTAACCCCTTTTTATCTCCGAACACTTATCTACGTTTAGCGAAAAATTCGAGAATATAACATGGCGTCTGCAAAACGTTTCAATAGTCCCGATAGTATTGTCATCAACCGGCGACAACTCTTCCGATCTTTAGAGCACATACACAAGCGTACAAGCAAGGTACTTAGATATGTTTTCTTGTTACATAATGTTTAAAGAAAGTAGTCATTTTGAACACGTGTAGAATAGTCAGAATGTTTTTGCATACCTCCTGGTGAAGCCCAACTCAACAATATTTATGTGATTGGCTTAGGTCCGTGCACTCCAATGAAAACCGGTATTCATTATACTGAGTAGAACAAATCTTTAAACAAAATATTATACTTAACTAGCGACCCGCCCCGGCTTCGCACGGGTACAATACTGTAGTACATTATTTTGATCTATTCCGTAGGGTTCTGCGTTATGCGTTGCGAAGCTGTTTACCCTCCCATAAGAAGTTATCACTTAAAAATGAAAATGAAAAAAATAGATTATTACCTAATGAAAAATATTTATTTGACACGACACGACACAAAATAGACTTAAAGGTTAAGGTGGTAAATGATACAAACATAACGCCAAAAAACTTGGTAGGTGACCAACCAGTATTAGGTAACTACTTGCAATCAGAATCAATAAAAAAGGTAGTGTAGGTCGCTATTTACAAAGATTACGCACCCTTACAGCATAGTGTGGAAAAATCATTATGTCGCACCAAAAAGGGTCGGCTCAGCATAATGCCAATTAAGTAGTTTAAACCTACATACTTAGCGCTGGTGTTATGCTAACCCCGTGCAGTAACGTCACCCATTAACATCTTTCACACAGTCCCTCCATCTATTCCTACATCCGCCCACGGTCAAATTCACCACCCTTTTTAACCGACTTTATCAAAAAGGAGGAGGTTCTCAATTCGTCGGATTTTTTTTTTTTATGTATGTTCACCGATTACTCGAAAACGGCTGAACCGATTTGGAAAATTCTTTTTTTGTTTGAAAGGGTATAGGTAAGGGTAAGGGTAAAGGGTACAGGTCCCATATAAATTTTCACAGGTGGTCCCATATAAATTTTATAAACGAAAATTTTTATTTGAAAAATAAACGAAATCTAAAACTTGTATACATCGATGATGTTTTCATGTAAATATTTTCATACCTCGCTGTCTCATTGGAGCGTTGCGTTTATTTGGCCTACCCATATTATAATATACAAAATACATCTACTTTCTACTAAAAACGTATTATAGGCTCAAATTTCATTCAATGAAGTCGGTTTCTTTTTAGTTTTTAAAACGCAATTATTGTAACATGACTTTCTTCCTCAAACCACCGTAACTAATCATCTATTCCGTCACTGGCGTTACTTCCAAACATCCTGTATACTTATTCCTTACCACGTCAATCCGCACATTGCATATATTTTATAATAGCTTCGTTCTTTTTCTTATTGTGTCACTAGAAATTTCTAACCAGTGTGGTGAGAGGATTAAAGTGCGCCTCAGTGGGTTCCTTCTTGCATTTGGCACATTTCTTAAATCTTTTTAAGTCTAACGACATGCCGGTTTCCTCATGATGTTTTCCATTTGAGGGTAATCTTTGCAATTACGTTTTACCTATACTAAGCTGACTAATCATTATTTAATAGTGAAATCTAAGACTTGTGTTAGTACAGAAGCTTGTACTCTGCTCAGGCTATTCTTGGGTGACTTATCAAGTTATTAGTCATGTAATTGGTTCAGCCTTAACTGTAGCCGACGTCGGCTTCCGATAAATCAGTAAGTACGTAGCCAATCACACAATAGGTACATGTACCTACCTACCTAATGGTGTTGAGTCAGCACACGTTGCTATGCTACTAAAGATGAGATAGTTTTAGTACCTACTTAGTACCTACACAGAAGCAGTGTAATGAGTTAATGTATCCTTACGTATTATATAAGTGTATGGGTTTTTATGAGTCCTACGACTTGAGTGAAGCCAAATTTGAAGATTTGATTTACTGAATTACGTTATATTTTGTACACGTCGGATTTAAAGAAACGGGCGCACGAGCAGACCCGTGTTCGTTATACCTTTGGAACTAGCTGCTGCCCGCGGCTTCGCACGCGTGATACTTACATACACATATACTTACTAAATGATTGTACTAAATGAAAAACTGACGAGAACTGATTGATTGTGTGAACCAAGTGTTATTAGCTATTCATGTGTTTTCTTTTTCAATAAAAAAAATCATTTCATTTAATTTCTTATGAAATAGCCTGTGTGATATGATAGATAATAGCCTATGTCCTTCTCCAAGGTTCCATCTATCTCTATTTCAAAATTTATGAAAATCGGTTCAGCTGTTTAGACGTGAAAACGTAACAAACAGACAGACAGACAGACAGACAGACAGAGTTACTTTCACATTTATAATATTAGTAGGTAGTCGTTTGAGCTTATTGGTGGAGACCACAAATTCAACTAGGCAATGAAGTTCAAAAGTTCATGGTCTGTGTAGAAGCCTGGTTCTCCAGAAGCAGACAGAACAGGTATCGTTTTTTACTCTCTATTCACACCCACCAATTTGGACATTCTTTGCTGTGGTTAGAACTTCGAGAACTTGGCCTACATATTTACCTACTTTTGAGGGTACTGAAGTCCAACAAGGAATATCTATCGGTCTATCCGCCCTTAAACAGAGCTCGTGCTCGGAGGCTTATCGTTATAAACATTTGCATTGTAATACGTATTATGTAGGTAGTTAGTTCGGCAAAGTTATGAAATAAACACTTTGATCAAATGATTTTGAGGGGTAAGTATAGTATCTCATCTACATGTAATGGGGTTGATAATAGTTTTCTGTCAAAGAAGGTTTCTTAAACAATTTTTCAATACATTCCCTTGATAAATATTAAAAGAAGTTTGAGTTTAAAGTTGTAATTTATTGACAGTATCTTGTACAATGAGCTTGGCCAATACATTTTTGCAAAACTTCGCTGTTCAGTTGATAGTAGCCTTAGTATTGAGTCCGCTCAGCTCCCAGGCAACGACCCGAGCCCTACAATGGCACATTCATGGAACAGTGGGTCCATTACAAATGGTACTTTCGTCACCGCATGCGTGACGTTGCCACATGCTTGCATATGCACAGTCCATGAATAGACTGTTGTGGTGTAAGGTGCACTCGTTGTATGGGTTAACCTCGAATATAACTTACTTAATTCGTCTATTTTGACAAGATTGTACCATTAACATTTGTACATGATACACATGATATTGTCCCCAGATGTATCAGCTATTTGACATAATATGGTGCCATGAAAACTCTTTTGTCCATGCACGATCATTGTTGGTTTGTTACCATAATGCACGTGGAGTAGTTTTTCACCAAATTTATTACCTACTAGATGGCACCTCAAGAAAATTTAGAACGCGCTATCCTTGCGTTTTGGAATTTCTATACCTAGGTAGGTATAGAAATAGGTAGGTAGGTAGGTATATTTCGTGATACTTAACCTGATTTATAATATTGCTGACATTATTGACATATTTTGTATAGATTATTACACGGTTATCAATGACTCCATCGTCATCACAGTCATCAATGAAAAATAATCAGTTAATAAATTAAAAATGTTAGTCGTTTTTAACTGATGCGGCCATTATGGGTAACGAGTGCATTTGGAAGAAATGTGGTGTGCCGCTTTTGACTCGATGTTTTTAAATTTTAAATTGTTTCATTGAGGGTATAGACTGAGGTAGGTAAAGTTGTTAGGTACTATGGTTATTTTCCAACGGATAATACATTAGCTAGTCATAAAAGTGTGTCACTATTTTCTTTGTAAGTAAACATGTTACGAAATGTCGACTCTGCATAATCAAAAATGTATATTTTGTTGAAAACAAATTAGATAGACTACATCTTATATATTTTATTTTATTTGATGAACATAGGTGTTTGTAATGTCTGGGTGTTATAAAAGTATCATTAATAAATAAATAATGCCGGACATTTTACACAGCATCATCTGGCCTCAACTTTGAGGCCAGATGATGCTGCGAAGAGCTTGTGTTATGGGTACCACAAAAATCCGTAGAAAAGCTAAAGTAAAGCTCATCTACAAATCTGGTAAAAAAAAAGTCCTGGGAACTATCGCCCCCGTTTCGGTGCTACCAATTATTTCATGACTAATATACTACAATATACTTATCATTTTTAAATATAAACATAATATCATGGATAGAAACGCAGACCTGAGACATATATGTACTTGCATATCAAACAAACATTTGCCTCACGGCGGGAATCTAACCCAAGCTATGGTTTGCCTGGGGCTAGATAGTGTTGTGTACATTGCCTATCAATATTTGCTTATTTAATATAGGTACCTATCAATCACGTGTGCGAAAGTGCCTAATTTCAATAAAATATCTACTAATCCTCGATTGTATAATGCTGTTATATTCATTTGCCATTTAAATAAATATTTTCGAAGTATTTAATCCATCCCTATCTAGAACAATAGTTATTTACAAAGCAGGTCAAATACGTAGCGTCGGATTTTGTTAGATAATTTTATTATTATGTAAGAGAATGCAGGACCTTATATAATAATCAACTTTCGCGTTCATCCTTTGTGGGCTAGGCATGGGCTAGGTATGTAAATTTTAATTAAAGTCAAATGACGCACCCTACTGCTGACTGACATAAGCGAATGAAATGACTGGCCTGTCAGCTCATTTGGTAGTAGCTCTTCCTTCTGCGCTGTTGGTTGATGGTTCGATTCCCTCCCAGGATAAACATTTATGGGATGAACATAGGTGTTTGTTCTGTGTCTGGGTGTTATAAAATATCATAAGTATGTATTTAAAAATATATTGGTATTCTATCAGTCATCTGGTCATAAAACAAGCTATGCTTAGTTTGGGGCTAGATGGTGTTGTGACTTGTGTGCATTGTCCACCAATATTTATTTAATAAGAATACATGGCCTCATGTTGCTCTGCCTTTTGCCAGGGTTTCCAATGTATAACCTACTGATACCTTGCTCTAAGATCAAAACGAGTTTTTGACGATTTTTCTCGAACTTAGGTTAGGAGGAATTGGTACATAAATTCATATAATTTCAACGTTTCAAATTGATTCTATTGAATAAATGATTTTGACTTATGAATACCGCGAACACAACGCTATCTGTACAACACTACTAAACACATCATGATGAGTCGGACAACATTTTGTGACGTCATCACACGAATTGCGAGACACTCTAAAGAAATATTTACTTACTAATTGATTACTAGATGGCGCCACGTTGCGTTTTGGATTTTTTATGTTTATCTCGCGATAGTACAGTCAAAATAGACGTTTTTTTGGTCAACTTTGCACAAAATTTCCGATAAAATTTTTTTTGGATCGGAAATTTATTGCTTGTGCTATTTTGACTGGCCTACGATACGTAACCTGATTAAGAGATTTATAATATCAGTAGAATGAGTGAAAGCTGTTTATTTTCATTTTATTTATTTACTCGTGTTTACTGTACCTACCCTACATAAGAAGTAGCCTATTTCATGTCTGTCCCGAAGATGTAATCTATCTCTGTACCAAACTTCATCAAAATCTGTTCTGCCGTTTAGCCATGAATACAAACAATTGTATTACGCTTATATGCTTTTGAATTTACGTATTTATATAGATAACTGTTTTAATAATGTATGTGTCCTCTCTGTTCCTAGTAATAAACAGTTTTAGAGTTCCGAAGTACACAAGTAACCTTTATAGTTTCGCTATGTCCGTCTGTCTGTCTTTCTGTTTGTCCGCCCCTGATCTTGCTCTTACTCGCAGACTTAGTTTTATCGTGATCAAACTTGCTCGTATGTATTTGTGACCCCCTACAAAGTTATGAAATATAATCGATAATGTCCCCTACAAATAAAGTCGGTTTCTTTTTTATATATTATACCCCCTTCGTGTGGCAAAGATGGATAGTTATTTTAAAGATACTACGAGTTTTCTTAAACAGCTTTTCGATACATATTCGTTTGATGAATATTATTAGTGTCGGCTATACTGCTGTTTGGAGAAACCCGGTAAGACTTTACCAGTAGATTTTTAGTAAGAGCCTGATTTGTAAACCTAAAAAATTTTTTTTTACTATGCTCACATGCACTTGGCCAATTCCTATCAGTCATACATTCAGTTACTTACATTTTTAACCGACTTTTTTTTATGTATGTTCACCGATTACTCGAAAACGGCTGAACCGATTTGAAAAAATCTTTTTTTGTTTGAAAGGGTATACTTCACAAGTGGTCCCATATAAATTTTATCAAAATCGGTTAAACTGTAAAATCAACGAAAATCTAAAAATTGTATACATCGATGATGTTTTCATGTACTTCGATACCTCGCTGTCTCATTAGAGCGGTGCGTTTATTTGGCCTACCCATTTTATATGTATACAAAATACATCAACTTTCCACTAAAAATGTATTTTAGACTCAAATTTCATTCAATGAAGTCGGTTTCTTTTTAGTTTTTAAAACGTAATTATATTTACTAAAACTTCTACCTTGTCAAAATCATAAAGAGACTCTACCGTACGTAAACGTACAACGACACAATAGCTACGGTTAGTTTCGTCTCTGAATAGGAATGAGGATCAGTAAAGTTATAACAAATTCAATATCCACATATCACGTTATTCTTTATGACATAAGAATGATATATCTTTTTGAATTATCCAAATCGGACCTTAGCTTATGAAGATTATTAAGTAATAAACATTATACCGTTCCTGCCGGTAAAATTAATGTACGCGGATCCATGTGACGTCACTGGGACGACGGTCTACGCGCAGCCGGCCCTCTTACTTCACGATTCGATAACTAGCGGCGATCGTCTCTGTGACGTCACAGCTACCTCGGCAAACACTCACTGAACTTCGATAGTCATTTCGTCATAACTTCGTAAATTTTTGCCGTAGAACAAAAATTTTTGCACTGTATGTTAAGGATTTCTTAGCTCCATAAATCTGCATTCTCAACTAAAAACGTTACGGATCTGAAACTGTTTTTTTTAGTTTGCAATGCGTGACATACGAGAGCTTAGCGTAATTTCTAACCATAAAACAGTATTATACACTTAGCTGTGTATAATACCGCTACCATCGTTTACGCCTTGGGGCATCGGATAAGCATTTATCTAGTAGGTAATTACTGTAGAAAGCTGTGCTACTTGCCTCCTTCCGTGCCATGTTATGTTTAACGTGGTTTAGTTGCTCTGAGCAACAGTAAAAATATTTGTTATATTAATCTAATTTTGATAGTTACACTATTTCGCTCCCTTTCAATTTACTGTAATAAGAAAGGGATAACAATGGCTTTGGTTAGTTTCAAAACGCATCAGCAGAATCTTTGTATTACATATGGTACGTACCTACAATGGTACGTATCTTTAACTTCGCACGCGTGGTACCTACAAAAAAGTAGCCTATGTCCTTTTCCAAGGTCTCATCTAACTCTATACCAAAATTCATCAAAATCGGTTCAGCGGTTTTGGCGTGAAAACGGGACAGAGAGACAGACAGACAGAGTTACTTTCGCATTTATAATATTACTAGCGACCCGCCCCGGCTTCGCACGGGTGCAATGCTGATGCTAATTACACTACAAAATGGTTATCCCTAAGAGTTAGCCATATACCATCGCGGAGTTTTTTGTAGACCTTTTGAGGGTGTACAATACTGTAGTACATTATTTTGATCTATCTCGCAGGATTCAGCCAGCGTTTGAAATGAAAGCGCAAAAAAATGTATTTATTTACGACACCACATAAGAAACCTCTAAAATTTTCAGTGTTACTCTACTATATTATGCATGTTTTATACATTTAAACCTTCCTCTTGAATTACTCTATCTATTAAAAAAAACAGCATCAAAATCCGTTGCATAGTTTTAAAGCTAATATCTTAGCATACAACGAGACAGACAGTGGAAGGCGACTTTGTTTTATACTATGTAATATAGTATAGATTTTCGAACGTCTACAATTTTTTCACATTGGGCGCATTTCGCGCGTCTCCTAAAGAGGATTTGTTTGATTATTTGTCTACTTCCTGTCCTAAGCAAACCAACCTTACGAGTCACATTTAAATCTGTAACAAGGTAGGTAGCACAATGGAAGAGCATTAACAGACAAAGCATTCAGTTATTACCATTACCATGTGGATCAAGTGTAAGGTTACCATACCACGCAGGATGTTACGATCGAGCTAATCTGTGTAATGTGGTGCATCCGATGACCTTCGCCTACGCACGCGTTTGGTTATAAATAAAGTGGGTTGGGGATGCGTAGGGTCTTCATTTTATCTAGTTTTGTTCTCATCACGTGTTTGATCCCACTGGCTGGACGTTAGTACAGCGTCTTGCTCAATGGTAGATCGGAGGGTGTCTCTGTTTTTAGAACTGTATTTATTTATTTAGAACTGTATTATTATTATTATTATATATCCAAAATACATTGTATGTACAAATACGTTTTGTATTTTTGTATTTGAATGTGACTAAGTACCACACTCCGATTCATACTTAGCTACTAAGGAGCGACTTAAGTAATCATTAATGACTGAGTGTATGAGGCAGATTGATGTCACAGATCTTAGTACTAACGACAGTTATACAATACCGAGTAGCCTTGTGACAATGTACATATTTGCCATTGTGTCGTATTGACGTGCTATGTGGGAACTTTAGTAGATATAAATGCCGCTAAACGTCGATTTACTGTGAAGATTATAGATTCAGTGGCGTGGGAGAGATGCGCGTGCGTCCTTTGATAAACGATATATATGACAGAATTTCTTCTGAACCAATTGACTTATTGATATATCAATAATCAAAGTGTAAACCCATTAGGTGTGCGTTAAAGAAATTCCGAAATTCAAATTCAAATTCACTTAAGAGGATGCAGCGGAGTTCCCCGTCCAAGTACATCAGTTTAATTATTTTAAACTATCTGCTGCCACTGCAAATACATTTAACCGTGCAAAAGGTAACAAACAAATGAACAGAAAAATAGGCAGACACTTTGTAGATATCGAAATTGAATTATACAAATGAACAAAATAATAAAAAACATATAATACATGTGAAACTGCTGAGCTATCTATGGACCGTTTAAAAACGATCTATAGATAGCTCATCTGATCCAAATCACTGCCAGAGGATCGCGTCTTCAAGATATTGGCATTGACACGTTGAATGGCTATGCGAATACTCAGGGCCAATTGGAGCCAGCTCTTGGGTCACGCGGTGTTTCTATCAGACGCCGTGAAATAATTTTGAAAATGCAATAGGCTCCTGTACCAAACGAGGGGTCCCCATTGTCTCGTCTCGTCATCAACCAAACTAACCTTAAGATGCAAAGACAAAACTAAGCGTGAGCTAACGCTTAAGTTTTTCAAATTTAGTGTTTTAATTTTAGTTGACATAGGGAAAATGTGAGCTTAGTACCTAAAATGTTCTCGTTTTTGATTCCACTAGGGCAGAGCGAGAGGTGCGAGCTCTAGGCGCCAGGTAGCAAGGGGCGCCAAAATGGCAAATGTGAAAAACATTTTCTGGCAAAAAATATAATTCAAAATTTCAAAAGCATAGATCTATATACTAGTATACTATACTAATATACTAGCAATTAGCTGGTTAGTAATCATTTAAGATGACCTCGTTATCGATACACGTTGGAAGGAGGGGACTCTTTGATCAAACCATATATTTTGTAGGACAAATATTTATTCGAATAATTTAGATAATTATCTTAAGATTTAACAAAATAAAATTCAGTTAGTAATAAATACTTGAGAATCATCAAATTTACATATTTTATCCTTGCTACCTCTGTTAGCTACCACAATCGAGAGTTTCGTACACGAAATTCTTGGGCGCCTCATGAAAATGAAGCTACTCACGGAAAGTTAGCTTGATAGTAATCAAGTGCCAAAATGGACCATGGATCCTGGACTATAGATATTTCAGAATCATATTCAAACTCAAATCAGGAGTGAGGCATATTTAGACAGTTCAGAATGAAAATCTGTCAAATAGCGAATGCTTATGTACGTTTCGATTTAAGTTAAAGTACAAGAATCCTTCTCTGGAACTTTGATTCGGATTTTGATATATAAACTTACAAGATCTCGTACTTGTAGGTGCATTTTATTAGGTTCACGAGAAATCTAGATAGGTGTGTCAATGCACACCCATCTAGATTTCTCGTGAACCACCAACGCACAAGTTGTTTATTTTATCAGTTATCTGCATTTATCTGACACGTCTATGGGATAGTTTGTCACACTGTGTGAAAGTATTTTTGCTAGATATATCGACATAGATAAAAACTTTTTTAAAAAATTGGTCAACGGGGTACATACAGTGTGGACATAATGTCACTATATCATTTGGTACTTGGTACTTAGGGCTTCGGAGGAACCGCGTGGTCGTAACCAACGGCATCTGGCATTGCCTTCAGTGATCCGCGCTACTTCACATCGATACAGCATAAATTGGCTGTCGGAGTCCTAACCACTACTATAACCTGGCGCCCAACTCTTATTAGTGTTTGCAACTCTGTAAGGAACGAGTTCCAAATAAATGTTGATACTGGATAATCCAAAGAGATGGTTTCATTTATTTTATGCGATTCCCTCATCTTTATCTAAGTCTGGTATCCTGTAGGTACCAATCTTTCAAAGCGTTACAATATGAGTAAATATGACTAAATAACTTCAAGCTAACGCACAGACCCGTCAAAATTCAGATTTTGATGTCTATTGTCAAACAGTTCATAAATTAAAATTAAAAAATAGTCCATCATATAACAATAAATTACTAAAGTGCAAATATTTATTAAAAAGTGTTACACATTATAAAATAATAAATTAGCCATTTTAAAATGATATACGTAAAAGTTATCAAAAAACGCGCAAACTCTGTAAGAGGATTGCTCGATAAGCTTGTTTTAAAGGCTTGTTACTGCAGCTGTAATAGACTCCGAGAGAGGGTTGTGGACAGCTGGTCCCATAACGTGAACCAGCTTTGTCAATTTTATGACCCGCCACCTTTTTGTAATCTTTGATGGATAGATAAAGACATTTATTTGTAGCTACAAACTCACACATACATAAAATAACAGAAGAAAAAGAAGGAATTTAAGTTAGTAGCTACAAACAAGACCAATACAAATAAAAAGTTTACATAGGTGTCCTATTTATCCATGTGTGTGTTGCAACCAGACCAAACGGTCATAGCTCAGCGAATAATTTTGCTCAAAAAGCAAACACAGATTTTTAGCTAGAACCCTTCGAGAAGTTTTAATAATATGTTAATTAAGAGTTAATTTTGTGAGATATTTTGCATTATTTATATTAGATTGTAAGTAAATTGTTCATGTTTGATGTTTTTGCAAAGAGGCACTAAAATTATAATAAAGTTGATTATTAGTCATATTTTATTATTGAACTAGACGTTTTCTAAATTTTATTTTGGATTTAACTGTTTTTTCAGGTCTTATAATTGCATACAACGCATTTTTCTGACTGTACCTTAGGTATATCTTTAAACTTGTTTTGGTATTCGTTTAAACAATGGTATCCGGTCGAAATAGAGAATAAATATGAGTTCAAACAAATACCAGTGGTATTAGTTGTTGGTATTAGAAAGGAATGAATCAGTTAAACGAGATGAAATACCTTGATTTATTTAAATACCTTGATTAATTGAAATACCTTGATTTTATTTAAATTTAAAGTTAAACGAGATGATTACCCGTGATTACCTTATCCCTTGGCAATCCTCTTACAAAAAATTCAAATTCAAAATTCACAAATTATTTAATTATTTGGAAACAATAACTTGGGTACTAATTTAATATATAATGTTCGATAATAACTACAGTATTCTACAAGAGTGACTGTGATCCAGCTAAAAACGCTATAATATCTCTGGAGATTTGAGTAGAATGTGGAACATTTAACATTAGTACTTAAATAATTAGATAAATATAGCCAAGAATCCCCTTTGGGCGAGTCGGGTCGGGTATCTATGAACATCGCCGATTCTCACGAACTAGTTCAATTGGAGGCGCTCCTACCTATTGAAACAAACTCTATTTTATAAGATCATAAATGAGACATAAGACAACGAATAAATACTTATAAAACTATTCCAACGGACTCACCCCACCTGATCTAAACATATGTTTATCGACCCTAAACATAGTTATGTCGTCTATTCGCATATTAATTTCACTTGCTCTAGTTCCCTTCAAACCTAAACCGTACACATCTAAGTGCTTGGAGATAGAATAATGTCAAGTATGTAACGTTGTAGGTAGGTACTCACTCTCCTACATTCATACATTCTCTCTACATTCGTCCCCTATAATAATATAAATAAATATCGGTGGACAACGCACACAACACCATCTAGTCTCAAACTAAGCATAACTTGTATAATGGTAATGCAGTGGTCTAGATCAGTTGTGCTATCTATAGATCGATTCAAACGGTCCTCACATAGCTCAACTATTTCACGTGTATTTTATAATATTGTATATTATTCTGTACACTTCTGTAAATAAATGTATCCAAAACACTAATACGACTATTGTAAATCCTTACTTTAAATTATCAAAACATGACTACACAAGCCGCCCACATACATACGTTAATTTTAGATTGCCTAAGTACTAATTATGCAGTCGGAGTATTGAGTGGTATGTGGCAACCAGGCAACTGATAATGAACGTTGGCCATGAACTGTGTGAATGGAAACATGTGCTTTAAACAAATAAAGGGAAGAAGGGAACTAATTATGGAAAGGATCAAATAAAGCCGCTTTTGGAATGAAGTATAAAATGCTTTGAACACTTTTAAATCTTTCGTGAGTTGTTCTATACATTTTAATAAACACTGGTTTACTCACGTATTATTTTGGCGATGGAGGCACCGACACTGTTTCAATTCATCTAGAACCGTAGATGATGAACCGTAGTGCGAACCATGAACTCGAGCGGCAACGAGAGGAACGCGAATCAAACTCACCCTGAAGAAGATTCTCTAATCTAAATGAATCGAAACAGTGTCGGTGTCTCCATCGACAAAATAATACATTACCCCTGTTTTTATAAATGTATGGTTTGAACACGTTGTTTAAACTTATTCAGTCCTTTCTTTACAGTTCGAATAAAACAAATGTGAAAACAGTTTAAGCGCTTATCGATTTTGGCCTGTCTTTTCTCCAACACTTTGTAATTATCCAAGTATGGAGCTAAATAGTGAAGATCGTTATTATATAAATTTAACTGTTTTATTCAATATCTTCATCGAACCATTTTAGCCTATCTTTCCGACGAGAAGTTTACAAACTGTCACGTACGGAATACCTACCAAACTAATCTCTATGCAAAATGTTAGGTGTGTCTCTGACTCCCATAGGCTCAAAAAGATCGAATTAATAAGAGTGATGAGTTGTCTTCCGTGCCTGGGAATTACAGTCTTGAGCATGTAATGTTGTAATCTATGCAATGATAGTGATTTTAAAAATGCAGTCTCATTATTCTATTTCAAAAACCCAAGCAAGCATCCTCCCAAAAGAGTTCAAAAAGCTTGAAATAACTTCACCTTCGCCTTATAACATGTCTCAGGCGCAGCCAAGCGCGACGCCTTCCAGTTGAGTGCTTCTCCCACGGGAGACTTCCTGGGCACCGTGAAGCTTCTTGGACCATTGACCATTGAGTTTTGACTTGAATGAAACACCTCTATCATCTATATCATACTAGCTGTTTGCTCGAGACTTCGTCTGCACTTTTTTTGAAAGGAGTTGTAGCTGAAATCCTTCCCCAAGATGCAATTTATTGCCTTGCCAAATTTTATGGATAAGTTTCAAACCAACCCACTACCCTATTAAAAAGTTCCCATAAAAACTTTGACACTCCATGTTACCCCTTTGTTAGGCTTATTTTGAAAATTCCTGAAACATGTGTCAATTTATTTGGCATTTTATTAATTCATATCAAGTTTCAAGCATATCGCACTACTACGTTAAAAAGTTTCATACATTCGTTTTCTTCCCTTTTCACCCTCTTAGGGGTTGAATTTCAATAAATACCCATTAACACCTACTTTAAAACTCACTGAGACTAAAGTAAGATGAAGTAGGACTGATATAGATGTGGCAATAGCGCCTAGGGGGGTCGAATTGGTCTTCGGCTTTGCATCTAGCTGCATCTCTGTGGTCTTAAATATAAAATAAATCAATAAATAATGCCGAACATTTGGATCATCGTCTGGCCCCAAAGTAAGGAGAGCTTGTGTTATGGGGTACCACATGACTAATATACTATTTAAATACTTTTTTGTAAATACATACATATTATAAATAGAAACACCCAGACCCGAGACAAATATTTGCAGATCAATGTCTTTTGTAATCTGTTACTTTATTGGTTATTTAACATTAGGTCAGTGCCTTACATCCCAAATGCGTTTTAAATTAAAACCGTCTGTCAAAAGTATTCAAAATCTACATAAAGACTACAGTGATGGTAATCTAAATTACTAATGTAAATCGTGACTATTAACACTTACGAAACTTGAAATCGTTTCATCCCGTTCAAGTGGATGTCGACTGTTGAGCAACGTGTAAAGCGAGCTTTATAATATCTTTTGAGTTTTATCTGTTTAGTATTTGATGAGTTGCAATCCGAGCATCTTGCAGAGTCTTGCAATAGGATTCACGAAAAGTACCCGCTGGGTAATATTCGTCCAAGTAGGTACTCCAACAAGAGCACGTAGGTACGTTTTCAAGGGAATTTACTATCGTATCATCATTACATAGTATAAAACAAAGTCGCCTCCCGCTGTCTGTCCCGTTTCATGCTTAGATCTCGCTTAGATTAAAACTATGCAACGGATTTTGATGCGGTTTTTTTTTAATAGATAGAATAATTCAAGAGGAAGGTTTATATGTATAAAACATGCATAATATAGTAGAGAAACACTGATAATTTCGAGGTTTCTAATGTGGTGTCGTAAATAAACACATTTTTTTGCACTTACATTGCAAGTGCTGGTTGAACCTTACGAGATAAATCAAAATAATGTACTACAGTAACATTCTGTAGTATAATTAGTATCAGGATTGCACCCGTGCGAAGCCGGGGCGGGTCGCTAGTTACAATATAATCTGCTTTTGACAGTGTTTTGAAATTTTGGATGGCACTGTAGTCATACAAAATTATATGAGTAATATTCGTCCCATTGACAAGGTTGAAGGTTAGTTATTGAGGAAGTGCTTGCAATGAATATGGGAATAGCTTCACTTTCATATAATGATGTTTGCCATCTAAAATGTGTTGCCTCACAACTTGTGAGTCACGAGATGATTGAATAGGTTGGTAATCTTCTAATTTTACAATAAAAACACGTTCATAGAAATCCCTGACCTCAACGAGCACAGAAGCGCTCTTAAATCCCACTAGCGGTCATATGACACAGAACGTTGTACAACGTATCTTGATCTGGGAGTACCAGGCAAGCATAACCACGATGGTGTTTGATTCTCTGATTACATGGCAGATTTAGCAGATTATTAAAAGCTAGAGCGAATACACGACAATAAAGAGAGACAGCTGCGGGTTCATTGCTCCAGCAGACCTGTTCCATGGACCCGTCTCGATTGGCCATAAACCAAGAAGACGCTGTTTCGTAATAATATATGGGCTTAGATTGAATATCTTTAAGGTGGTTTATGTGATAGGATGCACCGGTTTTCAGCTCTGCTCAAAATAAAAGCGAGAGATCTAGTTCAGATAAAAGTAATTATGGTATGTAACTACTTATATCTAGACACTTCCTGACACTTCCACTAGATACTTCCTGTGAGACTTGACTGACACACTGATATTTGGGTATACATTATTACACGAATCAGTGTGGGTAGTCGTAGAAAAACACCTTTCTAGTTTCAACTAGGTAAAATTTCTACTACTGTTACTACTGTAGTAGAATTACTACTGTTTAAATAACGAAAACTAAATAAAAAATGGTTCACGTCACGACTGTTCTGTTATTTAGCAGCAACTAAAATACTAAAGAATGTATATTTCCGAGTTACAAATTCGTATGAGTGTAGCCATACAAAAGATTTCAACGCGCTACAAAAGTTTAGTTCAGGGTTTCCGCTTTCCTCTTGTACTAAGGCCACATACAAATATTTTAGATGTTTTTTTAAAAGACATAGACAAGTTTATTTGCTTCTCAGCACACAACACACTCGTATGTGTGTTGTGTGCAGGAAAAAAATAGTCACATTGTTGTGTTGATAACAGAATTATTTGCTGTAAGTGCCAAAATCACATTGCATAATGTTGCAGTTTTCTTGTTTTTTTCATAGTTTGGGTTTATAGTTTGTTTGTCGATGCCAAACAAACACAATCAATGAAACAAATAAACCTATAGAAACTTATTACGCAGCGCATCCCTCCACGCAGTTTAAACCTTAATGGAACATAACATTTTTGAGACTGGCACAATAAAAAGAAAAAACGTATTTCCAAGTCAAAAGTCAAAAGATACTTTATTCAATACAATCACAAGGATCATTTTGAAACGTCTTACATACGAGTACTAGGTGAATTTAGGTGCCATTTCATCCGAACCCAAGCCCGAGAAGAACTGGCAAGAAACTCGTCCTGGTCCTAGCGCTTTTTTGCGTGATCTATCTTATAACTACCTTAACTACGAAAAACGAATACAAGAGAGTTTATACATTTCAAGTGTGTCGGTTAACTGTCTGAGGGCAGACCGACATGAGGCCATGCATTCTTATCAATAATATAGTCATTTATATCATATTTTAATATTCAGTACAGTTGTATTATTCAGTACAGTTGTAAAACTCTTATTACTGGACATACGGTTGCATTTTCCCTACTAACTTAAATTAAACTTCCACATATTATACCCGTGCCCTGTTTACCAAAAAAATAATTATCAAAATCAGATCATTCAATAAAAATATATGCATGATCTGAACATACAGAAAATAAAAAAGTATATTGAATTGAGAAGGTTCCATCTTTTTTTTTCGTATGTTGAAAATACTTTACAACTTACGTAGGTACCCAAGTACATAAAAAAATACATAAAAAACATAGATGTACACAAAAGAGAGCCTAGATGAACATTACTGGTGGGTATGGCTTTGTTTACCAAAATTACCTAACTGTCCTTTCACATTCACACGACCAATCGACTCGCTCTATAATAGCACTTTCTGCTGCCCGCGGCTTTTCCCGCGTTGTACGTATTTTATGTTATTCAGATCTACTTCCATATCTATACCAAGTTTCAACCAAATTGAGTCCATTACTGCTGGATTTAGTAACAGACCAAGTCCACACCAAAAATTTACATATATAACACTAGATGGCGCCACAGGTAACATTAGAACGCGTTTTCGATGCATTATGGAATTTGCTAAAAACATTGCGATATTTACCTGATGCAGAGATTTATAATATTAGTTGGATAGGTACTGTAATGTTAATACAGTCTATGTTGCGTGTTGATAACACTTCGCCTCAAGACCAGTGTCTCCGGAGTTTCTCGCACATTTATAAATAAATAATGCCGTACATTTCTCACAGCATCATCTAGCCCCAAAGTGAGCGGAGTTTGTTTTATGGGTGCCACGACATACACATATATTTTTTTAGTGTAAATACATACCTATATATTTTACATAGAAACACTCAGACCAGAGACAAACATTGCGGATACTTGAAGCAATACAATATACCGTGCCGTTTATATGTAACCGAGTGCATGTGAAATATATTCGAAAGTAATTCACACAATTTGCACAGTGGGATAAATGATGTGTTGAATAGTTGAGCCTTCTTATCTAAATATTTAAAATGTAAGTGTTATGAGAGAAATTAAGACAATAGCTTAACATTCCCAAAACTTTCAACGTGCGAATGAAAATTATTTTTATACTGTATTATAATTAATTAAATTAAGTATTTGTCTTAGCCTTAGGGTAAGATGGTGTTGTATTCACCAATATTTAAGTAAACATCACTGGAAAATCACAGAAAAGCCACATAATATCGTTTACTTGGATGACATATTTTTCCCAGTTATTTTGATTTAATTTGATCTAAAAACCATACCACTTTGAAGACCTCTGTGGCGCAGGGGGCTAAGGCCCGAGACGCAGAAGGTTGCGGGTTCCATTCCCGCCGCGGACAAATGATTGTACGATCTGCAAGTATTTGTCTGGGGTCTGGGTGTTTCTATGTATAATATGTATGTATATAAAAAAAAGTACGTATATAAGTGGTATATCAGTCATGTGGTACCCATAGCACAAGCTCTGCTTACTTTGGGGCCAGATGATGCTGCGTGAAATGTTCGGGATTATTATTATAATAGGTTACCTACATAAAATACCCAAGAATATACATATATAAACAAACATTTTTTTACTAAACCGATTTTGATGAAATTAATTCGGTTAAATCGGTTTTCAAAACGGTTGTGTCCTAAAAAAAGTTTGTGTGGATGTTTTAATGTTTATGTCTTAGTTTGTGACTTAATTACGTCGTAACTGCTAAACCGATTTGGATACAATTACAGATTTCGACCTGGACCTAACATAATAGACTACTTCTTTTAACTTCTGACGACCTTTGTGGTGCAGTGGGCCAATGGCCGCATGAGAGGATTACAATAATAATAATGCCAGACATTTCTTAAGTAAGCCCCAAAGTAGTCCCCAAGTGCCCCAAAGTAAGCAGAGCTTGTGTTATGAGTACCACATGAACGATATATTACTTATATACTTTTTCTTGTAAATACATACATATTTTACATAGAAGCACTCAGAGCCTAGACAAATCATGCAAATCATACAAACTTTTGTCCCGCGGCGTTAATCGAACCCGCAATCTTCTGCATCTTAGACGGGTCATGGCCGACTGCACCACAGAAGTTGTCAGAATCCCCGATGCGGGATAAATGTTTGTTTTTGTCTGCAAGTATTTGTCTCGGGTCTGGGTGTTTTTCTATGTTTGAAATATATGTATTTACAAAAATAAGTGCATAAATAGTATATGAGTCCTGTGGTACCTATAACACAAGTTCTGCTTACTTTAGGACTAGATGACGCTGTGTAAAATGTCCGGCATTATTTATTTATTTTATACTAGCTACCCACGGCTTCGCACGGGTGCAATGAAGATACTAAATATACTACAGAATGTTTTGCACGAACGTTTGCAATTTAAGCGCAAAAATGCGTTTATTTACGACATTCCATTAGAAACCTCTAAAATGATCAGTGTTTCTCTACTATATTATACATGTATTTTACATATAAAACTTCCTCTTGAAACACCCTATCTATTAAAAAACCGCATCAAAATCTGTTGCGTAGTTTTAAAGATCTAAGCATACATAGGGACAGACAGACAGCGGGAAGCGACTTTGTTTTATACCTACTTTGTAGTGATACGTACGCCTTTGCTAATAGGTACTTACGAGTAGGTAGATAATAAGTTGTAAAACATCACCATTGTAATATACCTACCTCCTACATTTATATTTTGTCGTAAACCTCATGGTTTTGTCAGTTCGATAAAATATTACGTTGTGTAATAAACAAGTAAAGTAATAAAAGACTGCAATTAATTTTAATTGAACGGAAATGAATAAATTAGTCTCGCGGTTACTTTAAAAGAAACATTGAAAAGATTTCGGTAAATTTGATATTTTATAGGAACAGAAATATGAAATGAATCATCATCATTATTGGCCTTCGTTTATCTGTTGATGATGATTTAGGTGGCGTCAGTCAAGTTACAGAGCAGTTATTTGTGAATGAAAACTTTGTTCATGGATCCACTCCAGCAAGCTGAGATTGGGATTCTGTTTGATAGCGTAGGCCTTCCCAGTTACCCACAATAACGGCTGACACCAAGCCGGGTTTGTTTCAAGTTTTCCTTCTTTGTTCCTCTTCTGTTAGTCTGATAGTCAGCAAGGACTAACTCCCAATAATTTGAAGACTATCGGAATCGTCTCCATCATCAGTCTCGAAGCAGCGCTTATCTGGGATTAGTTCCACGTAGAAATCTTCACTCAAAGTGTTAATGAAATGAATATGAAGTCGGTATTCAAAACTTGTCCACAAGAGATGCCAACTGAGACTAGATATGAGGGATCCATTCCCGCAGCGACACATAATTAAGACGATGACCACAGCAAACTCCTATTTATTCCTATCTGTATATACCTTATTATAAATATTTACGGGTATTTATCGCGTTTATTTACCTATTTTTCCCGACGTTTACACTCTGTCGTGGTCACGGGATGACTGACCTGTAACTGACTGTGATGACTGAGTGTAAACCTGTCGGGAAAACGTCGGGAAAAATAGGTAAATAAACGCGATAAATACCCGTAAATATTTATAAAAATGTGTTCTAATCGCGTAAGTTTAAAAAACTATATATACCTATCTACCTCATGTTAATTGTTCTGTTGACGTTGCTTCATTACTCTCATTAACCTAGGTTACAGCTGAAAATCAGCGTTGAGTGTAAGCATTACTTGCTTCCATCCAACACATGCTGAGCTGGATGCCTTTTTGGCACTCAAACTTATGCTCAATAGGTAGATACTCTACTTTTCCTATTATTAACTAGTTCGTATTCATATACCTATTTTTAACCGACTTCATCAAAAAGGAGGTTCTCAATTTTGTCGGAATCTTTTTTTTTATGTATGTTCACAAATTACTCAAAGACGCCTGAACCGATTTGAAAAATTATATTAAATTTTTTTGTTTTAAAATGTGTACTTCCCATTTAAATGGTGGTTCTATTTAAATTTTATCGATATCAGTCGAACGGTTTTTAAACTATCATCAAATTCTAAGAATTGTATACATCGATGATATTTTAGTTACGTGCAGTGTAGAGCAGTGTGTTTAGTTGGTCTACCCATATTAAATATAAACGAAATTCTTACATCTACTTTCCACTAAAAATTTCAAAATAAAATAATTTTATGCTCTAAAATTGATTCAATGGAGACGTTTTTTTTTTAGTTTTTAAAACGTAATTATTATGTTGTTTTTAGTTAAGATATTTTTTCAGTATGTGCCAAATTCAAAGCTTACGTTATAAAAATAAGTCATAGTTAAATTACTCATTGGCCTACTTGGCTAGATTGTAATAATATTAGAGTATAATTTTTTAAGAATTATACACTAATTAAAAAAAAAAAAAAAAAATAAGTATGTGCCAAATAAACGATTCATTCAAATTAATTTATACTAGTTTCTTTTTATTAATTTATCTTCTCGTCAATTGAAAAAATAATAGCTATAAAAAAAATATAGTAATGTACTTTTAATATTTTGCCTCCTACTTTCTCGTTTCATGAATTGTTTTTATAATAACTGTAAATTTTATAATTTAATTATGAAGAAATGTCTAAAATATTTAAAAATCATCATCTTTTCCTATGTCATTTAAACTTGCAATTTACACTAATAGGCGGAAAGCAAGCTAATTAAAATATATACCGTTAAACTGTTTCTAAATTCGAATGTTTTCTAATAAAAAAAAACTTGATTTGAGCGCCATGAATACGCGTCAAAATAATTAGATCAGGGTGTCGCCTTAAATGTTCTGCAAATATTTGCTATTTTGAAACCATGGTGATTCAAGCAACCCTAAAGAACTACTTCAGTAGATACATTTTCTTTTTTATCTTCTTGTCTTCCTGTAATGACATCTGTCTTAATGACGGTTTTGTCAATGTCATGTGTTATTTGTTTTGTTTTTAAAATGAATGTCGCAAAGATTCTTCGTCTGTCATTTCATGGATTTCAATAGCTCTGCTAATTTAATACTTTTTACCCGTTTTATTGCATGTTTTATTCAGTAATCTTGGCGGAATTTTAATGAATAAATTGTGACTACAGGACGGGTATGGATAATTGAATTATATGTGTATTGTGGTGCAATGTAATTTGAACGACGAGGAATCCCAAAAAAATCTAGACGCCATTCTGCGTGATGTCTAGAATTGACAACTGACCATCGACTAATAACAAACTGACTATAAACTACAAACACTTGACATTAGCAGAATTGACATTAGTATGTCCCAGGCCATTAACAAAGAAGAAGAAGAAGAAGAATGTCGCAAATTCACAGTCGATCGTCATTTGTTTATCCCAAACGTCATCGCGTAATTACCGTCTTTAATTTTCTTGGGATTCCTTGTTGTCATCACATTGCAACATAATACACTTTAAAATTCAATTTTCTATACTTTGTTAAGAAGTCACTATTGATTGATAAAAACATTAAGATTACTCAATAAAACATGAAATAACACGAGATAAACACAATATATTTATTTATATGTAACTTCATAAAATGTTTTAAGAAGAATCTCACTACATTATAAGGTATTGATTTTTAGATGACAATTTATTTAACCATAGTGACAAGTGTCAAACTAAATTAACGTTGCAAAGTCAACCGTCATAATTTTATGTTTTTCTATTTGGCGTGCTCACGACCCACACTTGTCTAGTGCTATTTATACAACGGTTCCGTAACAGTCACCAAGGAAACTCATAGAAAATTCACGAGAACTCACATGAGTCCAATTCAAAACGAGGGCAAGTCCTCAAAAGCTGACGCGTAAACAGAAAATCATTTCACTATCATTGAATCATGATTTGAATCCGTGCCAATATTACTCATTCATTCACGAGTAACACAGTGGTGCGTAAACGCAGAAAAACAAGTAAGCGCAGTTGTAGCGAACGCGTTACACGGTCACTGGAGTTTGATGATGGAGTACTAATTTATATATTCAGTAGGATAACAATAGAATTATTCAGAAGAGCAATCAAGTAACATAAATTCTCGTTCTCACGAGAATTTAAGCCTGGAGACTCTCAGGGTTTCTTGGCTCATGAAAGCAATAGCAGCGCGTCAGTTATGTTCGCAGTCTCTAACATTTATTATAGAAGCAACATGCCTATTACTGGCCTTTCGTTAATGCAAATATACGGTGAGATTTATACGTACAAAAACTATGTTTGACAGCGATGATCACGCAATCCACGTCTATTGCTATTGTCCCAACTAGGTAACCTGTGTGATATTTGTGTGGAGTGTTGTCTATGGATTTAACCTCATGAAATGTAGATGAACCTGCATAATCCAGCTTGTTGCTATTTGTCCTTAATTAGAGGACCAAACAGTAGCAAGGAATGGTAAGCCACAGGATCTTTTGGTTGAAGTTTTCAACAGAATAAGCAAGCAACTTACTTGTAAGTACTAACTCTTACTAACTCTGCTTAGTCGCTAGTGTAATGCTAATTTGCTAAAAAGTCGAAACCCTTTTGTTACTGTGTCACACAGATACATGACAACCTTTCTGTTTTCTCCTCTTTTACGTCTCTTGTAGTCTTCTTATTGTACCTTTTACCTTATTAACAGAAACTAGTGTTCGCCCACTGGTCGAAATTCGACCATAATTAATTAATAATTAATGTATTTTCTATGCATTATTTAAAAATAATATAAGCATACTAATATTATTTTTGCACTGCACTCCTTCTCTATATAAACTATAAGTGTGCGAAATTTCATACTCCTACGTTCGCGCAAATTATCGTAAAAAGGGGTACAAAGTTTTTGCTTCACGAATTATAGACAGAAATGTACAGAATAATATACAATAATATAAAATATATGTAATACAGTTGCGCTATCTAAGGACCGTATAAAACAATCTATAGAGAGCTCAACTGATCCAGATCACGGCAGCATTCCTAAGACACTAGCGGCGTTGGCACGTTGAATGGCAATGCTAATACGCCGAGGCATATAGGAGCTTTTTTGTACTTTTTTGTGTCTATAGTTACTAAATAGTTTGCGACTGAAGTTTTTCACTATAGTTGACAACAAATGTTTTGTGACTCGAGTGTAAGAGAACTACTAGATGGCCATACATCCAATATCTATTTTAGATTTGATCACGTCTGTACGGCTTTCCCGTTACTCACAGATGACCAGAGCCACTATAAATACCGAGGTGATTGAACCCTCGTTATAAACTAGCAGGGTACTTACTTTTTACGAACACTCCCAGTTATTGATGATATAGTGAACTAAAATTTGGGTTTTAAAACTTGAAAATATTAAAAATGTCTCTATGGTTTCAAACTGTCAGCTATAACAATTTAGACTATGATAGAGGTCTTTCATAATTATAATAATACATTTCATTTCACACAGCATCATTAGGCCCCAAAGTAAGCAGAGCTTGTATTATGGGTACCACGTAACTGATATACTACTTATATGGTTTTATAAATACACACATACTAAACATAGAAACACTAAGATCTGAGACAAATACATGCTGATCATACAAACAATCATCCCGCGGCGGGAATCGAACCCGCAACTTTCTGCGTCTTAGCCGCGACACAGAGGTCGTCTTTGGGTGGCCAACAGACAACAACCAACAAGTGATTGATCTGTTATTTATACAAATATATCTCAATTCGTTACAGTCTAGCATAATACCAGTTTTTACAAAGCACTTTTTATATTTTGTCAGCCTTGTACTCACGGTCGTTATAAATTCATTTTATTTAGCTGATCAACTGGAACGTCTTATTTAAATAACATGTTGAATGTCATGCTGTGGTTTCTTGTTTTCCTATTGCAACATTTGAATGTATCCGTACTTATAATACCTACCTAACTTGAAAAAAGACCACAAGATATTATAACGGAAAACTGCATTCTGTGACGCGTTTAATGATTTAGATAATTAGGTCAGTAATTAGGTACCTATTACATACTTATCGTGCTTTAAGCATCTTTTAAACGGTCCTTAGATAGCTCAACCTTTTCACATGTATTTTAAATTATTGTATACTAGCTGTTACCAGCGACTTCGCACGCGTATGCTTAGAACCTATATTTTTATTTTTGTAATTAATGCATTATGTGCATCTAAAGAACATTACCTTCTACGGGGATGATTTTGCAAAAACTTGAAACACGTATTTCTTTATTCTTACCAAAAGCCTAAATATTAATTTTCTTAAGAAAATATGAGTTGCTCAAACAAGCTTTCATCCTCTATTTTACCCTTCAAGGTTGTTTTTTTGTTTAAAAGTAACAGTATAATTACTAAAATTATACTGTTACTTTCCTAATATTATTATATTGCCTAACACATCATAGGCAGATTAAGTACTTGTTCCTAACCTAACGGTGACTTCTCACTAAAAGGACGATAACTCGATTGCGTCACCTAGGGCCGAGTGGAAAGCACTAGACCACCGACCAGATCAATCTACTCTGGGTGGTCCTTGCATAAGTGCACTAGAATATCTACCAATCGAGATAACTGACTATTTATTGAGGCGAGCGATATCGATACATTGCAAAAATACTTCATGACGAACACGACCGCTCTATCAAGAGGGTATAAATACCACTGTAGGTACAGAAATATAATCACTTTACCATACCTACGTGTCCTTTATAATTATTTGTTTAGAGCAATGTTGGGGTTACCTAGATTCTTTAGTGCTTCAGGCATGTTTGCCGATGCTCATGTGCAGGACTTTCATGCATTCATGAGAAAAAAAAATTGGTTCTATTAAAAACAGAATACTAGGTAGTCCCAATAGGATTCTTGGGGCTCTTGCAGGTTGTTGGGACAGTGTCCTACGAAGTTTTTGGGAGTCAGCCCTGAATAACCCTTTTGCTTGGCAAATCTATTATATTAATTAAGGTGGTATTTGGGTTAGTAGGAATAGTTTTTGACATTTAATTTAATTTATATTACTGTGTTATTGATCAATGATTTTATTTTAGTTTTACTTTTATTTTGTATGTGCAATGGATCTTAGTTATCTGAATAAATAAATATTATTATTATTATTATTATTATTATTATTATATATAGGCCTTTGAAATGAATGCAGAACAAATAATGCAGATTACGGCGACCTTTTGTACGGCGACCGGCGGCGAAAGCCGCCGGTCTAAAAGGCGACTACAAAGTCGCGCATGCGGGAACCGAATCCGAATCTATGGAATCTCAGATCGCCAGCACCGCTCATAGTCCATTGAAAAGTTACATTTGGGTATGCATTTGTCAGAGGACGCAATTTTATTTTTTTAATGTGTAGGGGGGGTCAGTAGAAGCTTAAGTTCAAGTTTGTGGGGTCGGCACCCTTGTCCCCCGGCCGCCATCTTGGAAAAGGGGGTGCAAAGGGTTTTCGCGCTGTATCTCGTAAACTAGTTACCTTACAGAAAATTTAATCAAACATAAAATGTAGCAAATTAAATTTCCTACAATTTTATTTCTATTACTTTTTATCGTCAAGTGACCAACAAAAAAGTTATAAACAAAAATAAATGAAAATTTTGTTTGTTTGTTCTAGGTTTTACAGCGCTCCAAACTTAAACGGATTCTCGAATGCTCATAGGGATGCAATAAAAACTAAAAATTAGGCTTACTTTTCTATCTATATTTTTTTTATTCATACAATTTATTATGATCTTAACATTCCTATGCTATTATTGAACTATGTTTGACCCTTTTACCCACCACCTATGAGGTATAACATGGGCAAAGTCAAATTTATAAAAATTTTGCAGAAGCATCCAGAGTTAGCAAGTGGAACTAAATTATTTATGAGTGAGAAAGTCGAGTCATCGTTACTCAGTGTTGTTGGCGAACGTTTTTTCGTCTTTTTATATGGCGGAAATAAAGACGATACTCTAGACACTCTGCGATACAAACGATTTGCTAAGACAGTGACAAAAAATGCATTAAAAAATGCATTAAATTTTTATAAATTTGACTTTGCCCATGTTATACCTCATAGGTGGTGGGTAAAAGGGTCAAACATAGTTCAATAATAGCATAGGAATGTTAAGATCATAATAAATTGTATAAATAAAAAAAATATAGATAGAAAAGTAAGCCTAATTTTTAGTTTTTATTGCATCCCTATGAGCATTCGAGAATCCGTTTAAGTTTGGAGCGCTGTAAAACCTAGAACAAACAAACAAAATTTTCATTTATTTTTGTTTATAACTTTTTTGTTGGTCACTTGACGATAAAAAGTAATAGAAATAAAATTGTAGGAAATTTAATTTGCTACATTTTATGTTTGATTAAATTTTCTGTAAGGTAACTAGTTTACGAGATACAGCGCGAAAACCCTTTGCACCCCCTTTTCCAAGATGGCGGCCGGGGGACAAGGGTGCCGACCCCACAAACTTGAACTTAAGCTTCTACTGACCCCCCCTACACATTAAAAAAATAAAATTGCGTCCTCTGACAAATGCACACTAAGGCCTAAAAAATGTAACATTTTAATGGACTATCAGGGAAGGAGCTTATTTGATTTTAAGAAAGCATATTAAGAGAGCCTAGACTTTCAAAACTATATTTACCATTCTGCCTCTAAATTCTAAAACTATTTCGAAAGCGAAACCACATTAGTGAATTGTGAAGATTCAACCATGACTTTGTGTTACGGTTCGTGAGTTAAGCTTGGCCTACTTTAAAAAGGAGGTAAGACTACGGAGAATATTGGTATTTATTTAGTCGTGCAAAACTCATTAGCTTATAAAGAGTACCTAGAAGAGTGTGTCATTGGGTGAGTGGATTCGAGAGTTCAATAAACCATGGTGCTAATTTGATTGATGGTGCTGCTGCTGTAGTAAGAACTTTTTGTAACAGTTAGTTCGAGCAAAAAGTTTCTAATGAGACCTTATACTCTCGAGATTGTTGAGAGTGTGTGGCCTTGTAAGTACATGATATGATAACGTGATTCGTTACGACAGTTTCGTGATATCAGACCGCGTTATCGATTCGGGTTCAGAAAGAGATAATTCTATCAGATCTTTCCCATCTGTTTTTGATTTTCCTATTTCACCTATTTTCCTCTCTTTCCTGCGATCTGTTGTAGTGATTTCGTGGAGCCTAGGCCGAAGCCGAGGAAGCGCGCACTATTTGTTCAATAAGCGCCCACGGTGGTAGAGTTGGCTGTCAAATGGTACCAACCCACTTTCCGAGAGGTTGGTACTGTCAGCCAACAGTGTGCATGTGTGATGAGAAAATGAATGGGAAATAGATAAAGAGATCGTATCAACTGTGCGCTTAACCTACAGTGTTGTTTATAAGTGTGCTGTTATATAAACTAATTCAGGATATAATGTTAATGTTACTTAGTATCAAGGTGAAATGTCAGATATTACACATCATATGGGACTACTGTTTTTATACGCTTTATATTAGCTTCACTTGTATGTATGTTTGTAACCGACTCCTTAGGACGCGATTTTGACATACTTTAAACCCAGATTTCATTCAAATTTTGCACACCTGTCAAAGACCGACGACAATGCAATAATACGAATAAAAATTAAAAAAAAAAATATATCCGATTATCCTATAACTAAAAAGTAGAATATAAATAATAGTTAAAAAAAACTAAAAAACACTCTTTATATAGAAAACCAAACTAAACAAAATAAAATAAATTGTAATAAATGTAAGTATGTAAGAAAAAAACGTTTTATTTAAAATAAGCGTGGGGTGCCTTTTAAGATATTATCGAAATGATAATCCTTCTTCTCATATCTGTCAATGAAATATTTATAACTATTGACACCATGCACCATGTTTTCTATATAAAGCGTGTTTTTTCGTTTTTTTTTTACTATTATTTATTTTATCATGAATTGGTTGATTCATGGGTCATGCAAAGGGCATGCAAACATGAACTACCTACTCCTGCAAGATATTTTTATAATAATAATAAATATTGATAGACAACGCACACAACACCATCTAGCCCCAAACTAAGCATAGCTTGTACATGGGAACCAGATTATTGATTGAAAACTTATAATTTTATATACATTCTTATGAGACCTTATAACAGAACACAGCACAAACATCTACGGTCATCACACCAATGTTTATCCTGGTAGGGAATTGAACCCTCAACCTACAGCGCAGAAGGCAGAGCTGCTACCAACTAAGCTTATAGGCTATTCCATATAACTTTCAAGTGTCACGTAGTATTAAATTTAACGAAACTTGCTCTATGGTCTTAGATACGGTGTAAAAACCTCTATAGATGCATGTTTTGTGATTTAGTGGTCATGGGGTGACTTTTATGTCAATTACTTTAGTTTCAAAATCTAATGAATAAGGATTCTACTCATATTGAGTAGATTTAGACAAACATAAATTTGCTAAAACAGAAATGATCTTATTGTGCTTGGTATTATCAAAGTATCAAAATGTCAGTCATCGTGTTAGAAGTGGATTAAAACTGCGAATAATGCAATACAGGAATTCAATGTAAATTTTAACTTATTTTAGAACTGCCACTTGTATATTTTAGAGGCAGCTAAGTTTGTTAAAGAACAACCGAATTTATTTAAAACAGCTCGTGACATATATCATAGATGTGAAGAAACCCTGAGAGAATTGTTCTTTCAAGAGTGCTTAGAACTGCCTTATATAAAAAAAAAATTCTGTAAAGTCGGTTTACAGACGATAATTTTACGTGATAAAATCATAAGAAAACATTGATGAAAAATTACATACTTTTAACCTATTAAGATGCGTCACAAGCCGAACGCTCAGGCTGATCGTGCCTCTCTATCGCTTGTTCCGCGCTCTCGCTTGCACGCTCGGCTCAGGCGGAACGTGACAATTTTTCGTGCATGCACCCGGCGTACATCGATTTATAAGACGTTATCACATCAAAAAGTTATACGAATTTCTTGGAAACTAATGAATATAATTGATTAATGCTAAAATAGAATACTAGGTATATAGTTAGTTTAATGTTTTTGAAAACATTAAAATTTGCATGCCAATGTTCTTTGGCATGCAAATTTTAATGTGTGGACTTACTGCATGACTCAATATCTGTTACCTACCATATTTCTTGCAAATTAATTATTTATTTTTCTGTTACTCTAATTAAGACTTTGGTGCAAGCAATATAAGGTCGTTCGTATTTCAGGATTTTTTTGTTAGTTTGAAGTGTCCAAGTCTTGCCATAAATCTAAATTGAAGGGCTCAATAAAAACAAATAGGACATTCACATCCACGTCACATCAATTGAACTTATGGGCCCGCAGCGCGACAAATTGACGGTCAGTTAACCCTGACTAGCTAATTGACGGTTAGGAACAGTAACGGAGGAATTTACTGTTGAATATTTCAGTATGGCATCATTAATAGAGTCAGTGACATTTATGTCAACGTTATAAGGTACGAAATGCAATGATTCTCGGTCCTTCTTTTAATTGACTCTACTAAAGAAATGAGGCGAGAATTTCGTTTGAGCATGTGTTTAAGGTTAACATTGAAACTTGCAGCGAATACCTAGCGTTTAAGACGTTACAAAAATCATAATGGTTTTTGCTATTTCTTCCTTTTGACTTTTGTCAATTTGTTTACATTCGAGTTTCAGTGGTAAAAGAAAAAAAAATGTCATGGGCTTGTCATGCTCAGCTTAAAAGTAAAATCCTAAGATATCTCCTAAGATATCTATTCGTAATATTAAATATTGTTTCCGGTACTTAAGTTAGCATAATAATATTATTCAACATTTAGTATAATTTATTTGGCAACACTATTACGTAACGCGTCTAGAGTCTGTTCGCTATGAGTAGAGTGCTAAGGTGATTTTTATATCAATAATATAAGATTCAAAATTGAATGCTTCACGTCCTAGTCATAATGAAGAGTAGAATAAAAGAAAAAAAATGTTCAAAGCAAAGCATCGAACGGTGTCAAGTTTTCTAAACTGCTGATTAAATAATTATCTATCCATTAAAATACGACTCTACGTTTGAACTAAGCAGCTGCTTATAATGTTACGATTACTTGGGGTTTGTTCGGGTAAGTTTTGTGGTTTCTTCATGGTCACACAGTATCTGGGACGATGTCTATATTACCTGGGAAGTAATATTTAAGTATTGTCACATAATACTTATTATGAATCTAGCTGGAAGATTCATAGTTTTTTCAGAAGACCTAAATTTATTCTAACAGCCATTTCATTCCGAATATATGCAAAAGATGGCGCTAATGGTTTCTACAGAATGAGTTTGATATCAAAAGTATAATTAGTATTTACCTTAAAAGTTGTGTCTCAATAAAGATATTATACATAAGTAAGTATAAATAATTATGCCTTCAATCATTTTCCTGCAAGTCACCAATTCGTAGAAAAAACATTAACACGCAAATGCTGTGGACATCTTATGAAGTACGGCTGCCAGTTGCCATTTGACAGCTGATATTTAATTTTGAAGGTCACTTTGATACAATTAGGCGGAACTAGAATTAGGTAACATTCGTTTTATAGCCGATTTATTAATAGTCAGATTACACAGTGAAAGGAACCTGTCAAATAAAAAAAAATATGTTAGAAAATGTCTTTCCAATTTTAAACACAACACAGAAAAAAAAAAAAAAAAATTAAATAGCAATCAGCCTAATCCTTAAAAAAGAACTTAACAAAGTTAAAAAAAAAATAAACAAACAAATTTTTTTTTTCTTTTGTTTGAAGAATATTAGGCTACATAATAAATTACTTTATTCTGCAAAAATGTTCTTACTGTATGTAGGTAAGTGCCATTGAAGTTCCTTCCTACTATTAATTGTTTGACAACCTGAGATCGCGTTACGCGGATTTTTGTCGAGCTTATATGAGGATAGAGTCTAGCCTAAGTTCTAGCCTCTAGACATACACTCCTTAGTCAAAACCTAGAACGCACCCGCAAATGTTATTTTTAACGCAGTTTTTTCCGTCGAGTGTTCAATGTTCCAAAGAATAGCGTAAAAAAAATCGAATCAATTCGAATGTCAGGCCTTAAACCAATGTTTACGCCTAGTTATAATGTTGGTGTGGTGGGGTCTAGTAAGGGTTTCATAATTCGTTCAACTCTAGAGCTATTCCAACATGTGCAACTTCCTTGTGTTGTTTTGTTCGGGCACATGTTTTAGATTATGCTCGTTGGGACTGGTTCTTTACGAAGCGGTGACCGTCACGTGACTGACAGCAGTAATACTTATAGCCGGGATGTGGTATAGGATCTGATTAACGAGGACTACAACTCGGTATGTTACAGCGTCATACGGTCGACTGTTCTTGAGGATTTCCATCTTTACGACCATTGTTCGTAAGCAGTAACTGCTTCAGCTGGAAGCAAGTTAGCTTTTGCCATATGACTTCTTTCTAGGAGTACGTCTTTGTATATTTAAAATGACGTGTTCTAAGATCGTTCATACTTATTTTAGATATTGACTGGCCTGTGAGCTCAGTTGGTAGTAGCTCTGCCTTCTGCGATGTAGGTTGAGGGTTCAACTTACAACACGGTCAATACCACGGTTAGAAGCTAGCTACCGCGTTGCAAAAGAGACACAAAGTTCTGAAGGTCCAATCGTCTAAGTCTAATTTTCTGAATATCTCATGTGCATCATGTTTATCAAACTATATTATATAATAATAATAATAAATCTTTATTCATTATCTTAGAGCTAAGTGTAACAATAGGAAAAATAATACTTATTATGTAACTATACTTAGGTAACAAAACTGCTTACAATATGCCTGAACTAGGAGATCCTGTGTCAGGCTGGATAGTATTAGCAATATTAACTTATAGGTAAATAAACAAAAAATCTGTAAACTTGAGTGATAAAATTGAATAAACAAAGTTTCTTTATTTTATTTTACTTTTATTATATTTATCATAATTTTAAAATTTTCGGAGAACTTACAGCTAGGTACATTAATAAGAATTACAAATAATACGTGTTTATAATACATGTACGCTTATTTATTTATTTATTTAGATTCCCAATGCCTAAAGTATTATCTGTGTAAATTAATATAGACCTCAGACTTCAGTCATCTATTGCGAAATCAGTTACCGAGTTTATATAATTAAGATAACGCTTAATATCTCGTTAAAATGTCTAAGAGTAGTCCAATGAAATAATCTAAGCCTAACGGCATCTAGAACGTGACTTTTAGCCAACTTATTTTATCTTATAGCTCGTGCGTTGACAGTGTCAACCTCCGCTACTCAACCGCTGACCTCTATCTCATTTATTATAAGATTCAAAATGCATTACACGTCAAGTACATAAAAGTACACAATTAAAAAGGTTGTAGTGTCATCGGTAGGGACTACCGGCAAAAGGGACAGAAATGGGAATAAGAACCATTCAATTACTTGTAGAGAAAACGTTCGAGAGAGCGAGGGAGATTGCATTCCTCGTGTGTGGGGCTAGTTATGCGCCCGCGCAGCCGCCGCGCGCACGTATCGACGCTCCACAGTCTTGCCATCAAGGGCCGAGATACGACTGAATGTGACCGCTGGCCATCCGATAAAAACGACAATTCCATGACTCCGGCGATGTCATAATGTGAGTGAATTTGAGTGAAGTGAAGTGAACCGAACTGTAGAGAGCCGAGGATACTTTCACTGGACTGAAAGTTGTTTAATATTCTTTCGGACGACCTCTTTAAAAGCAGCTGGAATTTGGATTGTGAAAAGGTAAACACTGGGTCTAGCGGTAAAGGGCTTGGAGCCTGTCATGTCTGACACTGTACAATTTAGCGTTTGAAAATCTTATATTTGGACATGCATCTCTGACCTATCCATTTTGATATTAAACGTAGATCCGAAACGTAGATCTCGACAAGAAAATACATTTTCTATTAAGTCTGAAATATTGGCTAAGAATCTGAGTAGGTAACAAAAGTTCTGAGATGTGTCTACCATGCTTAAGCAGCTGTATCCTTATTTACTTTCAAAAATCAGTTTACAAGATTCATAACTTAGGTTTTTCAAGATAATAAAATTTTACCTGAACCTGTTTTGTACTAAATTAAAAAGAACAATAACAAAGCAAACATTGAATCAGCAATAAACGTAACCGTAATAAAGATGAAACTGTTGATAACAAAGTGATACAAACTAGCGGTTAAACTAATAATTAATATAAGAAATGATCAACAACGTTTTAATCAATCATGCGATCAAACAATTAAGAATTAAATTTAAATTGTCCGTATATTTTTATCGGATTAGATACACACGATAGACAAACCAAAGAGAGCAAAGTCATTTTATGTCTATAAATATCAATGACTAAACTACGAAATGCCAAACAAGACCTCCAACTATTGCTATCCTTACTAATATTATAAATGCAAAAGTAACTATGTCTGTCTGTCTGTTTGTTATTTTCACGCCTAAACCACTGAACCGATTTTGAACCGAAATTGGTATAGAGATAGATGGGACCTTGGAAAAGGACATAGGTGACGTTTTATGTAGGTGCCACGCGTGCGAAGCCGCGTGCAGCAGCTAGTATGTCTATAAATATCAATGACTAAACTACGTAATGCGAAACAAGACCTCCAACTATGGCTATATATTATACGGTATATGTCACTATTATACAAGCTACAAATTATGTAGCTATGTTTTCTCTGTAATCTTTTTTTGACAGTTTAAAGATATATCTTTGTCACGTGAACAAATTTTCTCCGTCTTCAGAAACGATAACGTAATCTTTAACTTGATCTCGTTTATTTACTATTGCTTTAGATAAGATTGTCAAAGCAAAGACATATTTATCTATATATTAATACGTGAAGCAAAAACTTTGTATAACTTTTTACGAACATTGAGCAGACGGAGGAGTATGGAATTTGGCACACTTATAGTTTATAAAGAGGAGTGCAGAATGCAATTTTTTTTTAAGTTTTTTTTTTTTTTTTGGTCGAATATCGACACCTGGGCGACCTCTAGTTTTTACAAAGAAATGTAATAAACCACACATGTATTACGTGCGGCAGTTACATATAATATTGGTACGTCCAATATCAACATAATTACGTTTTAAAAACTAAAAATAAAACCGACTTCATAGAATTAAATTTGGGCCCATAAGAAAACAACCAAGTTGAGAACCTCCTACTTTTTTTGAAGTCCGTTAAAACGTTTTTATTTTACTCATTTTACTATACCTTATAATTTTTCGGAATTCGTAAACACCACTGGAAAGTCATAGGAAGGCAAACTTTTTTTGTTTACTTTGATGACATTTTTCCAGCTATTTAACTACTGAACTGAGTTTTATTAAATTTATATGGGACTTATTAGGAATGAAAAATATGAAAATACATGAAAAAAAAATTTTTTTAACTGGTTTATAAATATCGGAGTTATTATATACTTAAAAAAATAAAAAATACAACCGAATAAAGCCTCCTCCTATTTTGAAGTCGGTTAAAAAATAAGGTTAAAAACTATATTGCAATCGCGAAATTTCTCATTGTGAAATTACACTATAATCAACATGGTATTTTATGCTAAGTACGCGACAAGAATGTCCCACATTCTTTCCATTATGTGGTTTACCACTGAGTTGTCTACTTCATAGAGAAATACTTCATCATCGATTGCTTCATAAAAGTTGTGGTATTACTGATCATCTCTATATTCTGGGCCAGTGTTACGAAATTTACGATGTTTAAATATATACAAAAATAATTACAGAAATGTACTAAATAATATGAAATACGTTTGAAACAGTTGACACCTCTCGTCTTTTTACATATATTATTTAATTTTAAAGCTTATACAACGAGTATAAATAAATAAATAAAATATTATAAAACCCGTTTATTTCAGGCAAAAAAATACAACATGCAGAATACCTATATACAAAGTATATGAATAAAAAATTCATAATACCCATTGATCTTCATGGTATTTACCATACATTTTGATAAACACGGGCTTTACTCACGTATTATTTTGTCAATGGAGGCACCGACATTGTTTCGATTCATCTAGAGAATCTTCATCAGGGTGAGTTTGATCCGCGGTCCGCTCGTTGTCGCTCGAGTTCACGGTTCGCACAAAATAATACGTGAGTAAAGCCCGTGTTTATCAAAATGTATTATAGTACAACTCACAAAAGTTTTGAAAGGTATTTACCATGTCATTTATTTCTTTAAATTACAGTTGTGTTGTTCTTACTCTCTGTTCGTGGAGTCACTACTACACAGGCCCAGTCCGAAAACCAGCGTTGCTCTACGCCCAACGGCGCAGAGTAACAATAAGCTGGAGACTGGTCCTTTTTGGCATCCCACATAGACCTCCTTGCACCTACCTGTTTCTTAGCTACATTGTGTGTTAGTTGTAACTCGTATATTCTATTTTTCTTTTAGTGTTAGTAGGTAAGTTTAGTATTTAATTTTGTACCTTATTTTGTGTCTCTGTAATGTTATGTCAAATATTTATTATATCTATCTGTTTAATCTAAGGACCGTTTAAAACGTTCTGTAGACAGCTCAACTGATCCAGATCACTGCCAGAGAGCAGCGTTCCCAAGACACTGAGAGCATTGCCACGTTGAATGGCAATGCTAATACACTGAGACAGATAGGAGCCAGCTCTTCACGCAGTTTAAATTCTCTTATTCTATTATTTATTATTCTTTCTCTTATATTTGTTTTGGTACATGCCTAAAAACTATATTTTTTATTATATCTATTGAAAAATAATTAATGGTAAAGGAAACGTGACATGTGTGTTTAATTATCGCTGATTGGTCGACAAACCATTAGGTAATTAAATTGATGGTTACCATCTGTTCGCTGTTTGTCATTATGGGTTGTATTTCATATATTGTTACGTACTTATTCATCTTTTAAACAATAACCGTAAGTTATCTAACGTAGGTATATTTTTTTAATTGGATGCATAATAAGTATAAGCAACTTAAATACATAACTAAATAGTGCTGGACATTTCACACAACACCATCTAGTCCCAAACTATCAGCATAGGAGTTTGTTCTGTGTATAAAGTCTGTGTTATAATGTACCATAAGCATGTATTTAAAAATATATATATAATATATAAAATATATCAGTTATTTGGCCACCATAATACAAGCAGCTGCTTGTATTATGGTGGCCAAATAACTGATATATTTAAAAATATATATATAATATATAAAATATTATATTATCAGTTATTTGGCCACCATAATACAAGCTGCTTGTATTATGGTGGCCAAATAACTGATATATTTTATATATTATATAAATATTTTTAAATACATGCTTATGGTACATTATAACACAGACTTTATACACAGAACAAACTCCTAAGTTCACCACACAAATGATTACTGGGAGGGAGTCGAACCCTCAACCTACAGCGCAGAAGGCAGAGCTACTACCAACTTTGCTGACAGGCCAGTCAATGGACATAATAAATAAATATTAACACAGCACTATCTAAGCCCCAAACCAAGCATAGCTTACATTATGGTGACCGATGGAATAATTATATATTTGTAAATACATACTTATGATACTTTATAACAATTAGACACAGAACAACCTAGTACCTGGTAAAATTGTCTGGCCTAAGCTTAATGATACTAATGCACAATTTTATAAAACTAGGTGCGACTACAGACAATTTTTATCATTAATCTTCTGTCACAACATAATTGAAGTAACATCCATATTATAACCTCAAAGTTGCGTTATATAATGAAACAGCTTAAAAAAGAAAGCCACGGTATAAAGCATAGTTATGTTAGGTTATGTAGATTCATTTTGTATTTTAATTGGAACCTCAGAATGATCAATCAAAACATCCAAATTAAGTATTACCTACATACTAAATTGATAATTAATTTCCATGACGTAATTTTATGTAAATTCGATCATTTGATTCAATATTATTCAATATCATAAAACATCTGTTCTTTTCAAGATGGCGGTTATTGATTTTGTTTTACAGACTTTGTTAAAACACTATCGTGCATTCTTAATCAAATTAACTTTATTAATAATTGCTCGTCTTATTTCAATTCGTCCCAAATATAAGGATAAAATTATAAAGCAAACTTTTATTCTAAATTACCTACCAAAAAAGTTTGTCTGCACAACTAAAATATCAAGTTGATTACGAGCTATTTATGGGCGTGTATTGACCAATGTTCCTATAAAGGTATTAAGGTAGGTAGGTACTCGTATGTCCGGCATCAATGAAGCCCCTTATCAAGCTGACGTATTAATGTTATCAAAGGGTGGTATCCGTCACATTAATCATAGATAATGCACTTAATAGTGGCCGAGAAATAGACATAGGAACGTTGGTCGTCAGTTCGCAAGATGGGGTCGACGATATAGTCAACAGTCGATTCTGTAGTTTCGCCGAACTCAAATTTCCTAAAATTTTAAAACTGTAATGAGTTAAACTCGTCAATCATATTTCAATTTAGTAAATTTAAGGGGGTCATTTAAAAATGTTACTCTAATTTGAACATTTGGAATTTGGAAATTTTCTAGCCCTAGCCCCAAACAAAGCACAGCTTTTGCATACATTTTTACTTTTGATTACACCCAGACACATAACAAACATTTATGTTCATCACACAATATTTGTTCTGGGAGGAAATCGAACCCACACTCTATCAGGAAGTACATAAAACATTCGTCTCTAGGGAATAAGTAGAATATATATACTCGCGTCAAATCGCGATTTATGAGATTTCTAGTACTCTAACCTTGTTTGACCTCTTGAAGACTATTTTCTTTATGACAAAAATAATCGAGTGGCATGTAACATTTTGTGAAAACAGACACTTTTCTCGCTATAGATACAATAATTGAGTAAACGAGATTTATAAATACCAAAGTGAACAATTTCAAAGTCTAGTACAGTACTAAGTAGGTACTTACAGCAAGGAAGTCCAAAAATACACAAGGAAGTTAAGTCCCGGGAATCATTAGCCTCTCGTCACATTCTTGGTGCGGTATGTTGGGGCCATGTGCCGTGTATTTTCAACTTTCATTTCATTCCCAACTTAAGCGGATTCCATAAAGATTACTGTAGCTTAAAATAGTGTTACATTACTCTAGCAAAATGTTGATGAATTTCAGGGTTTTGAGTATGCAGATAGAGCATTGTTTCGTGTAATTGTGCACAAAATTTCATAGTTGTGCTTCCACAGGCAAAAAAGTACCTAATGGACAAAAACTGATTTTAATAAGGAAACGTTTTCAACGTTACTCCAGCAAGATTTTTTGGAAATAATGGACGTAGCTTAAAACTAATAAGTGGATTGTAAGGCGTACGATCGTGCACATTTTTTACCAAATTCTAACTTTGTCACTTGTCTAGAGCTCGAACTGAACTGACCTTAAAGTTTCACCATAGTCAGCAAACACAGCAATATCTCGAAAGCCCTTCGATGCACAAACGTTCCCCTACTTATATCTGTTTTTCGTTCAGAACATTTTTTCATGTGAACGCACAGTTATGAAACAAAGATCTGATTATCTGCATACTCAAAACCCTGAAATTCGTCAACATTTTTCTTACAGCTAAAGGTGCGCTTAAATGTTCAATTTATTGATCAATCTTGGGCAATGCTTGTCAATTATGACGTCACGTCAACATCAAGCAATTCACGGCAATAGCGACATGTAATAATTGTATAATTATACCACACTTTGCGATATGGAGTAATTTAGAAAAACTACTTAAGAAGCCGGTGAAGCTCGCTTGCAACTTCAATTAGAGGCGCGTGCAAAAATCGCTCAGAATATCTCTATCTCTGTTTAAATGATGTAAGCGCGCGCGGGGCGTGGGAGAGGCGCGGGACGCGGTACTACAATACCTAAATACAACTGTTGTGACGTGCTTATGTGTGTGTGAGTAGGTGTAAGTAGGTAGGTATATTTCTGTCATTGATCATTGATGTCATTGAAAATTCGAAGGCGGTAGGTCTCTTTTTACTGTCGCTTTTTCGTTTCATCGACTTTCAAATCACAACGATACTAAAGAATTTTTCTCTTCAAAAAATATAACCACTCTTGAGAATATAATGTATCAAACATTATATTCTCAAGAACATTATATTCTCAACGTTTTTTTTGACAACTTTGTGACTCAGTTCTACCACGTGTGAATTGCACTCACTCCCCCGGCCCCGCCCCGTGCGTGCGCGATAACAATATTAGCCGTCCAAAAGTGGTATGAATTTGGTTGTGTTCCTTAATACCAAAAATTATGACTGAAAACATTTAGTATTCTTCACATGGTAATGTTATTCTGTAACTAGACAATATAATCTATGGTCCTTGACAAACAACATGTAAGATATTGTGGTTCTTAATACGAAACAAATAGGGAACTGGTCAATTTTAGCAAAAAAAATGTTGAAAATGCGATTGGCTCTTATTTTATTTTTGTTAAGTAATTCGAAATAAAAACTATCCAGGAACCTAGATAAATACTATTTAAATACAAATAATACAACAATATAGTGAAAATATGCTTGAGTTACAAATCATTTTGGTATTACGTTTGTAGGGCCAATTCGTCCTCCGCTGGCCTCTTAACTGCTCCAGATTAATCCATACTAGTTATCTTTAGAATGTCGTATTGACATGAGGTTTTGACATATTACTAAGGCCGTTCTTTCAAATACCTACACCCATAGATCCTACTCCACGTTGACACTAACAACCTAATAACTAAATTCTGCCAAGTGTTTTATGCACTTAAACTTACATTCCAAGTTAATGTTCTTGAAACTGTATCGCGGCGGAATTCCATTCATACCTTTTTGATAGAAAGCTCGAAATTAATCACAAAACAAGTAATATTTCACGCTGCCGAGGAAAGCCGCATTCATAACACGCCGTATGCTTAACCCTACGTGCCCTCACAATCGCCAATAATCATTTAAAATGACAAACGATGCTCGTGATTATACTGGCAGGCAATATGGCGACTTTAACAATTACGAACTTTTTGCTTAAAACTAGAAAAAGACCAAAACCTTTTTCGTTTTTTGACCGCATGTGCACGTTCACACATTGTGTTGTCCATTTCACTGTGTTATTGTTTCTTTTGTGTGTAATGGCTAACACATTGTTGGGTACGATAAAATAGGTTGATATATTGTCTATTTTTAAACCATTTGGACATGTTTTTAACAATAGAACAACTGATAAACAGTACCATAAGTATCAAACAAAAATAAAAGCTTTTTCAAGAACTTATATCGTACCGAAGAGAAAATACTGATGCCACTATAATCATAAATCTAAACTAATAATCTCGTGCGCCGGGCGTGTAAATCAAAATAGTAACCAGAGATACAATAACTAGCTAGAAATATGGTTTTCGGATGAAAATCCGCCTGAGTTCCACTCTAATAGTGAGAGTAATTGGCTTATCAAAAATAAAAGCAAACATTTTTATTTTCTCGTTATTTAATAGCAAAAAGCATATCCTGTGGAATAAATTGGTTTATGAAATCGTCATTCCAAATTCAAACTAATTGAAATGAATCTATTTCAATTCATTAAGACCTTATTGATATCAAAGAGGATGCATTGGAGTGAAATAGGTGGACAGAACTGCATTATTTACCGACATGAGGAACAAACACAGCCGTTTAATTAGAAGATTAACCTTTATCTACCTAATAAGGAGTATTTATCGCGTATTACGAGCACCTTTTAATTTTTGCCATTCTCAAACTACTTTTTGGACGGAAGTCTTTGTTCTGTAGGTCCTAATCGTACCTATATGTTTAAAAAAAACAACATTATTCGTAGAGGATTATTTTTGATCGTCTTGCGAAGCCAACATTGCGCTCATATTTTATTTATTTTTCTCGAGTTAATTCCGGTTTTATTAGTTTTTTTATTTAAATAGAGCTAGAGTTATTAACTTGGGTTGGGTGTGTAATTGGAATCTATGTGTTTATTTGTGAAAAGCGCCATTTTATATAAAAAACAAATGACGAACGACAAGATACGACTTGTGACATACCATAAACAATATAAACACTTGACACTGGCAAATTTTCATTATTATGACACATGCCATTAACGAAGATGTAGATAATCATAGAGCGTACATAACCATTTTAAAAACTAGAAAGAACATTAATTATCGACGTCAACATCGTTCTACATTAGCCTGCTCGTTATTCAACAAGTTACTTTGCTACGTAGTAAGTAAGTATAAAAAGGTCAGTAACTCCACGTTAAATATAGTTCAGTATAAATAGCCCAGTTTGGGTGCATTAGTCGTTCTTTGATACTTAATTCTCTGATTAGGTGCGTCTGTTTTTGGATCTAATGGAGCAGTGTTTGTTTATGTGAATTGGGCTGTATAAATAATGATACAATTAATCTTATTTTATCAGTCATGTATGAGTGTTTGTGTATTTGGATATGTTGTAACCTTAAGACGGTATTCACATAATTCGTTAGCGTGTCGTTTATGTATGGTTTGTCCTTGTCATTTGGATGTCAATGAATAATAATTCCGCTTTAAAAACTAAAAAGAAAACCAATTTAATTGAATATAAAAATACAATTTAATTGAAAACCTCCTTTTTTTGATGTCGGTTGTACATCGAAATTCGTAAAACACCACTGGAAAGTAGAAAGCAAAATACGAAATTATGTTTACATGGATGACCTTTTAGTCTGGCAGACACATTATATTATATTATATATTTATATATAAATATATTTATATATTATATAATTCAGGGTTTATTTGTAATTTTGGTGATTTTATTCAAATAAAGCTAGAGTTATTGACAGGGGTGTGAATAATTAGAATAAAAGTTTTGTGTTTTTCGTGATTCGAGCAAAAATAATTCGTATAAAACTATTATATATGAAAGACACCGTTTTATATAAAATAACAAATGACGAACGACAAGGTACGACTTTGTGACATCATAATAAACAAACTAAACACTTGACACTGGGAACATTGACATTATTGTTACACATGCCACTAACGAAGAAGACGTGAAAACTATTTTGGAAGCGAGCATTAATATTAAATACTCTACTCTTTAACGACCTCTGTGGCGCAGTGGGCAAAGGCCCGGCGGAGACGCAGAAGGTTGCGGGTTCAATTCGCGCCGCGGACAAATGTTTGTATTATCTGCATGTATTTGTCTCGGGTCTGGGTGTTTCTATGTATGATATGTATGTATTTACAAAAAAAAACAATATATAAGTAGTATATTAGTCATGTGGTACCCATAACACAAGCTCTGCTTACTTTGGGGCCAGATGATGCTGTGTGAAATGTCCGGGGCTATTTATTTACTCTACTCTAAGTATTTTTTGTAATCTTCTAATTAAACAAAAGAGATAGTATCTATGTTTGATATTAAAAGAACATTGTGTTTCAATGAACATTCAGGGAGCAGGGAGATATATTTTAATACTGTTCTGAAGTCAGAACAGTATTAAAATATAGGTTTAAAATATAGGTATCGCTTGCTTTTGCTCAAACAAAATAAATACTATATTGTTCTCATAACAATTACACAGTTAATAACTATTATCGAAAAGATAAATAAAAGAAAACTTCAATGACTAAACGTGTTTTTTCATAGAAACGCAATCAATAATCTTACGTTACATGACTCAGAGTGACATGCGACGCAAATGACTTAGTTTGTGTTGAATCTTCAAGTGAAATAGAATTGTGAAAATGTTTGTGGGACCCTTTAAAATACATTTCAAACCTGTAAGTGTTTACGATAATGACATTTAATAAATAATAATTTCTTAGTTATTGACTAACAGGCCTGTCAGCTCTTGCTTAATAAACGGCAAAAGACAAAAACAATCACCTAACGGACAGAGACGAGCAACGAACACAAACAGACCCGTATCCCGCTCAAAATCTCCTGTCACATTGACATCTTCATTGACAGTTGTCCGAGATTCGGCGTTATCACCGTGCTTCCATCTTTTTCGTCGTATCTGAGCGTTTCGTGTGAACGTGATCAGGTGACGCCATCTAAAGACTGGCGGCTCGGATCACGTTCCTTTGCCAGTTCCGTCAAATACATAATATAAGTATTCTATCAGTCATCTGTACACCATAATACAAGCTATGCTTTGTTTGGGGCTAGATGGTGTCGTGTACATTTTGTCCGCCAATATTTTAGTGTTATACGTTTTTAAATTATTTATATTTGTTTATAATGATACTTTTGAACGTTCGAAACATCGCTTAATTATATGTAGGTACAATCCAACTCAACCATAACAAATCAACTTCCTAAACTGAATGATAATTAATTTGAAAGTGTTTGGTTACCGAAGTGTAGTCTAATGCTTTCGTTGGCGATCATAATCTTATACCGAGTATACGTCTCGAAAGACTGAGCATAAAGCTAATAAAAACTATAATATAAATTAATTAATTCCCGCCAACTTGACATGATACAACTGACAACCAGTCATCGTAACATAGACAATGTGGTACAGAGAAAGCGCGCGCAAAAACTTTACTTACGTCAACGGTCGCACGGGCAAATAGAACTCTATGTCTATTATGTGGTCTACTGAGCTCTTTCTATCATTTTTCTGTTGTATACATTGTGAGAATCCGAATATGTAACAGTCGTATGTATCTATTGTCAATAAATGATAATCGCCTATTGACTAATTTGTTTTACATTTTTTACATACATACCTGGTTTTTTTTAAATAACTAGGTTACTGGTAGATTACTCACGTATAAATAGTGACTTCTATTATGAACTATAATGCCTGGTTACACAAAGATTATTATGTAATGTTCTAGCATGCAACAATTTAATGGGAAGTAAATTTCATTTAATGATCAGTTCGTACCTACACTAAGTAGGCTTTTATATTTTCCTAATCAATCGTTTTCTTTAACCAGTAACCACAATATTCCGTAGAAAACGATTTTTAGCTATACAATTTTACAAGCAAGACTTTTTTTATAAATTTGAACTGCAGAGGTTTGAAATTGGAACAAACTTCTCATTTATTTTTTAAATCAATATAATGACTTTTCTCTATGTTATCTGTACCAACAATAAAACAAAGAGAGTTTTTAGGCGATATTGCTACCATAATAACCAGAAGCAAAACATCAATCATAATGATTAGATTCAATTGAACCACGGTTCAGAGTCACGGCTAAGGTAAGGAGTCCCGATATCTACAACCAGTTTACCCGTTAGCTCCCACGATTGTATCTATTCTATGGCCTTTGGAAGCTCACCGTTAAAACTGTAGTCAAACAGATGCAAGTATCTATCAATGGGAACTTCTAAATAACTGTTTGGTTGGTGTACAAACTAATTACTTTACGTTGTTTCTCTGAAATTGTGAGAATTTCTTTAAATTTTACTAATTTGAGTTTTTTAGTTACAAAATAATATTTTGCTAAAATTACTAGGACTTGATGTCTTATTTTTTTTAAATTAACCTATAACGTCCCTCTGCTGGGCACAAGTATCCTTCCAACTAGCTCTATCCTTCGAGATCACCCACTCTCTCAAAGTGGTCAAGATCGTCCCTCCAACGCTTTTTCAAGTCAAGTCAAGTCAAAAGATACTTTATTCAATACAATCACAAGGATCTCTTTGAAACGTATTACATACTAGGTGAATTTAGGTGCCAATTCCCCCTAACCCAAGCTCGATAAGAACCGGCAAGAAACTGGTTCTGGTCCTAGCGCTTTTTTGCATGATCTATCTTATAACTACCATAACTACGAAAAACTAATACAAGAGAGTTTAAACATTTCAAATGTGTTGCTGTCTGAGGGCAGAGCGACATAAAGCGATGTCGGCCGACCGCGACGCCGCTGTCCGCTGATTTCTTGTAACTAAATTGATAGACCTCCTGTCTTTTAATTGTAATCCCAAACTAAATACTCCTATGTACTAGAGACGAGAATATAGACGAAGAGACGAAAATACAGTATTGTACAATACTGTATTTTCGTCTCTTCTGTAAAACGTGTATGTAGCAGACACCACAAAAAAAACTTTTTTACTGTCTTTTAATAGACTAAAAAATATTGTCATCAAAAATATTAAAGTCCTGTTATAATTAAAACGACATCCTTGTATTTGTTTTATATTATCAGAATGATCAGATGACCTTTTATTTCCAAATGTCACCAAGACCTTGGACCTCTGCAAATGCCTGACCTTATCATAAAACCGCTGAGGCACTGATGTCATTGAAGTAGCAATATTTTTCGTGTTTTATACCTACCTTCTACTGAAACATCACAAGTACCTGTCAGCACAGTTGGTAGTAGCTCTGCCTTCTGCGCTGTAAGTTGAGGGTTCGATTCCCTCCCAGAATAAACATTTGTGTGTTGAACATAAGGTGTTTTTTCTATGTCTGGGTGTTATAAAGTATCTTATTATGTGTATTTAAAAATATATATTAATATGTTTTCTATTCATCTGTCATGTCATCTGGTCCCCATAGTATATGCTTAGTTTGGGGCTAGATGATGTTGTGTGCATGGTTCACCATTATTTATTTATTTTTTATATAGATCGTAGTTTAAATAACATAAGAATGTTGTTATTGGCCTCAATTCTGTTGGCACCAACCTAACTAATTTTAGCTAAAATTAGGTTTAGAACTGTAAATGAAACTTTGGTAGTCTGCTGGTAACAGCAGACTACCAAAGTTAAGTTTAGGATAAGTTGGTACCAACTTATCCTAATTTAATGTTGTCTAATTTAATTAAGCGTTCCTAATTTAGTAAGTACCAACCGAATAGGTTTTACAAATGCTATGACTAACTAAATATATTTTAGACAATTTCTTATTTTAGAAATTAATTAACCGAATTGCCAATTGTATAAACTAAGTACATACCAAGGCAGGCAAGTGTTACAATTACCTGAAATATCAGCTTTACTCGAACAGGCAATTTGTTAAATGATATAAAATACTTATTATTCTCGAAGATATAAAAAAAACATGAATATGCCCACAACACGCTTATATAAGGTGTCTCAAAAGAAAGTTTATACTTCAGTGGATCGGTTAAAAAATAAAAATCGGCCAAGTGTATGTGAGCACGCACAGCGAAGGCTTCTGTTGTCAGTGAGGTTAAGATTGTTCAATGGCAGGTCCCAAACCAATTCAACACCATCTAATTAGATAAGGTTTACAAAGTCAAAGGATACTTTATTCAATACAATCACAAGGATCACTTTGAAACGACTTACCTACATAATCAAATCAGACTGCTTCTCAAAAGGTAGAGCCTTTTCTATCCGTGACATCAAATCATAAAATTTATCAAACGCATATCTGTATCAAGAAAATTTTCGTATAATCTTTTAAACACTTAACCAACGATATACCACACGATTGGGTAGTAAAGTAAAAAAAGTATATAAGTAGTATATCAGTGGTACCCATAACACAAGCTCTGCTTACTTTAGGGCCATATGATGCTGTGTGAAATGTCCGGTATTATTATTATTATTATTAAGTATTCCAAAAACAGTTTGTTTTTAGTTTTTATTGCATTACTTTGTAGGTGTTACGTTATAAGTATTACCGTGCAAAAATTAATCACGATATAACTAATAGTTTGCGAGGAAGAGCAAGATTAGGGCGGATAGACAGACAGACAGACGGACATAGCGAAAATATAAGTTTTTCTTGTGGACTATGAACCCTAAAAAAGTAAGCCATTTATCGAAAAAAAATGTATTTAGTATCGTATAGAATTTATTTATTAAAAACACTCGCTTTCGCGGCACTCATTTAATCGAATGTATTATAAATGCAATATATTGGATGTTACTCAACCACGTCGTAGCAAATGAACAGATTTCGATATTTTATTTTAAATAGATTTATATAATACTAGCTGCTGCCTGCGGCTTCGCATGCGTGGTACCTACATAAAAAGCCTATGTCCTTTTACAAGGTCCCATCTATCTCTATACCAAAATTCATCAAAATCGGTTTAGCGGCTTAGGCGTGAAAACGTGACAGAGTTCAAATATATAATATTAGTAAGGATAATATAATATATTATATAAATCTATTTCGCGGGGGTTTCACTAGTTTAATTTACTTTGTTAGATCTGAAAAGATCAAACCTGATCATTAGTGATAATTTAGTGATAAATTAATATTAATTAAAGATATAAAATTAATTCAAGATAAATTAGTGATAAAGAAATAATAATAATAATAACCTTTTTTTATCTTACTTTGTTACCTTATATCTCCGTCATTTATGAACCAATTAGAAGACATGTTTTTATATATAAAAGGATATACTTTTCGATTGGTCCCATATAAATTTCATCAAAATCGGTTCAGTATTTTTGAAAAGATATGCATCCAAGTAAACGAAATTTCGTATTTTTATTTAGGTGAAGTCGGTTTTCTTTTTTGTTTTTTAAATTATATGGTAAAGTTGGGAGAATTAACATCAATAAGATGGTTGAATAAAATTCATCAATTGATTATAACCAGCATAGGTACCTTAATCAATCAATCGAGACGGGTACTTTTACAATCATAATGGTCTCAATGCAATGACGTTTCGATATCGGAAGCCAACGCAAACACTATTGTACTTTCAGGCACAATGGGAACACTCCACGAGGGCAATTGTGTTCCCCTATAACGTAATATCTGATGTATGTACAAAAGTAAGTAGGTATGTATGTAATCGTACTTGTCAGCAATTCAATTCAATTCGTTTAATAATAAAGTAAAATTCTAAAACATTTAAAAACATTATTTATTATGGAAATGTACAGAATAATATATAATAATATGAAATACACGTGAAACAGTTGAGCTATCTATAGATCGTTTTAAACGGTCCTTAGATAGCTCAACTGTCTCACTTTGATCCAGATCACTGCCAGAGAGCAGCGTTCCCAAGATACTGGCGGCATTGCCACGTTGAATGGCAATGCTATTACGCTGAGCCAGATAGGAGCCAGCTCTTCATCACTACATAGTATATAACAAAGTCGCTTCCCGCTGCCTGTCTGTCCCTATGTATGCTTAAATCTTTAAAACTACGCAACGGATTTTGATGCGGTTTTTTTTAATAGACAGAGTAATTCAAGAGGAAGAAGACGTATAATACACGTATAATATAGTAGAGAAACACTGTTAATGTTAGAGGTTTCTAACCACATCAGACATTCTGTAGTATATTTGGTATCAGCATTGTACCCGTGCGAAGCTGGGGCGGGTCGTTAGTAGGTATATATATTTTTATTATATACTGCAAGTTCTGGGTTGATTACACGTAACGAGTATGAGATAAGAAGACGTAGTGGCAAGACAGAAAAGTCTGAGCGAATAATTGTCTTAGATTAATCCATACATTAACTAAAGTATCTATGACTGGCCTGCCAGCTCAGTTGGTAGTAGCTCTGCCTTTTGCGCTGTAGGTTGGGAGTTCGATTCCCTCCCAAGATAAACATTTGTGTGTTGAACATTATGTAGGTGTTTGTTCTGTGTCTGGATGTAATAAAATATCATATGTATGTATTTATAAATATATAAGTATTCTATCAGTCATCTAGTCAACATAATACAAGCTATGCTTAGTTTGCGGCTAGATGGTATTGTGTGCATTGTCCAGCAATATTTATTTATTATTAAGAAATTTAAAGCTTACAAAGTCAAAGTCAAAGTCAAAAGATACTTTATTCAATACAATCACAAGGATCACTTTGAAACGTCTTACATACTAGGTAAATTTAGGTGCCAATTCATCTTAACCCAAGCCCGAGAAGAACTGGCAAGAAACTCGTCTTGGTCCTAGCGCTTACATAAAGGGTAGTCTTTTGAAGACAGCGTGTTATAATATAAATGACTATATTATTGATAAGAATGCATGGCCTCATGTTACTCTGTCCTCAGACAGTTAACTGACACATTTGAAATGTATAAACTCTCTTGTATTCGTTCTTCGTAGTAAAGGTAGTTAAAGGATGGATCTTTTAAAAAAGCGCTAGGACCAGGACGAGTTTCTTGCCAGTTCTTCTCGGGCTTGGGTTAGGAGGAATTGGCACCAAATTCACCTAGTATGTAAGACGTTTCAAAGTGATCCTTGTGATTGTATTGAATAAAATATTTTTTGTCTTGACTTGACTTGACTTTATATTCATCAATTCGAACATGCCTCTATCTGTGTTACCCTTTCACGGCTTAACGGCTGAACGGATCTTGATGAAATTTGGTAAGCAGATACGAACATCTTGGGGACAAACATAGGCTACTTTTTATATAGGTACCGCACGAACGAAGCCACGGGCAGCAGCTAGTAATTATAAAAGGCAAATTAAATTTTATGATTATGGTGATTTTTGGCCGAGAGAATCGAGATTTTATTCACTCGGCTGAGCACTCGTCAAAGTGTATATGCAACAGAGCACTCGGCCGAAAGCATTGTCTCTCCACTGTACTAATTACGTGTAAACGACCCATTAGTATTTTAAAGTAATTAGAAATATAAATTTAAAAATGTATTTAAAATCTAAATAACGTTTTCATAGGCTTCTTAAAGAGCTATTTGACTCTCAAAAAATCAGCCTGAAATTACGTTTCAAGCACAAAGAGAAGTCTGAATAGAACAAGTCTATTTTTCTAGACTTAGGCTCCTTTCGTGCACTTGGCACAACAAGCCTATGAACTTTTTTGTATCTATAACATGCCGGTCTCCTCACGATGGTTTTCTTCACTGTTTGTAAGTAGGTACTAGAATAACCCATATTCATTTTTCGAACAGAAAAATTCATTGGTGCACCGGATTCGAACCCACGATATTAGGATTGGACCACTAGTCCACCAGTTCTCTCTGAATGAATAGACTAAATTTGCTAATGGCCTCAATTCTGTTGGCACCAACCTAACTAATTTTAGCTAAAATTAGGTTTAGACTGTCAAATGAAACTTTGGTAAAACTTTGTTACCAACTTATCCTAATATAATTTTATCTAATTTAATTAAGCGTTCCTTATTTAGTTAGATGGTACCAACCGAATAGGTTTTACAAATGCTATGACTATCTAAAATATACTTTAACCAATCCTAATTTTAGAAATGAACCAACCGAATTGCCACCATTATGTACAAAGACACAGTACCTACGTGTTTTTATCCAAATTGACTTTATATGAGTTTGCTCAATGTCGTGAGAAGCGCACACGAACTCTGGCTTTTTTTATAAATAATTAGACAAATAAAATTTTGTCATAAATCCTTGGACTAAAACTAGTTTTTTAAATCAAAAAACAACAATTTCAAAATGTTAAATTAGTTCCAGTGTTTATCTCAAGTTCGAGTGGAGACTCTTTAGCAAAAAACAAATAGTTTTTTACAACACACAGCATTGTGTTCACCAAACAAGTGACATTTGTGGAGAATGGAATACTCCTCGTATCTAAAAAAAACGTGTTTTTTCTGTCTGTGGGTCGTAAGTTATTCCTGACTGCATTAAGTACATTGGTATGTTGACCTATGGCTCACGATCTCCTGATGGCTAAAACGTGTTAAAATTTCAAATTTCCAGCTGCATTTCTAGAAATAGACCCATTTAAAGGGCGAGTCATTAAATGACAAAATAACCTGAATACTTGATGAACAGATGCCATCTGTTTGAATAATAACAGTTTGTAGTCTAATATTGAAATACCTAATTTTCACTATAAACGGGATACTTTGGGTTTGTTTGGATATATATGGGTGTTTATCTATGTACCTATTATACCTACAATAATTATGTTTTAAAAACTAAAAAGAAAACCGACTTCCATGAATATCAATGTGCCCAGGAATTGCATGACCTCATTCCACCATCTCCTTTTCACAACAGGACAAGCAGACGCACCGCTAAATACCATCCATACCTTGTCAGTCTACCACCCTTACGAACAAAGCGCTTTGCTTCCACATTTATAATGCGTACAGCCAAGGATTGGAATGATTTGCCGTCGTCTGTCTTTCCTGAAAACTACAATTTGTGTATCTTCAAGTCAAGATTAAATAGGTATCTTCTAGACCTGCGTGCCCCGTCGTCGGCCACATCGTCGCTTAACATTAGGCGAGTTCGTGGCTAAACGTAGGTCTATATATGATTTAAAAAAAATATAAAAAATACTTACAAGCCCCTAGAAGTCCAGTGCTGAACATAGGCCTCCCCAATAGACTTCCAGAAAGAACGATTTTGAGCCCTACTCGTTACCTACCTTATCTTTTCTATGTCATCAGTCTATCGGGTGGGGGTTCGTTTTCCTGTCCTTGGTCGCCATTCAAGAACTTTTAGTCCCCAACGGATATCAGACGTTATTATAACCGAATCACAAATAATCTCATTATTTGAGTTACAGAGATGTAAATTGAAAACGTACTCTAAGTTTACGCTTTAAAATATCCACTTAGATAAGTAACTTGACCATAGGATTCACTGTACCTAAGTATTTCTGTGAATAAATATAGGCTTTAAAAATACTCCGTCATATAATGGTTTTAATGCGTAGTCACGGCGCTCAAATCACGATTTTTTATTAGAAAACACGCAATTTTGACCCACTTTAAACGGCCAGATTTCATTCAAATTTTGCACACCGATCTGTCAAAGACCGATGACAATGCAATAATTCGATAAAAAAATTAAAAAAAAAAACATTAAAAAAACCGATTATCCTAAAACTAAAAAGTAGAAAATAAATAATAGTTTAAAAAAACTAAAAAACACGCTTTATATAGAAAACCAAACTAAAAAATAGAAAATAAATTACAATAAAAGTAAGTAAGAAAAAAATGTTTTATTAAAAAAAAGCGTGGGGTGCTTTTTAAGATATTTTTTATTTTTGTTTTCTATATAAAGCGTGTTTTTTTAGTTTTTTTTAACTATTATTTATTTCTATACAAAAGATACATTCATGTTCAATGGAGATAACCCCAGTATTAACGTACCTGATAAACTTATCTTTTGAAGAGGGGTTCCTTTCCCATGCTTTTGAAAAAATCAATTGTTAGACCCCTATACAAGAAAGGTGATAAGTCAAAATTAGACAATTATAGACCCATAACATTAATACCTGTAATATCTAAGGTCTTCGAGGTAGCCATGCAAAGACGCATACAAGCGTTCATTAATAAAAATAATATATTGAAACAGGAACAATACGGGTTCCAGCAAGGCAAATCCACAACGTTAGCTTGTTTTAATCTTGTTAAAAAAGTAATAGACGGCATCGATAAATAACAAAGAATTAGTTACAGTTATTTTTTTCGATATGTCAATGGCGTTCGACTATGTCTCTCACGATATTTTGTTGACTAAGCTAGAAATGTATGGTATCCATGGACCTGCCCTTAGTTGGTTAAAAATGTACTTGAACAATCGACTACAATGTGTCGAAATAACCAATCTGAATAACAATAATGAATTAGCATCTGTTCGCTCTACCTACAGAACTAACAAAGTTGGAGTGCCTCAGGGAAGTGTCTTGGGACCTCTTCTTTTTCTTCTATATATTAACGATCTTCCTGACATCACTTCTAAGCCCTGTATATTATTTGCTGATGACATTTCTTTAATATTTACATCTAATCGCAACACTGACATTAATAATTACATAATTGACATAAATAATACTATAGAATGCATAATTAAATGGCTTGACATTGATAACTTGAATGTAAACTTGACAAAGACAAATTATATACAGTTTGGAACCTATGCACGTATAAACCAGCCTCTGAAAAACATTTCATATGGAAATATCAACATTTCAGAGGTCGATAGGACAACGTTTCTAGGAATAGTCTTAGATAAACATTTAAATTTTAAAATGCAGGTCGATAAAGTAAGCTCCAAAGTAAACAGATTTGCTTTTGCTCTGCGGAGATTGAGAAAAACGTCGTCCTTAGCCACAGTACTTCAAGCATATCATGGTTATGTAGCATCGGTACTCACATACGGTTTAATTCTTTGGGGAAACTCAACAGACTTAAAAAGAGCATTTATCGCACAAAAAAAATGTTTAAGGGCCATTGGCGGGATACCGCCCTGGGAATCATGCAAACCACTCTTTAAACAATTAAATATTCTCACACTACCTTGTATGTATATCCTGGAGTCTGCTTTGTTTGTTAGAAAGCACAATCAACTGTTTGTTAAAGCTAGTGAGGTATATCATAGAAGCACAAGAAACCAGGACAGAATTGTATTGCCTAAAGTTCCAAAGACGAGTATGTATATAAATAGTAGCTATGCAATATGCGGAAATGTATATAATTCCATACCTGACTATATAAAAAAATTACCATTAAATAAATTTATTAAGGAACTCAAGACCTGGTTACAAGCTAAATGTTTTTATAACGTATCTGAATTAATAAAATAACATAAATTTAATTATGTAATATACCTAAGTGACGTTTATATTGAATTATTATTATGTTACCTAGTTTTTTATAAATGTCTCACATTGTTAGATGATATTGTACACCATTTATCAAATGGTAGCATAGCAAACTTACCAAATAATAAAACCTGTAATATACCTATGTTCCACAGTAAATGAATTATGAATTATGATAAATTGCTGTGGGCACCGTGTTAACCTGGCCGTGGTTTTCCGATGGTAATACAGTTAAGTGTACTTCAATCGGCTTCGGTGACCATCAGGCCACCAGGCAGGCTGTACCCTTGTGGTATAAAACCAAACACAATAAGTAAAGTTTTACATAGATATGTATATCAAAATTCTTTAATCCATGCTTGGTGTCTAGTGCAAAACTCGTTGTTATAATTATTAATAGTCTCTCCTGCGAGTATCTACGGGTCATCCAAAGACGGAAGCCTAAATGTCACTGGTTTTTGACGTATTTACAATCTTGATCCTGATCGATTATTTTTAAGCGTCATGCGAACCGCCGCAGACCAGTAGGGCGATTATGGAACTTTGATACTATAAAACATTGATACTAATAGCTTTCAGTTACTATTGATGAATTGGTATTACGGATAGCTTGTCGCTGCGATTTCTATCGCTAGTTACAATGTATGTTGGTTACAAACTATGCATAACTCAACCAATTTATAAAGTACGGCTGTGGTAGGAACCGTGTTTAGGCATTTAAATACATCGTATAATCCAACTGGAACTATCCAGTTACAATCAAACGAATGATTGAAATAATGCCGATTGCTAATCGAAACTGATAGATATTGATTGTATCAAGAGTTCCATAATCGCCCTACAGGTCTGTGTGCGATGCAAACATTTGACTCGAGTTATTTTGGGTTTTATTATTAATTTGAGTAATTTATTTAAATGGGATAATGGGAATAAAAGCTTTGTTTCTTTGGAATTCAAGCAATAATAATCGTTTCCCTTATAATCCCTCATAGTTTCAGTATGCCCTTCTGTATGTCTATCTGTCCGCCCCTAATCTTGCTCTTGCTCGCAGACTATTAATTTTATCGTTTTAGGGACCTATATAAAGTATGAAAACTATCACGGATAGGGCTTTACTAGATTTTGTGCAACAGCCTTTCCATCAGCCATCAGCCATTCGTACCATAAGAAAACAAAAAGGTATTTTTTTATTGCTATGCTCATTAGGTAGTGTTGAATTGGTTTAGGGCCTGACCACTTGTCTATCTTATCCTGACTAATTTCGGAAGCCTTCACTGTGCGTCACAAGCGCTTTATCGATTTATTGTATTCATCCAGAGAATCTTCATCAGGGTGAGTTTGATTCGCGGTCCGCTTATTGCCAAGCACTTGTTGCTCGAGTTCACGGTTGGCACTCCCGAGAACGTTGAGTAAAACCTGTGTTTAATTATCTTGTTTAATGCTTGCTTTACCTTTTATGTTTTTTCAGAGCAGATTGTTTTAGTATAGGTATAACTTAATAATATTAGAAGCTCCTTGGTACCTGCTTACCTACTCTATCTGCGTGTAGGTAGTAAGTACTTATGCTAGTTTGGAATTCAAGTTCTGGGTGGTATCTAAACGTATTATAATATCACACATGTAACCTATCTACTCGTAAACAAAGGTCATTCAATTTCGTAATAGCTTAGTCATCTGGTATCTAACCTATTCAGGTAAAACTAAGTAAATAGGTAGGTGCAGCTTGCACGTAGGCAGGTACATTACGTAATAATTTACTTAATAGTTAAACTATATTACCAAATGGATTTCAAAAATTACCTCAATCATAATTTTTGTGTTTTTCCGTACGGAAAATTATAACTTAAATTATTATGTTGTATATACCTACCTTTTGATACCTAACCTCAGCTTGCTGGAGTGGATCCATGAACGAAAGTTTTCAATTACAATTAACTGCTTTGTAACTTTACTGACGCCACCTAAATCATCTTCAGCAGATGAACAAAGGCCAATGATTATGATACCTATTGATAGTCAATCTATCAATCTATCAAAACAAAATAAAAAAGTATATAAGTAGTATATCAGTCATGATGTGGTACCCATAACACAAGCTCTGCTTACTTTGGGGCCAGATGAAGCTGTGTTAAATGTCCGGCATTATAAAAAAAAACTACCAGTATAAAAAGCGTTTTTTTTATTTTACTTACAGATTTTAATGTTTATACATAAATAAATAATTCATAACAATTTGTTATAATGAGGATAGGATAAATGCCTTTGTCTTTTGTATTCAAATATTTTAAAAAATCATTTGACAAGATTTTAGAGAAACTTTCTTCGTCCTATAGAGGCAGGTGTCCTAAATATGTCATATTTTTTCCAATATCAAGTGATTATACAATAAGACGTCACAAACTTGTGAGAGATCGCATTTATTTTATATAAAATGGCGACTTTCACAAAGAAACGAAACTTTTATAATAAATACCTAATAATAATAATAATGCCGGACATTTCACACAGCAACATCTGGCCTCAAAGTAAGGAGAGCTTATGGGTACCACATGACTGATTAGTATATCAGTAATATTAAATACTTTTTTTTTGTAAATAAATATACATATATTATACCTAGAAACACCCAGACCCGAGACAAATACTTGCAGATCATACAAACATTAGTCCCGCGCAGGGAATCGAACCCGCAACCTACTGCGTCTCAGCCGGACCTTAGCCCACTGCGCCACAGAGGGCGTTATTTGAGTTATTCACACCCGAGTCAATACCTCTGTATTCATTTGAAAAAAAATACACCAAAACTGCTAATAAAACCCGAAACAACTCTATGAAAATAAATAATACAAGAGCACAATGACTGCTTCGCAAAACCGCTAAAATTAATCTCATCAAGAACCCTTGTAAACTTTGATAATCATTTTCATTTACTTAATGTGTTTTTTGGCACCTGGACTTCAACTGAATCCAATAGAAAGATGCTGATAGTCGCGTTGCGTCGTCTGAAGCTGGTTTTAATATATTATTATACCAGCTGTTACCCGCGACTTTGTACTTGTAGAACTTTAGAACCTTTATTATTAATTTTGTAAGGAATGCATTCTGTGCATCTGAAAAAACATCTACCAAGTTTGATGGGAGCAAAAAACGTTGAAACACTTATTTTTTATTTCTTACCAAAAGCCTAAATATAAATTTTCAGATCCCTTAAGAAAATATGACTTGCCCAAACAAACTTTCATCCCGTATTTCACCCCCTTCAAGGTTGTTTTTTGAAACAAAAAGTAGCCTTTGTCCTTCCACCAAATGCAATAAATCTTCTTACCAAATTTTATCAAGATCCGTTCAGCCGTTTAGCCGTGAAAACATAACAAACAGACAGACAGAGACACTTTCGCATTTATAATATTAGTATGGATTTAATTACAATACATTTTAAGAGGCATTAAACAAAATTAACACTTTTCTCTTCATGAAAGTTTAAAGAGAAAACCACGCTCATGTTTAAAACATGTTTCATTTTCTCCCCCTACATGTTATACCTGAACTTCGCAAGTACCTAGTACCAAGTAAGTAACTCGTTATAACTAATAGCTTTTCACTTTTTAGACTAGATCTAAAAAGACTAGATCTGGTATAGTCATGTTAGGTATCTACCACATATCTATCAAAGTAAATACCTTTACCTATTCAAGTACAGAAATACCTTCAGAATATTATACAATAAAATACTTACAGGTTTATCTGTTTTTAACCGATTTCAAAAAAGGAGGAGGTTCTCAATTCGACTGCATTTGTTTTATGTTTGTAACCTCATAATTCCGTCATTTATGCACCGATTTGTAAAAATCTGATTTCATGTGAAAGGATATACTTCCCGATTGGTACCATATAAATTTAACAAAAATCGGTTTAGTAGTTAGGTTATTAAATCAAAAAAACTGAAAAAAATATGTCATCCAATTGGGTGAAACGAAATTTTGATATTTTCCTTTTTTATACAATATGAAGTCGATTGTATTTTTCGTAATTATACAGTTTAGCTGTATCTACATTTTCATAAGGATCGTTTAAAACGTTATAAATGATCTATCTTATTATATTATATAGTATAAAACAAAGTCGCTTCCCGCTGTCTGTCTGTCCCTATGTATGCTTAGATCTTCAAAACTACGCAACGGATTTTGATGCGGTTTTTTTTAATAGATAGAGTGATTCAAGAGGAAGGTTTATATGTATAATACATACATAATATAGTAGAGAAACACTGATAATTTTAGAGGTTAGCGTATATGAGTTCAACGTATTAGAACTACTGAGCTACAGCAACGTGTGGCCGGGTCAGCTAGTTTATCATAAAAGCCTGCCAGCTCAGTTGGTAGTAGCTCTGCCTTCTGCGCTGTAGGTTGAGGGTTCGATTCCCTCCAAGGACAAACATTTCGGTGAGGAATATAGTTATAGGTTATGTGTCTAGGTGTTATAGAGTTCCTAAGTATGTTAACTATTCTTTCAGTCCTCTAGTCACCATAATACAAGCTATGCTTAGTATGGGGCTAGATGGTGTTGTGTGCATTGTCCACCAATATTTATTTATATTTATTAATAACTAGCTGACCCGGAAAACTTCGTACCGCCTCAATAAATCAATAATTAATAATAATAATATTTACTCACCTTTTAAACCTTCCCTGGACTACGACAAACATTTCAACACCAAAATCAGCTAAATCAGTTCAGCCGTTCTCAAGTTTTAGCCAGACTAAGGAACAGCATTAGATTTTTATTATATAGATTTATCTAAACATTTACTGTAGAATGAAAATAGAAAATAGCTTGAAAGCACAATTCACTTTAAATAATGTCAGTAGGTAGTCTTTTATAAAAAACAATATGAGAACGCGGAGCAATTATGCATTTCTAAGAAAAGCCCTTTCACAAAAACTGAACTTAAGTAACTTAATTGTAGCTTAGAATATTTTTCAAGTAGTGTGGGAGAAACAGCAGAAACTGTTCACATGAGATTTTGTTTATTGCTTTTGTACCGAAATAGTTTAAAACTAGGGAGGTGTGTAGTTAGAAAGTTGTGGTAATTCTGTTATTACACCGGATTAGGTAAAATTTCGTAAAATACGAACGATCTTATTTTGTTCACTGCAAAATAGAAATATAAGCAAAAATTTATAATAAAAAAAATCCTTAATACCTACATAAAAAAATATTTATAATATCTCTTGCAACTAGTTATTATGATAAGTCTATATTATTGTCAAACTGCGATGGAAAACTACGCGAGGACTCCATGACAAGCCCATATTCCATTTGGAATCGATGGTAGAACCTCCTTTGAAATAAAGGGAATGCAAACTCTTTTTTGTTGAATTGGCTTCAAGTCATGTGAAAAAAAAAACTTTGAAGTTCATTACCATTGCCACTATAGAATAGAATAACCTTAGAGAGTTATGCAATACGTAGGTACTGGTTTCTTAAGTATCTTTTTCTCACAAATTAGAGAGCGGCTAACCATTAAGTGGAAGATAGTACCATTTAAGTGCTCTGCTCCATCTAATTCTAAGTATCTAGACTTGTATTAATCTCACCCTGCAGGTCTAGAGAAAGCTATACGGAAATAAATACTGAACAGGTATTTGCTTCGAACTAGATGACTTATACAGAGTCATGTGGAACTTTTTAATCACAGGACGATGAAGAGTCTGGAACAGTTTGAGATGGAGTAGGCTTTTAGCATCTTTGCCATATTTTTAGCTGAATCAGCCGTATCCACAGGAAAGGCATGGACAACATGCGAAGTTGACAAAGCCGCGGATTGATTTCTTTCACTGTTTGAAATCAATTACACTACATATATTTTTTACCGATGAAAAAACGGAGGAGGGTACTCAAGTCGACACGTATATAAACGGGTATGACGCATGACGCATAACTTTTTACAGAGTAGTCGTAGGTAGGAATATAGGGGATGATTGATTGTTGACTCACTGATTGTAATGTATAACCACGCATAAACATATTAAATAATAAAAGTAATCATAAATGAAGCATGTAGTAAATAGTAGATTATAGCCACAACAAAAAGTTAAATATTTTTTTTAACAAAAAAATTACACCGAGTCTCAAAAGTTTGGCGACTCAAAATTACTTACTAACATTAGTTTAAGAACTTAGTTGTTAAGGTTAAATAAAGAAGGTTTATTATTTTTTGCTCTTAAGTTTTTTGGGCGGTGTCATTTTTTTGTTAAAAATTTTAATCCGAAAATAAATTCCATTGCTTACGACTAAGCTCGTATCCACGGTTAAAATCCAAAGGCAGGGATGTTCTCTACATCACTAACACTGTATTACTAAAAGGCAGTACTTTTATTAAACATGACAGAAAGATCTTTAACTTCCGTTTCCTGCTTACCCGTGTTGAAAGACGCGCTTATTCTAGTTCAGATATTTTTCAATCTACCTGTTATACATAGGTAAACAAAAGTAGCGGTTCTATGTAGGAGAAACATTTGTGTAATTATGGACATAGATGTTTGTTCGGTGACTGGGTGTTATAAAGTATACTAAGTATGTATTTAAATTATATAAGTATTATATCAGTCATTTAGTCACCATAACACAAGCAATGCTTAGTTTAGAGCTAGATGGTGCTGTGTGCAATATCTACTGTTATTTATTGTTTTATGTAGCTTTATTTAAACTAACCTGGACAAAGATATTTCAAGCTCTGAGTAAGTACGTAAGATAATATAGATATCCCTATCACTTTAGTAGATTGTAAAAAGGACAGAAAGACAGAAAGCAACAAGTACAAACCAGTTTTTCAAATGCAGCCAAAAATGAGAAGTTTAGGATGAGTGGATAGTATGATCCTATCCACTCTAAATAAGGAATGTTGCTAAATAAGCTCTTAATATTCAGTTTGTAATAAAATCGAACGTGTGCAAAAGATATTCCCGATCCGCCTTCCAACCATTTGTACTAGTAGAGACATCGAACCTTTTAAAACTAAATGAAATACTACTCGCAACCGATTATACCGAAAACATTATAGCAAAACTAGCAGCTGACTGCGGCTTTACACGCGTGGTACCTACATAAAAAGTAGCCTATGTCCGTCCTCAAGATGCAATCTACCTCCATATCAAATTTCATTAAGATCCGTTCAGCCGTTTAGCCGTGAAAAGGTAAGAAATACACAGATAAATAGAGACACTTTCGAATTTATAATATTAGTATAGACATGGGCGTCTTCTCTACAAACCGATTTCGATATATCGAACGATAAAGTCGTTGATATGTACGTCGAATTCAGTCGAATTAACAGTTGTTTCGTTGTTTTTTTGTGTAGTTATGTTTATCTATATGTTAGTCTATGTATTTATTTATCTATGGGTATCTATAAGCCCTTGTTATTGTATTTTATACACATGATTTTGTTGCCTGAAATAAAGTTTAAATTATATTATTATTATTGTCAAATTCATTATTATCAAATCGTGCTGTGTAAGGGTTACGATATCGATTGTTAAAAGTAATGTCGGTCGCAACGATGTAGAATGAAGGGTAGGCTTTTGCACGATTATTGTCCCGACATAGTTTATTGAGTTCAAGAGTATGCCTAAAGGATTACTAAAGAAATATTATGAAGCACCTAACAAGTTATTTGTAAAGGTGTACTATATGGAAGATTTCACCTCGCTCCATTCCGGTTTGAACATCTGTTGGCCCAAATACTTTGAATGGGTATTGTGGATAACCAATAAAAGCGTATAGGGAGTAACCCTGGCGAGTGATTTTGGGTCGATAAAAAGAAGTACACAGGCGCGTTACACCATTTCAAAGTCAATTTCCTATATAAACACAATGACAACTTTTAATTCACATTACCGAATATACCGAGAAACGTTATGTACTAACAAACCAAACTCATAAGTTCGTTATGAGTCAAAAAGAAGGACAGCAATTTATATAATTGTATTAACTGTCACATTCAGATTCAATAATGGTTATGTAATAGGTACCTATCTAAATGTGTCGCATCTACTAAGGTTTATATAAATAATTTTAATATCGATAATTTTATAAAATATTGAATAGATATGGATATTCAAATTTTAAATTTCAAAGAAAGGTAGGTAGGTAGGTATCTACTTATTTTGTTTTGCCTTTAAACAAATCTCGAAAGAAAAGCGATCTCAAAATAAGTAGCCCAATTATCGACCGTAATTTACCATAACAAGGGTCTAATTTACGAAATGGGGAACATGGACCATCAGATACCAAACTATGCAAATTGGTACCGTGGCACAGATCGGCCATCTTACCGGTAGGGTCAACAATAAAAAGAGGATGCCACTAATTTGGCTGGCTAATTCATTGAACACGCATGCCACAACGCTTAAAATCTTGAATATATTCTCAAGCAGAATATAATATATAATAAAGGTTTCAGAAATATTCATGAATACTATTATTATTATTAATTATTCTCAGCGAATAAAAAACATTAGAGATTTAAGAATAGGGTCGAGTTCAGGCTGAACGAGGTATACGATGAACCTGAAACTGCAGTGTGCAATTTTAATTGTTTTTGTCCTCATTTGGCTTTGTCAATAGCGTCGTAGACAAAAACATTACTGCATTTGCTGACCATACAATACCAAGGATGCTGACCGGTGTTGCCGTACAGTGGCCTCGATATACATTGCAAAAGAGAATGCAAACGATTCTATGTAAACAAACATAGATAGCTAGGTAGGTGATTGTATCTCGAACCCTTGCCTAAGGCTTAAACAGGTGACGGTAAATGAATTTGTAGTCAAGAGTCAATTACACTTGCATCATACTAGGTCTGAGGTGATTGGGTGGCTGACTTACTGGCTATCAACGCATTGCCTAATCAGGTCTTAGTTAGCTACAATTTGGACAGAACAATGATGATTTTAGTTTTTCGTCAAACTAGTTAAAATTTCGTAAAATACGTAATTTGTAAAAACTTATTTTGTTCACTCACACTAAACTAGCAACAACATTTTAAATGACAGTTCGTAAATTTATTAAAATTACGTGCGGCTGTGGTTTAGCTCCTTTTAGTGGGCATATAAATTAGTGCTAATTAAAACAGTAAAATCGAAGGTAATCAATGCAATATAAAATCAAAATGTCAATTTTAACATATTTGCTATTATGTTACGCTTATTTAAACTATGTAAACAAAGTTAGATCGTTCGTATTTTACGAAATCAAGCTAGCCTGGAGAAATAACAGAATCAACACCAAGAAGTTTCACTAATAAAGGTTCAATACCACAGAGTTGCAAAGAGCATTTATATCAAATTAAACTAGTTACACCTATTATATAAAGCACTTAGGTCTAGCGGTCACCCAACCGTATGATGAGCACACTGAAATTGTTTATCTGTATAATCAGTCCAAGAAGCACTCTTGGCTTATTGCTTGCTTCCTACCTTGATATTCCCAATGGTCAATATGAATATGATTCATCAATATGTAAAGTGTATACCGACACCCATGAGGAGTGTTTGCAGAGAAAGCATCGTATGGTATGCATACCAATTAACGGTGGCGAGTGAAACCGATGAAAACTCAAATGTGTTTACATTAAAGAATATATAACTGTTTCAAATTATCTATTGTCTTCATATTAATATAATAGCAATAACAATAACAATATTAATAGCAATGACGCTGTTTACCAAGTAAAAAAATGAAAATTACTAAAAGGATGTACTTATCCCGTAAACTTTTAGGATTTCTGAACATTTGGTCCATTTTTTTTTGACGAGTTAACAAATAACACTAAGACACCTTTTTAATACGAACCAAGTTTATGGGAATGCTTCGTGGAGAAGCGAAACACGTGTGAAATTTCTTTTGGGTCCAACTCTTTAGAATAGATTGGCGGCAACTAAATGTTGATGTATTTAAAAAAAAAAACTAATTGTAAATCTAAACCATACTCGAATCCACACAAAAAAATCATCAAAATCGGCCCAGCCGTTTAGGAGGAGTTTCATTACAAACCCACGCACAGAAGATTTATATACATATATAAAGATAGGTTTATTAAGCTCTCTAAAAAACTTCTAAAGATTATTGAAGACTCTGTTAACAAAAGATCTTCAAGTTGTCGTCACACAATATGAAGGCGATTTCATATGCTTCACTGAATTCTGAAGAAGGTACTGGCAATTGGCATTCAATAGATGTTATCGCACCTCGATGGCCTAAATACCTACCAAGTCTATTACAAGTTATACTGCTATTTGTACAATTTGCTTTTTAAAAGTTTTTTACATAACTTGACAGTCACAATGGGTTAGAATATCTAATATTTGTCGTGTTATGTGAACGAGAATCTAAGTAAAATACAAAACATCTTTACTTACCAACGCAAACAATGCGCGTGGCTACGCTTACGTAATGTTATTTAACCTCTTCTGCACACATTTATGATTGAAATTGGGAAAAACATAATGAATTAAATTAGTGTGGTTACAGCTGAGAAAGTATGCAGCTCATAGATTCTTATCTTAGTCTACTTGCTAAAGATGAGACGCAGATGACTAGAATCTAAATAATCATCCAAAACATGTAACGTCGAACACGAGCATTTATATAACAAAGAATCAATTAAGTAATATTCGCACGCACTATTTTGCGTAACAATAAGAACCAGAAGATATCGTAACAACCCGATACCAATACATTCAAATTAGATTCCATGGAGTCGACAAACGTAATGGTTTTCTTTTTATTCATGTTAACTAATCTACTTCCTCGTTACGTGAAATCTTTGCGACTCTTTCCCTTTTATGTTCAATCGATATCGTAAATTGATTCTCTGAATCGAATTTCTTAACATGTTATGTACTTCATGCTTCTTATCTACAGAAATATTTAGAAGATTTTATTTGGACACGGCCGCCATCTCTCTGATAAGATAAATGAAGCGAAATATTAATGTGATTTTTCTCTCTTTGCAGAATGCCAGTTACGTGATCAACCGTCGGTATTCGAAAGACAAGATGTCGCCGGTATGTCACAGCTTCGTGCAGAATGCGTGGAAGAAAGACTTCTGCTCCAACTGCTTCAAATCCCGAGAGGAGCACACCAAGAACGGCCAGACTGAAGGGAGCAAGTACCTCTCCACACCCTTCCAACACAGAGGCGCATTCTTCAAGAAAACACCACCGAGTATATTAAGAGTACACCCGAAAAAAAAGAGCAAACGAAGCGTGAGATTCCCTGAAGAAGTATGCAGTGTTATCGGGTTTGGAGGCGATGATTGGTCAGATGGAGAGGAATTCGAAATTTCAGAAGTAACCGAAGAAGATGACACATTCCCAGACACAGAAGAAGAGAGAGAAATGTACAAGATCACTAAAACAAATACAGATTTTAATACTGTAAAAGCCAATTTGCTAGGAGATTCAGCAGCCAAGTCTTATACATCTTTACTGCTGGGAAGAATGCAAACCGATTCTGACGGTAAAAAGAAAACTTTACTTGTGTCTGTAACACCATTCGGACAGGAAAATACTAAAGGTAATGTAAAATCACACACTCGCAAACCCGCCGTTATAAATGTATCAGAAGCACCTATAGAAGACACGCAAAATTATAAAACAAACATAATCCTTTCTACTTATGTAAAAGAAACAGAAACTATTATAAGTGCCGACAATATTACTACTGCTGCAAGCATTTGCACAGAGAAGTCATTGCTCGAGGAAATATCAGAGACGTTGGAGCATAATAGAAGATACAGTGCCTCAGAACAAACACTACCTCCAAAAGAAAACACAAAACCAACTGTGGTTGAAGAGAAAATGAAGGAGAGCATGTCAGACGAACCCGAGCGCAAAGACATGAGCGAAACAAAGAAAAACAGTATAGTCAGAAAATCTCCATTAATAAAAACTCAAGAAAGGCCCAAGGTTAATCTAAGTAGGTCTGAATTTAAATTCTGTAAGATTAATATTGAAAGAAATGAGAGCAGCAGTGTTGATTCAGCTGTAAGTACATTGAATTCGACCGCGAACACTTCTCTCGCGTCGGACGACGAAAGTTTTAGCGGCCGTACTGATTCGGACAATGACGACAGTGGTCATTTCTCCGAGAGCCATAAATGCGAGGAAACCGTTAAAATAAAGGTATTCAGTGACGATAAAAACGTCAAATTGTCGCCGATCGAACGGCTCAGAAAAGTGGATGGTCAACATAATGGCGGCTATTCGACATTCCAGAGTCCGATGAATGAATTGCCCCCTATTCTACCAAAACAACCGGACAATATTTTCTCCGCGGAAGCCAGTCGAGAGCTAGCTGGCGAGCCTGACGGTAGGGCTGATCCAGACGAAAACACCGAAGCACCGGCTCTTCCCAAGAGCCCCGTCCCAACGCTAGACCCGCGTCCATCATTTTTACATGGCTTGATAGCTGATATAATGCCCGCACATAAACCGGCTTTACCAGAAAAACCTAAGCTACCTGCCAAACCAGTTATAAAACAGTCGACCAAAAAAAGTTCTAACGCAACACATCAAATGTCCATGCATGCGATGCAGACGACAAATAACGATGACGAAAGTATTATAAAATGTGAAGAAAAATGTGGCGAAACAGCTGATAGATTCGAGGATAAATCGGAAACCTTGTATTACGCGCAACCAGTGCTTACAAAACAGGACAGTGATTCGTCTTTGAGCAGTCACGGCAAACGCAAAGCACCTACTCCACCATTAACTCCAATGGTAGATGAATACCCTAATATTTACCAAAGAAACGCACATGGATTTATGAAGTCAGACTCTCCAGTGGTACGAGAAATGGAGAAACGAGAAAGAGCTACGATGTCTACCCCAAAGGCAAAAACGACTGAAGAGATTGATGTTAAGAGAGTAGAAGCCGCTCCAGAACCAGCTCCACGTAGGAACATTTCACTTTCACACGATAACTTGCTGTTAGACGAGAAGCGTAAAGGAAAACTTAAGTTCTCCATCAAAAAACTACTTCGAATAGGTTCCTCAAAGGACTTGGATAAAAAAGAGTTGGCTCTTCCTACAGTTATAAAGGTCACAAACAAAAGTGAAGATATCTTCGACTTGACCCCGAAACCCAAGCCGCGTCTCGTTATCATTCATCCTTTAGACATCAACGGGTCGAACGTCGAGGTTGTGAAATCGAATTGTGAAATTTCGGAATTGCGACGGCTGAGTCACGATGATGCATCGTCAATATACAGTGGGATTAGTACCGCTACCGATCCTGAACCCCCAAAAGTTATGAATAAGCCACCTCCGCCACCGAGACAGTTCAGTGACGAAAAAGCCATAACAAACATTCCAAAGCCTGCTAGACCACCTCCTCCAAAGTCTGTAGCGCTACAGAAGAAACAGAAAACACAAACATGGTCGACGACTCCCGCGAAAGCTGACAACATTTACGCAAACCTTGGTAAGATTCAAGCCATTTACCATTTTGATTAATTCACTTCATTATAATATATTTCTTTGAATATAAATCATCATAATTAATCATATATTAATGGTTTATATAAGACATGTAAATTAATACGATTTTTGATGTGTTTTTCAGGAGAAATCCGATCAGCACTTGCTCCAAGGAAACCTGAACGAACAGCAAGCATGCGAGAAAGAGAAGCACATTTAGAACTCCCCAAACGGAGAACACCAATCGACGACGATAAAGATGAATTAGACGACGGTCCACAAGAACTCGTCCAAGCTACAAACGAACCTGTCATCCATAGCTACGACGATGTGTACAACAACGCTAAATACGAAGAAGAAAACAGCGATTCAGCTAAGAACAGTGACAGTGATTATGAATACGTCCACGCCCGATCAAGCTCTCCTGAATGCGATGCCAAACCCAGAGAAACTGAAAGCAGAACTGAGATAAGGAAAGAAGTTGTTGAAGCTGTGAACTACAACAACAGCGCATTCAGATCTTCGTTACCATACTGCGGAAGCGAGACAGAGTCAGAAATATATTCTCCGTATAGCTTCTACAGTTCCAACGATAACATGGACAGTCCTAGCAACGAAGATTACTCCAATGACATGACTCCTAAAACAACCACAAACAAGCTTCGAGTAAGAAAAGGAAGAAGTGTGGTCCACAGGAATTTGGAAGACAATTACGGAGCTGTGGTTATCGCGAATCACGAGGCGCTAGCTCAGGTCTTGGAACAGGTAATTTGCCATTATAAAATCAGGTACATTTACGGCTGTAGATCGTTGTATCGCTTGCGCAATCTGCTAATGCAATATTGACAAACACCGCAAAACAGTAAGACTGGTGCTCACGAACACATTAACCGGCCATTCAGGCCATTTAATCTGCATATTTAACAATACTTATATTCTGAAGATTTTTTATTGATTTCAGTGCGCCTTGTAGTCATTTTACAAGCTCACATAGTCAGAGTTTCATGCATACGGATTTCCACACGAAAAACATCGTAAGGACTTGGGTTAGGTTATAAAAAATTATACTGGCTTATACCATCTGTACTGAAGTACATAATATTCCAAATTTCATTTGTTCTGAAGAGTATTCGTACTAAGTTTCAAATCGTAAGGTATGTGAACATAAGGTAACTGATTCCAGGTCCAACAAAGCGCAGCCATGCAACCCTCCCTCCGAGGACTAAAAGCATGCACTAACCTCCGCTGGAGCGACTTCTCCGTCCAATCCTCAAGCCTCGTCCGCGCTGGCAAGCGTATCTTCCACCCTGCAGTTTGGACATCCAGCCAGGGACCGGTGAATGTCACCCTGATGATGTACAAAGAGCAGATGGCCTCTCAGCTGGTATGCCAGCAGTCTGCGCCGACGCTTAGTCTGAACGCGGTCACGGAGTTTTGCGATTTGGTGCCGCGGGTGACCTTTGGGGAGGAGGGAGAGGATCTGGTCCAAGGTGATCTTTGTTTGTTTACAGACTATTTTAACAGCATTTGAGGCCTTCTGCTGGGTCGATTTACACATGTGTAAATCGAATACGAACGTCAACCATCGGCACGCACTGTGGCTAGATCTTCGTCTACTATTCCGCAGTATTAGTAGTATTTGCGTATGGATAGGTGAAAATTTTGTATGACTGCGTGTTGCATAGGTACTATTTTATTTTTTTATTTGTGTTTTGGTTCACCCGTGTTAATTAAAGTATAATAAATTAATAAACAAATCATCCTAATCTCTTGTCACTGTTTCTATGGATGGTTTACGTGAGCTCCTATGGATCACTAACGATTTCCAGTTATAGTGAGAGTGGTTGATAAACTTTAAGCGGTAATATACTTGATAATTTCATATGTAAATTAAGTGAATGCCTTCTAGGGCAACTGGTTTCGCCATGAACGTATCATTGACATAATAAATTAGATTAAAATTAGGTACCTAGTTGACATTCGTAATACTTGTATATATGGTAATTACTTACCTTGATTGGTCAATAATGAACCTGAATAACTCTTCAGTATTCAGCTTTCGTATATATTTCTAATTTCTAATTTACATAAGGGTTTAACTATTTCTTTTGTTTATAACATAATTATTGGGTTAAAACGTCGAATGGTTGTGTCTGATAATTCTACTTTCACAGTCATCGATATTTTCGCATGCTCTAAATGGATATTCAAAATGCATATTTTCAATTTTCTCCTTACTACCGACTCTAATCTAAATATTACCAACTTAACTCACTTATTTCAAATTATGTTTACTTAGGTCCCTAATTATATTATTGTATATGGATTCACGCGACACGTAATTGCTAAAAATTTGCATTCGACCTATACTATTTTTATAAAAGCCTCTATCGGCGTACTAAAAAAAAACAATGTTGTATACCTAATATGTGCATAATGCAGTGGGTTACGATATTGTTACTATGTTTAAGTTGCCATTTATCTAACATAATAGTATATTGTAGCTGTTTATTATCCCTAAATAAATAAAATAAAAAACTCACTCATTTTTCCCACTTTACAGCAACCATTGTAGTATTAGCACACGCTCAAGTCGACACCATCCAATCTTACGGCGAGAGTCTCCACTCTTCAGAGTCCGACCTGACCAAGGAGCATCAGCTAGTCCAAACAGAACAACTCCACGAAGCCATATTCATGATGCTGCAGATCATCAACGGACTGAAATGCCTTCAAGCTAGAGGGATGGAGGATTTACCGGGGAGCTTAACGACATTTATATCGTTGAAGGATGTTCAGAGTCAGAACTCGCCGCCGGCTGATGATAGACTGAGCTCGCTGTCGGCTCCGAAGACTAACTGTTACGGGCGGCTGTGTATATTGCAAGGGTGAGTTGAGTATATATACAAATAAAATATAAAAATAATGCCGGACATTTCACACAGCTTCATCTGGCCCCAAAATAAGCAGAGCTTGTGTTATGGGTACCAGATTACTGATTAGGTATTTTTTTGTACTAATATACTTATTCTTTTGTAAATACATACATAGAAACACCCAGACCCGAGACAAATACTCGCAGATCATACATACATTTGTCTCGCGGAGGGAATAGAACCCGCAACCTTACATCAATGATGTTTTCATGTACTTCGATACCTCGCTGTCTCATTGGAGCGGTGCGTTTATTTTGGCCTACCCATATTATATATGAACAAAATACATCTACTTTCCACTAAAAATGTATTATAGGCTCAAATTTCATTCAATGAAGTCGGTTTCTTTTTAGTTTTTAAAACGTAATTATTACTTCGTATCGTAAACAAGCCCCTTAGTTTGACAAGAGCGTCACACATGCAGTGCGACAGTTTTTTAATCCAATGCTATTTTAGGCCCAGGAAATGTCACTCCTGTTTGGAAATCTCAAATAACTGAACCGCTCTTCCTTTGTGACGAAACCCCTTGTAATAAGAGACCATGTTATTTTTATAACTTTTAAAACTATCATGGTTTTGCACATAATTTTCACTCAAAACGGAATATTTACCATGATATATAGAAGCAGAAAAACTCATATATCATGGTAAATATCCCGTTTTGTGTGAAAATTACATGTTATTTTTGTCTGCAGTTTCACTTTTTATTCTATGAAAATAAAAGTGAGAAGAATTGTAGCTAACGACTTTTAGGGGTAGTCAGAAGCACGTCCAAAAATGTGTTTGACACTAGACTTCTTCTTCGTTAATAGCATGTGTCAATTTTAATGTCAATTGTACCGGTGTCAAGTGTTTATATTGAGTTTGATGGCACAAAGTAGTATCTTGACGTTCTTAATTTGTTGTTTTATATAAAATGGTATCATTCATATAAAATAACTACAGTAAATTTTTGGTCGAATCACAAAGAAACACAAGGCTTTTATTCCAATTATTCACACCAGAGTCAATAACTCTAGCTTTATTTAAATAAAAACACCAAATTACAAAAAAAGCCGGAAAATAACTCAAGTAAAATGAATAATATAAGAGCGCGATGTTTGCTTCGCAAGCCGACTAAAAATAATCGACACGACTTTTGGCACTGTAATTCAACATATATGCATGTTTGACACAAATTAACTTTTCTCAGTCATTTATTGTATTTTAGGTACTTATTTTTGTTTCCTCTCCCGACACAATAAGAACATTTGTTAACACTTATAGGTACCGCCTTTTACTATATATTCGAAAGCAGATACCCCTTATCTTTAAATAAAACTTAGGCATTAGGAACCTTCCTTGGGCCTATCGCCGTGGTATCGTACAAAGTGCTAACTATAGATTTAATATAGGTACTTACTAGTGTATTTACATCTATGGTACTAACTAACCTAAGGAACCGCCGACTAAAAGATAATAAAATGTATGGCACTTTCGAGTTTCCTAGTTACCTTTGTAAATCAATTTCTTTTTCCATTCCAGACTAAGTGACGAGATCAATTGCAACAAATCTACAGACGAGGTGCACTCACTCTGTCAATCTGCCATAAAAGCGTCGGAAATTCTCCTCCCAGGAGAAAAACTAACTCCACTACTGAAAGACATACTCAAGGAAGAAAGAGCCATATCACTTAACCAAGCGAAATCCGTTCTAGAATTCATGTTATGGGGACCATTAGACGTGGTCCAAGGGGTTCCTACTGAGGATCGGGAATTGAGCTTACAAAGATGGCTGGATCTGGAACGGGCAACGGTGTTACATGGTCTGGTCAGAACTAGAGTTCAACTGAACGTGTTTGAGCAGTTACATCTGATGTTTTTAGTTCGATCGACCGCTAAAGCTATGTGTGACGCGTCTGTTTTGCTTGAGAAAGCGAATGTGTATTGAGTTTCAGATTAGAATTACGCGTAATATCGTGCAGTGACTAACGGTATTGAGACTTCTCCATTAACATTTCTCTCCAACGAGAATCAATCACGCACCTCTTGCGCCTCAGCTGGACACTCACCCAAACAATACGAATTATAATGTTTAAATTATTTATGTAAGGGTTATATCAGTTTGCCGAAATTTGGTATATGATTTTCAACTGTGAAGTGCATATTTTTTGCAGCGCCATCTATGTGTTTAACTTTCCAAGCGTTCTTTAGCGCTTTGAATATTTCATTCTCTTGCATTTATAACAGCAAATCCTTTCGTCGGGATAATTTTAAATTCATATATGAATGGAAATGAAGTTTTAAATCTATGCAGTATACCGAAATAGTGTCTATATTTTTGTTACGGAGCAGTTTTTTGTCCGAGATTATTTATTGTCATACTAAAATGTACTGTAACATACTCGCTCGTATTTACCTACTAGTTTTAGCTATTAGATAAAGTTTAGTCTGGCACCTAAGACTTTGCTACAAATTTATTCAGAAATATTTTAAAAACTTCTAACCTATAAAAATGGTGAAATAGCAGAGTTTGTATTGGTCTATAACAGTAGGATTAGGTGCCAAAGTTATATAGAACTGATTATACCTACTCATGTTAGCCGGTGCCTTAATATGTAATTACGAAATAACTGTACATTGAAGTGTAATTTATGTCTGAACTCGTGAGTTCAAGTAATTATTCTATTTTTTAAGAACTTTATCGAATACAATATTAAAATAAACTGTTATTTTATTTCAAACTTTCCAATGCACTTATTAATTTTGCTTGATAATCAGTTACAAATCACAAAGTTCATTATCCATTATGATGGCGCTTCTAGTATTATAATCACTAATCAAGAGTTTGAGATAAACTAGATGGCGCTTCTAGTATGTATTATAATCACTAATTAAGAGTTAAGATAAGCTAGATGGCGCCTCTAGTATTATTATCATTAATTTAAGAGATTATTAGAGAAACACTAGATGACGCTACCAGCATTACTATCACTTATCAATAGTTTATTAGAGATAAACTAGATGGCGCTACTAGTATTATTAGGTTCATCGCTACATAGTATAAAACAAAGTCGCTTCCCGCTGTCCGTCCCTATGTATGCTTAGATCTTCAAAACTACGCAACGGATTGTGATGCGGTTTTTTTAATAAATAGACTGATTCAAGATGAAGGTTTATATGTATAATACATGCATAATATAGTAGATAAACACTGATAATTTTAGAGGTTAGCGTATAAGGGTTCAGCGTATTAGAACTACTGAGCTACAGCAACGCGTGGCCGGGTCAGCTAGTAGTATTAATAAGTAAACTATTTTTATTTCTAATACTTTTATTGTCTGGCTTGCGTTAACATTGTGTGCTACTTAATATAATCACTAGCATTTTCATGAATCGTTCTAAATACAATAATTTAACAACAAATGCCATTAATACTAAAACAGGAAGTCTATAACTAAAATGTTAAAGTAACTAAATTATTGTCTTTGCTTAAATATTATATAATAACCAAATATGACAAGAAATAGGGAAAATACTTACCATAGCAAAGATTAGAGATTTAGGAGATATTATTTAAGATCAGCCTTCAGTCTGTTACAGATTTGCGTGAAAGACTCGCATACGATATCGATAAGTTTAATGTTTTATGATACATTATCTTTCTTCGCTATGGTGGAGACTCACCTTATGGACGGTCAGCAGATCTTGACTATTTTTAAATAAATACACGAGAATAGTGATGGACAATGCACACATCATCTAGCCCCAAACTAGCTATCTTGTACTATGGGGACCTGCATGGCGATTATGGAACTTGATAGAATCAATCTCTATCAAGTTTCGATTATTCCATGGTTTGGTATTACGTTCGGTTTCCATTCATATGACAGCCTACCTTACAATCAACATCAACCTGCCAATACCAATATTGGGCAATTTAAATTGCTCGTGTAGGTATACCTTTAGTTTAATCTATGAATTACAGTTAAAAAATCGAGGTTTAAATTGCTTTTAGAACTAGATATTTTGTGTGATTCTTAGAATGGTTAATATATGGTCTGGGCCTCGGTCAATAGGTTCTAGACTAGAATTGATATTGAAAAATAGGTTAGTATAGACGTTAGCACCACTGTATGGCACATTGGAATAAGAACCCTATAAATCCATAAATAAGATACAAAATGCAAAGCGATTACCAATTAATATATAGTAACTGAAAGCTCATTGTCTTTATAGAATCAGAGTACCATAATCGCCCGGCAGATGACTGATAGAACTTATGTCACTAGAAAACTTAAGATACATCGTACATACACAGAATAAACGAACAAAGAATTCATTAGAGTTTGTTCTGTAGGAATCGAACTTACAACCAACGTGTAGAATACTCTAAAGGCATGCCAACTGAGCTGCTAGGGTTTTTCAGATTAGCGTCTTTTAGTTTTCGGAAGCGTGACGGCTTTTACTACACGCGTTATACGAGCGTTGACGCGCCTATTATAAGCGTGAATAGAATATTTATTTATGTATATGTAGTTGGACATAATAACTATTTCGTTTATATACATATTTGTTTGTTTATTTATTTTATTATTGCGTTTCGTAAGGTTGAGTGACTGGATCGAAGGTCTCGGCAGAATAACAGCGCTGATCTGTCTTCTGACAGGTAAGCATAACGCTGAGTCGAGATCTTTCTGCTGCTGTAGCACACAGCATTGGTAGTAAGGTAAGTACGCACAATAATTTTAAGCTTTTTAAATGTCTTTTCTGCGTTTACTTGTGTTACTTCCTTTTTTACATAATATTATTTAGTCTTCTTTTTAATTATTGATGTGTAGGCATGTGTGCTTATTCAGTAAATAAACAAATGTCTGTGTATATGTTAACCGCGAGAATATTTCTTTTTAAATTAATATTACTACTGTACAGTTAGCTAACAAGTCAGAGTAAGCGCGTGTACGCGCGTTCGTTTTTAATGTGTAACATATTTTTAACAATCTGTGAAAGTGATTTCGTGAAAAGGGAAGTTTCAAGTTTATTTATTTAGATAAGAGTAACATTACAGAAATATCCAAAGCGTTACATCTATGTTTCATTAAACAATATAAAGGGAAGTGTGTCACAGGAAACAGGGGAAACGCGCGCTATTTGATTTGAACAATAAGTTGATAAAACAGTGAGTGGTAGAGTTGGGCCGTCTGATGGTACCAAGCCATTTTCCTGAGATGTCAGATGTTACATATACGAATACTGTAAGGCTCGCTCGTTTTTTTTTTGTAGCGCAAGTAGATCGCGTAAATCGGATATGGTTTAAAAACGCTAATCTGAAACCGGCCAGAGGACTTAAATTTTTGAGCGAGCGTGATAAACATAATAAAATTACATTAAAACGCATTTGTTTGATAAGATCTGCTTGTACTAAAAATCATATAATTTCAATGATAAAAAGCATCTCATGCGCTTGCAGGAGTTAGCGCTAAATACATTGTCAAGTAAATAAAACATACTTAAATAATTGTAAGTACATAGAAACAACACACTAACACTTTGAAAAGCAAGAAAATTTAAATGTTAAAAAACATTAAAGAGATGGACAAATATTTAGTATTATTCTGCCAATCTATTCTTCAAAATGAAATTGGACACGTGTTTCGCCTCCACGAGGCATTCTCAGGAACATTTCACTCGCTCCGCGCTATAACGTAAAACACCAAGACTGCTCCACAGACTTGTTGCTTCGCCGAGCGCTGGATTGAAACTATAACTTTATATAACTGGAGTGTCGTTACAGTGCGGAGCGAGTCCATTGTTCTTGAGGGTGTTTCGTTGAGGCGAAATACGTGTCGATTTTATTTTGATCAATAAATTGGCGGAATAGTACTAAATATTTGTCTATCTGTATAATATTTTGTAATGAATTTCCGAAAAGTCACGCCTGAATCAATAGAATGTGAAAAATGACAAATTATAAATCATTTTTTAAATGTTACACAGTTTGGAGGCCCTCGTGTAAGTAACCTATTTTCTTGAAAAAAAATATAGATCTTTTAATTAGAAGCAAGAAATTGTCGAAACATATGGGGATTATTTAAAAGAAAATGCAAAAGCAGTGAGCGTTGAAACCATTGAAATAATGGAATGTGCTTTTCATAATTATTTTCAGAATGTATATCTTAAAATATTAGAAAATAAAAAATGCTTTTTTAGTAAAACAGAGAAAAATATAGATACCAATGACTAACATAATTTTCACTTTAAACGGAATATTTACCATGATTTGTTAGATAATTCATTTTCTCCCGAAATATCGGGAACAAAATAATCTCATTAATATTTTTAAATATCCCGTTTATAGTGAACATTATGAGCCTTAACTTAAAACGTCTCTTAACTTGAACTGCTTAAAATGTCTTGTCACTATTTGACACTATTATAAAAGTATTAGTTAAGTAACGTTTTAAGTACCTAGTGGTATATGAATAACCATGACTTTTAAAAGATATTTTCACTAACAATTTAAAACAACAACATAATGATCACAGATCAAGTAAGAATCTTATTTAAAATATCAACACGTAAATCTTTGATAATATAAATTTGAGTCAATAATTTTATCTTCCAGACCTTTATATAATACGAAAATATTACAAAATTATGAGAATCAAATCGCCTTATAATATGACACATACATACTTAATATTATTCCACTAACCACAATAAATACATTAAAACTTTTTTACATAATTAAGTTTTTTATTGTTTAGTATAAGATTCGGGTACTATCCCGAATCTTATTGGTATTTTTTTATTATTATTTTATTTATTAATCAACCTTCATGTGAAATTGTGTTTTGAATATTTAAATAAACTTTTTGATAAAAGATAATACGTCTATCCTATCACACTAGTAGAGTTTAAATATGTTGCTATCTCTATTCTTTGAAATAAGAAGGACAAGGACAGAGCATCTTTTAACGCCACGTTAGCTAATCATGTTGTTATAAGATAGAACGTACAGTAAACTATTATAATTTAATATAGAATTGACAAGAAATTATAGTCACATTTATAGTACAATTTAATTACCAGTTCATAAGTGCCCATGTGAAGCTACAGTAGCACAATACTAAGAGTGTATCTTATAATCGCACTAAAGTGTTGTTCATATCTGTTACCACTCTCTATTAATAGACAGGGACAAACCATAATTTAAAGCCACACTATAAATATAATAATAATTATTATGATTATAAGATACGGGATAAGTTTATAACTTATATGAAAGTTCTTCAATTATTATATGAGAAGGCGAACAAAGGTTTACAAATAATTATATAATAAATATTGATGGACAATGCACACAACACCACTTGTGCAGTAGTGTCCAAGCATTACTGTGTGCCAGTTCGAAGGGCACTGGACCAAGTGAAATCACTGGGCGAACAGACAAAAGAACTTATGTCTAGGGCCGGCAATGCGTGATATACCGTTTTTTATTGCAATGGTAACCACTTACCATCAGGTGGGACGAATGCATTGCGAAAACAGAGGCCGCTATGAACTAATAACTATTCTAATCCAATAAGTTAAAATAAATAAATATAAATATTGCTGGATAATGCCCACAACACCATCTAGCCCCAAACTAAGCATAGCTTGTATTATGGTGACCAGTAGGGCGATTATGGAACTCTAATTACAATCAATCTCTATCAGTTTTCGGCGTAATTTCAATCATTCGTTTGACGAATTTGACGTTTCGATAGACATTGATTGTAATTAGAGTTCCATAATCGCCCTACTGATGGCTGATAGAATACTTATATATTTTTAAATACATAAGATATTTTACAAAACTCAGACACAAAACTAACATCCATGTCAGTCACACAATTGTGTGTCCGAACATTGTCATTTGTTATTTCAAACAAACTAGTGTCTTTTGATAAAAAAAATAATAATACGGATTATTTTTACTCAAATCACAAAGAAACACAAAGCTTTTATTCCAACCTTTCACACCCGAGTCAATAAAAACACCAATATATATAAAACGGGAAATAACTCGAGAAACAATTATAATATAAGAGCGTAATGTTTCCTTCGCAAGAACAAAATTAAAGTCACTTTAACAAGTGTAATTTACTGACATGTAAAAATGGCATCTTGACAGATGCCAAAAAATGAAGAGAAGAAGATAATGTCCGTTAAAATGGATACGTTAATGTAAACCTTCTTTCGCCTGTTCTCATAAACATGTTTACAAACCCTTGTTGAAATAGACGTACTTTGGAGGTTTTCCGCCTGTATTATTGAGTATTTCCTTGTAGTTTTCCTCTTCGTATTTCTGGATTGTGTCAATGGATAGTTTGCTGGAATATGGACGAACGCACTTGAATTGTATATTCTTATCAAAATAGAGTCGACTATTAAATAACATCTATACAATTATTATATAGAGGAAAGATTTGATTGTTTGTTGGTATTGAATAGGCTCCGAAACTAAGAACCGATTTTAAAAAATATTTTACCGTTGCAAAGCTACACTATCCCCGGGTGACATAGGCTATTTTTTATCCCGGGAAAATTGGTTTGTCCCGGGAAAAATCTTCAACGCCGGCGAAGCTGCGCGCGGATAGCTTGTATATTATAAATAAATGAATCTTAAATGGCGGTTTTGATCATGTCTTCTCGTTGTTTAATGAGAGAACGCCAGTTAATATTCGTTTCTTTATTGAAACAGGTATGATAAATAAGTTAATATTGGTTAACAATGCACACAACAACATCTAGCCCCGATCTAAGCATAGCTTGTGTTATGGGAACCACATGACGGATATACTCCTTATATACTTTTTTTCGTAAATACACATACCTACATTATACATATATAAACACCCAGACCCAAGAATACTTGCAGATCATACAAACATTTGTCCCACGGCGGAATCGAAGCACAAACTAAGCATAGCTTGTATGGGAACCTGATGACTGTAGCAAATTAAATTACTGGACCAATGAGACAATATAACTTCATCTAAAGTTATCAACGCCAGTGATCCCTCTGATAGATAGACAGATAAATAAATAATGCCGGACATTTCACACAGCTTCATTAGGCCCCGAAGTAAGCAGAGCTTGTGTTATGGATACCACATGACTGATATAAACTAATATACTTTTTTTTTGTAAATACAAATATATTATACATAGAAACACCCAGACCTGAGACAAATACTTGCAGATCACACAAACATTTGTCTCGCAGAGGGAATCGAACCCGCAGCCTTCTGCATCTCAGTCGGATCTTTGCCCACTGCGACACAGAGGTCGTCATAGATGATGTAATTACATGTTTTGTACTAAGTATAAAAAAATATAAAAAAAAACCTTACCATCTTTGGGGGAATATCGCACAAGCAGTCGGCACCATAAACGTTAAACTGAAAGTAAATAATAATAAATAAAAACGGTTGTATGTAATGTCAGTTTACGGACAATAATTTCATGTGATAACGTCATAAGAAAACATTGATGAAAAATTGCATAATTTTAACCTATTATCACAAGCCGAACGCTCAGGCCGATCGTGCCTCTCTATCGCTTGTTCCGCGCTCTCGCTTGCACGCTCGGCTCAGGCGTAACGTGACATTTTTTCGTGCGTGCGTGCGTGTTTTTCGATTTATAAGCCGTTAACATGTCAAAAAATATTATTGTTAGAAATTCACATAGGACCATCTAGCCTTAAATTAAGCATAGCTTGTATTATGGTGTCAGATTACTAATAGGATTCTTATATACTTGTAAATACATGATCTTCTTATCACTAGTTAATCAGAACTAGTGTGGTGAAAGGATTAAAGTGCGCCTCAGAGGCTCCTTTCGTGCACTTGGCACATGTCTTCGAACTTTTTAGGTTCTACGACATGCCGGTTTCCTCACGATGTTTTCCTTCTAACCAATTAGAGAGTACTGTAGGGCGATTATGGATCTCTATTTACAATCAATGTCTATCAGTTTTCAAACGAATGATTGAAATTACGATAGACATGATTGTAATTAGAGTTCCATAATCGCCCTACTGGTACAGCGCACATACATTTATTTGAAAACTGCATTGGTGCACGTCCGGATTCTAATCCAAGACCTAAGAACGATCGATGGAACAATTTATGATTATAATGATTTTATTGATACAAAATCTAAAAGTGGCTATTATATTAAAGATTGTTCATTATATTAATACGCAAAGCAAAAACTTTGAACCCCATTTTACGAAAATTGCGCGGACGGAGGAGTATTAAATTTCGCACACTTACAGTTTATATAGAGAATGAGTGCAGAATCCTAATTTTTTTTTAATTATGCATACAAAATAAATAAATTTAAAATAAATAGTGGTCGAATTTTGAAAAGTGGACCAGTTGACCACTAGATACAATAATTTTCCCATTTAATTGTCTTATTACAATCATATTTTGCATTAGTTGCTTCCATCCAACACATGCTGAACTGGAAGCCTTTTTGGCACTTATACTATTATTAACTGATTTGTATACCTATTTTTATTTAATTTTGAGTGTTTTAGTTAAGATGTTTTCTTTTTTGTATGTGTGTGCCAAATAAACGTTTCATTCATTCATTCATTGATATTTTAAAATGTTAATAATTATTATATTATATAATTACATATTGTATCGATTTGTTTATGACCTGTAACTTTACTGTTAAGAATAAATTACTATGAACTATAAGAGTTGGAAGGCTAAGTAAGGTAACTGGAAACTAAAAGTAGTCAGTTGAAGACACAAGCTACATTAACAAATTTCCATACAATTGTATTAAGTTTCTTTATCGACGTCTTTCGTGAGACTGACGGAAAACAAGCAACGAATTGTACCAGTGGCCAGTAGTAGCAAGGGGCGACTGTGTCCGATCACCGCCACAGGACACAGCAACTACGGTCCCCTGCGTGCGTGTGCCGGGTCGGCAACTAAAAGTGTCTACATTTGCGCAGTGCCTTAATCTAGTGTGGGTATCATTAACCACATTAATAACAAAGGATCAGGATGTTTTTTAAGTAAATTTAAGGTAATTAACGGTAATCCTATACAACTGTTTTTTAATGGAATTGAATATTTTTTCATTTTTCATTTTATTTATCAAACGAAAATTTTGTATCGAAAAACTATTTAAGAAACCTCATAGTACCTTTGAAAGACTTATCAATCGAATACCACACGGTGGGGTAGTTACATATTTAAAAAAAAAGTGTGCGTCTCGGGACGCCCGACAGAAGTGATAACTTAAACAAATCTAACTAGCGCTGTGGGTTAGAGTGAGAGAGGAGCAGCCTGCCTACCGCTACCGTATGCGAGAGAGAAAGAGAAGACAGACTGACGCCGTAACGTGTTACGTAACGAAGCAGTTTACCCTCCCACAAGAAGTTATCACTTCAAAATCAACCCCACTTTATATGTAAGGAAACCGTTATTTTTAAGGTTTTATTTCATAAATTCTGTGTGTCTGTGAGCAAGAGTAAGATTAATGGCGGACAGACAGACAGACAGTTAAACTATAGGATATCAAAACAGCGATACTTACAACATGCCGACAATAGCGGTCTGTACGCCAGCGTGAGCCCACTTAATTCTCTGCATAAATGGCTTAGGCTCAATCTTTTCCATTATCACGGGCAGGAGAAGCATTCCTGGCGAACACATTATAATTCTGAAACAATATAATTATAATTAGATTCATCATTATCTCCCTGCCTTTATCAGATTTTGTGCAGTCGGCACAAAATGTTCTTTTCCACTCTCTTCTCATTTTAGAACTCACTCCTAGGTAAGAACCTGTGATATCTTTCACAAAATCATTTTTTTAAAATGAAATAAGTTTAAATAGAAATAATTTTTATTTACAAGAAATATGGTAGGTAACAGATATTGAGTCATACATATTTCACCAAAGAACATTGGCATGCAAATGTTAATGTTTTACAAAAACATTAAATTAAACTACATAGTATTCTATTTTAGCATTAATCAATTGTATTCATTAGTTTCCAAGAAATTCGTTAACAGTGTAAAAAGTTCTGTCAAAAAGCCACATTTTTTTTGTTACAAAAAGCCTTATTGGCAAGTCCTTTATTTCGGCAGGAATTTGATTAAATATTTGTCCACACGTTGCAAAAGAACTTATTTTTTATATAAGGCAGTTCTAGGCACTCTTGAAAGAACAATTCTCTCAGGATTTCGTACAAATCTATGACATAATTATGTCACGAGCTCTTTTAAAGAAATTCGGATGTTCTTGAACAAACTTACCTGCCTTTAAAATATACAAACTGGGCAATGTCTTAGCTTAAGAAGGATCGGCTTACATGATTCCCTGACGGCTGACATGATGAATAAATAGTCTATTCACGTCCATCGAGATACCCCAGAAGAAAATACCATACATTAAAATTGAAGCCACATACCCAAGGTAAGCTGTCAAAATATTTGCTTATAAATGTCTAAAAGGTGATCTAAACGGGTTTAATTCATTATTTACGTCAATATTATTAATTTCAACACATTGCATTCTATTAGTCAGATAACTATATAGATAACTATGTGAGCAGGGGCTCTGATACCATAATTTTCTAATTTATCTAATAACAAGGAGTGTGAAAAAAAGTCAAATGCTTTCGACATGTCAAAAAATATACCTTTTTTTTAGCATCTAAGTCATCAATAACTTTTCTTATAATACTAGTGGCTCTGTGAGCTGTAGACCTCGCGAACATTTTTAGAAATGACTGCAATATAACATTTTTACGTTTTCAACCCCCATAAGTCCGCCATTTTAAAAAAATTCTAGAAACTGAATATACAACAAAATTATATATTGTTATAGAACCTGCTCACAAATTTCACGAGAATCGGTTGATAAATGCGACCTGTAAAGGAGAACATCTGGAGAGACGCCGGCCGGACAGACATCGAAAGCATTTTTGTCTAAGCTGAAACGGAGACACTCGCTCGGTCAACAGTAGCATATTTCAAAGTACTAGGAAAACTATATGACAAATTTATTAAGTTCGTTAACACCGGTACAATTTCTTCAGAATATTCTTTTAAAATGTGTGTTGAAATACCATAGTAGCCTACGATTTTGTATTTCTAAGCGACAGTATAAGCTTGAGAACTTCGTCAAGCCCATAGGGTTCTAAAATTATGCAGTTTAAGATGTATTTTAGAGAATTTTGGTTAGGTTACGTTTATTAGTAATATCAATCCAATTTTTGTTGAACGTTTTCGCTATTCTCTCAGGGTTATAATTTTTTTGTCTGTCGTCTACAATTTCATTTATTATGCTTATAGTTTTTTTTTTTCAGACTCTTGTTTTATTAACTGCCAAGAATCTTTACAGATATTTTTTTTTCTTTTGACAGCTTCACTGATCACTAACTAAAAAATTTAAAGAATAACGCAGAGATAACATATAGTTTTATAATTTTCTTTATTAGAGTTTGATTTATCTTTATAATATTTATACCTAAGTAACCTTTTAGTTCCAAAGCTAACTCGCAATTCCTTTGTTAACCACATTAGCTTTTTTGATTTAAGTGACATTTTAATTTTCGGAAATCATATAATACATATATCTAATATATAAAATTCTTCTGTCACGGGGTGCGTAATCGAACTCCTCCGAAACGGCTCGACCGATTTTCGTGATCCTTAGCGAGGATATTAGTCAGGGGGGAGAATCGAACAACATCTATTTTTCATCCCCCTAAATGTTAAGGGTGGTCCACCCCTTAATTTTTATTTTTTATTTTTCAGACAAATTTTTTTGTTTTTATTTTTTTATGATACATCATACAAAAATACATGCAACCCTAAATTTTCACCCCTCTACGATCAACCCTTATTTTTTAAACATCATATTTACCTATAAAAATGTTTCCTAAAAATGGCTAAAATGGCAAAACAACGTTTGCCGGGACAGCTAGTGTCATATATAATAAGGACAATACCATGGAAAGATGTTACACTTTACACATCAAAAACTCTGCTTAAGCTATAGGTATGTTACATACCTGGAGGTGATCACTTGTGATATCCCTTTGAGAGGTGCAATCTTAGACTTTCCAATCACTTTACCATTTTCATCGGTGACTTCCAACCCTGTAATTTGAAACAACACGTAGATCACTATATAAACTTTTATTAGTTGTACTAAGTATTAAGTGACCTATTACGGCTGGGTTTTTTTATCTGAACGCCCAGCTTTGGTATTCTTATTCAGAGAAACTGTGACTCTTCAACTGGCCTGCCAGCTCAGTTGATAGTAGCTCTGCCTTGTGCGCTGTAGGATAAGGGATTCCCTCTCAGGATAAACATTTGTGTGAATAACATAGGTGTTTGTTTTGTGTCTGGGTTTTATAAAGTATTTAAAAAAATGTAAGTATTCTATCAGTCATCTAGTCACTATAATACAAGCTATGCTTAGTTAGGGACTAGATGTTGTGTGCATTGTCCAGCAATTTTTATATTTATTTATTTTGACTTATTGTATTGTAGAGAGTTTATAGCGGCCTCTGTTTTCGCAATGTTTTTCTGAAAAATCCGAAGCAAACAAGCATTCGTCCCATCTGATGGTAAGTGGTTACCGTTGCAATAACATAAGGAATATCACGCATTTCCGGCCCTAGACATAAATTCTTTTGTCTGTTCGCCCAGTGATTTCACATGCTTGAGTGCCCTTCGAATGTAAACACAGTAATGCTTGCACCCCACTGCTTGGAACCAACCAAGACAGACTCTTGTTGTAGATCCCTACCACCCTATTCAGTATTTATTTTATTTTATTTTTATTCATTCGTTGTACAAAATCCACAGCTCTTAATAACGGACAACCAATAACGGATTTAAATTATAATTAACAAAACCGACAGTAATAAAGGTATGAAATTGTATAAAGTAGTATTTGTGTGTGTGTGTGTGTACGGGTGTGTGTGTGTGTGTCTGCGCGCGTGTGTATATGTATATAAACATTACATATATAAACATAAATACTATATATTTAATAATTTTAAATTGATATGAAGATGCGTACTTATATTATTGTAATGTATAATATAAGTACGACAATAACTGGGAATCGGTATCGATAAAAATGTATTATGAATACATTTTTATAGATTTTTTCATAATTACCTAATAGGATCTCGTTCTGCCGCATCAGTGGAATGTTTACCCAGTTGGCGGCCGCCACAGCTACAAACGGTACGAACCTCTGTGGAAACAAAAACTTTTTGTTAAAACCATAGTCAAACGAATTATAATAATAATACCGGACATTTTACACTGCGTCATCTAACCTCAAACTAAGCAGAACTTGTGTTGTGGGTACCACATGACTGATATACTACTTATAAAGTATCATAAGTATGTATTTATAATAAATAATAATCATATATCACCGCATTTATTAACTATATATATCAACTGTTTGATTGAGAGACTTAGCGGAACGGCTGTTGGTTGTTCAATAGACGGTATCTTTGTTAACAACATCAGCTACCCCGACGATATAGTTCTGCTGAGTCCCTCGGTCAGGGCTCTAGAAGTGTTGTTGGGTACTTGTGAGAGGTACTCGGTAGCACATGGTCTCAGGTATAAAGGTCTCAGCACACTAATGGGAACGGAAAGGGATCGTAACCGTATCGCCTCGAGTCGTTCAGAATGGTTTGTATTAAACTCCCTACTGCAACGCACCCTAATCGGAATCGTAACGTGATCGCCTCCCCTCAGAACAGTCTCCGAACTTGCAATTCCCGCTCTTACGGCTCATCGTCTCCGCGCCTACGGCTCATCGTCCCCGCGCTTACGTCTCTCCGTCCCGTCCCCTCCCGCGACTTGCGTGCCAAAGAGAAAGACGCCGCCATCTTGCCATTCGCAAGGCGTATTTCATTCGTGTTGCGCGTATGTTTTATTTAAAATTTTAAGTTAGATTCGAACACAAAATAATGATGCAAAGGGAGAAACTTATTGAAGAAGTGAGAAAATATCCATATTTATATGACTTAAGTGACGCTAAATACAGTAATAGTATAAAAAAGGACGAGGCTTGGAAACAAATAAGTATTACTTTAAAGCAATCTGGTAAGTACCTACTCCTATTTATTTTTTGATCTAACGTTTTATCATTAAATTTTATTATTTTTAGTTTTATTAGTTTTATTATTAAATATTTTTCATATTAATTTTCAATTATAAAATAAAACAAAGAACAAAGAAGCTCCGTAACATCCCTGGTAGGTATGTATGGGAAATAAAACAGTTGAGTAATATAATTTATGTGATTATTATAATGTAAAATTTAACTGTAACATCCATTAAGAATTAACATTAATATTTAAATCTAAAAGCTACAATTCTGCCATGGTACTCGTCCGGTAGAAGTTTGAAAATATGTTTTGAACATTTCACGTACATTAAAAGCAGTAGCCATATGGGCACCACTAATATTTGGTAATTGACTTAACAATCGGTCTTCGCCGAATTCAACTGTAATTTCCTGTTCTGTTCTGTTCGGTTCCTGTAAATTCATCTCAATGTTATATGTCCTCATCATGTTGTGTAAAATGCAAGTTGTTAATACCACTTTATCTACAAACTTTGGATGCAATTTAATATTTTTGTTGTAAATCGCAAATTTTTGATATAAAATTCCAAAAGCGTTTTCAACAACCCTTCTAGCTCGTGATAAGCGGTAATTATATTGCCGTTCAGGATCTAATAGTCTCCGTGTATTTGAGCGAGGATATGGTCTTAATAAATATGTCTTCAATGGAAATGCCTCGTCTCCCACAAATACATGTGGCATTGCATGATTAGTACCTGGTAATGGTTTGTCACATGGAATATTTAATGTGTTTCTTTCAAGTGCCTTTCCAAATGTAGATGACGAATAGATTCCGCCATCGCTGTTTTTTCCATAGGCTCCTATATCAACCGCTATGAATCTGTATTCAGGATCAACTATAGCTAACAAAACAATAGAAAATGTTTTTTTATAGTTAAAAAACAACGATCCACTATTGGGAGGTGCAATTATATTTACATGTTTGCCGTCAATGGCGCCTATGCAATTCGGAAAGTTCCATTTATTTTTAAATCCTTCTTCGATTCCTTGCCATGCGGCTGTAGTTGGTTGAGGTATATGAATTGGCATTAATTTGTTTATTATTGCATTGCACACATCTATTACTATCAAACAAATAGTTGATTCTCCTAAACGGAAGCTCGATGATAAATTAGTAAATGTAGATCCAGTTATGAAGTACCTGCAACAATAAATGTATATTTATATAATACGTGTATATGTTTATGTGAATGTGTGTGTGTACGTACTCCCTTTCACACATACCTACATTATGTAACTACATGCGCATGTGTGACTAACCATGATTTATTTTATTTCAGAATCTGAATGCAAGAAAACTTGGTTAAATCTTAGAGAGTCTCACCGACGAGCTATGAAGAAGCGTAAAACTAAGAGTGGTCAGGCAGCCCCGACGACGAAAAAGTGGACCTTTGAAGATGAAATGAGTTTTTTAGTACCTCATTACAAAGAAAGAAATACGATCTCTTCGGTTGATTATGATGACGATTCAGATGTTAGCAGTTTCTTGGATAATGATGATTCACAGAACTCAATAAACATAATTCAGTCTCCAGAAAACATAATTCAGTCTACAGAAAAATTACAACCGGAAACATCTGCACTTTCACCGCGTCCTAAGTCTTCTGCATCTTCAGTTACATCCAAAATTTCAAAAAAAAAAGTTGAAAGCAATTCAGCGTCACAAACTTTAATGAAATATTTATTACATCACAACGAAACCAAAAAAGAAGATGAGATAGAAACATTTTTTAAGAGCATTGCGGCAACGGTTAGAAAATTTTCTGAATATAACCAAGCGGTTATAAAAAGTAAAATACGCAGTTTCGGAAATGGAGTTAAAAGAAATCGCAGAGAAACAAAGCTATTACAGTTATCGCAACCCTTACATTCCCCAAAGAGAAGATGACATGCCTCGAGGTTATACCACTCTAAATAACATTAGCCACGAGATACAATCAACATCTGGCGCTTCAAACATTGATGATTTTAATATGTCAAACTTAGAAGAAAATGCCGCGTCAAATGCTGACGATCTTAATACTTCAAACAATCTTTAATTTATACAATGATTGTATTTTTGTTGTAGCGCTATTTTTGTTTAATTGCCATAATTTTTTGATTTTATAATATCTTTTAGAATGATAAAAAAATATGTGATTTATGAGTATTTTTATTTACCTAAACATACCTTACGCATACACACAAAATATACACACACACACATCAGACATAACACGTACACTCACCGTACACACCTGATCGTTAATGAGGGTTGCGTTCTAACAAATAATTTTATCGACAGAGGGTAAAAATTAATCTATCTCGGAGTTCCGGAACCGAGTTTTCTTTTGTACACTTTATAGTACAAATATTTTTGTAGACCAGATTAAAAATTCCAAAAACAAATGCATTTCTCACCTTAACGTTACAGCTAGTTTTTCTTCGGGCGATATTGTTTCTCTGAATGTTGTATTCTTCTTCCTTATACATTCATCTATAGACTGCAATATGTTATAAAAGAGACATTTCGGCATATGAAAATATATATAAAATTTCTCTTCATCATCCATCAAATGTTTTTTTATAGTCCGAAATTCCCCTTCAGTACTCCTTGCTTTATTCATATTGTGTACCCAATATCTTTTTCTTTTTTTCTTGCTATTTTCTTTTTCCTCTTTATCAAGTACTATGGCTATGATAGCCAACTCGCGTATTGTAAACGAAGACATAACCGTGCGCTACACTTAACGTTTGGATTCAAACTGATCTGGGGTCAGCCAGCGGGCGGCGAGGCGTAAGCGCGGTGTCGCCTAGCCGTAGCCGAGTTGACGTACAGGCGCTGCTGATACGCTTTCATTACGTGCATACGGTAGGTTGACGCCTGGTTGACAGCGAGGTGAAAGGCGTTACGGTTACGATCCCTTTCCGATCCCATATGTGTGCTGAGACCTTAACTCGGACTCGGACAACTCGGAGGAGTACCCTTAAATAAAGAGACTAAATTTCAATACCTTTGACATTGGGTTACCAAGGATCTCGAACTTGATGTGATGTAGAAAGAACTTGATGTGGATGTAGAAAGGGAGCGCAGGGCGTTGCCGGTGAGGTGTAACATGTTGGCTCGGAGGTTTGCAAGGTGTACGAGAGACGTAAAGGTAACCCTTTTTAAAGCATTCTGCCAGACGTTTTACACCAGCAGCCTCTGTGTTAACTGTACACTGAAATCTCTCAATGCTCTGCGCGTCCAGAACAATAATGGATTTAGGATGCTATTGGGGCTGCCTCGTTTCTGTAGCGCATCAGAAATGTGCGCAGAATCTTGTGTAGACGGATTCCACGCTATCATGCGGAAACGTGTTGCCTCCTTGACGCGCCGCGAGCGAGGAAGCACCAATAGCCTCCTCGTTACCATACTGGACAGGGTTGACTGTCCCGTCGTACGCAAATGAAATGCCTTACATATGGCTTCCAGAACCGCTATGTTTAATGGACGATAGGGTTAAGAAGTAGTTTTTAAGTTCTTTTTAAAATTGTATTCTCGTATGGTCTTGTCGTAGTCGTGAAATAAACAAATTATTGATGTGAAACATCAATAGGCGAGGGTAAACCTAATTGTTGGCGTGGCGATACAGGCGGTGGCGACGCATCGCCGCGCTATATGATGGAATATAAACAGCGACTCTTGCGGTTGTAGACTTGTCGCGTTCTGCAGATTATTTATCTAATAATAACAATTAATCTATCTGCGGCGTAATGTATTTAGGAAGGTAAGTATTTTTTTTTTGAACAATTGCATTTCAAGAGTAGGTACATAGGTAAGTGCAAACCTAGCAATCATTATTAAAGTATGCTGGGTACTTGTTTGTAGGTATTACGTACCTACAACTTATTTGGGAATCACTTATTATGCATGGGTTCTAGGCAAACTAAACAGCTAAGCTCAAATAGGTAGGAAGATTAAAGTAGGTAGGTAGGCTTCTCGCAGGTAACTACCTAACCTTCCGACACTTGTTTAAGTTTATACCTACCTAAACCATCGTACAAATTCGTAATATTGTATTTTTTCATCATGCCATATTTAGTTCCTGTCTTAATCTGTACTTTTATGCCTATTACCTACTTATACAAAATTTCGATATTTCACATCTGCTAGCCGTCACGTGACGGCTCACATTTTTTTATTATTATTATAAGCTTTTATTGTCCCTTTTACAAACGTTTAGCTATTAACTTAACCTAATTACTATTGTATACGTGTAAGGACCACTCTAAGCGGCAAAAGCCTCCTCCAGCTCTTTCCATCTTGCTCTATCTCTAACGACTCTGCTCCACTCTTTGCCTGCTATTTTTACAATGCTGTCTTCCCACCATTTATACGGTCTTCCTTTTTGCGTTTTTTAATGGATTAGGTGCCAATTGGTTATTATTTTTTTAGACCATCTCTCATCGTTCAGTCTCTGGATGTGTCCTGCCCATTTCCATTTTAGGGATAAAACTTTTTGAGTAACATCAGATGCTTTGGTTATTTTCCTAATTTCTGTTTCTTACTTTATCTTTTAGTTTATGGTTTACAAAACTCCTTTCAATTCCTCTTTGACATATCCCTATACGTCTAAGGTTCTGCGTAGTTAAAGACCATGTCTGACATGCATAGGTGAGGCATGGGAGTAGGCATGTTTCCATGGTTTTTGTTTTAATTTTGGTAGACAGTTTGCTTTTGAACTCCAGGTACTTTTAGTTCTCCGTTCTATCTTCAGTTCTGTACAAGCATCAAATTAAATTTGATGTCCGAGGTACACATATTTATCGACATACTCTAGATCTGTAGTCGTAAGAGTCATCGGTACCTTAGCCCTATTCCGCATGAGCCAAAGCTCATGAAAAGACAAATCTTTTCTTGATTCATTTCTAATCCTACTTTTTTACTTTCAAAACAAAGAGTTTCAATCATGTATTGCAGATCCATTGGATTCTCTGACATTAAAACGAGGTCATCCGCAAATCGGAGATGGGACAGGTATCTGCTGTGTATTTTCAGTCCCTTGTCATACCAATTCAGGGATTTAAAAATTTGCTCTAGTACGGCCATAAATAGTTTCGCTGAATGAGGGTCTCCCTGTTTAATCCCTCTCTCAATTTTAAAATTCTTACATGGCTGTTCTAACACGATTCTAGCTGTACTATAGCGGTATATTTAATTTATGATATCGATGTAATCTTTGTTTACACCTGTTGCGATGGAGCGTGCCATAGCATATTGTACTATAGAGTAAAAGGCTTTGCTATAATCTACGAAACACAAATACAGCCCTTCGTTTCTTATAAAGAACTAGCGACCCGCCCCGGCTTCGCACGGGTGCAATGCTGATACTAACTATACTACAGAATGGTTATCCCTAGAAACCTCTAAAATTATCAGTGTTCCTCTACTATATTATGCATGTATACATATAAACCTTCCTCTTGAATTCCTCTATCTATTAAAAAACCGCATCAAATCCGTTGCGTAGTTTTAAAGATCTAAGCATACATCGGGACAGACAGACAGCGGGAGGCAACTTTGTTTTATACTATGTGTATGTTATGTTATGTTTTTTTGTACGACCATTTTAAAAGTATTGATGTAATCTACAGTAGAAAAAGGTTAGTCCCGTCTAAGATCTTAGCGATACGTCTTAGTATGGTAACAGATAATACTTTGTATACACATTTGGTCTATAATTTGAGATCAATTTACGGTTTCCCTTTTATGGAGTAGCACTATGATCAAACATGCCCACTGTTCTGGAATTTCTTTGTCTAAAATAATGTTATTGTATTTTAAAATATATATATGTATTCTATCAGTCATCTGGCCACCATAATATAAGCTATGCTAATTTGGGGTTAGATGATGTTGTGTGGATTGTCCACGAATATTTATATTTATTTATTATAATTTATATCCTTTTTTTGTATATACATATATATTAGAAAAGCGCCCAGACCCGAGACAAATACTTGCAGATTATACAAACATTTGTTCCGCGGCGGGATTCGAACTCGCCACCTTTTGCTTCTCAGGCACACTTTCGCTAACTGCGTTACAGAAGTCATAATTTTTTCGTAAGCTACGTTTTTTTATGGATTTTGACATTTTTAGGTTGATTTATTTTCAGAAAGGATTCCAAATTAAATTGAGGAAAGCATATGACAGAATCCCGTGAAATAATACAAAACGTTAATATTAAATTTTTAACTGAGGGTAATGAGTTAAAACAATAAGAAATTGTTTGATGTTTCAATAATTCCATTACAGCATTGTCAAGGCCACTGGTATATTACATATTTAGACGATTTCTGCAAGAGCTCTATGTTTAAGTCGCCAAAAAAGGCCAAAAGGGACTTGTAGGCTGACACTTGTCAGTTTTGATTAACGCGTGATGAGAAACATGGTATATAATTTTTATTTGAGATTCCAGGAAGTTCTGACTAGGTTGTGTATTTTTTATAAAATTTTAGTACTATAAAACTTTTACCATGACACTAAAAAAAACATACATAGGTAGTGAGTTGTAACAGCTCTCGATAAATATCAATATCGGGCGTTCGGTTTCCGATGATAGACGAAGTTAATCGAAGTGCCAAGCTTAACTCCTAGTACTTATACTTACTGTACTTACTTAATATTTGTAAATAAATACATTAGATATACTGACAGGCGGATACAGAAATGTTTGTCCTACGGATCGAAACCAGCACCCACAGCAGAAGGCATAGTCTAACAACTTAGTTGTTAGGCTAGTTAATATAACAACAAATTATATATGGTATATGTAGTGTTTGATTCCTTCCTAGGACAAACATTTGCGTGATGAACACAGATGTTTGTTCTGTGGGTGTTATAAAGTATGTATTTTAATAAATCGCATTCTAAAAGTCATTTCATGGATCCTAAAGTGCGTTCTGATCCGGTAATGCATCAATGGGCTTTTCTATTCGAAAAATGTACATACATATTTGACGACCTCTGTGGCGCAGTGGACTAAGGTCTATCTGAGACGCAGAAGGTTAAAGGTTCGATTCCCGCCACGGGACTAATGTTTGTATCTGCAAGTATTTGTCTCAGGTCTGGGTGTTTCTATGTATAATATGTATATATTTACAAAAAAAGTGTATATTTAAGTAGTATATCAGTCATGTGGTACTAAACCATAACACAAGCTCTGCTTACTTTGGGGCCAGATTATATGTGAAAGGTGCGGCATTATTTATTTATATGTGCGCTATACCAGTAATCTTAAACGGTGAAGGAAAACATCGTGAGGAAACCTGCATGTAGTAGAATCAAAACATGTTGGTAGACATGTGTCAAGTGCTCTAAAGAAGCCTCTGAGGCGCACTTTAATCCTTTAAGGACACTAGTCTACAATATAAAAATGAATCGCTGAATGTGTTGCTAAGCGCAAATCTCGAGAGCAGCTGAACCGATTTTGCTAATTATTTTTTTAGAATATTTAGAAGTACGAGGATGGTTCTTACGGAGAGAAAAAAATCAAAAACTGCCTGAAAAAGTCTAAAACAACACTTTTCTATACTCCCATACAATCGATTCGTAATAATACTTAAAAGTCAATTTGAACTTTAATACCATACTATAAAGTTTAAGTGTTAGTGGAGAGGTTCCGGGAAGGCAAAACAATTGAGTGACGTTAGTATCGTATAAATATTAATGTCAATATTTGTCAATATTTATACGATGATAAATATAAATCTTCTGTGCGTGTGTTTGTAATTAAACTCCTAAACGGCTGGACCTATTTTAATTTATTTTTTTGTGTGTTCAAATGTGTTTAAATTAGATTTTTTTGTATTTGTATTTCTTTTTTAAGCGACGAAGTCGTGAACGGGAGAGCTAGTTCTGAATAAATGTGATACGACAAGTAGAAGAATATCATTCATCTGGTCAGCATAATATAAGTTTAGTTTAGGGCTAGATGGTGTTATGTGCATTGTCTCCCAACAATCTATTTCACCTATACCTATACCTGTAACTATTAACTATAATATTATAAATGCGAAAGTTTGTAAGTATGTTGGTTACTCATTCACGCAAAAACTACTGAATGGATTTAAATAAAACTTTACAATAATATAGCTTATACATCAGAAGACAAATAGGCTATAATTTAAAAAGATATTGTGTGAATTGTCCAAAATATACAGTGTCAAGTAAGTAGGAAAAAATCTGCCATCTGCGAGCTATTCTGGCGTGCGCTGCAAAAACCGTTAGTATTGCACGAAGTACTAATCCTACGCAGACGAAGTCGCGGGCACCAGCTAGTCTATTCATATATTTAAAGTCAATGTTCTTAATCGTTATCTGTCCTTATCTGCTTACTGGTTTGTAGCTCACTGTAGAAAGTTGTTTCTAATCATGTATGATTTCTATCTTTGTGTATTTTTTGTTTGGTCTTGTATTTTCATACGCTTTATATTTGCTTCACTTGTGTGTATGTTTGTATGTATGTAACCGACTCCTTAGGACGCGATTTTGACCCACTTTAAACGGCTAGATTTTATTCAAATTTTGCACACCTGTCAAAGACAATGCAATAATTTGAAAAAAAATCCGATTATCCGATTATCCTAAAACTAAAAAGTAGAAAATAAATAATAGTTTAAAAAAACTAAAAAACACGCTTTATATAGAAAACCAAACTAAATAATAGAAAATAAATTTAATAAATGTAAGTAAGAAAAAAATGTTTTATTAAAAAAAAAGCGTTGGGTGCTTTTTAAGATATTATCGAAATGATAATCCTTCTTCTCATATCTGTCAATGAAATATTTATAACTATTGACACCATGCAACCCACGCTTTTTTTAAATAAAAATTTTTTTTCTTACTTACTTTTATAAAAATTTATTTTCTATTTTTTAGTTTGGTTTTCTATATAAAGCGTGTTTTTTTAGTTTTTTTTAAACTATTATTTATTATTAGATTAGTAGATATGTTATGTAACATTTTGTACACCGACTTTTATTTGTGTTTTGTTAATCCTGTCCATCCAAAGGTTGGAAGATCGCTTTTAGCGATAAAGCCGCACATTGTACAACTTTATTGCTACTTGTTTTTTTGTATGTTCTCTCTGTGTACAATAAAAAGTTAATCTAAGTATATATTTTATGTAGGTACCACGCGTGCGAAGCCAGCAAAAACTAGGTCTAAATAAAGTCTCATTGAATTACCAGAAGTATAAAATACTTACAGCAAGAATAGGATTGGTAGCTCGCTTCTGTACTCCGTATTTGAACAATAGAGCAGCGCCCATTGCCGCTGTAGTAGCGGAGACGTATGCTACGCCCATCTGGTTAGCCGTCAATGGAGAGTTGGCATTGCGATTTGTGTAGTTCACAAGTGCATTGAAGGACTGATTCACCCATTGCCAGAAGACCACTGCTTTTGCTGTTCTGAACAAACGAAGTATAAATTAAAAAACCTTAAAAAAAGCATCAATCTATGATATTTAAACCATTCCAATAAGCCTAAACATACACCTCTGCTGTAAGTTGGCGAGGAGTCTGGTATTCTGTAGATATAAGGTGATGCTGCAGCATCAGTTCAAGGTTATCATAATTTTAACTCAAAACGGGATATTAATATGTGAACACCAAGGGCTTAACTCAAGAGTTTATAAAAAATATATATAAATAGTATATCAGTCATGTGGTACCCATAACACAAGCTCTGCTTACTTTGGGGCCAGATGATGATGTGTGAAATATCCGGGATTATTTATTTATTAGCTCGTGATCATGGCGCATGTTACTTGCTGAATTACTTTGAAAGTGATATTGATTTTGATAGAGATAGAAATACAGCTTCGATTGGGATTCTTCGTTTATCATTTCATGAAGTAACATTGTTCTTCTAAGTTAATTATTTTTCTCGTGTAACAGCAACCGGCATGTTTTATTCAGTAATCTTAGCAGAATTTTGATGAATAAATTGTGGCATCATAGCACAAGTATGGATAATTGAATTAAAGTGTATTATGATGCAATGTGATTTGAACGACGAGGAATCCCGAGAATGTTCTAGACGGCCATTCCGCGATGACGTTTAGAATATACAAATGACGATCGACTATTCGACTAAGACTTTATTATCAAACAATCACTTGACACTGGCAAAATTGTCATCATTATGACACATGCTTCGGTTGTCAGCTTGGTGGTGCAAACTTTTTAGAAAATTGCACATGATCGTAGCCTTATGGCCGCATTTTTTGCAAAATTGCCACAAATTTTGACCTTCAATCCAATTTACCTTTTCGTTAGAACAACGTTCAGTAGTAACTGAAGTTCAGTTCAGTTCACCATCTAAAATGATTGAATCTCTGAACGTAAATCCTGGAATTAGACCGACCGACGGTAAAATAATGATAATAGTGAAAAACTAGGTAGTTAAAAAGGTCATCATCATTATCAGCCCATAGCAGTCCACTGCTGGACATAGGCCTCCCCTAATGAGCGCCATTGCGCCCTGTCTTCAGTTCGACGCATCCAGCTTCTGCCGGCAGCCTTTCGCAGATCGTCACCCCACCTTGGCGAATGGCGTCCTACACTACGTTTGCCGAGCCGCGGTCTCCACTCAAGAACTCGTTTACCCCAACGGTTATCGGTTCTTCTGCAGATATGGCCAGCCCACTGCCACTTCAGCTTACTAAGTCTCTGAGCTAATTGGATATGTCCTCATACAAATCCTCCACTTCATCATCCAGATTTGCCGAGGTCGGTGCGTAGACCTGAATGATCTTCATACTATACCGCTTGGAAAGTCGAAGGATCAAGTACGCTACCCTGATCGACACACTGGAGATATCTAGAACGTTGTTAGAGAGGGCCTTATTGACGAGAAACCCTACACCACCCTGTGATGTTTGGTCACCCTCGCGGAGGTACAGAAGATGGCCCAAGTCTAGGGTAATGGTGTCCTCTCCCTCTCTACGGACTTCACACAACCCCAGGACCATGCCACCTAATGTTTTCCAGCTCCACTTCCAACTGCGCTAGATGTTCATCGAGCCTCTAGAGTTCGTCCGTTAAACGTTGCCAGGGTCAGTTGTTGTAGGTAGCCTGCGGTAGCCCGGTGATTCTTAGCACCCCTTGCCGCGCCGTTACCATGGTCGCTACCATGACCAGAAATAGCGTGGCAGCCGGGAACTGGGGGCCATTTCCTTCTTGCGTTCATCATCATTGGGGGTATATGGGTATATGCCCATAATCGCCACGCTGGGCAAGCGGGTTGGGGATCGCAGGACATAGCTTCTCGCACCGCCGACGCTGCTGCTCGTCGGCGGCCAGAAGATTTAGCTATGCCAATGTAGGCTGCGCTATGCCGCTATCAGCCGGCCACCAGAGCCTCGTTTGTTGTTCAGCAGGGTGCACCACGTGCAGGTGAGGTTGGCTTGGGTAACGAAGATGAATATTGGAACCCCATATACACCCCCCAGGTAGAAGGGTAAGTTATTGTAATTGTTTTATCTATAAGTAATTGTAATTGTTCTATCTATAAGTTATTTATGTATACTATTCCATATTATTGTGTATATTAATGTAAATAAATTGTCATTTATTTACGGGAAAAAAAGGTAGAAAGGTACAGTAACCCTCTCAGTTGCGACTTTCACATTTGACCGTTTTTTTTCTATCACGCTTTTGTGATAGGCCTCAATTCTGTTGGCAACAACCTAACTAATTAATTTTAATTTTACTAAAAGGTTTAGACTGTCAAATTAAACTTTGGTATTCTGCTGTTATCAACTTATCCTAATTTAATTTTATCTAATTTAATTAAGCGTTTCTTATTTAGTTAGATGGTACCAACCGAATAGGTTTTACAAATGATATGACTAACTAAAATATATTTTAGACAATTCCTAATTTTAGAAATGAACCAACCGAATTGCCACCGTACACTATGGTGTACGGTGGCAATTATTCAAAATACTCGTTTAATACGCCTCATAAACCAAAAAAAGCAAATACTTGCGTTGCTATGACTCAAAACGCTTAACCTAGTTAATAACAATTTCAGTTACCTACAACATATTTCTGTTCTGTGATTACATAAACAAGTAAACTTGGCGAAAACACAGTAATTAACAGGTCAAACTCTTGTAGATACCTATCATTGTTGTAAGTATCATTTTGTGCCAAGAAACGGTATAGTTTGGCAATATGGTGATCGCTATTAATAGAGAATAAATAAATAAATAATCCCGGATATTTCACACAGCATCTGGCCCCAAAGTAAGCAGAGCTTGTGTTATGGGTATCACATGACTGTTAATACTACTTATATATACTTTTTATTGTAAATACATACATATTATACATAGATACACCCAGACACATATACAAACAAATTATACAAGATCATACAAAGACAAATTACGTCTCAGCCGGACCTTGGCTGTCACAGAGGTCGTCATATATTAAAAAAACATTTATCGGTACCAACATTTTTAAATAATCTTCATTATATAGTCGCCCGCTGAATAAAAGAAACTCGCCCGCTGTCTGTCTGTCCCGATGTATGCTTACATCATTAAAACTATGCAACGGATTTTGATGCGGTTTTTTTTAATAGATAGAGTAATTCAAGAGAAAGGTTTATAAGTATGAAACATGCATAATATAGTAGAGAAACACTGATAATTTTAGAGGTTTCTAATGTGGTGTCGTAAATAAACACATTTTTTTGCGTTTACATTGCAAACGCTGGCTGAACCCTACGAGATAGATCAAAATAATGTAGGTACACACATTAAAAAGTCTACACAAAAGTCCGCAATGGTATATGTCTATCTCTTAGTCTATGTTATTCTCTTAGATAACGTTGTATATAAAGACATTCTGTAGTATATTTAGTATCAGCATTGCACCCGTGCGAAGCCGGGGCGGGTCGCTAGTTATATATAATTCTACTGTACGTGTGTATGTCACTGAAATCCTAAACGGCAGGACCGATTTGATTGGTTTTATGTATGCGTTTGGGTGGCGCCTTGGATGGTTTACATTAACAAATCAGCCCGGCAGATGGCGCTGCAGTCGGTACAATTAGATATATTTTTTTCTTTTTAAAACGCGCGGATGAAGTCGTGAACGGGACAGCTAGTATTAACTAAAGGCATAATAATAACAGCGGGCAACAAAAATAAAATAAAATCTAAACAGCAGTGACAGTGAAATGACATTTGAATGTCAAACATAATGAGTATGGTAGTTATTCTTTTGTTTGGCTAGGCTGGCTAAAACGCAAAATAACCTTATTTTGTTCATTAACAGCGTAAATATATTAAAATGTTTAATTAACTACAGTGACGTGTGTCTAATGTTTTTACGAGTAGCTCTATGTAAAGTGCTGAAGAAAATTTACGAAAATCTTTGAAATATTTTTTAGGCTGGGGACCTAATAGAGTATGTTGAGATTTGACGACCTCTGTGGCGCAGTGCGTTAAGGTCCGGCAGAATCGCGGAAGGTTGCGGGTTCGATTCCCGTCGCGGGACAAATGTTTGTATGATTTGCAAGTAATTGTCTCGGGTCTGGGTGTTTCTATGTATAATATGTATGTATTTACAAAAAAAAAGGACGTATTTAAGTAATATATCAGTCATGTGGTACCCATAACACAAGCTCTGCTTACTTTGGGGCCAGATGATGCTGTGTGAAATGTCCGGCATTATTATTATTAAAAAAAAATACACATCTTGGACAAGTTATTTCACCAATCGACCTATAAATGAAATAGAAACAGGAAATGCTTGAAAGAGATACTGGACGTTTAATAAATTATGAAAAACAAAGAGGTTAGTGTGAAAATTAAAAAGAAATTCTACAACATAAATATGTATTCTTACAGTATTATAACATACGGTGGCCAAACATGGGCTCTTACTAAAGCACAAAAAGCTGGAGGTTTGCCAGAGGTCTATGAAGAGGAGTATGCTAAGCATAAAAAAACGAACAGAGTGAGGAACACAAAGATTAGAGAAACAACCAAAACAGAAAATGTAACACTAATAGTACGAAAGAATAAATGGATAGATAAGTCCCACTTTCCGAGGAACTGAGAGGTGGAGCCAAACCATAAACAATTGATCTAGAAATCGAAAGAAGAAATATGGATGACCATTTAAGAGGTGGGATGACGATTTTATAACTATCACTGGGAAGTTATGGTCAATGCATGGCCTTATGTTACTCTGCCCTCAGACAGTTAACCGACACATTTGAAATGTACTTATATATATATAAACTCTCTTGTATTAGTTTCTCCTAGTTAAGGTATTTATAAGATGGATCATGTAAAAAAGTGCTACGGGCAGGACGAGTTTCTTGCCAGTTCTTATCGGGCTTGGGTTATGACGAATTGGCGACTAAATTCACCTAGTATGTAAGACGTTTCTAGGTGATCTTTGTGATTATATTGAGTAAAGTATCTTTTGAATTTTAGGGCATCTGGTAGATACATGATGTGACCCAAGCTGGCTTAAAGCCCAAGCCCAGCGTTTTAGCATTGCCAGTAACGTGGCAATGCTAAAACCAGTCTCTTGGAGACACTGCCCTCTGCTCTAGCAGCGATTTTGATGATTTGAATGATCTCGAGATAATTTCAAACGGTCCTTAGATAAATTAACTGTTTCATATGTATTTTATGTGTTTTTTATTCTGTGCATTTCTGTAAATAGAACATAATAACAATATTACAATGGCCCTGACTCTGTTGTCCAAAGTGAAAATTAAAGTAAGTTTTAAATGTAATTTTTATAATAAGTTACAATTTACTTTGTTGAATAAATTTTCCAAGATATTTCTGCAGTTTCAGAATGCACAACCAACACCAAATTACATGGCGTCTAAGATGAGGTAAAACACATCAATATACCAAGTAAAGTTAAGAAGCGTAATTTATAAATTGAACTCTAATTCGGATTGTTCGTATTTTCGGATATTTTTTCAGTCTCGCAAAACAACAGAATCAACGCCAATGTCAAATTATTTAGGAACTGTTTTTTTTATTGATTATTATTCTAATTAGTTACCTGTACCACTGCAGCATAGCACCCGTAATAATACACCCTCCGGGCATTTGAAAGGACATGCGGCCAAACACATTCTGCAACTCCCCACTGTCGGGATGGAAGGCTGACTCGTAGAGCTGCTTTGCTCTTACAAGATCTTTGATTTTGGTACCCGCAGGTTCCTGGCCAGCTCTAAAAGAACAATAATTTTGATAAGAGGCTCTCCATATAGGTTTAATTAAATACTTATAATTTAGATTAGGGAGCTGTTGGTTATGGTTACAATTAAAAAAAAAAGTTATGTGAAATGAAATAATAATAATAATAATAATAATAATAATGCCGGACATTTCACACAACATCATCTGGCCCCAAAGTAAGCAGAGCTTGTGTTATGACTGATATACTACTTATATACGTTTTTTTTTTTTGTAAACACATACATATTATACATAGAAACACCCAGACTGGAGACAAATACTTGCAGATCATACAAACATTTTGTCCCGCGGCGGGAATCGAACCCGCAACCTTCTGCGTCTCAGCTGGACCTAAGCCTGCACTACAGAGGTCGTCACTCATAACTTCTTCACCACTTATAACTAAGCTATGCTTAGTTTGGGACTAGATGGTGTTGTGTGCATTGTCCAGCAACATTTGTTAATGTTCATTTGTTATTATTATTATAACAAGTCGAGTATATACACAGTTATACACTTGGAAAAAAGGTTACCACTCATCATATGATACAGGAGTGTGAGGGCTGCTGACATTCAGTGGCACTATTATTTACAAGATATATAAGTAAGTATTTTATCAGTCATCTGTTTCCCATTGTACAAGCTATGGTAGGTTTGAGGCTCAATGCTGCTGTGTGAAATGTCCACCAATATTTATAGTGTTAAGCTATGGTAGGTTTGAGGCTCAATGCTGCTGTGTGAAATGTCCACCAATATTTATAGTGTTAAGCTATAGTAGGTTTGAGGCACAATGCTGCTGTGTGAAATGTCCACCAATATTTATAGTGTTAAGCTATGGTAGGTTTGAGGCTCAATGCTGCTGTGTGAAATGTCCACCAATATTTATAGTGCTAAGCTATAGTAGGTTTGAGGCACAATGCTGCTGTGTGAAATGTCCACCAATATTTATAGTGTTAAGCTATGGTAGGTTTGAGGCTCAATGCTGCTGTGTGAAATGTCCACCAATATTTATAGTGTTAAGCTATGGCAGGTTTGAGGCTCAATGCTGCTGTGTGAAATGTCCACCAATATTTATAGTGCTAAGCTATAGTAGGTTTGAGGCACAATGCTGCTGTGTGAAATGTCCACCAATATTTATAGTGTTAAGCTATGGTAGGTTTGAGGCTCAATGCTGCTGTGTGAAATGTCCACCAATATTTATAGTGTTAAGCTATAGTAGGTTTGAGGCACAATGCTGCTGTGTGAAATGTCCACCAATATTTATAGTGTTAAGCTATGGTAGGTTTGAGGCTCAATGCTGCTGTGTAAAATGTCCACCAATATTTATAGTGCTAAGCTATAGTAGGTTTGAGGCACAATGCTGCTGTGTGAAATGTCCACCAATATTTATAGTGTTAAGCTATGGTAGGTTTGAGGCTCAATGCTGCTGTGTGAAATGTCCACCAATATTTATAGTGTTAAGCTATGGTAGGTTTGAGGCTCAATGCTGCTGTGTGAAATGTCCACCAATATTTATAGTGCTAAGCTATAGTAGGTTTGAGGCACAATGCTGCTGTGTGAAATGTCCAACAATATTTATAGTGTTTATAAAACAGCTGTAAAAAGAATTTCAATGAAAAAAAAAGTAAGTATATTTAATAATTAATAATATAGGTACTTACTTATACTTCAAATAAAGATCCTTAGCCTCATAAAGCTGTTTTTCTGGCACCAGGGACAGCAGAGGGTTGGATACAAAAGCAAAATGCTGCCATCGCCCCGCAAAAGTGTTTTGATCCCACAGCGGCTGAGTTATATCAAATCTTTTTCCTGTCGACTTTATTGGTGACTCCATTATCTAAATAGAAAATTATTTATTTATTTTATATTTTGTATCATCAGGTAGACATACCTAATGCTAGCTGTAGACCTGCTATTCATCTATAACCCAAAACTTGAACACAGTTGGTGTTAATTAAGATAATTACAGATGCTGTTGTGGATTAATTAAGTTCTAGCTGCTACCTAAGCATCATACAGGCAAAGTCTCTTTGCCCATGTTGAGGGAAAGAGAAAGAGTGATTTTGCCCGTGTGGTACATAGATAAAACAAAACATATGCATCTCAGGACGTGCGACAGAAGTGAAAACTTAAACTAATCTAACTAGCGCTGTAGGTAAGATTGAGAGTGGAGGAGCCTTCCTACCGCTGCCATATGCATGAGAGTAAGGGAAGCCAGACAGACTGGCACCGTAACGCATTACATAATGAAGCGGTTTACCCTCCCTTAAGAAGTTCAAAAGTAGCTGTTAAGTTAATCCAAACCCACATATCTGTGTAAATATCTATACTAAGTCATGAAATTCTGTTAAGCCATTGAGTCGTTGAGATGTAAAAACATTTAAGTATCCAAATATTCACACACTTACATTTATTATTAAAATATAAAAGGAGTTGTACTGACCGACCACCACAACAAAAATGGACCTTGTTGATCAAAAACTAATCTAAAGCAGATATGATATATATTTTTCATTCTACGATACCTAGGAAGGTATGGTTGGTATGATAATAATAGGTATGGTCAAACTGAGTCAAAATATTAATTTGTAGGTACTTACATTTATAAAACTGTCTAAAATCGTAAATTAAACTAGGTATATAATTCGTGTGATGATGACTACCTATTGTTAGATCAGTCTGCCCAACAGACATAAAATAGAGACTAAACAGTATTATAGGTACAAATTGACAAAAATACAAAACATTAGCGCTAAGATTGTTTTCCGTGACCTTGAATAAGATTACTAATTACAGAATTTATTTATTTTACAATATATTTATGTAGTAAGCACGGGAGTTATGTAATTAAGTTTGAATTAGATATTTTTAATGAAGGTGTACAGCAGTGTTATTGGAAGAAGTTCATGTTTGTATTTAATATATGTTAAAAGAAGTAAGCGTTTACTTGAACAGAAAATTAAATATCATTTTTAAAATATATATTTTTGACACAAAAATCCGAAATTTTAATTTTGAATGCCATACCTCAAAATGTCACTTTACTTTACTGTGACATATAAACAAAGAGGAACCGCTAGTACGCAGAGGCGTCAATCGCTATCTTTGACGACTTATAGTCTATAGAATCGTTATCATTTATGACAGTTCCCTCCATCTTAATTTATACTTCTTAGCTGCTGATTCGGTCATGACTGTTTTATATTTTGCTGTTTACGTCAACACAATTGACACAAACAAGCTAGGAAACCAACCGAACTAACCAACTTATGTTTATGAAAAGTGAGATAGGGCTCCAAATTGGATTGAATAACCTGTGAAAGCTTTCGAAGCCTGAAGCTATTAAAATTTTCACAAGCATTTTGAAAAGAGGTTTCTCGTTTCAACTCCGGAGCACGTCTTTGCCCCGATGCTTATCCAACGTTATTTACTGCTACCAACATGTCTGGTGGTGTTCCTGATATACGTCTACTATAATCACCAGTAAAACCAGTAAATATTTTGTATACCTACTATAGTACCTACCTACCTAACTTACTAAACCATAGAATCTTTAAACAGTTAACATTGTTACATTTAGTTATGTGTGCTTTAATTTTTTTTTTGTCTAGATGGTTCTGTCAGCTTTGTCGGGAACCACTGGACGAAACTTGCTAGGGACTGGAAAGAGTGGCATAATAAAGAGGAGGCCTATACCCAGCAGTGGGAGCAATCGGGCTGAAATGATGATGAGATGGTTCTGTGATCAATCACACCTTCTCCAAAGCAGAAATTGTAAAAAAGTGCTCCAAAAGAGGCCAAAACAGGAGGGCTAACATGGCAACATTGTATGAATCATAATATGATCCAGACATGAACTACATTATAAATCACAAAATGGCCACATAGAGAAAATTCATATTATTATGATTCATAAACCGATTCATACCAGCAATTCATCTATTTGACAGTTTTGTATAGATATTCGTAAAATAACTCACAAAATAGGAATTGCGTATGTGTCAAATAGCAGATTCAAAAAAGTTAAATAGGTACCTACTCACTACCTTCGCATATATGAATGTTCGTTCGTATTTATATGATATTTTTAAGTTTATAAAGTTTACTGTCTGTCTGAACATATCACAGATACACCTAAGTTCTCTAAGCTTCTGGACATGCTAGAAAATAATAAAATATATAAATTGATCTATCCTTCAGAGTCAGAGTCAAATCGAAGCAATATATTACCTTCTTACACTCTTCAATAATGCCCTGGAAAATTCATGTTTAAACAACAGTCACATCCGAACGAATATTATAGGGATGCCATTGTCTTCTATACACGAAGATGTCTATAATGCGGTGGGTTGCGTGGAACAGTCAAATTATATTGTACTAGCTGTTGCTTGCGACTTCGTTGCATTTTAAAGTGAAAACTTATTTAGCATCGTTGCGATTTGAAAGTCGATGAAACGAAAAAGCAACAGTAAAAAGAGACAGACACATACATTCATAAGATTTAATGTGGGAGAAAATTAGATAGGAAGCATTACACATGTTTATTATTACGTATTTGTGCGCGCATGCGTAGTACAAACCTTGAGAAAAGGCATCACAACAACCGTGGTGTTTTGTATACGTATTCGTATTATACGTTTGTTTTTTGAAGGTTTCACTTCTACCTCGTGTGAATTGCAGAATTTCACACATGTTTTTTTTTAAAGGAATTGTAGCTTAAATCCTTCTCCAGGATGCAATTATCTCTTTGCCAAATTTAATTGATAAGTTTCAAACCAATCACACCCACCACTCATTAAAAAGTTTCCATACTAACATTTTCACCCCATTTTCCCCTTTGTTAGGGTTAATTTGAAAAATCCTGAAACACGTGTCCATCTATTTTGTATTTTATTTATTCATATCAAGTTTCGAGCAAATCGCACCACCTTAAAATGTTTCATACATTAATTTACACCTCTTTTCACACTCTTAGTGGTTGAATTTCAAAAACATATCTTAGTCTGTGGTTTTGCTGTAAAAGGAAGCTACCTTCCAAATTTCAGCTTTCTAGCTTCAGCGGTTTCGGCTCGGCAATGATGAATCAGGTTATGCTCTTTTATATGTATAGATGTGGGAATGTTCTGCATTCCCGCTAAATATCGATGGTGAACGTGAAAATAAAACTTGGAGATTGAAAATGGCTCGCATTGTTTAATTATATAGTGAAAACAATATAAAAAACTATAGTGCCGCTACAGAAAGATCCTTGCGTCAGTCCAAGTAGACCAATATGGACGACCTCCTGTTCCGCCTAGTAAGGGGACACAAAACTAGCCGCACAATAATCGCCACATAGATAACAACGTTTGTGGGCTCACGGCAACATTTTATGGCCCAAACATCATTTCCAAATATTATTCGATCTTAACCTTACCATTACAAACGTATATCTTATAATGTTTGTAAAACTGAATGATGTGTGATGAATGATGACACACAGCAATTCCAAGTCTATTATAATAACTCATCGGTTCGTTTCTGTACAACAGAAATAAATTAACAATAAAACAAAGGTATATCCGTTCCGTTTACTTTAAGAAATTAAAAGTCTAAACCTATAATTAACTTATGTCACTAATCTAAACTGACAAGGAAGATATTAATTGAACACACATCTTCAACATATTCAACACCTATTGATAACTCTTAGATTCTTCGTCTGTCATTTCATGGAGCAACATGGTTCTGCTAATTTAATATTTTTTACCCGTTTTATTGCATGTTTTATTCAGTAATCTTTTAGTAGTTTTTCAGTAGAATTTTAATGAATAAATTGTGGCTGCGGGGCGGGTATGGATAAATGGATTGCATATGTATTGTGGTGCAGTGTGATTTGAACGATGAAGAGTCCCAAGAAAATTCTAGACGCCATTCCGCGTGTCGTCTAGAATTGACAACTGACCATCGATTATGACTTATAACAAACTGAATATAAACTATAAACACTTGACATTGGCAGAATTTACATTAGTATGTCACAGGCCATTAACGAAGTAAATAAGAATGATAACTCTTAGGTAACACAACATACAAACACAACACACACACCAACCTTCTTGCATAATTTAATGTCAATGGTTAGTGTTAGCAAACTGTATTTTTCTCGGAAGACATTGATGTCTGCGGCTCAGTATTTAGGTAACATATATACAAGATATAATAATCTTGTTTACATGTAACAAATAAATGTTATGAAATTAATATATTTGGATTAATCACTATCACTACCTACGTATTATTGGCACATACAATTTTATTATTCTTTTTTAAAATAAACGAATTGCATCGAATTGAGTAGCAACAATATGTGTCAAGAATGTATAATGTATTGTCTGTGACAGAGAAAAAAAACCAGATTAATTAAATATGGCGGCTGTCGCTGCAACAGCCGATATGACGATTCAGAAGAATTCGCAGATTTTAGTGCATGTGGAAGAAGCTCTTGCCGATTTAATTGTGGTATCGTATTGTGCTGATAATAAAAAGTTTCAAGGCGTGCTATTAGACTCCAATAAAGGGTAGGTTTAGTGGTTTTAAAATATCGATTGTTCGTGGGAAATACCTTTATTTCAGCACGTTTTGATTTTTGTATAATTTCAGTAATTTACCTTTTGGAGTGTACAATCTTCACCCGGCGTTCTCAAAGCAGGCGTTGCCGGTGAAAACCAACGATGATAGGCTACATTCCGCTAGTCAGAGGTTCATTTACGAAGATCCTGACTACGTAAGTAAACTCGTTCTGAAAAAGAAACCTGGGCCGAAGAGTAAACCTCAGCCGCAAAAGATGACCGTGAGACTGCGGCCAAGAAAAGTTCTGTGCTCAAACTGTAAAGGAATCTGTAACGAAAATAATGAGAATGTAGACGTGTCCAAGAAACGGAAGCTGGTAGAAGTAAAGACGAGGGAATCTGACTCAAATGGTATGAGAGACCAAAATAAATATCTGATATCCGGCGGCATGCTCATTCCAAAGCTATCGCGGCTGCACCCAAGTGAAATAACAAGCGCTATAAGAGGCGTGTCTAAAAGTTCTAATAAGGCTAGTGAAAAACCAATAAAAAGTGATACTGAAAGTGTTACACCAGAATTAGCTTTCGTCAGTGTCTCAGCCGGAGACATTGATGATGTTCACTGTTCTAAGAATGATGATTCCTCAAACCTCCCAATGTTTTCAAGTGCTCGGACACTCAAAATCTGTTTTGGGGAAGGTGAGGGTACAGTGGTTAAAATACCGCCACTTACAGGTGATTATAACGAAGATTCTGGTGTTTCTTGTGATATGAATAGGCCTGAATCGAAAGCAGCTAAGAAAGCTTTAAAAAAGGCAAAAAGACAAGCTAAAAAAAATAGTTTACAAGCCAAGGATAAGGGACTGTCCCCTAAGCATATTGGGGCCTTATCTCCACGTAATACAGCTGACATGCCAGCATTAGTACCTTATGAGAAACAACACAAACACCGAGTTAAGCACAAAAAGAAATACAAAGCTGCTAAGAAACGGGATGAGAATTTTGGGAAAGATGGTGATACACTTGGTTACTTTAGTGACATAAAAGAACATTGTATGAATCAGAAACTGTCAATTAGCTTGAGAAGATTAAGCAGTAATTCATATGAAAACGATTTGATGGCAAATTCAGATGGGGAAGGAGAGTTAGCACCGGAGAACACTGAAGAGGTAGGTTGGGGTTAAACCAAGTATTTTGTATATGCCAAAGTTTTTATAAAAAACAAAACAAATACATTTTTGTGGATAATCGCACAGGACAAAATCTAACATTTGAATTTGAGATTTGAAATAGACAGTTCTTTTATAAGACAAATATAATCCCTACTAATATTATAAATGTGAAAGTGTCTGTCTGTCACATTTTCTCACTTAAACCGCTTTAATTGATTTTGATGAATTTCGATATAGGGATAGATGGGACCTTGGAGAAGGACATAGGCTACTTTTTATGTAGGTACCACGCGCTCGAAGCCGCGGGCAGCACCTAGTTTACAAAAAATCTCTGATGAAGTAAACTATTATAAATTTGGATACTTATTTTTCCAGAATAAAAAGTGTGGCCCATTGCACAATGTGTTGAAACATGATGAATCTCAGAAGAGAGACCCATTGGGCAGTCCTTTCCACACATTGGGGAGCCCATCGACACTGGCTAATCTGGCTCATCCACTAGCCAGTCCAGTCCATTCGCTGGCAAGCCCTGCTCATTCTCTGGCAAGTCCATCAACCCTTGCTCAATCCCCACAGCAAGTGGATGTGTTGTCCTAGTGTGATGCCCTAAATTTAATCAGATTCATGTGATATTCGTTTATACTCATGCACAATTTGAGTTGCTTATTTTCATATTATTTTCATCATCATGATAAATAATATGTATTTTTTTATATAAGCATAATTTTATTAACAGACATACAAAACCAAAATAGTATAGTATATAGGTGTTAAATAGTTCATTCCACTTAAACGCATTTGTCTATATTTTATTCTGTGTTGTTGCATGGTTTTCATGAAAAAAACATCATTGTGTAATCAATTAGTTTTTATTATTAGGATAGGTAAATACATCTTTATGGGGTTGTCAATGCTCTTAATTTATAATCTTTGCAATGTTATTTAGATGTGCAATAAAAAGGCCATAAATAAAATATAGTAGTTATATTGCTTGTACACTCAGCAACAAAAGTTTGTGCTATTTAACTTTGGAACATTTTATATTAACAGCCACATTAATAGTTTAGGGAATCTCTATTGTTGGTAATCTTTTGCCACTGACTGTACCATTAATCGTATGAGGGTGTTGGACCATTTACTCTTTTATAATATTGATGTTTGGTAAAATTATAAATAATATGGTAAGGTAAGGACCGAATTACAAAAAAGTCATGTATGCCAACAACATTTTACATGTTCACTTGTGTTTAATGTAATTAATAATTATTAAGTACTAGCTTCTCCCGCTCGGTAACTGCATCAAATTTAGACTATTTGCTTACTTCATCAATACCAGGTTTCTAACAAATATCTTAACTTATTTATAATATTCATAGGGAATTAAATCATTGAAACTGCAGCACCAATTAAACAAATCTTTCAGGGTATTCAAGATTATCCCTGGGTGCTATAAATAGACTATGACTCTGTTTTAGATATAATTTGTTTAAATCTGTTGTAATCATTCATAGACATTAGATTGGCAAAGACAGACCACAGTTTAAAGCCACGCTAACTAAAAAAATACATTTTGTATAAAAAAATATTATAAGGGAGAATATTAAAGAGGGTTATTTCTTGTGATGTAAAAATTTATATGGTTAAACTGCGCGGCGGGCAGGTAGTTCTATATGAAGTAGTTAGAGCTTACAACTATTCAGATTTATTGTACTTAAATTCACATTTGATTCAAAACCATTTTTTTTATTAAGTGATCCTTATTTTTTAAGATTATTGTTACTGAATTTCTATTATCATTCCTGTTATAATTAAGTTTTTAATTATACTTTGTCAAATGTTTAAGCTGGTTTTTGTCACTGGCAAAATTATAGACAGATATTTTTGGATTGAGAAAAATACAACTAACTGTTTAGCTGTTTGAAAACACTATTATTTTGTTATTTACTTTTAAGTTTGTAATGTTTTATTTCAGATTAATTAGTCGGTACAAAGATGTATGTATCTTTTTATTTTATTTACTCTAAATTTTATTTTTACAGAACAGATTCCACCAATTGAGGCAAATATATCTTACTGAACACTTATATAAACTTTACACTTATGTATCTATAGGACAATACTTACAATTATGATATCAACCTTCAGTCATAAATACCTGAATATTAAATAACCTGACAAAATACCATATCAAATTGTACCTATCCAAATATACCTGCAGTTTATTGCAGTTGACTGTACCTACTCCTTAGATCCATGAGACCTCCGAACTTTTTATTTTGAAATTTTGAAAATCACTAGAAGGTACTTACAACAGTTTTAGATAGGAATATAATTATATAATTGAGCCAAAGATTGTTATGATCTTTGCACAAATATTCAATAGGTAAGACTACTTTATGATATTGTTTAAATAAGGTGTTTATTGAGACAGTGAACTGTTTTAAATTTAAACAATTGAGTAATCCCAGTTTCTTCATGTACTTTTACATGCAAGTTTACTTAGATATTACACAAAGCTGTTTGTTTGTATACCTTACGGTCTAAGCAAACCTACGTATTTGTGCACAAGTTAGGGAGACCAATAATTAATTCTACCATAGTGTAAAATTGTGCAACTTGTCTTTCATACAAAATGATTGTATTTTTAAATAAATCTATTGAGTATAATTACGTACGTCATTTTATTAACCCCAGAAGCAAGTGTTATTTAAAAGTAAAACGTGTGTACTTATCTGTGTTTGACATGTTTGTCTTGTCATTTAACCAATTTTGATTTAGTTTGACTGTGATCACTTGATCGAACTAGTTGGCAATCATTCCAGAAAATCCGTTCAGCCATTTGAAAATTAACTCTTTTGGAAGATGGAGGGTTCTAAGCAACTTCCACGGCCTCATCGATTTAATATAATAGTCCTGTTTCTTCAGTCATAGGTATTGCAAGAACCTTTACCTACCTAATGCTGCAGCTGCAGCATCACCTGGAATCTGCAGGATAATCAAACCCTTATCAAGTCAAGTCAAAGTCAAAAGATACTTTATTCAATACAATCACACGGATCACTTTGAAACTTCTTACATACTTACTAGGTGAATTTAGGTGCCAATTCATCCTAACCCGAGCCCGAGAAGAACTGGCAAGATACTCGTCTTGGTCCTAGCGCTTTTTTACATGATACATCTAAAACATTAAACAGATGGACAAATATTTAGTACAATTCCGCTAATCTATTCCTAAAGAGTTACCTCCAAAAGAAATTCGACACGTGTTTCGCCTCTCCACGAGGCATCCTCAGGAACACTTGACTCACTCCGCACCCCGACGAAAAAACACTCTGCTCTGCAGACTTGTTGCTTCGACCAACGTCAGAATAAGACCTTATGCTGACGTTGGTCGAAGCAACAAGCGGAAGCGGAATTGTACTAAATATTTGTCCATCTGTTTAATGTTTTGTAATGGATTTCCGCAAAGTCACGCCTGAATCAATTATCTATGATACATCTAATAACTAGGTACCTTAACTACGAAATACCAATACAAAGGAGTTTATACATTTCAAGTGTGTCGGTGAACTATCCAGAGCAAAGTTACAGCAAAGGTATCATGTTTGGGCTCATTAGAGTGGCTAAAGGTTGTAGAGAAATGTTTTTTTTGTGTGTAGGTACGTAGGTATGTTCCGGAAGATTTCCAACAAGTACCTATCTGAATCTTATGAAAGCCAATGACATCTTCAAACAACTTCATAAGCAACTGACTATACCTATGTATGTCGGGGTACCATAATGTAGTTAGGTACCTATCAATCAATGGATTACTCTACATTAGAACATAAAAGATCTGCTAACATTTTGTCTCGTTGTGGAAATCGTATCCACACCACAAGCTCCCCTTATTCAGGCCGGATGAGCTGTGTAATATGTCAAGGCACTATAATTATCAGGTCTACCGAGAACGCGTGTGCCGACGCCGTCGCCGAACAGTTACATACACACAAGCTGGATGATATTATGATATGATAGGTTCCCCCATGTAGTAAATATTAATCTGTGATCATTTTTTTATCGTTGAAATCATTCCGCTTTCAAACAGAAGGAATCTGTTTTCAAATATTATGTACCTACCATACTGGTTATTTTTTGGTTTTCCTGGCAGCACCGGATATAGAGAGCAGCTATCGATCCATAGAATTTTTAGACCAATATGTTACCGTTGACAATTAAATATTTTTTTCAGACTTGGTTACACATTGACTGTTCGACTGACTGACAGTGACATTAATTTAAATTGTGTTTGATTGATTGAATTTATTAAGAATTTGAAAATATTGTTTTGAATTGTACAACTCTGAAACAAAATAACAAAATATAGTTAAAAACTGTAATTATATGTCTTTAACGTACTAGTAAATCTCTCAAAAATGAGGCGCACCTATAGGTCGAAAAAAGACACTGGCGGCGCCCTAGCCCTAGACCACCGAGATGTTCTGCTAACCATGGACGAGAAAAGTTCTCTATTTGACGCTTTTTATATTGAAAATATAAAACAAACTAAGCGTGAATTATCTTGTGTTGGACAGTCTAATGCTTACGGCGTTGCTTCCAAAAAGATACAGAAAAGAAAATACGTAAAAAGAATTTTAAGAGAGATTGAAAATGTACAAAAAGAATCCATGTCTACATCAACATATTTGACTCCAGACAAGTCAATCCGAGTCAATAAAATTTTGGATCCGTTTGATGAGCTGCTGAATTCTTCGACGAATGGTCAAGTTATCACTATGGCCAGTAATAATTGTGTTTTTGACACACTTTTATCCAAAAAGTAAGTATCTACTTTACATACTTTCAGTACTAACATTTCAACATTTCAAATCTTTATTCATTCATTTTTATTCATTCTTTATTCAAGAAAATCACAAGGTCCACTTTGAATCGTCTTTTTACATGCTAGTGAATTTAGGTGCCGGTTACTACTAACCCCAGTTCTAGCAGAATCCGACAAGAAACATACCTACTCTTAACACTTTTTTGTATGATCCTTCATAATTCCGTAACAAATGCAAAGTTGAGCTGGAGCAGTTTCATCTCAAGCTTTTTTATCAGTCATTTAATAATATGCTTTATGAGACAGATATACAGATTAAATTTGTCAATATTTATTATGTACTAAAGCACTTAAATTTAATTAACCTACTTAAATTAACTTCTACTCACATAACATCTGAATATAAAACATTTATTGGTTTCATTTAGAGAAGGTAAAACCTACGCCAGAAAGAAGTTAACAAAAGCAAAAAAGAAATTATGTGAATATTCTTCTGGTGAGTAACCAAAATTATCTACTAAACTCTACAATAACAATAATAATAATAATACCGGACATTACACACAGCGTCATCTGGACCCAAAGTAAGCAGAGCTTGTGTTATGAGTACCACATGACTGATATACTACTTCTATACTTTTTTTTTGTTAATTCATACATATTATACATAGAAACACCCAGATCCAAGACAAATTCTTGCAGATCATACAAACATTTGTCCCACGGCAGGAATCAAACCCGCAACCTTTTGCATCTCAGCTGGACCTAAGCCCACTGCGCCACAGAGGTCATCACTCTAAGTAAATAATATGTTGTATTATAATACTAAACATGTGTTATATATCCAAGTTTAGTATTGTATTATATAATAGTCACTGGTTTATTCTTGGCTCCAGAAAAAGCTTTGACCAGTGACCAGTTTATACCAGTTTTACCAGTTTTAAATATCTAGTGTCTAACTTTAACTTTTATGTTACCATTATGTACCATTACCATTGCTTGTGCATGTGTTTGCTGGTTTATCAAATAAATGTTTTATCTGTCTATCTATCTGATGTAAAAACAGAATAACTACTACATAGAACATAATACCGCTTTAATATTCCAGACTCGGATAAAGAAAACACATCTGACCTTCAATCGAATATGACAGATATAAGAACACATGAACTTCTTGTTGAAAGAGAACTTAGCAACTGCCCGAAGAATTTTGATGAGTCCATCAACAAAATAGTCAACAATCTCTCACTGATCAATTACAAACACAAAATAAATACATCCTTTAATACTTCATACAAACTTCACAGGAATAGAATAACAAAAAACAGCCAGTCTCCAATACTGCAAAAATCTCCTATATGCAGTACTCCTTTCAAAGATAAATATAGAGGAAAATCCATTTACAATTTCTCACCGATCGCAATAAAAGAAAGAGAAAGTACAAATAATGTGACAATAGCAGATGAAAACAATGAAAGTAATAAAAGCATAGTATTTTTATGTAAAGAAAAAGTTCCCAAACTATCAAAGGAACACACACAACCTCACATATCTGTTAAAAATATTGAGGAAAATTCTATTAACCAATCTTTATTCTACAAAGATCAAATAGACCCTCTAAGTGATGTATGTGAAACTAAAAAAGTTCAAGAAAATGAATCAGAATTTAAAATAAACAGTGAATTGGGATCAACTGATCAAAGTTTGTTTCAAATAACAGAAGCTGAACCATTCCATGGATTCTCTGATCGTAAGATAACTGAATCTATTACAGATAATAAAATCTATTTGCTGAAAAATATGCTAGAGCACAATTCAAAGGAAAAGTTAGAACGAAATGCAAGTATCATGTTGTCTTTAGAAAACCTTTCAGAAGAGAATATTGATGAAGCTGTAGCTGAAAATAACAAGTCTCAAATATCTTTAGAAAATGTTTCAATAGATATGAATTTAAAAGAAAACACAAGTTACAAAAGATCTTTAGAAAACCCTTCAGAACAAAATGTTCTGAATGAAAATGATAAGAGCAATGTTGATACATCTCTGAAAGATGTTGATCTCTATTCAAATGATAGTAGAAATGGCAGCAGTTATGAAGAAAATTCTATTGATAAATCTTTTGATAAAGTCAGTTTTATTTCTGAAGAGCCCTCTTTAAGTAATTTAAATGATATATCTCATGTTTCTGATAAAGAATCAATGTATGACACATGTGAAAGTGAGCAGAGCTTTTCAGAAGAAGACATCAATGGTACTAAAGAGCCAAAATATGTTATTGAAAGATTGAGTGAGTCTATATTCATGAAATACTATGAAAAGATGCTGGTAGACAAGGCACAAAACACATTGTCTTGTGATTCTATTATATTGACTGAGAGTCAAAGTGAAGGTGATGTAACCATAAGTGATGTTAATGAAAGTCAAAGTGAAGTTGAAGAACATTTAATAGAAATAGACGAAGAAAATAACATTACTGATAACAATGTTAGTGCCAGTTTCTACAACTGCTCAAAAAATAGCATATCTAGCACTTTTAAGAACACAGAATATTATTCAGAAACCCAAGCACATGAAATTATTTTAAGTAACTCCTCAACTACTGAAGAAATAGAATCTAGTGATGAAGTAAGTAATCATGAGGATGAAAGACATGTGAGTTTTGTTACTATTCGAAGAAGAAATGAAATTACAAATGATTCTATGTTTATTTTTGATAATTCATATGGCAGTAACAGTACTGATTGTGACAAGACTGTAGTTAGTAATAAAGCCAGACTTAGCACCTTTGAAAAGTCTAATATGGAACTAAACTTAAGTGCAAATATAGCTAAAACTGATGAAAATGACTCTGAACCTACTGCAAGTAAATTAATACAAGGTGAAGAAGACAATACAAATGTTATCTATAGAAACATTAGGAAGAGTTCAAAACATAACAAACAAAGTGAAGACACTAATATGGATTCTAGCATAAATGAAGGTACTATCATTGGAACTGGACAAATGGATGATGATAGTGTAAACTTAAATGACGAGTCATTTATGCAATCAGATAAAACTCCAGAACATACTAGATCATCTGTTACCATAAGAAAGAGTTCAAGACTGTTTAGGGATAGCAATACATTTGATAGATCATCTTTGATGGATGCAGAAGTAAAGCCAAGTATAGTTCTGCAACCAGGAAAGAAATGGGAGAGATCTCTGAGTATCTACAGAAGAATGACTACTATGGCTGATCATTTAGATCAATCGCTTTTAGATGAAACCCAAAAAAAAGGGAGAAAGTACAGACAGAGTGTTATCAGCACTATGGAAATGCAAGGTAATTCTTTTTTTGTTTTAACTATTATCCTTCTTGGTTAGTTTTATTTCATACTGGTAGAAAATAGAAGACAACTATGGAAAAGAGAAAAATAATCAGTCTGACACTTCCATCCAAAGTTTCAGTGTAATGTCAGGTTTGTTTATTATTTTTTTCCCAAATAATTCCTTATAATACAAGCTTGATTACAATCTAGATTGTTCTATTACAGATTCGCTACACAATGAATCAATCAATAGCCGAAGGAGTACATTCATTTCGAAACCTAGCAGATCAACCATTAGATTCGTGAAAGTGAGTATCTTTGTCTCGGAATTTATTCCGAGATTCTGATCTGATTTGCAAAATAAAAAACAAGTAATTTTAAATTAAATTCTTTTTTTCTGTTCAGGATTCAAATAGTTCCAGGATAAGTTTAAACACTACTGAGGTGTTTGATGACCTGAAAGGTAATAAGCTCTTGAGTAAATAATTATAATGGTAGAATTATTTTATGTGTGCTGGCAGCACCGGATGTTTAAAGTATTTTGACATTCACCAAACTTCAAGCAAGCTTCTTTTCCTTCTTTCTGTCAAAGTTGCGCGTTTCGCGGAAGAAGACGCTGCGTGGTTTTTGTCCAAGAATTTTTATTTTATTTTTATTTAGTACATACGTGCGTTACATTACTTGTTGTAGTGTAATCAGCGACGCTGCTATTGCTAGATAATAGTGCTAATAACTTTAATTAAGTGTAACTTTGTGATTGATTATATTGACTGACTGCCATTACCCGTAACGGGATAATAGCTTGGTTCTACGCCTTTGTTCTATAAAAAAGTGTCTAAAGCCAAGTGCATGCATCTTCCCTTGCAATACACAGGTTAGTTTGGTTCCTTTTTTCGTTGGATCGATTTAAAAAATGTAATGTTTTTGTTGCGTCAATGGTTACACGTAAAGGGAAAGTTATTCATTCACTTCCTTGTATGTGTCATGCGTTCAGTGTTAATTTGTATTGTGTTTTCTCAGGATTTTTGAACGAGGAGTGTGATGATACTGTTATTGAGTTATCAAAACTATCGCTCGCTGATTCTGAGTTCGAAGTCACTGTGCTAGGCAACTTCGATGAGACCTCGGGGCGCGTAAAGACAGCACGGGACTACGTGTTGCGTCGATGCAATCAGACGGATCCGATACTCTTTGATGAATGCTATCCCGAAACGTGAGTACTGATGAAACTTTATTGACTGTTTGTATTGTAACACATACCTACTCTGAATATTCAAATTGTTTGCGGTTATGTAGGTCATGCAAATCAAACACCAAGATGGTGGGTAAATATTGTGGTTTATCAGGCTGGACTATCTTAGATTATAAAAATACCACATGTGTGTTATACTACCAATGATACCTAGATAGAATTCCTGCAATTTATTGATAGATGCTTGAGGAAGTTTGTGTTTTAAACAAATACACTTCACATACTTGAGATTGCTTTGGCGGCTTTGGTAAACATCCATTTATTGGTTCTTTGTTAGTAAAACCATGTCCTGGGTCATGTAATAAATACCTACCTACACTGCACTTAAAAAACAAAATACCCTCATTTGGAAAAAAATAAAATAATATCAAATGGTTTCCAAGGAAATAGTTAAAATCATTTTTTTTATGTAGATGAGACAGTAGTGTCAAGCAGGTTATCACTTGTACATTAACCTTGTCGCACTATTTTGGTTGTTTTTATCGTCATTATGTAAGTACCCATTGGGTGACTGCAGCGCTAATGCATGAATCATAGTTGCACAATAACTGGTTGGTACCATTGTTCCGCGGAACAGTATTTACAAAAGAACCAACAACATTTCTTGCAACTACATGATTGTATAAATTCTGTTTGTTGAGTATTACGGTGATAGCATTATGATCTGATTGTGGAACATTACTTTTTTCTAATAGCTTGAAATTCTTATTACTGAATAATAATAAAAGCATTTAAATATTCATTGATATCTGAATTATAAGGACAGGCGACACTTATTTAAAGTAATAAAAAATGGTGTTGGATTATGAGTAACAGGGTAAAAATCACATTTAACTTATTAATTAACATAGATTAGAAGTGCTGACTATGGACAATTCAGTAAAGTTTGAAGTTGAAAAAGTTTCTAAGCAATTACTCCATGACCAACACAACCTTTCATTCTTTGTCCTCTGTTTTTCCTTGCTCTCTGTGATCTGAAATATTTATTTATCAAGATTTTCATGTAGTGCTTGTCTGTTCTGCAAGATCTTTCTTTCATCATTGTGGGTACCACAGCAATGCCAGATTCTGCCCTCTTGCAGTAGTGTGCAAGCATTATTTTGCTAAATAAATAAATAATGCCCGACATTTCACACATCATCTGGCCCCAAAGTAAGCAGAGCTTGTGTTATGGGTAACTGATATATTACTTATATAATTTTTTGTTAAATACTTATTATACATAGAAACACCCAGACCTGAGGCAAATACTTGCAGATCATAAAAACACTTGTTCAGTGGCGGGAATCGAACTCGCAACCTTCTGCAGCTCAGCTAGGCCTAGGTCCACTGTGTTACAGAGGTCGTCGTTAAGGGCTACATAAAGGTTAAAAAAGCACTGAAGCAAGTAAAATGGCGAAAAGACAATAACTATGTATGTTATGCTCGCCAACTCGCGGCGTCACGAAAGACCAGCGTTCTAAACGCTATAACACATGCTGAGTGATGACTGATGTTGCTGTCAATTTGCTTGCTTATTATTTCATAAGTACTTAATATCAGAATTTGACACGAAATAAACTTTCTATCTTTCTTTAAACTTTGCTATTGCAACCTGTATGTTATGGTAACCACATACTTTGTCACTGACTTATATTAAGGCAGTAATAGTATTAGTAGTCCGTAGGTATGTTAAGAGATACTGCTTTTTAAATACACATTAAATCAGATAACTTTTAATGATGCATTAGTAAATGTTTAATTACTTAATAGACAATGATAACATTTAGTGTCCAATTACAGCCTGTAAGACAGACTAATAGCATTCAAATAATGCAAATAATTCACCATTGTTTGTAGAACTATGTTGTTTGATAGTCAAGTTAATATACAATATAATTACAGGATTAGATAAATGTATGGGGTTCAAGATAAAGGTTATCATTGTAAATGAAAGTTGGTAGTTCAGGATAGTATTTTTCTGTCCGGGTTGTAAGACCAGGGCCAAGACAGCTCCTAGTCAAGTCAAAGTCAAAAGATATTTTATTCAATACAACCACAAGGATCACTTTGAAATGTCTTACATACTGGGTGAATTTAGGTGCCAATTCCTCCTAACCCAAGCCCGAGAACTGGCATGTAACTTGTACTGGTCCTAGCTCTTTTTAGCATGGTCCATCTGATAACTACGAAAGTCTAATACAAGAGAATTTATACATTTAAAAATGTGTCAGTTAACTATCTAAGGGCATAGCGAAATGAGGCCATGCATTCATATCAATAATATAGCCATTTATATTATATTTATATTATACCATTTGTTCCAGTGATATCTATATATATATATATATATATATATATATATATATAGATATCACTGGAACAAATGATACTATATAGTTTGGCTTTTAAACTAGGTAAAACAATCTAAAATGAGTACCATAGTTTACACATACATAATCTGTTTGTTAATTATTAAACTTTTTCCGAGAAAAGATATTAGATAAAAATTACATTTGCGTAATTTTCTATAGAAAGTTCTCGCGGCGGAGACTCGTCGTTTATGTGATCTTTCTTTCTCAGTGAAAGGTTTTTTGGTACAGGCCTTGTCATGGACATTTGTCTATGGGATAATCTCAATGAATGAGAGTAAGCTCTGGCAGCTCAGTTGGTAGTAATTCTGCGCTGTAGGTTGAGGGTACAATTCCCCCTCGACTCATCATCCTTATAGGTGTTTGTTCTATGTAATAATAATAATAATAATGCCGGACATTTCACACAGCATCATCTGGCCCCAAACTAAGCAGAGCTTGTGTTATGGGTACCACATGACTGATATACTACTTATATACTTTTTTTTTTTTTGTTTAAATACATACATATTACTCATAGAAACACCCAGACCCGAGAAAAATACTTGCAGATCATACAAACATTTGTCCCACGGCGGGAATCGAACCCGCAACCTTCTGCGTCTCAGCCGGACCTTAGCCCATTGCGCCACAGAGGTCGTCAAAATGTCTGGGTAATATAAAGTATCATAAGTATGTATTATAAAAATATACAAGTATTCTACCAGTACTCAAGTCATCATTATACAAGCTATGCTTATTTTGAGGCTATAAAGTGTTGTGTGATTTGGACCAATATTTATTTATTAATACGAATATCCAACGCAAAAAAAGTTCTTTTTTCTGGAGTGTAATGTTGGAATCATGCCCAGGAAATATGATTCAAAGCTACCAGAGACCTTGGATACAGCCCAAATAAATTATCAGAGCGTTGATGAAACGTCATTAAAAAGTATTGTCACGTTCTTATACTTAGGAGTTTCTAGAAATGTTTTTGTGAATGTTACTTCCAAGTATCAATTGCTTTTGGTTTCGTGTTTCTATATATACATATATATATATATATCTCCATAATTTATGCTTGCAAATATTTGGCCTATTGCGTACGCCATCTCAGGCTATCCATTCTATGTAGACTATCATGAGTGAGAATATTACTTTATTTCTGCTTTTATAGGAATTAGGACGCAATAAGCAGGCCGCTGGCAATTCCCTAAATAGAACGGAGAATATGACTTGTTTTGACGTCATTCATATATACACTGACGTCAGTAAACAAAGCTCATTTATTATATATTACACGTAGTTTATCATTATCAACTCACAGCTGCAATTGAGAGAAATAAATCATAATGGCACTTGTATAACGCAGTTGATTACGTAATGGTATGATTACTTTTTAATATGAGTAATGTAAATGCTTTGTGCGATTTAAGAGTACTTTCATTGCCATCACTCATCTCTATAACAGTGGACTATTTCCAAAATTATATTGACTTTCATTGATTGAAATCACAAGTCATAAATATAAGACTTCCTGTCTGTTAGAGAATAAAAACAAACGCCGCTGAAAATTAAGAGTTTGGCTGTTTATGCAGTTTGTCTATGGTTATATCGACAATAGGTTCTCGTCAAAGGTCAAACCGTCTTGACTCACCTATGTTTTCCCTCGACCTTAAAGTCTGATGTAATCTTATCGATCTTATTCCTTAGAGTATGTAGTACTGGACTAGACTATCTATCTTTCTTTATAGCTACTGGCTGCGATTTCGCCGGACTGCAGTGTTACACATGTGGAAAACACAGCTCATATAGCACTCAGCGATAGCTATCTATCAGAGAAATAACTTAAAGAACCGGTTGAGCTGCTCAACACATTACCGATTCCTACGGCATAGTCGCAATCAGAACTCCGAAGTTGCAAAACCTTTACTAGAAGGTACTTGTAGATGTTCATGTGTGATTTGTTTGACAGGGTCCTAAAGAATTGCCACAAGATCGGCGAAGGCGTGTACGGGGAAGTGTTTTTGTGGCGCGGCAGAGATGGCCGAGCACGGGTTATGAAGATAGTGCCCATCGCCGGAGCTTGCAAGGTCAACGGGGAACAACAGAAGGACTTCCACGAGGTTATCTCTGAGATTGTGATTGCTATGTGAGTACGCTTTATATGACCCTTATGGAATTAACAGGGTAGACATCAGCTTTCATAGAGAAGACTTCATAAAATTGCCGACAATATAATGACTACAAATACAAAGATTATCTTGTAATGTGTGAATTATAAAACTAATATGTACACACCTTTCATTATGCTATTTCAAAATCTGGTTTCTTCCAGCCAAGGCTTAGTCCTATCTCTATCTCTAAGCTAGCGAGTGCCTGTGGTTCCGCCTTCGTAAGGATTAATTAGCTTACGTAAGGTATTTTAATAATTATAATACCCTGCCTTTACCTTTTAAACAAACAGGAAAATCAAACTTTAAAATCAGTACAAAAGATATGAAGTGCAAATATATATAGAAACTAGTATAGAAAGAGATAGTAAGTTGAGTATGTTTGCAGAAATATAAAAAAATACAGAGTCAAATCTTGGGAAATCCTATAAATGACACGAACTAGTTCGCAACAAACCATTTGCGTGGTTACAAAGCGGATTTCCCAGTTCATTACTATTTGACATCACGTTATCTCGCAGACATGGTTTACTGCATAAACATTGTCTGATATCATGATTGTGACACTGATTAAAGATGATAAAATCATTGAGAAATATTTAGTTGAGATACATATTTGCATAAAACTTACGAGTAATGGTACTTTGGCGGTAGCCAGCGAAGAAGTCCATCAACCGACTGCTATAACGACCATTACCCATGATGTTACGTCTTTTTAGTGTCACTAGTGTGGTGAAAAGATTAAAGTGCTCCCTAAAGGTTCCTTTCGTCCACTTGGCACGTGTCTTTGAACTTTTTAGGTTTTTACGATATGTCGGTATCTTCACAATATATCTTCCTTTACCTTTTGAGAGGTCTAAGAATAATGCTACTGCAAATTAATGTACCACTTATATTCTCCTTGTGATACCGAAGCAAGAGATGACATAATATACAGACCGATGGAGTGAAGGTGGCATTTTATTCGAATCATACAACTTGTTTCCACGTAGTTCCAGTTTGAGAAGTGGTAGGGAATGCTTTTGTTTTGAATAGATATTTTTAGGTATTCCGTTAAATTTATGACTAGTATCTATACTGTTGGGTTTCTGTTATTATTTCCCGTACTCAGTAGGTGTGCTTTCCAGTCGGGTTTTTAGAGTATGATTGATCTTCACCTTGCGGTGCTGTGTAGTTTGGTGCATTGCCCTTAGGCCATTGCTCCACACTCGAAACGACTCTTCAATGACGCGTTCAAATGAGACCAATGACTTTGCCTGTCTACATTCTCAAGGTGAAAATATACGTACCTAATTCTATAATATTGCTAATAACTAGTGATTCACAATACATTTCAATGCCAAATTTGTTTTATTCAACTAGGATAATTTTGTCGACACTATTGAATTCAAAACAGTTTTTGCAACGAAGCTGGCAAAAAAATGAATACGTCTCAGTTCCTAGAATTGTATTATTGTTAAACGTTTCCACGATACAATACATTGTCCTTTTGCCAACTTTTAAACCATTTATCTTTTCCGTGGCACTGCATGCCTTTTTGAGAATGCCAGTAATTTCTCCGGCAGCCATGACCTGCATTTGTTATATTCCTCTGCCAATTCCATTATTATTGACCTGGATTTGCTGATCAATTTCCAAATATCTAAGGTCCAATATATCTTTACCGATTAATCATAATAATCAACTCGACTGACGACCTGAGATGCCGGTGGTTATATCCCAGTCTATACATTTCAAGTGTTTTTGTCTACTAAGCCGGTAAAACAGCATATATGACGACTCACCTGTTGTTAACTAAACTAATTTCTGTAAAACTTTCGCAATAAGAATTTATATTGTATAATTAGTTAGCGGGTATTTATTGCATAATACCTTTTAATGAAGGCGAAATGAGGGTAGTTTTGAAAAACGGCGGCACTCCCTAGTCAACACGCGGCCATGGTTACTGCAACATAACTAAAGCGTAGGAAATAAATTAAATGTTAATACGCAATAAATACCCATCGGTTCCTCCATCGATAGAATAATTCGTGAGTAAAAGCCCGTGTTTCTTAAAACGAATAATACCCGTTAGCTTAAACAATAACTAACCTAACCTACAGAAGCTATTGTCGCGTGACTTTGCAGTGGTATACCAGCGCGTTGTAAAAGGGTATTTTGATAGCAGTTCCTGGGAGATTAAACCGTGATTACCTATAGCTATAGACTGATTGTCAGAAAGCTTGAACCGTGTGTTATGTTAACAGGGAATTGAGCGCCCTGCGCGCTCCCATAGCCGATATCGACCGTTACTTTGATGAGGGCAAGGACGTGGAAGCATTGGATCTACATGCCGTAGAGAACGCAACTGATGTTTTCAATGAGGTACGTATTAGATACAGAACATTAGCTTGTAAGGCTCTTAGAGCGCACGTGACTTTGTTCACATAGTTCTTTTTAGTTCAATTTCAGAAATCAGTTGTACTTTTATATTAAACGAGCTGACCCGATCGCGTCTTCGTTCGCGAGTTTAATAATGAAAAATATAATTAAAACACTTGATTTTGCTTCTATATGACGCAATTATTAATTACCGTACAATGCTGTCATAACCTAACAAATCGAACGTCGTCAAAGGTCGTATCAGATTGAACTCAGATTTTTTAAAATATTTTAGTAAGTAATTATTCTGCTATGGGCGGGATACAAATCCAACAAATTAAAAATCATTGAAATCGGTCCAGCATTTCTCGAGTTATAAGCGGTGTAACTAACACGACTTTGTATTGAAAACATCTTCTCATTCAATCAATGCTGTAACCAAGAAAGCACATTCTGAATTCATAGCCTGATGTCGCTCTGCCCTCAGACAGTTAACCAATACATTTGAAATGTATGAACTCTCTTGTATTAGTTTTTCGTAGTTAAGGAAGTTATACGATGGATCATGCAAAAAAGCGCTAGGACCAGGACGATTTTCTTGCCGGTTCTTCTCGAGCTTGGGTTAGGAGGAATTGACCTTAATTCCCTAGTATGTAAGACGTTACAAAGTGATCCTTGATATTGTATTGAATAATGTATCCTTTGACTTTGACTTGCACCAGTTTAATACCAACGGGCGTAAATTAAACAATTCGTTTCTACCATAAATACAAAACAATGTTTGTAACGGTTTTAAAACACGTGCTTCAATATGTTTCACTGTGATTCATAAAGTTTCAAAGATATAGCTGGAGTCGACACAACAAATTCAATGGAATTGAAATCTGAAACAATGAATCATACGTTAACAATGAATTTGTAATGTCTGCATTTTCCTTTTTGTTAAACTGTAAATGAATGAGATTGCAATTAAAGCTGTTACGGTACGGACTGTCTGGAAATCGACGCATCATTCACTAAACCCTTCAATTAAATCTATAACACAAGTGATGCAGTAAATAATAATAAAAATCTCTTTCGTCTCCAGAATGTCTCTATAATCCCGATAGTCTTGTCTTCTACAGGTATAGTCCCAAAATAACTATTTCAATATAACCGGTTAAATCTCCCAAAACTTTTCTCCAAAAGGCTGTTATACTGAACACCTGTTAAATAGTTAGGAAATTCGTGCAGACTGACCTGCAGGATGAAGCTACTTCCAACCTTAATAGGCACTGATGTGTACTTGGCTTGGCCCGACCATCTCGGTTAGTCCCCGGTTTAATAATAAAACTAAGTACGAAAAGTACAACACAATAATAATAATAAAAATTAATCAGTGATAAAACTGCTTATTAAAAGTACGTCCTAGAAATCGTTCTTGACTCCACCAATTATAAGCTATACTGTGACAGAACAATCATAACGGACAAACCCATTCATTACAATAAACCCGACATCACTTTCCATGACAAAAAGAACAAATTAGTTTACCTTGTAGATATTGCTGTACCCAACACCTTGCAATCTTGCAAAAACACACACTAAACAACTTGCTAAATATACAGACCTAGCAATAGAGCTCGAAAACCAGTGGAGGGTAGATACTGTCAAAACTACCTATTGTAATTTCATCTACAAGCGTCATCCCATACACCTTACATAATAGTTTAGAAGCCTTCGATATCCACAAACTCACTTTCATACAACTCCAAAAAGCGGTCATCCTAAACACTTGTCGCATTGTCCGCAAGTTCTCATCCATCAACCAATAAAATCATCAACGATTTGTCGTTTGGCCAAAAGCCCGCGAAAAACGTAAATTCCTCGCCTTACGAGAGACAACAAATGAAAAGCATAAAAAATACTAATAATAATAATGCCGGACGTTTCACACAACATCATCTGGCTCCAAAGTAGGCAGAGCTTGTATTATGGGTACCACATGACTGATATACTACATATATACTTTTTTGTTTTTGTAAATACATAGGTACATATTATACATAGTAAATCAATACAACAAGCAGGTAAATACCAAAATAGGATGTACACGCGATATGGGAAGAGTTATTGACTTTATAGTAAGGTCTTTTGATTTTATACTGCAAATAACGCGCATTTATTTATACATAGAAGGGCGTGTAAAATTGTACATATAAGTACACTGGGAAACAATTGTTTAAAACATTGCCTTGTTATCAAAAAACAGCACTTTAGTTTAGAAGTAGTTTCTATCATCTAAAGTCCATATGACTGGGCTGGCAGCTCAGTTGGTAGTAGCTCTGCCTTCTGCGCTGTAGGTTGAGGGTTCGATTCCCTCCCAGGATAAACATTTGTGTGAAGTCCATAGGTGTTTGTTCTGTGTCTGTGTGTTTTAAAGTATAATACGTATGTATTTAAAAATATATAAGTATTCTATCAATCATGTGGTCACCATAATACAAGCGATGCTTAGTTTGGGGCTAGATAGTGCTGTGTGCGTTGTCTAGCTTATTTTATTAATATTACACGCGTTCTGCGAATTATCTATTTATTTCCTTAAACTTGTACAATAAATTACCTGAATGGGTAAAATCATATAATTCTTGCGACTATAAGGAAAATACAGAAATAAATACAATCAAAGTAAATCAAACAAGTATTAAAAAGAAGCAAACGAGGAAAGAGATCTGTTGAAGAATATTTAAATTAGAAGAGGGTAGATGCTTGACCATTGTAAATAGGATATGACAGCCTAATCAAGAACATAGCAGAAAAGAGAGGTAGAGGAAGGCCAAGAATAATAATAATAATTATAATGCCGGACATTTCACACAGCATCATCTGGCACCAAAGTTAGCAGAGCTTGTGTTATGGGTACCACATGACTGATATACTACTTATATACTTTTTTTTGTAAATACATTATTATACATAGAAACACCAAACCAGCCGGGCGATTATGGAACTCTGATACTATCAAAACGTTAATACTAATAGCTTTCAGTTACTATTGATGAATTGGTATTATGGAAATAATTGTCATACATGCTGTCATATGAATAGAAACTGAACGTACGTTATACTATTCCATTACATAATGCCAATTGCTAATCGAAACTGATAGACTTTGATTGTATCAAAAGATTCATAATCGCCATACAGAGACAAATACTTGCAGATCTTACAAACATTTGTCCCGCGGTCCGTGCCACAGAGGTCGTCCTGTCTATACCTATAAAAGAGCTTAACTTGACTGACTGACTGATTGATTGATTCATCATCACCGAACCGAAACCGCTGAAGCTAGAAAGCTGAAATTTGGAAGGTAGCTTCCTTTAACAGCAAAACCAAGGCGGGTACTTGTGTACTTTAACGCGGGTACTTTAACAAAGTAGGTGCTAAGCCGGGATTTTTTGAAATTCATCCCTTAAGAGGGTGAAATGAAATGAAAACGAATGTATGAAACGTATTAATGCGTTGTGCTATTTGATTGAAACTTGATATGAATAAATAAAATGCAAAATAAATGGACACATGTGTCAGAATTTTTAAAAATAATCCTAACAATGGGGTAAAATGTGGTGTCAATGTTTGTATGGGAACTTTTTAACGGGTGGTGTGATTTCTTAGAAACTTGGTTTGGATACTTAAAATGCGAAATAAATGGACACGTGTTTCAGGATTTTCAAAATAACTCTCATAAAGGAGTAAAATGGGGTGTGAATGATTGTATGGAAACATTTTAATAGGTGATGGGTGTGATTGGTTTAAAACTTATCAATAAAATTTGGCAAGGAGATAAATTGCATCCTGCGGGCCTAGCACCGCACGAGGAGAAATAGTCTTTCCCCCGTTTTTATCCACTTGTGGTGGACAGGTGGTGGTGTATTTCCACTGACAGGTGGATAAAAAGGTGGAAAGACTATTTCTCCTCGTGCCGTGCTAGGCCCGCTGGGGAAGGATTTAAGCTACATTTCCTTTAAAAAAAAATGCGGACGAAGTCGCTGGTAAACTATAAAAAGGTTACGTAAGCTTTGGTGAGAAGCACATAAAGTAAGCTGCATCAGACACTGACAATACATCGTCAATGATGATGTTGATGTGACTAACTATGCTACTGAGGATAGTACTGTAAATATTATTTTAATGACATGCCATTGAGCACATATGGGTAATAACGGTACACAAAGACCACACAGGTCACAGGTGTAATCGTTTCGCACCTATATAACGTACTCGATTTAACTAAACTAATTGCTTGTATCTTGTCACTGATATTCTTAGCATTTAGTGTCGAATATCCAGGATATTATGTAGATAGCAGAGTCGAGCTTGAGTTCAGATCGGGTATGTTTTTTCACTGCCTATACCGATTACGAGGACTTTCTAAGAAATAGGAGATTTGTTTTTTTGTGAACTCGTTTGTATAGTATACTAGCTTCTGCTAGCTGGCTTCGCACGCATAGTACATACATAAAAAGTAGCCTATGTCCGTTCCTAATATACTAAAATGTGATTAAAGCAAAAAACAAAAAAAATTGCGGGGCAGTCTTTGGGGACTGTCGATAGTAGTGAAAACTGAGGAACATGTAAATTATATCGTCGAGCTATTAGATTATTATTTTTAAATTATTTTTGGTTTGTTAAGTAATGTTAATGACCAATTTAAACTTTAATCCTTGATCATAAACTTCTTTAAAAACCAAAAATAGTTCGAAAATAATAATCTAATAGCTTGACGATACAATTCACAAGTTAGTTACTTAGTTTTCACTTCTATCGGCAGTCCCCAATGAATGTTTAGGGAATAATTTAGCATGAATTGTTTTATTTGTTAGTAGAAAGTACTATCATATATCATGGATTTCCTAAAAAAATCATCGAAATTGGCCCAGCCGTTTCGGAGTCTATAGGGAGCATACATACACACATCGCCTTCTATATATATGTATATAGATAGATAGAAAGTCAAAATTCAAATGTTCAAATATGTATCCCATTTCGCTGTGGCTAAAATGTAATAAAAAACACAAAACTTTTGAAATATTTGAAGGGTACCTCTACCTGCTCTTCAACAAAGGATTGAGTATAACATTCCTATGCGGTAGTGTACGTTAAACATCGATAGTTTGGTAATCCGATAGTATCGATAGTTTTACTAAAAGCTATCGATAGTATCGATAGTCTATCGATAGTTTAAAAGATTGTAGGACATCAATAAAATAACAAATGTTATACGAAACGAAGAGTTTTATTTTCAATTAAATTTGAAACAACAATAAAAATCAGCATTCATTATTAAAGAAACAAATCAAACATTAAAATATTTACTATTTTGTTTTATAAACAACAATTCGTTTAACCTTTTTTCTTTTAATCTGTTTCTCCGTTCGGTTAGGATTTGTCCGGCCTTCGAAAAAATCCGTTCGGAAGGCACAGAAGATGCTGGAATACACAGATAGAGCATCGCTAATTCCTTTAATTTATTGTTATTGTATCTCCAGTATGTTATAGGACACTCCTTCCTGTCAATTACTGGCTTCTCCAGATATTGCCTGACATCTACCAATGAGTTACTTAACGGGGTCGATACGTCCGGAACGTCCAGGAACCCCAACAGGTCATTAGGTGTTCCTGAAGACGTGGATGGTATTGGTTGTTGCGTTTCTTCAGCCAAGCGTTCTTTAGATAAATGGCTAGCATAGGCCTTTTCTAGCCACTGAACAGCTTGCTTCTCTTCGTCACTTGTTTTGAACCCCTTCTTCTTAAATCGGGGGTCCAATATTGTAGCCAGTACAACAGGTGTCCTGTTTTCATACGGACTTAGTCTTTTGTCAACTGATCCCTTCACGCATAGTAATATTTTCTTTCCGCTTTCAGTAACAATTTGAGATTCAACTTCTGCCAATTTCGTTTTTATTCCACGAATCAATGGTATTACCAGTGACAATGTTATATAGCTTTCTCCGGAAATTTTTGTAGTAGCTAGATCGAAAGGTTCAAGAATCTGAATTGTTTCTTGAATAATTAGGTATTCGTCAGCATTGACTCCTGGTGGAGCCCGATTACATTCATTAAGTGCGAGAGTTAATTCTGTCTTCATTGTAACAAGTCTCTGCAGCATGTGATATGCACTGTTCCAGCGGGTAGGCACTTCCTGGATCACCTTCAGTTCTGCTTTATTTAATTCACGTTGAATAGCTCGTAATTTATCGCTAGCTAGAGTACTCATCTTGAAAAATGTCACAATGGATTTACATTTTTTCAGAATCTGGTCTAAGCAGGTCACAGCAAACGAATCAGTCACCGTCAGGTTTAGTGTGTGCGCAAAGCAGGGTATATGTCGTATGTGCAGTTTAACTGCGGCGTTAATCATGGTTTGAGCGTTATCAGTTGTTATTGCTTCACATTTTGACCTGACACCCCATTTTGAAAGAGTAGCATCCAACACCTGAAAACAATAATAATAGTTTATGTCCGATGATATAGAAACACTGAATTGGTAGGTATCAAAGCAATGAAAATTAAAAATACTTACACTGGCTATATTTTCTGCGTTGTGACTTCCTTCCATCTTCACGACTTCCAATAATGGTGCAATTAATTTTTCGTTGTGAAAGAAATGACAAGTAACTGAAAGGATGCCTTCATTTGCAATTGATGTCCATAAATCAGTAGTCACACTAACATGTTCTGCTTTCGATAATGCTATGACCAGCTCCTGTTTCACGTTTTCATAATATTCCGGCAGCAATTTCTTCTTCAATGTTGTTGTATCAGGAATTTCATATCTACTATCGAGAGCATTTACAAAGTCCCGAAATCCTTCATGTTCTCCTTTTCGCAAAGGTTCCATATCAACAGCAATCATGCGCACGTATTTGTTATCCAAATTTTTCTTTGTTTTCCCATCTGGATAACTACTACTTCTATCATAATAATTTTTTACCGTATTTCTCTTTTTAGGGGTTGGGCCCATTTGCTCATTTTGCTCAGTGGTATCTACGTCTTGAGTAATAGCAACATTGGATGACCATACCTCATTATGTTTTCTCTTCATATGATCAATCAAGTTCGTAGTATTTCCACTTAGTTTAAACTCTCTTTTACACAAAGAACACTTTGCAAACTTTTCATTAGTCTTTTTAAAGTAATCCCACGCACGTGACTTGCTACTCATTTTTTATTGTTACCTACTCCACTCCACTCAACTTCAAACATCCACAATAAAAAACCGACTGTCTTTTGTCTTGTAAATGAATGATATACGCACGGTAATTCTCCTACCATAGAGAATAATCTCAATGTCTACACCTTTGAATGAATGAAATACGCACGGTAATTCCCCTACCATAGAGAACAATCTTAATGTCTACGCCTTTGTCACTATGGCCGGGGAATAACCTACATACACGCATTACCTAGACTCTAGGGATGTATAAGTAATACTTGAGTTAACAATCGATCGATTGTTTTTAAAAACTATCGATAGTATCGATAGCCATTTACTATCGATACTATCGATAGTCTATCGATGTTTAACGTACACTACTATGCGGGCTGTCCATTTATCATTGAGCTTTGAATAGAGTAGCCAACTTTTGTCTATTATTGTTTGTTAGAAATCATTTCCCTGACTGAGACACCAACGCCCGCCTCTGTTTAAATGTTTCTTACCTCATAACTCCGTCATTTATGAACCGATATGTAAAAAACATATTTCATGTGAAAAGATATATTTCCTGATTGGTCCCATATAAAGATCATAAAAATCGGTTCAGTAAATTAAAAAGAACTGAAAAAAATTGTCATACACTTGGATAAAATAAAATTTTATTATTTTGCTTTTTTGAAGTGAAAACTTCTTTTAGCGCGGTACGCATATTTTTAGATGAGGTAAACCTCTGGACTCGCGACACCCTTACCGTCTGGGGCGAGACGCAGCCGGCTGCCGCGCTCGCCCCATTTGATTATAAACCTTAATTCACATGTTTGCAGTCTACTTTTGTATGGAGAAGTTTAATGAGTTAGGTTCTTTGATATATTATCTACATTCTGAAAAAAAAATATATCATCATCTGTGTTCGATCAGTATTTGATTTGCAGTCGCCATAATTACTGATTTTGAAGTGATTTATTACTAAACTCTAACGCGCCAAAACAAGTTTTCACTTCTGTCGGCACTCCCGGAGAGCAACCCGATTTTTTTAAATGAAATGAAATGAAATAAAATAAATAAATAAATAATCCCGGACACAGCATCATCTGGCCCCAAAGTAAGCAGAGCTTGTGTTATGGGTACCACATGACTGATATACTACTTATATACTTTTTTTTTTGTAAATATATACATATTATACATAAAAACACCCAGACCCGAGACAAATACTTGCAGATCGTACAAACATTTGTCCCGCGGCGGGAATTGAACCCTCAACCTTCTGCGTCTCAGCCGGTCCTTGGCCCACCGCGCCACAGAGGTCGTCAAATGATTCGCATCTCCGTCGCATGCACTCTTCCTTTATCCGTTTTGGTTGCCCAACTCTCCTTATACACATGACGTTTATTTTGTTCGCATCACTGTCTTTACTTAAAAAAATGAGAACACTAATTGTCCAAACGAAATTCTATCTAGAAAATCTAATTATTAGTTGAGAGTATTTATATTACATCTCAATGTGAATCTCCTATTATAGTACTTTACATTCCTGACCTATTTCGTTTGTTTAATTTATTCTTTATTGCTACAAAAGATAACAATACCGCAGTAAACATTTTGATAACAATACTTTGCGAGATTAGCAAATTAGTCACTATCCAAATCGTTTTCTAGAAATTTCGTTGTTTCAGATTGTAGCTAGTAGATGCTTTTATCTGTCACACAATGTCATGCAAAAGTGGACTCAATCTCCAAGGTGACCACGATCAATATCACCCAGCAGAATGATATCATTCACCTTGTGTACATAGAGCCTTCTTGTTACTGATTTACAGACAAGAGCTGCATGTGATCGTTTCCTCAAAAGCACAATTCTTTAGTCACGACCGGATATGACTATATGGAACTTAAAAGCGGTCTCTATGTGTGTTATTTCTCCGGCATCCGTACAGGAAGAAATAATTAAGATAGGTAGTACCTTGGATAATGGATCTTTATTTTATACTGTTCCTATAGTACCTACTTACTCCTATCCCAGACCACAGAACTAGTATAGTACCCCGGACGAAGTATATTATATTGAGAGATACAATACCCCCTACTTGCTAGTTTGACCCCAGACAGATAACCACTAATTGGGTTGATATGCTCAACTGATCCAAATTGGGGCCGTAGCTCATTATTGTCATGCCGCTACAATTTAACTTTTCGTACGCATTATCTGTCTATAAAACACCTAACCGTCACACACGAACACGTATCTGACCCCCACGCTTGGATTTCGTGGCGTGGTGTTGGTAAATACTAGGGAAACCACTCTCTTGAGTTGGCCACTGACACGAACAAAAGTTGAAGTAGTAGGGAAATCATTACGTAGCCAAAAATATATTTGCTGGTCCAATAATAAGAAATTGAATTCGCATTATGTCGCAGAAACGTATACGATGACTAATCGTTCATTCGATCCCATTTCGAAATACTGAATGAATCACGATCGACGCGTGTGGTTTCAATTTTATAGATAAGAAAGGGTGGACTGTAACACTGGACACTGGTATCTTTGTACAGATGACTCGCGATTGATACTTACACCAATTATGTGATACGATCTCAATGACGTTTTTTCGCTCGACATTGAGTTGTCTCTTTCATTGCGAACCTTGGGCTGATAATTCGCACTGAATGCGGTGCTTGTATTGAATATATATCTTTGAGTTATTTCGGTCGATTTGTACATGTAATGTGTACATGTTAATGTGATTACAATTATTGGTATTATTTTTATCATCATGTAAGTGAAAAATACATTCGACTTAGATAGTCGAAAATTTTCATAAAGCGAGACAATCGATCGATTGCAAGCGATTTCCTTTCCGGATCTAAGGCTTGAAGTAGGTGCCTCTGAGTCACTAGACTCATAAAACGTTATAAACTGGGTCAAATTTTAACAAGCATCCATCTTGTTGCTATCAGTCATTCTTGGTTTAGGTTTAAAGGGCACTGTACCAACACTAGTGCTAATACTGAGCGAATAGGACAATAAATTACATGGCAGGTTGGCAACGCGAGATCGATGCTTCTCTTAATGGAACCACTTACCAACACGTGGACCGTACGCTTGTTTGCCAGCTTCCTAGTATAACAAGAATAAATTGTCGATTTTGAAAACCCTTTGCACAAAACAACATCTATCTATAACCTTTTCATTTAGACTATTCCAATAAGCCCTAACGCCATATTCTTGCAATATCATTAGTTTAACAAGATAACAAATTTCGAATCGATTAGACCTGTGTAAGTTCACTTCTTTTCATTAACTAGAAAATAGCTAATAATCTTCTAATAGCTGAACAAATTTCATGAATCTGAGCCAAGAACACTCAATAAAGTCGCCTTTAAAACAAATAACAATTAAAATCTGTTAATCCGTATACCACAGATCAGTTAGTGAAACTTACAACCATGAATCCAAGCTCAGATACCTACCCTTACTGCATGATATTTTTTTAACTGTTGAACTGTTGTATTTCTTACTTTCACTGTACCTACTAAACTATTTACTATACTTAGTTAAATATTATTTTTACAAGTGTTTCTCACCGACCACAGAAAAGTGGGGACTCTTCTAACACAGGTTACTGCAACTTAACAGAAGATATCCCAACCCTAATTTAGTAGTAGTGAACCAATATACGCTAACCTCTAAAATTATCAGTGTTTCTCTACTATATTATGCATGCACATAAACATTCCTCTTGAATCACTCGTATCTATTAAAAAAAACCGCATAAATATCCGTTGCGTAGTTTTAAAGATCTAAGCATACATAGAGACAGACAGACAGCGGGAAGCGACTTTGTTTTATACTATGCAATGATACTTGTAACCTAAATAAAAACCTTTTTTACTTTTACAACATCCCTCTGTTCACTTAGCGGGTTGAAAAGCATAATATAAACTTACCGATGCTCGTTATTTCCAGGTGTTAGCAGTTCGTTGCGTGCAAGGTCCGTACCCGTCCCGTCTGCTGGATCTCTGGGAGCTGTACGACGAGTGCAAGGGCTCCGAGAACGACAACCCGGCCGCTCTGCCCTCCGACCAGCAGTACATGGTGCTGGAGCTCGCTAATGCTGGCCAGGACCTCGAGAGCTACCAGTTCACGGGAGCGCAACAGGCTTATGCTCTGTTCCAGCAGGTAACAAACATTCCGTTGGCTGGCTCTGGGTGTTTCTATGTATAGTATGTATTTACAAAAACAAAGTACTTGTATAAGTAGTATATCGGTCGTGTGATACCCATAACACGAGCTCTGCTTACTTTGGGGCCAGATATAGCTGTGTTAGTTATTCCCTATGGAAAGTCTAAAGACGAGTCTGATGTCCTCTGTGGCGCAGTGGGCTAAGGTCCGGCTGAGACGCAACAGGTTGCGGGTTCGATGCCCGCCTTGGACAATGGTTTGTAGGATCTGCAAGTATTTGTCTCGGGTCTGGGTGTTATATATAATATGTGTGTATTTACAAAAAAGTATTAAGTAGTATACAGTCGTGTGGTATCCATAATACTAGCTCTGCTTACTTTGGGTCAGACTGTGTGAAATGTCCGGGATTATTAAAGAAAAAAAATCTCTAGGATGAGTCTACTCGGAATGAATGTCATAGACATATACATAGAAACTCATTTATTTGTTACCCAAGTACACACAATCAGTACAAGAAAAAAAAAATAGAATAAACAAAAGTGGAGAATACAGAGAGTATGTCATGATCTGTGTGGCACAGTAACAAAAAGGTCTCGACTCAGCATAATATGCCTCGCCACTTGGAGGTAGCTAGGCGCTGGTATTCTGTCGAAACCTTAGTCAAAAGACCCTGTGAGATATTTTTGTGGAGTGTTGTGTAAATCTTATTATAATAAGTAGGAATAGAAGTACAATAATGGTATCTTTGAGAGTAAAACAAAATAAATACAGATTGAATATATTAATAAAAAGGTACTTACAGCAATACAGTCCATGTAATGAGAATATCTATTCATATCTATTCTCGTCATATAACGAGACACAAAAGTAGACGCAGGCCAATAAAAAGAGCGATGGATGGTTTGTGTGTAATATAATAGAGTAGTCAAAAACAATATAACTAATCATAGGGCAAAAAATGAAATAAAATAATTAAATCACACAAAAATAACAAATAATAATAAGAAAATTCAATCAAATGTTATTATTTGATTGAATTTTCTGAAATAATTAATTAATTAATAATTTATAAAATTAATAAAATTTAAAAAATTCATTAATTAATAAAATAGAGGGAAATCGAAGAAGGAAATACGTGCCGACCCTACTTATAATGGATAAGAGCAGGCAGATATTGTTTGTCTATAATCGATATATCCTGGCAATAATTGTGCAAAACCTACTCTTTGTTGCATCATTTCGACTCGTTTGGAACTATTGAATGGCCGACATTACTCACTATCGATGTTGTAATCATCAACAGGATAATTTGAATATGTCAACGAAATATTTGTCATTTGATTAAATTCGACGACAACTATGTTGTCATAACTTTTGAAACTCATGGTTTTGAATATAATTTTCACTCAGATCAAGATAAACTGGGTTATCATATCAAGCAGAAAATCTTACAATCATGGTAGTAATCCCGTTTTGAGTGGAGAAAAAAAAACAATGTTGTGGTTCCGATATATGGAAGTCAGTAAGACCCTGTAATCCCCATCCTGTGAATAAATAAAATAAATAAATAATCCCGGACATTTCACACAGCATCATCTGGCCCCAAAGTAAGCAGAGCTTGTGTTATGGGTACCACATGACTGATATACTACTTGTATACTTTTTTTGAAGTGAAAACTCCTTTAGCGTTGTGATTTGAAAGTCGATGAAATGAAAAAGCGACTGTAAAAAGAGACAAACACATAAATTCATAAGATTTAACGTGGGAGAAAATGAGATAGGAAGCATTATACAGTGTTACTTATGTTCTTATTTATCTCATTATCTTGAAGGTTTCACTTCTACCATGTGTGAATTGCACACAAGTTTTTTTTTGTAAATACATACATATTATACGTAGAAACACCGAGAACCGAGACAAATACTTGCAGATCATACAAACATTTGTCCAGCGGTGGGAAACGAACCCGCAAGATTCTGCGTCTCAGCCGGACTTTAGCCCACTGCGCCACAGAGGTCGTCAACTATGATTAGTGTTTAGATTAATTTTACTATTCTATAGACGAGATGTCTAGTTACTCTAGTACACAGATCTATAGTTACTCTTACTAAGATTAATAAATAAATATTGGTGGAAAATATACACAACATCATCTAGCCCCAAACTAAGCATAGCTTGTAATATGGTGACCAGATGGCTGATAGAATACTTATATTTTTAAATACATACATAAGATACATAACACGCAGACACAGAACAAACATCTATGTTCGTCTCACAAATATGTGTCCTGGGAAATCGAACTCTCAACCTACAGCGCAGAAGGCAGAGCTACTACCAACTGAGCTGACAAGCCAGTCTTTGAGGATGTTTATGGAGAATGTCTAAAGTACAAACATAAGATTAGACACATGCCCAGTTAACACATTCACTATGATGTTGAATATTATAAGAACCGGGAATGCTCAGTTCAAAGAGTTTTATTGTATGCAAATTCAAACAACCGTTATGTACCAGCATCCGTGTATGTTTTTTTATTGCATATGGTAAAATTAGCTTGTAACTAAAAGGCCTACGTCATGGCTTATCGAATTATTGTAACACAGAAGTAATCAATGTTTGAAAATCGAGGTAAACTGATATTTTTTTAGATATATTTGTTTTAAGCTGTTGGATCCCAGTCCTAGTACTTTATGGCATAGAAAATATTAACTGCATTCTAGAGCATAAAAATCGCACAGCACCTACATTTTCATGTAGACCCTTTTACCTGAAACAAGCGATTTTGGGTAATTCTTGTTTTGTTGCTACTGTAATGATTTCGAAGGTCATGGCCAAACACTGCTGGCAATTCTGTTGTTCGCCAGACTAGATAAAGTTTTCTAAAATATGGACTACCTTATTTTGCTACCATTAAAGTTAAAATTAGAGTACCCATTTTAAATCACAGTTCTAAAATAAGTTAAAATTATTTTTTTGTTTTATTGCCATAATTTTTATTCCAATTAGTTCCTTTATTGAAAATAATGTATTGAGGTGTTGATAAAAACTGCGGAAAATAACCGCAGTTTTAATCAACACCTCCTCTGTTGACTAAATTGAGCTAAAACATGTCAGTTAAACGTTAATTTAGGAAGTGTCACTAAAAAATGTTATTCTAATTCAGACTTTAATGCAAATAATATAAGATTGTTTTTGTTTAAGGAAATTTTAGTTACTCAAGCGAAACAACTGAATCGAGGCTAGTGTGTACTTTAATTTAATTTTTCATATTTGCAAGCAGTATTATTAAAAAAAAAATTGTCTTAAAATGAAAATGTGGGGTGTGTGGTTTCTATGCTCTCAAGTGTATATATTATTTATTAGTGCTTTTTGTATAAAATTTAGTTTTGTTGTTTTTTTTTGTGATTTGTGTATTTCCAGCGGTGAGCAGCATGGAACCTCGCGGACGGTAAGTGAATCTCTAGTATCAAGTTGAACATAACCTTGACTAGATTTTCACTTATCCTTTGCGTGAGTTCAGTCTACGCTTTCGATGTTTTGCCGTCGCAAGTTTTGAGTTTTTTTTTTAATTTTTTATATATGCATGTGTTTTGTTACGCTTATTGTTATTTTGTTTGCACGACGTCAACTGCATATTATTCTTCATAATCTGTTTCAATAAATAAATTAATTAAACAGCTGTTTTAGTCTTAATAATATTGTGCGAGTGTGAAGTCGTTGTCTAAAATCGGCATTTAAAATTCGTTGAGTTATTGAAGGTTATATCTAACTGTTAAATAATAAAAGTTAAGCACATGCTAAGAAAAGTAAGCTCTTAAGAAACCTCAAAAAAATGCCTCATTTGTGGCCTATTTCTGTTTTAATTGTCCTAAGCCGTATTACATAACATTAATAGCGGTCGTTTGTACCGATTTGCGTTTAAATGTTTTGATTTTTGTTCGTGGCGCGTGCTTTTGGGTTTGTTTGCAGTTCACGTCGTGCTTTGTTTAATTTAATATTTTTTAGTGTGTTTTAGATTTATTGTTTTGTTTTCTGGATTGTTTGTAAATTGTATATCATAGTCTTATGTAATACTTAGGGCTTGCACGCACTAGCGGCTGGCCGCGATGCGGTGTGGCCTGGCAACAGGCCTGTTGTGAAATGAACCTTACAACCCAAATCAGTGCGTCGTTATCATGCGGTTTCATGTAATAATCAATGTACGTCCTACCGCAACGGCACACCGCATCGCGGCCTGCCGCTAGTGCGTGCAAGCCCTTAGGGTCAATGTCAAAATCACTCTAAGAATGTGGTTTTAAATTTGTTTGCCATCTATATTTATTAACATTTAAATGACAAGGACAAGCAAACCTTAACATCACATTTGCTTATTATGTGGTTATGACATAGACAACTACTGTTTACTGTCTATTTTAGTTTTACAGTCTAGTTTTTGTTCTAGAATAATATAAAAAATAAACTTGACCAGATTTTTCATTTTGCTATTGTCATTTTCAGATTGCCTTCGGGCTTGCTGTTGGTGAAGAGTCATTTCAATTCGAGCATCGCGACTTGCACTGGGGGAATGTTTTGATAGCTCCTACGGAACAGAAGGTAAGCCTAGATAGATAAGTTTTTATTTACAACAATACATTACAATAGACAGAATATCCTATATCTTAGTTATCATATCATAGTGTCATCGTTTGCGAGAAGGGACAGCAGTATGAAGGGAATAAAGCTCTTTAGGACCAAGACCGAAAGTCAAATTGTTCTCGGACTTGGGTTAGGGAGAATCAACACCTAAATTCACCTAGCATGTTAGATTTAAAGTGATCCTTGTGGTATCCATAGCTTACCTAGACGTTCCTAGCAGAATTTAAGTAATCATCTGCAACTGGCTTAAAATAGTCAGTGGCATTTATATCTGAGTACTATGATGCTTCAAAGGGCATGTTAAACTGTTGGGTCTGGCTTTATAAAAGTTGGGAGGCCTTTGAGCGATCTACTCATATGCAAATTCGTTTTATTCAATACAAGGATCACTATAAAATTGTATTCTAGGGTAGGTGAGTTTAGGTGCCTTTCCTCCAAACCCAAATCTAAGACGAATGGGCTAGGAACTCGTCATGATCGTAGTGCTTTTTTGTATGATGCTCACATGTATGAACTACGTAAGATACTACTAAGGTAATTCTAAGATGGATCATTCGAAAAATGCGCTAGGACTAGGACGAGTTTCTTGCCAGTTCTTCTCGGGCTTGGGTTAGGATGAATTGGCAACTAAATTCACCTAGGATGTAAGACGTTTCAATGTGATCCTTGTTATTGTATTGAATAACGTATCTTTTGACCTTGTCTATGAATTATGAATAACACGATATGTTTTCGTGGAGTCCGCCTTCTGTACACCAATAATAATCGCGTGTTGTTTTGTTTCAGTTCGCAACGTTCGTCCTCCGCGGACGGACGTACCGCGTGGGTCGCGGCGGCGTGGCGGCCACCATCATCGACTACTCGCTCTCTCGCATCTCCCTCCCACTCGGCGCCCTCTCGGACCGCGCCGCGCTGTACAACGACCTCGCGGCGGACGAGCAGCTGTTCGACGCCGTCGGGGACTACCAGTTCCAGGTGTATCGACTCATGCGAGACAAGTTGGGGTCAGTCATCCATCCATATCCATACATCTATATTATAAACGTTAAAGTTTGCACGGATGGATGTTTGTTACTGTTTCACGCAAAAACGGCTGAATGGATTTTAATGAAACTTGACAATAAAATAGCTTATACGTTAGAATTACACGTAGGCTATAATTTATAAAGATATTGGTGGCAATTCGGTTGGTTCATTTCTAAAATTAGGAATTGTCTAAAATTTATTTAGTTAGTTTATAAGGAAAACATTTCATATGCGATATAAAAATATTGTGGTCGATAATTGAGATAAAAACGATCGTATCTTTTAAGTAAATTATATTTGCAATGGTCAAACTTAAAAGATAGAATCGAACCAACTTTTATAAAAATTGGAAATTGGTTAAGTAGTACTAATGATATTATATAACTTGCAGAACAAAAATCCATGTTCATCACAAATGTGTGTACTGGGAAAGAATCGAACCCACAACCAACAACGCAAAAAGTAGAGCTACTACCATCTGAGCTGAGAGGCCAGGCAATAAAATGTTTAAATAACCGCCTACAAAAAAAACACCTATCTATAACCTTCTAATGGGCTGCCCGCGACTTCGCACGCGTTGTCTGAGAGCAACTCCATACCAAATTTCATTAAAATTTGCAGCTGTTTGTTTACCCATGATGATAACAAATAGTCACACAGGGACACGGGCTCTGAGTATCTGAGTATCCCGTATTTATGAATACTGCTTTGCAAATTTTGATTTACGTACGTTTTTTTGTTGCAGAAATGAGTGGAAAAATTTCGAGCCATACACGAACATACTCTGGCTTCACTATACTATAGATAAAATGATAACGGCTCTCCGCTACAAGAGAACCAACACTAAGATTCATAAGCATTACATTGAGAAACTCAAAGGGATCAAAGAAAGGATCCTCGAATACAAAAGCGCCACGGAATACGTACTCACCGACATCGAAATATAATACAACGAACAAATTATGATAAAATATTTTTCTATATTTACCCTCATATTAACGAGTTAGCATAATATTTTTGTAGTACAACTCAATATGGATTCAAATCTATGCTGTTGTTGCAAGTCTGACATGACAAATTATAATGTAAATAGAAATTCATGCTTTGAACTGAAAATTATAGACACTGAAAAAATTATTTACAATATTGTCGCATTAGTGAAATATCTGTTTGAAGGTGCCTTTATAGGTAGGGTTGTGCCTTTGTTCACTTTAAATAAATTCATATATCACATGCTAAAATTGTTGTTTTATTATGACGTACACCTGTTTTGCTTAGAATAGATGTATATTTGTTTATTCTAAGATATTAGAAGGATCATCAAACTAAGGAAAAAAAAATGAAGTCTCATAGACAACGATTCAATTAAATTTCAAACCCCGACAAAGACATTTACTTATACTATAACCTACCTAACTAGAAATGATGATTTTCGAATCGCTGAATATGGTATAGGTTTTCTTGAATATGAATTTAAGCGAGGCCTTGTCGGGAAGAGACTACTGCATCGCGAATCGTTACGCGCTCCGTTTTCAAAATAATACAAGATTTCAGATTGTTTTCTCTCATTAATTTCTGGAAGTCTCAAGAGACAACAAAGATTAATACTATCGTATTCTATGTATGTATTTATCAACATGTTTGTATCTATAATTAGTTTTTTTTTCTTAAAACACTTCCACAATGTATAAATTAACAGTATCTTAATTAATGCCGGACATTTCACACAATATTATCTGGCCCCTAAGTAAGCTGAGCTTGTGTTATGGGCCAACATGAATGATATACTACTTACCTATATACTTACTTTTATATTAGACATAGAAACACAGAGACAAATACTTGCAGATCATACAAATTGATTGTCCCGGGGCGGGAATCGAACCAGATGAAGCTAGTCAAATAACCGCGCAATTCATAGTCAATCTAGAGGTTTCTTTAGTGGTCCATTCAGTCTCTGGGTATCGAATCTAACCTTCGAGTTTCGTAGTCAAAACAGACTTCCAGTTTACAGAAGCTAGGGGCTGGCTACTTGTTGCCCGATTTCCATCCTCCAAACTCAAAAAAGTTTTGCGTGTTGGTGCTGTAAATTGTAGATTTCATTGAAAAATAAGCGTGAAAATAGTAGGTACATTGTACACCTAGGCGAGAAATTGCCCAATTCCTTACGAGTGTGTCATTTTATTCGTGCCTTAAAACACACGAGGTAGGAATCGCACTTTCTCCCGAGTGATAGGTACATAGTGCTTTAAACTAGACCTACGAAGAAAATAAAAAGGAGAATTATTTTTTATTTCTGGCGGTGTAATAAAATCACTCGACGACATTCTGTAGAATTAATAAAATTAATTACCAAACCCAGATTCAAATTTCGAAGAAATTCTTGCGCATGCCTTTATTAGGTACTTGGGTTCTTTTTTTTTAAATATTGTTCGAAAACTGGAAGAGGAATAAATAATAATAATAATAATGCCTGACATTAAACACAGCATCATCTATCCCCAAAGTAAGCAGAGCTTGTGTTATGGGTTACCAGATGACTGATATACTACTTAAATACTTATTTTTTTGTAAACACATACATATTAAACATAGAAACACCCAGACCCGAGACAAATACTTGCAGATCTTACAAACATTTGTCCCGCGGCGGGAATCGAACCCGCAACCTTCTACGTCTCAGCTGGATGTTAGCCCACTGCGCCACAGAGGTCGTCATGACCGCCAAATCATTTTTTTCCTCTTCTGGTTTTCGTGTAGAAGTAAAAAATTTTTGTCATTTGACTTAAAATGAAAACACAAACTAATGAATGAATGAAAATAACCATAGCTACCGGCTGATCTATGAAGAAATTAAAAAATAAATAACACGTTAGAAATGGATTTCCATACACTTTACTCCCCCGCTAAACGCGTTAGATTAGAAATTTCATAGACTTTTCCGTCCCGCATTTTAGTAGGCCTGAAATGATGGGCAAGTTTCTCAGTAGGTGTGGTATAAAGTACCTATATTCGTCACTATAAATAACCGGACTGACTTCTACGCCGATTTTGAAATTTCGACGGCGTTATATACCTTCATGTGACAAAGTAAAGTCTAGTTATTAACCTTCTGGTTAGTAAAAACCCTCAAACGAGGAAGAAAGGGCAGGTGGAGCGTCTGACCTGGTTGCGGAAATAAACTTTGGCTCAACTCGCCCATGATTATCACCATAACGCACTTTTGGATGACCAAGTAATCATCATATCAGCCTTTAGGAAGTCGACTGCTGAACATGGCCTATGTTCCCCAATTTATTTCCAGGAAGTACGATTTTGAGCCCTCTCCATCCACCAAAAATGGAATTTTCTATAAATGAATTTCATTTTCAAACGACACCGTTAGATAAGAAGGTACCAAATATATTCTCTTCTTTTGTTTGTGTGAACCAATCCATATTTTCATTAGAAAACCAAAACATTCACATAGGTACCTACTTAATATTTGAATAATCTCCAAAAACCGCGGTAAAAGTCATCCTTCTCTTCCTTTGTAAAGAAATGTATGTAATATCTACAAAAAAGAGTCATTCGATATCCAGCCCCAGGGTGAATGCTGGATGATGGATTATGGGGCTGTTCAGCCCCTAACTATTAATTGCACTGTAAGTGTGCCAGAGAATCGAGGCAGGTTCCGCCCCGGACGCGTACCTACCTATATTCACAGCTAGGCGCGGACACTGACGCGCCAACAGTCGACGATCAGCAAAGCACAACGGAATCGGAATGATCTTATCACTAGACATCCTCAGTTCGACGTGTTTGCGAATGAATGGACGTTAATAAAAAATATTTGCCTTAGCTTCTTTGAAACTGTAAAATTATAAAATGAATTAGTCACTTAATTAAGTATGTCATTATTAGGAAATAGTTATAGATTATACGAACAAACTTCGAACCTAGCCGAGAAAAAATGTAACGCATTACGTTACGAAAAACCGTAAGAGAAAGGGAGAATGAAGGAGACCGATAACTAGTCTCCCACATAATATTTATATACATTTATATACATATATGTGTGTGTACCCATATTTATGTGGAAGACTAGTTATCGGTCTCCTTCATTCTATATATATATATACAGTAATACCCCGACTTACGCTACCCCGTTTTACGCGAATTCGGAGATACGCGGTTTTTCATTTTGAACAAATCGATAGCATAATAGAAGAAGTGCTCGATATAGCCAAACAATTAAATTTAGAGGTCGATCATGATGACGTTCAAGAATTACTAGATTCACACAATCAAGAGCTAACAATTGACGAGGTTATAGAATGCGTAAGTATGAGCAAGACATTGAACAAACTGATTCGCTAGACCCAGTTGAATCGGTAAATCAAATGACAATTGCAAACTTAACAGAAGGACTGAATTCAATTGAAAAGGGGTTACAAATTTTTGAAAAAATATATTCTAATGAAGAACGCTTTTCAACTACAAAACGGTGAATAAAAAAAATACTGGTTTGTATGCTACGAAGAAATTTTGCGTGAGAAGAAGAAAAACTTAACTCGTCAGGCAACATTTTTAGAATATATGAAGCCTTCGACATCAAAATAACTTCGGTTTAGGTTACTTTATTCATAACAATGTAAATTGTTTTTTTATCTTACACTTTATTAAACATTTTTCTTCTAAATTATTGTTTTCTTTAAACTCTGGTCCCAATTAAACATACTTTATATGTATTTATATGCAAAGTTGAACCCCGACTTACGCGAATTCGACTTACACGGCAATCGCTCGGACCCACCTACCGCGTAAGTCCGGGGTATTACTGTATACATATATATACAGGGTGTCCCGAAACTAGTATGTTATCCTGAGGGGGGACATTTCTCGACACTTGGGAGAACAACAAATGTTCAACAAATTTTATGAATTCAATAATTTTCATTGAAGAAATGTGCAGCAAAGTTTGCTTTAATATTGGTAAAAGTATATATCCATGCCTACCTATCTTAGAATACCAATAAATGTGTACTTGCACAAACTTATTTAGGTAAGTAACGTGCTTAGAAACACTGTAAACTAACGAGGGTTGTCAATATTAATGGTTGGAATAAACTTAAAAGTTTATGTATGGAAATTTGAAAATAGGAATTAAAAAAAAATCACCCCATATCTGTTTATTTACATGGTCAGAATCACCTCGTTCAGGCTTAAAATACTAGTTCCGGGACACCCTGTATATACACATACATATATATTTATGAATATAGTTATTGCATCAATAATCAAAATTAAAGAGAGTGGTGAGTAGAGAGAATGAGATCCTGGCACGTTAACGATTAATTATGCCAACCCTGCATACGAAAAGGATTTCGTTACAAACCCGTGTCCCGCGACACGTTAATTTTTTTAACTAATAGGTATGTCTGTCTAGTATCAAATGTAGTGTCTACGAGTATATATAACACAAGCTTTGCCTAGTTTGGGGCTAGATGACGCTGTGTTAAATTCTTATTAATGAGAGTCAGAGTCTAGTTTCTGCGCTCTGCGATGCGGCGAAGACAACCAGACCATGGATCATATCATCGAACGCTACCCTATCCATTCATACTCAGGATCTTCAACTGAAACTTCCCCCTGAAACGATCTCTTGACTAGGGAACCTGAATATTGATTTGTAATATTATGTACATTAGTACTAGTCTTACATTTTATAAGTTCCTGATTAGTTTTACTTGGATTTTAATAATTACCTATGTACTTGTTTTATTTCTAAGTTTATTAGATTTTTGTTTGTTATCGTTAGAAACGCTGATGTACAGTCATACGATTAAATAAATAGAGTCTAATGATGTTAGCGCCGTCAATGGTGTCTAATAACGGCAACACAGTTAAGTCACGTTTTCCACAGTATCTAAACACCAGGAGCTCAAAGGTGTTCAGGTGTTATATTATCATCGAACAAACCAACATACTCGTAACCGTACATTGGTATGTTTGCACGCATGCGCAAATCTCCCTGTACCTAAAGAACTGTAAGCCCTGGATGTTCCAACATTATCTTTTGTTAAATATTGCATAATTAAAAAAAAATGCAGATTCAGCATCAGTACCGACTTACCCTAACCTGAACGGCCAAGAAATAGCTAGTTTTCTAGATGGTACTGTTGCGCCCGATACATAGCTCCATCTGTTGGCAGGCAGACACATTAAATATTCACCTACGCCATCAAGTGCGAAAGTTTTGAAGTGTTATCAGTTGTGTTGTAGTGTTGTGACTCTATTGTGTTCTATTGAGAAGTTAACAAGTAGAATCAGTGGATTAAGTTCAGTGTGTGGTAACTTTGAAATTAAAGTTATTATTTGGCAAAATCAAGTGGTTTCATCATTTATCAGTACCCGGCTCGTAACAAATTGGTGTCAGAAGCGGAGATAAACAAATGCCGGTTTTACCAAAGGAAGACACGGACGGTCTGGTGAGTTATCGAGAGTCCCACCATCAGCTGTGGCTCAGGCATCTGCTGCAGATGCTGGACCTTGCTGCCTTAATGGCGATGCTTCAGGAACAGGCTCGCCGGCAGGAAGAACAGGCTCGCCAGCAACGGGAAGAACAGAAACGCTGGAAGGAGGAACTGGTTCACTAGCAGGAAGAACAAGCTCACCAGCAACGGGAAGAAGAGGCTCGCCGGCAGGAGGAACTAGTTCATCGGCAGGAAGAACAAGCTCGCCAGCAACGGGAAGAAGAGGCTCGCTGGCAAGAGGAACAGGCTCGTCGGCAGGAGGAACAGACTCGCCTTATAAAGGACCTGCATGGAGCTATTGGCAAAGAGCTTCAGGAAGATAAGGAGCAAATCCAGCACCATGTCAGCCGGATTTCTGAATCCGATTCAGAAACCCAGATTGCAAGTGTAAAAAAAGCTGTGGATCTGCTGAAATCTGAAGATAGAGATATTGCTCTTCTGGTCTCTTCATCGTCAGCGCGAGGATTTAAGGTGCCACCATTTGATGGAGGTTCTTAGTGGTCCGCCTATAAAATTCAGTTCGAAGCTGTTCTAAACGCAAACGGATGGACGAAGTCGGAGGCTATGACTGCACTAACATTAGCCTTGCGTGACCAAGCACTTAGTGTTTTGGAGGCCCTGGGAAGTAACGTCAGTTATGAGCAGCTGCTGGAGGCACTCGAATCTCGATATGGTGACGCACATCTGGAACATGTTTTCCGCGCTCAATTAAAGGACAGGACTCAGCGCAATTCGGAGAACCTGCAGCAGTGGGCCCTGGAAATAGAAAAGCTGGTTTGGAAGGCTTTCCAATCTTCACCTGCCCTTATCGATGGGAACTTGGTTCAGGCATTCGTCGATGGGATACGTGATTTGGAAGTCAGAGCTACTGTGAGACTTGGTCATCACGAGTCTTTAAAGAACGCCTTGGTCCATGCTTTGGAGGTGGAAGCTGTACGGATGGACACTCGAGCGCATCGCATCAGAGAAGTGGTGGAGCCAAGCCGCGACGGTCGTCCAAAGTTCAGTCCGAAATGTTATGGGTGTGGAGAAAAGGGTCATCTGAGGTCCAGTTGCCCGAAAAGAAACAAAGAGAGAAACTACTGTGTCACAAGAAGGGAACTATTGGCAGTAGTAAAAACTTTGCAGCATTTCAGTAAATATCTGCTGGGGCGTAAATTTCATCTACGCACGGATCATGCTGCATTGAAATGGCTGCTACAGTTCAAAAATCCTGAAGGACAAGTGGCAAGGTAGATTGAACAGCTATAGGAGTTTGCCTATGAAACTGAGCATCGCAGTGGAAAATCTCACGGGAACGCGGATGCATTGTCAAGAAGACCTTGTCCAGAAGAATGTAAATATTGTGTAAAACAAGAGTCCAAAGAAGTGGTACCCGTCAGAATGTTGAGCACTGATCTAAGTGATGAGTGGACGGAAACCCTGCAGAAAGCGCGGACGGATGACTCAGATATTAAGGCAATCATCGAATGGATAAGGGCTGGAACTTCTAAACCTGTATGGAGTGATGTGGCTGGAATGAGCACAACAACAAAAAGCTACTGGACACAATGGGACAGTCTGGTTATCCACGATGGAGTATTGTGCCGTAAATGGGAAAATGCTCGCGGAGATCACTGTCATCTGCAAATGGTTGTTCAAAAGGCTAAAGTATCTGAAGTGCTTAAACTCTACCATGAAAGATGTTCCGGGGGGCATATGGGGGTAAAGAGAACTCTGTTGAAGATACGTGAGCGATTCTACTGGATTCATTGCAGAGATGATGTGGAAGACTGGTGCCGAAAATGCACGAGTTGCGCAGCAGTGAAAGCAGCAGTGGACCCCATACACGCAGCAGAGGTGCATTAAAGATTTATAACGTGGGAGCGCCATGGGAGCGGATAGCTTTGGACATTGCGGGACCATTATTTTACTAAGTGGACGGAGGTCTTTGCAATCCCAAACCAAGAAGCGTCGACAGTAGCCGATAAGTTGGTCCATGAGGTCTTTTGTCGTTTTGGAGTACCCTTGGAAATTCACAGCGATCAAGGGAGGAATTTCGAGTCCCAAATATTTCAGGAAATATGTCGAGTGATGGGCACTTATAAGACAAGAACCACCTCTTATCGGCTACAATCCGATGGAATGGTTGAAAGGTTCAATAAAACGTTGGAAAGATATCTAGCAAAAGTAGTGGGAAACAAGCAGACCGATTGGGACAAGCACATTCAACCGTTTTTACTGTCATATCGAAGTGTAGTTCACGAAAGTACAAGTGTTACTCCAGCTTCGGCGAACTTTGGACGAGAACTACGGTTGCCAGCAGACCTTATAACAGGTATTCCTCCCCAGTCTCCGCGCGGCCATATCGAATTGTGAACAGGATCAACGATGTCACGTACCGGATTAAAAAGGGGCTACGAGGCAAGCCTAAGATTGTCTATATGGATCGACTAGCGCAATATTAGGGGTCCAACGATGCTCGGGACGAGCATGTCTTAGGAGGGGATAGTGTTGCGCCCGATACATAGCTCCATCTGTTGGCAGGCAGACACATTAAATATTCACCTACGCCATCTGGTATCGAGTAGATGCAAACTACAAAGTACACGTATCGAATGCATAGGAGCGAACGAGATAGCAATATCTCTCTATTGCAATCGAACGTTTGAGCGCGTTCCGGTTCGTTCTCGAACGTTCTAGTAGCATCGCGGTTTTACGCGACTTATTCGACGCTCATATATATACAGCGGTGGTTTGCGGATGTGGTCAGTCTATTTTCGGCTAAGAAAGTGATACAAGTGCGAAAGTTTTGAAGTGTTACCTATCAGTTGTGTTGTAGTGTTGTGACTCTTATTGTGTTCTATTGAGAAGTTAACTAGTAGAATCAGTGGATTCAGTTCAGTGTGTGGTAACTTTGATATTAATGTTATTATTTGGTAAAATCAAGCGGTTTCATAATTTATCAGTAGGTACCCGGCTCGTAACAGTACATACTTTGGAGACTTGCTCTATGTATGTTTTTTTGCAATATTTACAACGCCACGTGAAACTCGCTTCTTGGCACAAAAAGATATTTCAATGACATACATAATTATTCTTTTCCATTTATTGTATTCAGTATTCGGTATCTTTATTCACAAAAGACATGGTATAATATACATTAGATATAATTATTAATAGTAGAGCTGCATATCTTGCCCGAGTAGGTGCAGGCACGTTACAATAGGCTACCTACTTTTATAGGTACAAATGAATTGAAACTATATTATATATTATATAGATATATAAATCATTAACCAAATACAATTGTCACCATAAAAACCTATTTAAAACAACTTGTTATTATTTGTCAACAAAATAGAAACAATGATCAATGAAACGTGACTTGGTAATTTGTTGTTAATTTTAAACATAGTCAAACAGTTGTATCCAACCAGATCTAGTTATACTAACTCTTGAACTAAATTAAAGCGTGAACGATAGGTTCGGAGAGGTTGAAATCCCTTACACACACCTTCTCTACACCTTTGAACTCCTGTTACTTTGCTATGACGGACGTTGCGAACGACTTGAAAGTAGAACCTAGTGCCCTCTAGCGGACATCAACGCAGTAAAATGTGCTGGTTGTGGGAGGGACGATCCGAACCCAAGACAATGATGTAAGTACATGTGTGTGATGTACACTATACTATGTATTCGTCTCTGGGTGATTATAATTATAAGTCGTGTTTAGCGAATTTTATTTTCTCAAAAAGAACTTTGTTCGCTTAAATGAGTAGGTATTACAAAAATCTTAAACTCACTATCTTAACTAATATTAAAGTAGGGTCATTGCGCCAGTTCGCGACCAGTTAGCTGAGTTGTCAGATTCCAGAACCATAAAGTATATGTTTTTGTAATTATTTAGATCAAACTTGTTATTCACCTTATAGGTAATATACTCTAATTTCATCTTATATAAAGTGTATAACAATAAAACAATCTGCAAATTTTATGGAAATATTTATAGCTCAAATACCCATTTTTGCCAGTTTTCGACCAGAAAATTCAGTTTTCGACCACCTAGTCCCTAGTTTTCGACCATGCGTTTCTGATGTGAAAATATTTAAAATATAGGAGCGAAAATTGTGTGTAGTAATAAATTAAACTCATTTATCGTGAAATATTTTTATTTTTCAATATTCATATTCATAAAACTTATTACTCATTTATTTAAATATTCGTAAATCAGTCTACTCACAAGATATCAACTTCAGAAGAGATCTCGCTTCGGATTTAATTTCCATAAAATAATAATAAAGCACATGTATGGCAGTTAAGCATACTTTGATATTGATTACGATTACGATTTGTGTCCCCATTTTGTCCCATTTTGTCCCAAAGGCCTCCCTTTGATCTCTCCAGTCATCTCCGTTTTGAGCTATTTGGACCCAAGCTGTCAAAGGTGTCGAGATCATCTCGCTATCTCTTTTTGGGTTTAACACGGCGCCGTCTAGCTGTCTCAGGGATCCACTGAGTGGTGATTTTGGCTAGGTAGCTCATCTGGCATGCGACAGACATGACCAACCCAGCTCCACTTAAGCTTCGCAACGTTTTGAGCTACATCAGCAATTTGGGTTCTGGAGCGCAGTGTTATGTTGCGTATGCGGTCTGTACGTTTAACATCGAGAATCCTGCGCTCCATAGCCCGCTGAAAAATCTCGAGTTCGGACTTTTAGATGTTTGTAAAAGACCAAGTTTGTGCTCCATAAGTTAATATGGGAGGACACATATACATATCCATTAGCTTCCGTTTTAAAGATAACGGAAGACCCTTCATAAGATATTTCATGAATGAATGAATTCATCTTTGATATATATTATACAATATTATTTAATCTTAACATTATATATGTATATGAAACTAATTTTCACTCAAAACGGGATATTATATACCATGATATGTCAGTTTACTGCTTCTCTATATTGGCACAGTTGCATGTGCCATGATCACGAGCAAAAACTTCAGTTTAACTTGATAAATCAATAATTTCATAAATCATACAATACAAACATACTATCATGGGATACATCCCATCGATTTTCGACCACAATATTATTAAGAATTTTAGAAAAAAATTGTATGAAAAACCTGAAATATAAAATAAAATACACATTACATATTATTATATATTTATAGCATAAAAAAACATTATTTTAATGATATTTTGTACCTTTTATTGTAATACTTAAATCATGGTCGAAATCTTGGTAGTTTGTTTACCCTATTCTGTTTCCGACCACTCGCAATTATTTAAAAATACGACATCTGAATTTTTTCATTTAACCGTAATAGCCCGGACGAAAACTGGCTATTAAACTTGGGAGGGGGTATAATGTTCAAATTCATTACAAAACATCACTTGTTTATCATACATAAAAAAAAACAAGATATGTACCACCTTCTTGACATGATATAGCCAATCTCCGACCATGTGGACGAAGAATGGATTTTCGTTTAATAGTGTGGTACAGTTTTCGACCACGCAATTTTAATAATGTATATTTAATATTTGCCTCAAAATACCTTATGAACGAATTCTTTGATCTATTATAAAGGTATACAAATGATCAGAATACTAAAATTCATAAAAATCTATGAGTAACTTACCGCGAAAGCTGCATCACACCACTATTTTTTTGCTGATTTCAACGTATTTTTACCAGTTTACGACCGACTACATATTGATTATATTATGTATATATGTTTGTTTTGATTGCGTTGATGCATTGAAATTTGTTCGTGTGTTTGCTTGGACATTCAAGATAGCGCCAAAATGCACTCCCTCAGCGTAGGTGTGTTATATAAGCTATTTTTCGCAATTGTTTATTAATAGTGCGACGAGAGGTCGAGAAAGGGACGTGGTCGGCTAACAGGCGAACTGACCCTACTAAGTTATTTTATTTTAGTTTGCTTATTGTAATAGCTTAAGATTTTACAGTGATGGTTAGTACCGTTAACTTAATAAATGTTTTCATAAATATATTGTCTATATATAAAGTCTTTTCTTAAATATAAACATGGATAAACAGTTCTTAATGCTATCTGGTAAGCTATTATATATAACTGCGCACCTTCTTATAGGATGTTTCTTTTTCCAAGTTGGTCCGAGGATTTCTTAGTTTCAATTTATTTTTATATCTTAGATTGTAGGTATAGGTTTTATTTGTTAATGTGATTTGCGTATGATTTTTATTAGTTAGTATTTTCTTAACAAGGACGCAGGTTAGGTAAGTACCTATATAGTGATAGTGATTTGATATTAAAAATGTTGGTTTGTTCGTAAATAATACGTGTACTAGTTAGGTAGTCATGTTTGTAAAGAACTTTTACTAACTTGTTTTGTTATATTTGTAGTGTTTTTAGATTCGATTCAGCTGCCGTCCCTCACACTTCTAATAGGTAATGTAAGTTACTCAGAATCACTGCGTACTAAACCTGCCCTAAAATTACGGGAGCACTCGTAATTTTAGGGCATCACGGCATGAGTAAAAGTAGCAAGGTAGCTAAATAATATACTTATATCCTTACTAGTCCTTACTTATATATACATGCAAAAGTTTGTATGTATGTTTGTTACTCTTTCACGCAAAACCTACTAAATGGATTTTAATGAAACTTTACAATAATATAGCTTATACATCAGAATAACACAGAGGTTATAATTTATAAAGTTATCAATTCTGTTGGCACCAACCTAACTAATTTTAGCTAAACTTAGGTTTTGAACTGTCAAATTAACCTTTTGTATTCTGCTGCTACCAACTTATCCTAATTTAATTTTATCTAACTTAATTAAGCGTTCTTAATTTAGTTAGATGGTACCAACCGAATAGGCTTTACAAATGCTATGAGTAAATAGATATATTTTAGACAATTCCTTATTTTAGAAATGAACCAACCGAATGACCACTTGTGTGAATTGTCCAAAATATAACAATAAATACGTTATAAATACGTATAATAAATACGATAAATATGGAGGTAAGTAGGTAATAAAATAATCATTATAATCTATAGTCATCTGGTCACTATAATACAATCTATGCTTAGTTTGTGGCTAGATAGAGGGTGTTGTGTACAATGCCCTCCAATATATATATTATTTATTTCATTATATTAGTGCATCTAATAATAATAATACAGTAGTCCTAAGTAACTAACTTGCCATGCTTACATAGGGTAAGTATGGCAAGTTAGACCTAGCTGCAAACTTCACAATATTATTTAGGCAAATGGTCTTAAGTGTGGCATAAACATAATTATTAATTACTAGCTGCTCCCTGCTGCTTTGCACGCGTCGTACCTCCATAAAAAGTAGCCTATGTCCTTCTCCAAGGTCCCAGGCTCTCCATTCCAAAATCGGATCAGCGGCTTAGGCGTGAAAACGTAACAGACAGACATAGTTACTTTCGCAATAATATAAGTAGGGATATCTTACAAAAAGCCTAAATATGAATTTTCAGATCCCTAACTTAAAGAAATATGAGTTGCCCAAACAAACTTTCATCCCCTATTTACCCCCTTCAAGGTTGTTTTTTGAAACAAAAAGGTGCCTATGTTCTTCCCCCGAATGCAATAAATCTTCTTACCAAATTTCATCATGATCCGTTCAGCCGTTTAGACGTGAAAACGTAACAAACAGACAGACAGAGACACTTTCGCATTTATAATATTAGTATGGATTTCGAAAACTGTTGGTCTCTACCATCACAGAAACTAAATTATGACGGAGACCATAACTTAAAGGTGACGCTAGCGCAATTAATAGCTCCCTAATAATGACAACATGGATAAGTCACGTTTTCTACGGTATCTACCAGGAGTCCAAAGATACGAAGATCTCACATTATTATCAAATTTATACCTACGTATAAACCTAACTGTGGGAGTGACTGTTTCTACTAGTTACATCTCTTTTTCACTTATTAGATATAGCGTGCGCTTGACTGAGTGCACCGGTATTTAGTTAGCACGCATGCGCGAATCACCCCTATCTGAAAATCAAAGAACTCTTAAAACTAGATGATCCAATAATATATTTTGTTCAACTATTTACTATTTTCATTCTGATTTAATATCATCACCATATCATATCAGCCACTGGAAGGAAGTCCACTGCTGGACATAGGCCTCCCCAATTGATTTCCAGGAAGAATGATTTTGAGCCCTCTCCATCCACCAACTTACTGCGATCTTTACAATGTCGTTAGTCCATCGGGTGGGGGGTCGTCCTACGCTTCGTTTTCCTGTCCTTGGCCGCCATTCGAGAACTTTTACTCCCCAACGGTTATCAGTTCAGCGAGCTATATGGCCTGCCCATTGCCACTTCAGCCACTTCAAATTTTGAGTGCTATGTCGGTGACTTTGGTTCTTCTACAGATTTCCTCGTTGCGGATTTTATCACGTAGTGAAACACCCAACATAGTTCTCTCCATTGCACTATGCGCGACTCTGAGCTTGTGTATGAGGCCAATAGTCAGCGACCAAGTCTCAGTTCCATATGTCATCACTGGCAACACGCACTGATTAAAGATTTTCGTCTTGAGGCTCTGTGGTATCTGTGACGAGAAGATGTGCCTTAATTTCCCGAACGCTGCCCATCCGAGTTGGATTCGTCGGCTGACCTCTTTGTCGAAGTTGGACTTGCCTAGTTGAATCGTCTGACCCAAATAGACATAATGGTCTACAACTTCGATTATATCGCTCTCAACATGTACCGGTACGGATGCAACATGAGCATTTGACATGATTTTTGTCTTGCTCATGTTCATTTTAAGACCCACCTGTTGAGAGACGATATTGAGATCGCTGAGCATTGCGCCAAGGTCTTCCAGCGATTCTGCCATGATGACTATAGTCGGCAAATCGAAGGTGATTGATGCGTTCGCCGTTGATGTTGATACCATATCTATGCCAATGCAGAAGTGAACAGTTTCGGAGAAATAACATCTCCCTGTCTCACCCCTTTATGCAATGGGATATGATTCGTGCTCTGGTCTATCCTGGTCGTATAGACATGGTGGCGTTACTGTACAGACATTTTAACACTTCGATATACCGATAGTCGATTTGGCACCGCTGGAGTGACCGCAACACTGCCCAGGTTTCGACAGAATCAAAGGCTTTCTCATATTCCACAAACACTAAACAAAGTGGCTGGTTATACTCTTCGGTCTTCTGTATAGCCTGCCGAAGCGAATGGATGTGGTCTATGGTGTTAAAGCCTTTTCGGAACCCGGCTTGTTCGGGAGACTGGAAGTCGTCAAACCTACGAGCGAGACGATTAGTTACTACTCTCGAAAACAGCTTATAGACATGGCTCAACAGTGAGATGGGCCTGTAATTCTTTAAGAGGGTGATATCCCCTTTCTTAAAGAACAATACCACGACGCTCCTGTTCCACGCCTCTGGCGTAGTTCCCTCGAAGATGACGGAGTTGAACAGCTTCTGGAGGACCTTAAGTACCGGTGTTCCACCCGCTCTCAGAAGCTCTGTCGTTATTCCGTCTTCTCCCGGTGCCTTGTTGTTCTTAAGCTGCTTTAAAGCCGTTCGGATCTCGTATAGGCTGACGTCTGGGATGTCTTCAGTGTAGTGTCGGGTTAGGCGGGCTCTTGCATCGCTAGTCGTGCTTGTAGCAGGGCTTTGCGATGAAGTGTACAGTTGTCTCTCGACTAACTAACTAACTTCTCGAGCGATCTTAAAACCTCTGGCTTTGAGGAAACGACCCTGCCACTGTTGGTCATCAGCTTCATCAACAGACTTTGCCCAATAGACAGATCTCTCGCGAACACTTTGGAACCATGGTTGCGCTCTATTGCGCTCTATACTACACGTATTAAAGAGACGCAAATCGCGTCGCATAGACTTAGAGATCTGTTTATTGAGCGAGCTATATTTCGATATGTCCACTGAAGACTGCAGTTTCATTTCGCTACGTTCTGCCATGAGTTTAAGAGTGTGCTCAGAGAGTTTTTGGGTTTTACCTTTGCGCTGGGTTTTACAGAACTTTGACCCAACGGCATGGAAAATTTCCACCAGCCCGTCATTTATTTCGTCCACGGATCCGCATTCGGCGAGGCATTGGAAGCTACCTTGAAGTTCCAACTGAAAGCTCTCGGGGTTTTGGATTCGGGCCGGACTTGGGCGAAGAGTAGATTTCATGAGACGGAACCTTTCTAGCTTTAGGTTAAGATTTAATGAGCCTCTAACCATTCGGTGATCACTGCCGGTTTTGACCCTGTTGATCACTGAGACATCATTAAATATTTCCTTTTTTGTTGTCATGATGAAATCTATCTCGCGTTTGTATCCACCGGGGTGAAGCCACGTCCATTTCCTGGACGACCGCTTCTTGAAAAGGAGTTCATCATAAAGGGTCCCTCTTTTTCCATGAAGTCGGCCAATCGCTGACCCCGTTGGTTCCGCTGTCCAAATCCAAATTGCCCTACTTTCAGTACATCGCCGTTCCTCATACCTAGCTGCGAAGTCCCCCATTACAACCGTAAAGTGTGTTTTCGAGGCTTGCATGACATTTGAAATGTCATCATACATAGCCTCCACTTCATCGTCTGGACGTTTCGAGGTAGGTGCGTACACCTGTATGACATTAAGCGATTACCGTTTGGTTATTCTGAGTATAAGGTATACCACCCTGCTCGACACGCTTTCGATCTTCACAATGTTGTTAACGAGGGATTTGTGGACGAGAAACCCAACACCGTGCTGAGATAGTTGATCACCCTCCCGTTAGTAGAATAAGTTGCCGGAATTTGGGATTATTGTGTCCTCTCCCTCTCTTCGGACTTCTGATAACCCTATAATATCCCAGTGCAACTTATTTACTACTTCTTCCAGCTCTATCAACTTCTCGTCGGTCCTCAGTGTGCGTGCGTTGTATGTTGCCAGGGCCAGGGGTCGTTGGGATTGGTAGCTGGACCTCTGCCGGAGATTCTTCGCACACCCTGTTACGCCGTTACCGTGGCCGCCACCTATGCCAGGAATAGCGGAACTGCCGGGAACTGCGGGCCGTCTTCTATTTGTGTACATCTTATGGCGGGTTTTGCCATAGTCACCACGCTTGGCAGGCGGATTGGTGACCGCAGATTTTGTGTTAAGTACTCGGGAGGTGCTCCTGCCCAATCCCCCGGTGTGTGTTCCCTTAGTCGCCTTTTACGACATCCACGGGAGGAGATGGAGGAGTCCTATTCTATGCCGGAACCACCACGGTCTGTGATGATTTAATATCAACACACACAGACTAATCCTAACCCTAACGGCCAAGATATAGATAGTTTTCAAGTAACTACACCTTGCAAAACTTTGCATACCTGCCTACCTACTATATTAATGAATTTTTTGAAGCGAAAACTTCTTTTAGCGCGGTACGATAGATAGATAGATAGATAGATAGATAGATAGATAGATAGATAGATAGATAGATTAACACTTTATTGTACACAAAAAGAACACAGGAGAAATAATAGAAATAAAATTGTACAATGGGCGGCCTTATCGCTAAAAGCGATCTCTTCCAGGCAACCTTTGTATGGACAGGATAAACAAAAACAGAACGACGGCGGTGTACAAAAAGTTACTTAATAAACTAATACAAAACATATAAAAATACAAAATATAGTTGTAATGATGCTAATCGATATACTTACACGATAAATTATTAACACATACAAACAACTTTCTATAAACAATAATAATAATCATAAGTAGTGATAAATGATATCAACCAGTTAGCAGATTCCAGATAGGGACAGATAATGATCATGAACTTTGTTTTTAAAGATATGGATAGATTTGGATGCGCGGATAGATGCAGGTAAGGAGTTCCATAAGCGTACGGCTTGAACAGTGAAGGATTCACCATGCATAGCTGAACTATGGACAGGAGTAAAGAGCTGAAAAGTGTCAGAAGAGCGCAGAATACGATCGTTTGCCTGATGCAGGAAAACAAAACGTTCCTTTAGATAACAGGGAGAGGAAGACAGAAAAAGGATATTGTATAGAAAGGACAGGATATGAGCATTCCGGCGAAAACGAATAGGGAGCCACTTGAGCTTCATGCGAAATTCGGAAACATATTAATACTTGATACTTAATTAATAATGATACTTGCGCAAGCCAAATATGAACCGAATACAGAGATTTTGAAGGCGCTCAAGTTTATTTAGTAAAACTTCGGAGATATCAAGATAGCTGGCGTCCGCGTAGTCTAATATCGGATGGAGAAGGGATTGTGCAAGCATAACTTTGGTAGCTGTCGGTAGGAAATTACGGAGCCTGCGTAAAGACGCAGATGATGCAAACATTTTCCTACTGATTTCGTTGATCCATGGTTGCCAAGATAGCTTATTATCCATGATAATACCAAGATTTTTTACAGTTTGGCTGATCGGTATTCTTGTACAATCAAATATAATAGGTGAGAGAAGAGAGTAATTAATTTTAACAATTTGCCTCGCACTACCAACTATAATGGCCTGAGTTTTGCTTGGATTAATCGTAAGTCCGTAAGATTTACTCCAATCACAAATACGGTCTAAATCGGAGTTTAGGAGGCTAATGGCACCGTTGACATTATCAATAGTAGTTTGGCAGTATATTTGAAGATCATCTGCATACAGGTGGTAGGAAGATGTTAAATTTTTTGTTATGGAGTTGATAAAAATAGTAAAGAGAAGAGGAGAGAGGACGCCGCCCTGAGGGACACCAGCAGTCAGATTGCACCATGAAGAGAATGCGTCTTCAACACGGATACGCTGCCGGCGATCGAATAAGTAGCTACGAAACCAGTCAACTGCCGACGGCGATATGTTAATAGAGCTAAGTACACCTAGAAGAAGGTCAAAATCAACATTACAGAAAGCGCTGCTGAAGTCGAGGAGTGTAAGTATGGTAACTTTACCACTATCCATCCCAAACCGAATGTCGTCGGTAATTTTAATTAATGCTGTAGCGGTGCTATGGCCTGGACGGAAGCCAGACTGGAATGAGTTGAGTAAGGAGTTGTTAGAAACATATACACTTAACTGTTGATGGATTAGTCGTTCAAGAACTTTTGAAAGGAAAGGGAGGATAGATATAGGACGGTATTCGGAGAAGGCTGATGGGTTTGATTTTTTAGGTAAGGGAATAATCTGGGCTTCTCTCCAGGCCAGTGGAAAGGTGCTGGATGTAATAGACGCATTGAAAATAAATGTGATGACATGTACGATATCATCAAGGATGGGGACAATCATATTGCGACTAATGTTGTCACTACCTACAGCGCTTGATGTGATAGATACTATGCTCTTCTTAACATCACTATCGATAAATTGACAGAAGTTAAATGAAGGAATATCTGGGTCTGGCAGTGAAGAGAGAAAGTTCAAAGTATTATGTTCAGTAGAAATGTCAACTGTAGAAGAATTAGAAAAATGCTGATTAAGAAGATTAATGTCTAAATTTGGAGATGTTTCTTGCTTAGATCTGCCAATTCCCAGTGTTCTAAGAAATTTCCATATTTTGGATGGATCATTATTGCCTACAGAGTCATGAATATATCGGCGTTGCGCGTCTCTACACAACCTATTGCAGTGATTTCGACGATCGTGATATTTAGTAACATTATCATCAGTAGGCTTGCATCTCAAACGAACCTTAGCGAGATCTCTCCTGTGCATAGCCAAACGGATCTCATCAGTAAGCCATGGAGCAGGGAGATGTTTGACCTTGATGGCACGGAGGGGTGCATGCGCGTCATAAAGTTTAGAGAGTTGGTAATTAAAACACTCCACCATGCCATCAACATCACAGCCATCCAACAGCTCAGGCCAGTCGATAAGTTGGGCATCCTTGCGAAGGCTCTCAAGGTTAATTCTGCCAAAGTTACGCTGCAGAATAATCTTAGGCTTAGCTTTCGGAGTACGGACCTTGTAAGATAAGAAAATCAAATCGTGGTAGGAAAAAGAAGGAGCTGCTGTTTGACCGTAATTAGAGACATTATTTGGAGAGGATACAAGAATCAGGTCAAGAAGAGACGGAATACAATTTGGAAAGAAGTGAGTTGCTGTTAAAGGGAGAATGGTTAAATTGCTAGATTCAATGACATTCTCGAAACAAACGGAGCGATAGTCCTGCTTCAGAAGGCAGGTATTGAAGTCACCCATAACAATGGTATGACTATAGGATGGTGAGATGTCTTCAAGTAGTCTCTCAAAGGAAGTAAAAAAGTTATTATTGGAATTGTTGCTGTAGTAGACTCCCAGTAATACCTTTGTGCGACAGAGGAGGATTTCAATAAAGAGATATTCGCCCATTCCAGATGATGGTGGTTGTGGAGACATACTAATTATAGAGAAAGGAATATGAGCCCGTAAATAGATCGCAACGCCTCCTGCGCGTCCATCACTACGGTCGTTTCTAATTAGTATGAAACCAGGAAGTGAATAAGAAGTAGTAGGTAAGCATGGCTTTAACCATGACTCGGAGACTAAAACAGCGTGGATATTGTTATGAACAAGAGACGCCAACATATCAGGATAGTGAGCTGGAATACTCTGCGCATTAATGTGTATAACATTAAAATTCCTTGCGACATCAGAAAACTGAGTCTCAAGAGTTTGGGATAGAGAAGGAATACTACAAAAACTTTGGTCACTGCTACTGTCGTCATCACAGGTCGAAAAAGATAGAAAGAGTTCTGCATTATCACAACTCGATGACATCCAGGTATTTAAATACCTAGCAATAGATAAATACTAATGACAATAAGTATCTACTTACTTAAACTATAAATAAACTATGATAATATTATTATTCTAAAACTCTACTTACTACCTAAGTTGCCTGTTTTATACCTGTGAACCTGCCAGTTGTGTTAGAAGAGAATATCTAATAATCATTTAAATGATGTACATAGTTAGGAAAAACAATAAAAAAATAAATAAAAATAAACAATACATATCTAAGTTGGTACATGAAATAGGTACGAGAAAGTTACAAAAACAATAACAAATCAACAAATTCCTTTCAAATACATAATTGAACTTTAGCGAAGATTAATTATTCATGCTAAACATGTAAACATGTAAAGTGACCGTGGAACACAAACAAAATAATTTAAGGTCATATCCGTCAAACTTCTGACACTGACAGTCAAGAAAATAAATTACAAGACGTTTGACGTCAGTTCACTAACTGTCTATCTGTCAACTATTAACAATAACAACAAACAAATAAGCACGGAAACGGAACTGTTAATTTAACATAATAACATAGTGACGGTAGGAAAGTACCTAATAAAATAAAAAGACAAAACGAAAGTGGGTGTTTTTGCTAAGCACTGAATGAGGAAAACAGTCTACTTCTTCGACGCCACAGTACGCTTAGATTTCGTTGCTGCAGTCTGCTTGACCGCAGCAACGGGCTTTGCAACTACTGGAGATGATGTCGACGCAGTTGCTACCGATGCCACCGTCTGCGAGCTTGATAATTTATCAAGATCCGCGAGACAGCCAACACGATGTCTGGTGTCGTCTGAGCCGACCACGTAGACGTTTCCCTCACGAGTCCAGCTTTTGGTGATGCCAAAACGTTGCCTAGCCTGCATGAACACTTCATGGCGCGCCCGAGTCAAGAACTCTGAAAGAGTTAGCCCAGTATTTTTGAGATGGGTCTTAGCAAACCATATCCTGTCCCGGATAGATACATCCCGCAGCTTCAAAAGAATCGGTCTAGAACGGTCAGATGTTAGGCGACCCATCCTATGGCACCGATTGATGTCACTAGCTGCAAAACCGGCCAACTCAAGCTGACCTACAACCCTTACCACAGTGGCAGTAGTGTCCTCTTTACTATCTTCAGGCACACCATGTAAAAGCAGATGCTTGCGGCGGCTCAGCATTTCCAGCTGATCAACAGCCAGGGCAGTAGCCTGAATTTGATCCTGCAAAGCTCTCAGGGACATCAAGACAAACGACTTGAACATGGAAAACTCAGCGGCCAAAGTTGCCACAGAAGCCGAAGCCGGAGACTGCCCTTGCAGCTTACCTTCGTATGCAGCCATCTGCTCAATGAATTGAGCCTGCATTTGAGCCATGGAGCCTTGGATCACTTTTATATCCTCCATTTTGTAATGTCAGTGTCAGTAACAATGTGCTTATTATTAGGGTTGTTTTTTCTTGTGTTAGAGTAATGTAATGATGGAGAAAACACTTTATGGCAGGTACTGTACTTTAAACTATATAATTGTACATAAATATCTACTATTTTGTCAAGATAACTATATTTACACAATAATTAAAGGAGATTAAAAATTTTTAAGTGTCTCTTTTTTCACACCTACCACCGAAAAAAAAAAAAAAGTACACATATTTTTAGATCAGATAAAACCTCTGGTTTCACGACACGGTTACCGAGACGCAGCCGGCTGCCGCACTCGCCCCGCAGTAATGTTATATGAAATCTCATTATTGCACTGTTTTTCATTATTGCACTGTTTTTTATTTTTTATTCAGATATAAATTGACCATAGAGGTTTAATATCTCCCATTAAGTTTGATATAAAATGTTTGCATTAGATTAAAAAGATACTGGCTGAAAATAAAAACCAGCTGAATAAAATGGACTTGGTAAAAAAAACAAATCGCGCATTTTGTACCATTGTAAAACTTCGATTCATATTTTTTCATTTTTTGAGTTGGTATATTTTATCACAGTAGGTAGATTGGTAGCTGAAAGAAAAGTAAATTACGCACCTTGCTAAAGAGAGTAATTAATGCACTCGTGTTAATTTAGTGCCCTCGCATGTGCTCGGGCACCAACATAACACTCGTGCATTAAAATAACTCACTTTGCGCTCTTTGCAACAATCTACTATTGTGATATTGGAGGCAAGATAAACTAAAAGCCACGAAACTGTCTCTACCATCGCCTCCATCTATCTTAAAGGTAACTAGCGCCAATTTTAATAAACACAGCGCGGAAAAGTCACGTTTTCGACAATATCTACCAGGAGTTCATAAACACTCTAGTGTTAAACTATTATCAAGCTTTACATATACTACCTACATACCTAACTGTGGAAGGGACTGTTTCTACTACATATTCCTAGCTTCATATTTTTCGTCGGTGCGTTACTCAGGAAAACATCTCGTTCACACATATAAGTCATTTCGTGAGCGTGACTGAGTGCACCGTTATTTGGTCAATTTGGCGTTGCCAAGATTAGTTTTCACGCATGCGTTAATCACCCCAACCCGGGTAATCAAAGAAGTCTAAAAGCCTAGATGATCCAACAAAATATTTAGTCCCAAATAGCATTATTTTCATGCTGATTCAGGATCAGCACCGACTTACCCTAACGGCCAAGAGATGACTAGTCTTGGCAAACCTGAAGTTATATTATATTCGATTGATAATGGATGTTTCGAAGCTAACTGTCAGTTTCTATTAACATAAAAGCTATAGATAAGCTGATATATATAAGCTGAGGCGGACACCCTCGGATAGTCTTAACATGTGCTAGCATCAGCTTTAAGTTACCAGTTAAAGGTGACGCTAGCGCCGTCTAATGGTTCCTAATAAAAGCAATACGGTTATGTCACGTTTTCCACGGTGGGTATTTACCAGGAGTTCAAAGATATTCAGGTGTTCATACTGAAATAGTTCGTACCTACTGAGAGCTTAGCTTGGACACATTATACCTTCTCTATACCTTTAAACTCCTGGTACTTTGCCCAGCCAAACTGAATTTGGCCACTCTGTTTAAATGTTAAATCAATGATTTACCATTTAAACAAAGTGGTCATAAAACCCGATCGAGAAACAAAAACATGAAAATCGCAGTTGAGATGACTATAAACAGCAAAACGCAAAGAAAAATAACAATAATATGATGTACCTATGCTGAATATCATACTTGCGTAAGTTAGACACCTTACACGGGTTGGCGAGGGGACCTAGCCGAGAAAAAATATAACGCGTTACGAAAACCCGTAGGAGAAAGAGAGAATGAAGGAGACCAATAACTAGTCTACACACATATATATATATATATATATATATATATATATATATATATATATTATATACAGTTGTGGTCGTATAATTAAGAACGATTTGAAGTTATAGAATTTTTTTATTTAAATCGTGTTACACACAGAAATGTGTACCTTCTGAGAAGCAACTAGTTATGTTATAAAATAGCCACATTAATAGAGCAACGTGGCTTAGGAATAAAGAATAAAATCGGAAAACTATTTATTTTCACATTTTATTTATTTTACCAAAGTAACACATTCAAATAGTACCTACTGAAGCTGGACAAATAATTAAGAACGATATATTAAACTGCTCGGGAATCGTTTTGTACGACATTTACTTAAAGTGTAAATTTGATTAAATAGCTCAAAATTGTATAGAATAATAAAAAAAAATCCAATCCGAGTTTCTTTAGATTTTTTTGCATTTTCTGAGAAGATTTACTACAGTAATATAGATGTCTTTTTACACCATCGGAAAGTAGAGATTTCAACGAACAGAAAGCACACCAACTTTTTGAAAAAAGCTGATATTTTGATGGGTGAATTTTCGATTGTAAATTAGGGTGCTTTTTCGATATTAGGTCAAAATAAGGTAAAAAAATATTTCAAATCAAATAATTCATAATAAATATTCATTCAAATAATAATCACTGTAATTTGTGAAATCGAGATAAACCGTTTTTTACTGTTTTTTATCCTACTTTTATTTTTTTGGTTTCAAAAATTATCGACCCATTAGATATTAAATATTATCTTGTTGTGTGAATGATCCTCATTATTTTTTTCTTTAAAATTATATTCTTTTTCTGTGTTTCTTGTCCTTTTAGAACGCATTTGGTATTATAATCGGTAATGTTGTATTAATATGAAAATATTCTGAATTTTGTATTTCTTTACTAGGTAGAAAAAATATTTCACTATTATTTTATTTAGTGAATTGTAATATTTGTTTATGACATCTGACGTTTTTGACTCTTTTCTAAGCTTTTGTCAGTTGAGTTGGTTGTCAAACTAAAATATGCAATCGGTCTGTCAATGCCAGCCAGTCCTGTCAACAGACAATCAGTATCAGTCAGCCAGCAGTCAAGTCAGTCAGTCCGATTCAGATCGTCCGTAATCAGTCTCTTTACATTCATGATCGTACGGTTGTCTTCATTTTTTCTATTTAATTTCCAATTCATACTGTATCCAATTCTGAAAAAGCAATGTGAAATTGCTACAAGCGATATAATTAAGTTGCTTTAATAGATAGACGACTTGCTGGACCGTGTTATCCATATCCTAGTGCCATATTTTCTTCGATCAAATATTCATAGAGAATTCGTTCAGCCAGTGTTTATTGATGTATTGCTTAGTTTTTTCAATATTTGTGTAATCATGGAAGGCAGCAGCGAGTCTTTATCAGGTACGACAGATGTTTCACGCAAGGTATTGCATAGAAATACGTTGCGAGAATGGTTTGTATTTTGAAGTGTTATTGTGATTCGTAGTGATTGCTCCGACCATGGGTCCCTCTCCAGCAGTGCTGTTGACTCCTGGTCGCACCAGAAACATCGCTCAGGACATGGAGGCATTGCGGCTGTCAAGGCAGGACAATCCATATCTACAGGTAGGCATCAACCAATGTATGACACTTATATAAGCATATGAATCCAGGAAATACAAAAAGACTTTCTTTACCAGCTTTATATAATCTTTGTTTTCGCTTCCTAGTTGCAACCAAACTATGTTTTATGTTTTTAAGTGCCTAATAGTAAACCTAATATATTACGGATTCAATAATGCCTATTTCTTTTTTCAGCAAGTGATGGCTAGCAGAGAGAGTCTCATTGATAGCCATGTGGATGAATGTGAATCTGATGACACCATACTTATGTCACAGGTAAAGAGATCACCTATATTTTATTTAAGAGATACAACCCCCTACAATATTATTGTACCTATTGTCAGGAATATATTTTTATTCTCATCTTAATTAATTTATATGTCCAACAGGAGCTCAGAAATTCAGTAATGGTATGACAAATTTTCTTAACCCGACATTATCATAATCTCAAGCTTGTTTTGATACTATTTTTGGCTGGCTTCTCAGCTCAATTGGTAGTAGCTCTGCCTTCTATGATGTAAGTTGGAGGTTTGATTTCCTCCCAGGTCAAATATTTGGTGTGATAAACATAGATGTTTGTTGTGTCTGGGTGTTATAAATGTATTATAAAATATGATAGAATAAAATATGGGCTAGATGATGTTGTGTGAAATGTCCGGCATTATTATTATTATTATTCTATCATTTATCTAATGTTTAGTTTGAGGCTAGAATGTGTTGTGTGCATTGTCCACTAATATTTATTTAGTATTAGTTTTATGGTATCCTCCTCTTTATTGTAACATTTTTAATCTAATTCAATGAGTTTTGGCCAATAGGACTTGTTGTTGTACTATGTTAACAAGCAAGTTCAAATGTTACAGTTAGGCTTACTCCTACACTATCAGTAATCCGAAATACATTTACCATCCTCACTCTCCAAGTACTAGTTCTAGTTCTAGCATAAAAAGGACTCACTAGCGTCTTAATTGAGGAAACCTGACTGTTCTCTAAATATATTTGCTATCAAATCTTCCTTAAAGTATAATGTTTGACAAATGTTTGTATGATCTGCAAGTATTTGTCTGGAGTCTGGGTGTTTCTACATAATATGTATGTATTTACAAAAGAAAAGTATTAAGTAGTATATCAGTCATATGGTACCCATAACACAAGCTCTGCTTAGTTTAAGGCTAGATGATGGTGTGTGAAATGTCCAGCATTATTTATTTATATTAGGTTTAGTGTGTACCATACTCAACCAGACTATTATTCAAAAGTGTCAAAACCGTTTCACGGATTTTAATTAAATTTCCTAAGGAGATAAAAGGTAACATGAACATGGGTTACTTTTTAAGTAGGTACGTTATGTGTGCGAAGCTGCTCACCAAAGCTAGTAAACTATCCAATCCAATCAAATCTTTGAAGGACTGTCATTATGAAGGGTATTCATGAGGGACATGTTTCTAAAATAATCTCATTAAAATAAACCGCTAATAAAGTATTAAAAAGCATGTTTAATCATATTAAGTCATGCTACATGGGCGTAGGTGGTATTTAAATTGTGTTTAGGCATGCTAACTTATGACAAAACAGGGAATACACTATGTTTCTATTGTTTGTGATTGGTAAGTATTTATTGAGTATATTTTCATGTGAATTTTACCAAAATTTCAGGAGTTTGGCAGCACAGCACTGGACTTCGTAGAGGATGACCCTGTGACCCTGAAAGAGATCCATGAACACATGATAAGATCTCCGCCACCCATCAGCTGTTGGCCACATGGTAAATATCATTGTTACCATACATTTTACCCCCATGGACCGTTGGACTTTTACCTGATGGACTGATGACATTGTAAAGATCGCAGGAAGTCGGTGGATGGAGAGGGCTCAAAATTGTTCTTCCTGGAAATCTATTGGGGCGGCCTATGTTCAGCAGTAGACTTCTTAAAGGCTGATATGATGATGATGACATTTTACCAATAACTTACTACTAATAACACAGGTAAATTTAAAAATAAGATTATTAATCCACAACAAAAATAAATCTAGGTAATAAACTCACAAAGCACCATACAGCCCGAACTAACCAAACCTTGTTCTATAGGAATCTGATGACTGATTGAAGAATTCAATACCCCATTTGATACCGTACCTACTGATAATTAAATAATTGAAAGACTTATTAATTTTTAAAACATCAATAATGCTTGCCTTTGCTTATACACTGACACAACTAAAACACTGCATTACTAACATTCATATTCAATTCAAATTCACAAAGAACAGAGTTTGACAAAGAACAAAACTCCAAAATAGTACATTTGGACCTCATTGTAGGACCTGCTATAAATAAGACATACCTGCTTATTTGGGAAGCTGGGTAACTGATAAGTGATAGTCAAAGTCAAAACATTATTTATTCAATAAAATCGCAAGGATCACTTTGAATCGCCTTCTTACATGCTAGTGAATCTAGCTGCCAATAAAAAGAATAGGTCTCTTCAGATCGCACTTATCCAGGTTTGACGTGTATATAAAGTAATTCTCAATAATATGGAATAATATAAATTAGCATGAAACAGTTTAGCTATAAGGAAGGGTCGTTTAAATCAACCTATTCATAGATAGCTCATCTTATCCAGATCACAGAGGGCACCGTCTCTGACACAGGCATTGCCAAGTTGAATGTTACGTCGATCAGGAAAACTGCATAGATTTCAATCACTGCATTTATTTGGAATTGAGTAGACCTTGGTGTATAAGTTTAAAATCTACTACAGCCTTACATCAATAGCATACAGTATACAGATACAGTAGTTCACTGTTTCACGACTTCTCAGGACCAGCGACGGCGATCGAATGCCAAGAAAGATCGCTCTCCCGAGAAAGAAAACAAGCTAAGTTCTTAAAATTAAAGAAACCGGAAGGTAGTCAGAACATTGTTGCCAGTCGGAAAAAAATACAATGATTACTAAAATGAAAATGAATAGGGGTTATAATCATTTGCACAGTAATTACGCATAAATATTAATTACACAATTTGTGACAAATGGCAATGATGATAATGATATTAGGCCAGATAGGAGCCAACTCTTCGATCACGTAATGTTCCCCAGAAAAAAAATATATTGAGACCGCTCCGCTACGAATTATGACCCTGTAGGTAATATTGCTTGTTATCTCATAATGCAGGTCACGCATTTCGTGCTAACGACCGATTAAAATAATCGCAATGTGACTGGCATATCAAACAGCCTATTAGCCGATAACTTGGCAAGCCGACATTTTTGTTTATATACACATTTACGACGCTTTCTAAAGATATAAAATTTTTCAATACGTTATAATTTCAACAACTATCTGTAGAATTAATTTGAAATTAGATAGTTCACATGCCTTTTATTTATAGTCCAGTCCATCCAATGGTTGCCTGGTAGAGATCACTATTGTAAGGCCGCCCATTGTATTGCCTTTAATAATGTTATTGGAATTGAAATATTCCCCAAGATACAATTTATTTGCGTACTAAATTGCCGTGAAAATTTAACAAACAAACATACACAGAGAAAGTTTCGATTATATTTTGTATTATATTAATATTTCATATTATAGAGCATATTATAGTCTTTTATGGATATTATGGAGTCCGCGATTTTTCAATGATTTGATGACTTAACTAAAAAATATTTTTGAAATTGGAACACTATTTATTTATAGATTTTAATTGACTTATTGCACAAATTGGTTTTACAAATTCATCTGAACGTTGGAAAATCAACCGACAAAATCAGGCTTAAATTAACTAAATAACTGTTAGGTTTTTTGAAGATGTTTTTAACCTACTAACATGTCTGTTTGTTGCCGCTTGCTTGGGATGCAGACTCACTGTCACACCGGACTTCGAGCGCGTTCGACTTTGGCGCCGACAGCCGACTCGCGATTAGCGCGTACTCGGTCGATTCGCACGACAAGGTTACTAACTGACATATTTGTGTGATGTTCTTAGTGGCCGTGTGTAGCACTCATTTAAATTTTATAACGTGTTCTAGAACTAAATATATTTCGTTCTGGAATATGGATCTTTATTTTTTCTTCTATTATCTTTTATATCCAACTTCACAGGGTTTGCACTCGCTTTTAAATGTCGAATATGTATGTATATATCTAAAAGCATACCATACAGCAGTAAGCCTACTTTTTTACTACAGCTATCGTATTTTTACACAAATTAAATAATAATTAAAAGGCGAGCTTACTGCGAACACTGCAAAAATTTGTCGCTATTTTTGTTTCTTGTCATTTATTAGATAACCTTTTTACTACTAATAAACGCTTGCATGATTTTCGGTAGAAATAGTATTCGTAATTTATTTTATATTTGTCATAAATAAGGGACATTTGGTATTTTAATTGAATTGTGTATGCCTTGTATTGAACCTTGAGGAAATTCATTAAAATAGCCAAACATTTGGTATTTAAAAGTCAACCTATTAAAATAGTTGGAACAATGGTACCTTCCAATTACTTAAAAACGTAAGCTTTACAATCATGTTCTAAGTTATTTAAAACTATTGCTAAAAGAGCTCTGGGAGAATTTCCATCACTGCTTCTTGATCGATATTCTGAGGTTCTTTTCATTCCATCAACGTGCCTTAAGTGTTAAAGCCTATAGCTTTGGCACGCTATTGTAAAAGGTTTGCGGACTTTGATCCCCTGGGTAAGGCGACCTTTCACGTGGAGCTCGTGTGTGGCATCATCTGGCCTAAAGTAAGCGGAGCTTGTGTTATGGATACCACATGATTGATATACTACTTATATACTTTTTTTTGTAAATTCATACATATACAAAGAAACACCCAGACTTGAGACAATACAAGATCATACAAACATTTGTCCCGCGGGGCGAATCGAACCCGCAACCTTTTGCGTCTAAGCTGGACTTTTGTCCACTGCGCCACAGAGATCATCGTGCCATATGTATGACAGTTTGGCTTGCTATCATCTCAGTGGAACAACTCGGGCTGGAGTCTGCGGAAATATCTGAAAATACGAAGCGGCGTAAATATGAAATCATTTCTAGTGATTACATTTTTTCGCCGCTTGTAGATACTATGGGACATTGCGGGCCTAAAAATACAATATTTGTTAAAATAATGCCACTTATATAGTCGACGCCACCGGCGACAAGAGAGGTTGGTTCATTCTTTGATCAAATAATTCCTCTGGCCATTCAGCGGGGAATCCAACCAGCTCTTGGAACTCCTTCACAAAAAACTATTATTAGCTTTTTGTACAAGGTGTCCCGGAACTAGTATGTTATCCTGAAGGGGGACGTTTCTCGACACTTGGGAGAACAACAAATGTTCTACAAATTTTATGAATTCAATGTTTTTCATTGAATTAATGTGCAGCAGAGTTTGCTTTAAAATTGGTAGAAGTATGTATCTATGCCTACCTATCTTAGTAAACCAATAAATTTGTACTTCTACAAACTTATTTAGGTAGGTAACGTGCTTGGAAACACTGTAAACTAACGAGGGTTGTCAATATTAATAATTGAAATAAACTTAAAAGTTTATGTATGGAAATTTGAAAATATGAATTCAAAAAAAAATCACCCCCCATATCTGTTTATTTACATTGTCAGAATCACTTCGTTCAGGCTTAAAATACTAGTTCCGGGACACCCTGTATATACACATAGATTATGTAGGTTTTTGTTTTATATATTACTAGCTGACCCGGCAAACGTTGTTTTGCCATATAAATATGTTTCGTAAAAAATTTTTTTACGTGTTAAAAATCCTATGTTTTACTATGTATCCTATGTTACTTCTAATACCTCCAAGAATATATGTTCAAAGTTTCATGTAAATCAGTTAAGTAGTTTTCGCGTGAAAGCGTAACAAACAAACTTACATTCACATTTATAATATTATTAGGATATTTCTTTTAATTAATAGTAAATTAGTACATTTCAAAGGTAATAGGGTCAATCAATATTTAATGTATGTATCTATTAAAAAATATATTATACAGACTAGAATCTATCAGTTTGAGAAACACGGGCATTTTGTCCATCGTGAAAATAATACGTGAGTTAAAGCCCGTGTTTTTAAAACGTATTGTAAATCTCACGAAAGTCTTTAATGTTAAATGAGTAGAATCTAGTTTGTTGGGTTTCTTTAACCGGTAGGTATTCTAGAAGTGATTATTAGTATATAATAACAGTATTCTTTATGTTCTTGTTCTCATAGTGTACTCGTAGCGTGTGTATTTTTCTAATTCTATTATATTATATAATGTCCATATTGAACGCATTGCGTAATATTACCTGTAATGTATTATATTGGAAATAAATTGAATTTGTATATGAATTAATATTGAAATATAAGGCCTCGTTCACACAGGACGGCACGGCACGGTCACCGCGTCGCGCGCGGTGCGAAGAGTCCCGCAACAACAACACGCCGAGTCGACCGCGCTCTTCGCGCTCCGCCTCGCCGAGATCTCAGGACCTTTCTATATGCGGACGGCCCCTGTCCCTACCAGGTCTTTACCTTACCTCTTTTCTAGGTGATGAAAGGTTAGCCGGGCGACTATCAAAACATTGATAGATCCTTGTCTTACCTTTTTAACATGATAACGTCTTAAAAATCGATGAACGCCTGCTGCACGCACGAAAAATTGTCGCGTTCCGCCTGAGCCGAGCGTGCAAGCGAGAGCGCGGAGCAAGCGATAGTGAGGCACAATCGGCCTAAGCGTTTGGCTTGTGACGCATCTTTATAGGTTAAAAGTACTTATGCAATTTTTCATCAATGTTTTCTTATGACGTTTTCACGTAAAAAAATCGTCCGTACACAGACTTTACAGACAACCATTTTTTCTAGATGATAATGGGATCAGCTTGGCTACTATAAGAAGATTGATAGCTCCTTATCTTAACTTTTTTCTAGATGATGAAGGAATCGGCCGGGCGTAATATCATTCGTAATACCGATCAAAATTTATAGATATTGGTTGTATTAATAGTTCAATAATCGCCATGCTGAGCTTCATCCACAGGTCTGATCGATTCTAATTTTGGTATCATACGTCAATGATATTGCAAGAACATGCTAATCTTGACCTGATGCTACAGCATCACTTGCAATCAACTGGATACCCAAGTCCTCACCAACCTACAGCAGAGTTATAGTTTGGTTTCATTGAAATCGTCTCAATATTTTGTTGAGTCGAGGTATTTTATATTTTTTAATTTAATACTTGTTACCAAATCTTTAATATAAGTTGCAAGGTATGAAACGCCACTTTAAGGATTTGAGACCCATGCGCTATACGCGTACTCTCAAACGGTGAATGAAAACATCGTGAGGAAACCGGCATGTCATAGAACCTAAAAAGTTCGAAGACATGTGCCAAGTTCACGAAAGGAGCCTCTGAGGCACACTTTAATCCTTTCACCACACTTGTTTAAAATAACTTGACACGAGAAGAAGAAGCAATTGCGACCAACTCCAATGTTTGAGACCCCGTGACTAAAGCGTTACTACTGCTGTCATTACCATATGATTTGATCTCTCCGCAAAAGCGTTAGAGGAAAACTAGCCGTGTGATATCTTAAACCTCTTGTTATATTAATTGCAGGTGAAAGCCATCTCCGCACGGCTCTGAATAAGAAGTCGTGTCAGTCAAGCGAGCGTTTTTCTCTTTTGCCTCACTCTCGCCCACTGCGGCGGCCGAGCTCGCGACGGGATGACGACAGCGTGCGGCTCGTGCGGCACTGCGATTAACCGCAGCGTGTGGCCGAACCCTTAGGAATGAAATCGGGTGAAATGCCTTGGTATGTTCTATTGAATTGGCTGCTGAAATTTTAATGTTTTCCCACTGCTGGGACTCGCAAAGTGGATGTAGGGTTTCAGAACGTGTACGGGTAATTCGAAGCATGTGATGATTAATAAATAATCAGAAATTCGAAAAAAACAGATTTTAATGTTGCAAGTTTAAAGTATTGATTGAAGGACCGTGTTTTTTAAATAATCACCAAAAATAAATTAAAAATGTTACCAGTTCTTGTAGCTATAGAATTGTTTTAAATTTTCAATTAAAAACCAAAAAAATGTTATGGAATTGTTTAGAATAAGTCTCTAATCAATATGCCTTACCAAATTTTGCACTACAGAGAGATAAGATATGCTTATGTTAGTAAATATGCGTCCAATAGCGGCAAAATCCATTAGCTAATTAGACTCGAATTAAGAAAACAAACGAAGTGAAAACAAAACAGCAAGCAACAAATTATTTTAATACGGTTTCTCATAGAATCGCCTAAAATATTCATTTAGAAAAATTATAGGTATTTAAAATAGTATTATTGTTATTATAATAATGTAAGCTTTACTTAGATTAGTATGAAGACTTGCTGATTAATTTGTAAAGTAGTTAAGTAAAAATTAATAAAAAAATTAAGTGTAAAGTATTGACCATCTTCACGGAACCATTTTCTGGAATGCAGGAGAAAGACTTGTCACTGATGCGCTTACACGGGCAATATAAATTGCCCAATCTGGGCAATTATATTTATGACGTCACTGCAACAGAAGTAGAAATATATATAGTTTATTTGCAAGATATATGGCAGGTATTGTCATTCAGTAAGTTTACATATATCACCAAAGAACTTTGGCATGCAAATTTCAATGTTCGGTTAAAAAATCTGTTAGTAAAATTACATTGACCTTTACTTATTAACGTTTCTTTAACTTCTGTCAAACGTTAATCACTTTAACAGACTTAAAAAAAATAAGATCTCAATTCGGTTGTAATGTTTTTTGTTTTTTTTAATGGTTGTTACCTCATCTCCGTCATTTATCAACCGATTTAAAAACATATTTTTTCATGCGAAAGGATATACTCACGATTGGGTCATATAGAAATTTCATCAAAAAAATTGTTGCAATAAATATGTCATCCAAGTAAACGAAATTTCGATAATTTGCTTTCTTGTCACTTTCCAGACTTCAACAAAAGAAAATGGCTTATATTTGATTCAATGAAATCGTTTTTTTTTGTTTTTATATTGTTATTATGTAAGATAGGGACAGGTGGAATATTCGCAGTATTTTGGCAGTGTTCTAGTTGAGAGGCGTTTATAATTAAGGCCGATTATGTTAGATTTTAGCAATTATTGAACAATAATTTATAGTCAATAGCTTCCAAGAAACTTCGTTCGCTTCGTTAACACTAAAAAGTTTTGTCAAAAAGCGACAACTTGTTTTTTATTAATATCATTACGCTATTTAAGGCAATGGCAACATTTAGCAAGGGTATAAAGATACCACTACATACCTCGCGATATTCAATTTAGGAAAACAAGTTGCTCTGGATTGATCCATACGAGTTGCCGAGCAATATTGATCAACAAATTGTCCGTGTAAGCGTCCGTGTATGTTGCATACTTTTTCATTCTTGAATATTATAATGTTTTGATGTGTAACGTCGTTCCTCACACTTTAATGCAATATTAATTGATCAATATGAATATGAAGTGAATTCGTGAAAAGGGACGGAAGTGTCTAACAGGAAGCCAGAGAAGCGCGCGCTATTTGATTCGACCAATGAGCGCACGCTGTGGTAAAGCTGACCGTCAGATGGTACCAACCGATTTCCTAAAAGGTGGTACTGTCAGCCAAGAGAAAGGGAAATAGAGGTGTCAGATGTTACACATCATATGTTACTTCTGACTAGCTCATTTTTTTTGTTTATTTCTCATTATTTATAAATGTATTTATTTTAACTACATACATACTTAGCTGTTATTGTAAACATATATATTTAAAATAACTAAATTGATGATTTATTAAAAAAATACATAAGTATTCAGTCGGTCCATGTCTTCAAATGGATGCGTGCCCTAAAACATAGATTCTAGCTTTGCAACGTTTAATGACAATGCTAATTCATCAGTATACAATTTTCAAAGCAAGTTTTTGATCCGTCTGATAGTCTTCTTCTCTTCCTGTAATGGCATATGTCTATATTTTTTTGTTAATGTCAAGTTATTGTTTTGTTATAATAAAGTCACAAAGTCGTAGTCGATCGTCATTCGTCTATTCTAAACGTCATCGCGGGATGACCGTCTAGAATTTTCTTTGGGTTTCTCGTCGTACAAATTATCAAGCAACAATTCAATGCTCGTAATTACCAATAAATATTTCCCAATAAACCATGAAATATAAATATAAATGATACTTCTTCTTGGATAATAACATGTGTCATAATAATGAAAATTTTACATATGTCAAATGTTTATATTGTTTATAGTATGTCACAAAGTCGAATCTTGTTCGTCATTTGTTATCATTACATAGTATAAAACAAAGTCGCCTCCCGCTGTCTGTCTGTCCCGTTGTAGGCTTAGATCTTTAAAACTATGCCACGGATTATGATGCGGTTTTTTTAGGTTTATATGTATAAAACATGCATAGTATAGTAGAGAAACACTGATAATTTCAGAGGTTTCTAATGTTTTGTCGTAAATAAACACATTTTTTTGCGCTTACAATGCAAACGCTGGCAACTACGAGATAGACCAAAATAATGTACTACAGTATTGTACACCCTCACAAGGTCTACAAAAAAGTCCGCGATGGTATATGTCTATCTCTTAGGGATAACCATTCTGTAGTATAATTAGTATCAGCATTGCACCCGTGCGAAGCCAGGGCGGGTCGCTAGTTTTATATAAAACTAGCTGACCCGGCCACGCGTTGCTGTAGCTCAGTAGTTCTAATACGTTGAACCCATATAAGCTAACCTCTAAAATGATCAGTGTTTCTCTACTATATTATGTATGTATTATACATATAAACTTTCCTCTTGAATCACTCTATCTAATAAAAAAAGTTTTGAAAATCTAAGCATACATAGAGACAGACAGACAGCGGGAAGCGACTTTGTTTTATACCATGTAATGAATGATGGCGTCTTTTCATATGAAATAATTATACAGATTATTTTTGCTCGAATCACAAGGAAACAAAAGCATTTTTTTCCAATTCTTCACACCCGAGTCAATAAACACCAAAATTACTAATAAAACGGGAAATAACTCTAAACATACAACAGTGACAGCCTACTTGTAAAATTTATTCCGAAAAAAGGTATTTTTAAAACTTTTGCGATATTAATTGGATTCGCTCGAACGTGAGAATAAGTCCGATTAATGATAGTTATATTGAATGTGAATATTGTGAATATTGCTTACATTATTTATTTATTTGATTATATTATGTATTAATCGTTACCAAGAATAATTTGAATGTTCAATAGCGGTTAATACGTGTGATAAGTTCCGTTTAAAATATTGTACAGTACTTATTATTAACTTCAGTAAATTTATTTGTTTGGAATTTGGTCATAGCGCATTCTAGCATGTGATTGTATGTAGTTTAACTATTACTTGCCCATCGTCACGAATAAATATTAGTTAGTACTATGGTGCTTGAAGCCCATTATTACTAGTAATTTTATATTGCTAATAACTTTTTTTAAAGAAACGAATCTTAAATGGTCGTAGTCATGTCCTTCTTACTCGCATAACTGTTACTTGCAACTTGCACTTACAACTTGTTCTTGCAACGTATTCTTTCAACGTGTAGGTGCAAGGTTCTTGTAATTTATTCTTGCAACTTGTACTTGCTACTTGTAAAACATTTTAGATTCGTTTCTGTATTGAAACAGATTATACCTATTAAATTATTTATGTTATCCCTGAACCTTTAATTGTTAAAAATATCAGGCTTAAAGTGTTATTGTTAATTAAATATTTAGTTAAATTTAAACTAAACCAATATTTGGTGCAAATAATTCTTAGTCGAGCTTAGGTTATAAAATATTTAAAGTTTATTTACAAAGATATGATTCAGATTAAAAAAAATGATCGCGACTACCCTCGGACTCGGTAGACGTCTCCTAAGATATATTGTTACTTATAGGCCTTTGAAGATGTTTAAGGGTGGTAGTAAGAGGGACGTCCAAACATTTGGCAAAAACCCACGCTTTTTACAGTATTTGGTATTTCGTAGTATATCGTCTCTTATAAGAGGCGACGAACTTGCAACCTGTTACGTGCCTATAGAAAATTCTAACGAATGTTAACACACACCTATACACCTTCCATTTTTTAATTCAGATTAATTATTAAATAAAGACATTTATAACGAAATATATTCAAATCTCGCGAGGTTTAAATATACAATTTGAATCACTTTAAAAATGTATCTATTTGCTTTCCTTGAAATGTTTGGTTGGGTGACCGCTTATACCATATACAACAGGGCTCTCTTATGCCTTTTTGAGGCCACTACTTAGTCCATTTTATTATATTGTACAATGTGTGCAAATTTGAATTCATATCCGCTTTTTTATTATATGTGCATGTTTTAAGGTTTGGACCTGCCTTCGACTACCCCTCAAGCATATCTAAAGATCAAAGATGTATATTGTCAAGAGAGTTTTGTGTGGATAATCTGAATCAGATCTAAAGCGACATTGTAATATTAATTATTGAAATTTTGTTAATTTATTTATAAATAATAATATACACACCAAATACTCGTAGAATTAGTCAATTGATTAGGAAATTCTTTAGATTAAGTAGCTGTGCCACAAAACCTATGGCTTCTTACCCCAAGCCTGAGTACAGTCAGCGAAAAGTGGTTACTCTCATTTTTATTTACAATGAATAAATAGATAATGCCGGACATTTCACACAGCATCATCTAGCCCCAAAGTAAGCAGAGCTTGTGTTATGGGAACCACGTAAAAATATACTTATATACTTTTATTTTTGTAAATACATACATATTATACATAGAAACATCCAGACCAGAATACCTGCAGATCATACAAACATTTGTCTGTACGGGAATCGAACCCTCAACCTTCTGCGTCTCAGTCGGGCCTTGGCCCATTGGTCATATAAATAATATACAGGAGTTTTTTCATTTTAGGTTAAGTCTAAACCCGTTTTAATGTACTCTGTAGTCTGAACGAGTTATCGAAATGTCATGTTACGAGTTACGGTCTCTGTTTAAAAAAAAGCTACAGCATTAAAAAAAGTTTGAAAAATAGATTGACACTGAAATCTGTCAATCTTCTGAAAAAAACTTGTTTGTTGTTTTTAGCCCGTACTGTCCCACTGCTGGGCAAAGGCCTCCCCTCGAGTTTTCCATTGATTTCGGTCCAACGCCATTGTCTGGCACCGACAGTCGCTAAAGGTGTCTAGCTCGTCACGCCAACGCTTGCGTGGTCTACCGTGCCGTCTTACTGTCTCAGAGCTACACTCAGTGGTAGCTTTGGCCCACAGTTCGTCTATCATGCGGCAGACCTGCCCAGTACCACTTCAGTTTCGCAGCTTTTTCAGCCACGTCGAGGACCTTTGTTTTGGAGCGAATAGTAGCATTTTTGATTCGGTCAGTTAATTTAATGCCGAGGATGCTTGAAAAAATCTTAAATAAAATAAATTTAATTGTAACATGGGCGGCCTTATCGCTAAAAGCAATCTCTTCCTGGCTACCTTTGGATGGACAGGATAGACAAAAACAGAACGACGGCGGTGACAAAATATACTAACACGAGAAATAGAAATTAAAAATAGTTTTTTAGTTTTGATCTAAAAAAGTGAATTTAGTCTGAGAAAGTGAATCACAAATATATTTTATTGCATCTTTAGGTTCTTTCTTTGATAATAAATAAATAAATATATGATAATATGCGTTCAAAGTTGTAGGAAGACCTTCAAAATTTATAAATTTGTAAATTTAACATTTTTAATTAAGCGATGGTTGTACTTCAGAGTATGCGCTTTTCGATAACTCTCACTGTATCAGACATCAGACTTCGCCTAAGTAGCTCTGTATATAGAGTAATATAAAATACATCTACAAATAAATACAAATTAATATTAATACACATATAAATACATATACAAATACATGACAGTTTAGCTCACATATCTTGGTAAATATCCCGTTTCGAGTAAACATTTTGATATATAGATAGCTCAACTGATCTAGATCACTACGAGAGAGCAGCGTTAGTACCTAAGACACTGGATTGTCGAATTTTCGTATTCGACGTTTTATTTTATGAATATTGTAAAGTACGGACAATCTTGTATCTAAGCCTTCTGCGCTGTAGGTTCGATTCTCTCCCAGGACAAACATTGTGTGATGAAGAAACATGTTGGTTTCTGTCTCGGTGTTATAAAGGATCATAAGTATGTATTTAATATAAAAGTATTATAATCGCCTTACTGGTCACCATAATACAAGCTATGCTTAGTTTGGGGCTAGATGGTGTTGTGTGCATTGTCCACCAATATCAAATAAGGTTGTTTATAACGACCACAGGCGGTCGATATTTGACCAGAATAGTGTGCTGACTTTACTTAATACATGTGATTTAAAACTAAAATTATCCTGAGCTGTACTTTAGTTGTCTTGTAATAAGCTTATTAATCTAAGAAATAATGTATCTACAGTCAACGTCAAAAAATAATTGAAAATTTAAAACTATTTACACAAATCCAAATTAATCAATTTGAATGACTCTTTTTGTTTATTATCTACCTTTTAATGACTAACGGATGAATTTTGATAAGGAGATACCTAGATTGTATTTTGGAGAAGGACATAAGCCACGTGCAAACCCGCGGGAAGTAGCTACTATAAACTGAATTGTCCAATAATAATAATTTATTAAGTATCTGCAATTTATCTCCGTACCAAATAACATCAAATCCAAATTCAAATATTGTTTATTCAATACAATCACAAGGATCACTTTTAATCGTCTCATAGGCTAGTTGAATTTAGGTGCCAATTCCTACTATTCTAAGTCCGAGAAGAATTGACAAGAAACTCGTCTTAGATATATAGATAGATAGAAAATACTTTATTGCACACCAGAAACAGTGTTTAGCTACACGGTAGTACAATGGGCGGTCTTATCGCTAGATAGCGATCTCTGCCAGACAACCTTAGGACGTCTTAGGACGCAATGAGGATCCGTGAAGTCGATTAGCCGAGAAAAGTAAACAAAAAACGACATACTCACTTTCTAAATTATATGTATGTTTTTATTTTACCCAATAGTAGGTATTGCAAATGATTTTTGACGCTGACTGTACCTGATGCCATTTGAGTACGCCAAAGTATTCTTGTTCTGGTTATTCGCGGGTCGATATTCCAGTTTGTCGGTAATTTTAGATAATAAAAGATTATGCTATTTATTTCATCATTTTATTTCGTGTTGTTACCCAGTCGTGCCTCTAACTACCCCCCTTAAGAAAATACTTCAACCACTAGTTGAAGAAGTTGACTAGTGGCATATGCCAAAATAATAATTAAAAATAAAGTACTTAGGGTAAACTTGTACCGTTGGTTGGTACCATCAACCACAGATTAATATGTACCTACTTACTTCACTTATGTCATTGTCAGCTATCAAAACTAGAGTTGAACACGTCTTTATCTTATACCTACTAATATTATAAATGTGAAAGTAACTCTGTCTGTCTGTGTGTTACGTTTACACGCCTAAAGCACTGAACCGATTTTGATGAATTTTGGTATAGAGGTATATGGAGAAAGACATAGGCTAATTTTTATGTAGGTACCACGCGTGCGAAGCCACGTTCAGCAGCTAGTTGTAAATATTTTTGTTAGTTCTTTAGTTTTACCTGTTTTAACTTGCCAATTATAGTTAGCACAATGTATGTGGTACACTCATTGCGTGTGACAGAAACTGCTGCACTACTCAGATGGCGCCACTCAATACCAGCGATACAGTAGTCTTCATACTTCTCTATCATATGCTGAGTGGTAGTTTTTTTTTTTCGCGGTATATATACTACTTTATGTTATATTCGCACTGTATTTGTTATGTGGCGTTAAATAAATATTTTCTATTCTACTCTATTGCTAAGTCCACGTTATATGAACATCTGGGGGCATCATGAAATCAATAAACGATTTTGACGGGCTTATCAGCTCAGTTGGTAGTAGCTCTACCTTTTGCACTGTAGGTTGAGGGTTCGATTCCCTACCAGGGAACATAAACATTTGTGTAAAGAGCATAGGTGTTTATTCTGTGTCTGGGTGTTATAAAGTATCATAAGTATGCATTTAAAAATATATAAGTGTTCTATCAGTCATCTTGTCACCATAATAGAAGCTTTGAACACCGCCATAGGACACAGCAACTACGATTCCCTGTGACGGTGTGCCGTGTCGGCAACAAAAAGTGTCTTCGTTTGCGCAGCGCCTTAGAGATCTAAGATGATTACCAAGCCTGGAAATTGAGTATTTTTTTTCCCTAGAGGCAGTAAATGACAAATAATAAACGTAGTGCAAGATCTCTAGCCACATTTTGACAAAGGTCAAAGTTTTAAGCCAATATGTCCGTATGCTCCTACCGTGACTTTGAATAATTCTTCTGGTGCTTCGGCGGCCGCTGCTGCGGTACGCTCGCTTCGCTCGCTCGCCTTGCGCGTTGTTTTCTGTACTCTAACATAACCTTACCAAGTGGTTTGTAATAAAAATGCTCATCAGATCCAAACCGATCTTTTGCAGTAGGAGCATCAGGACATGGGTGTCCCGGTGCTCCTACCAGTAGGAGTATTTAGTAGGAGCACGAGGAAGTACCTGTTATTAGCAGTTATTAGACGAGACACTCGTTCGTTTGTTACTCCTGGCGCTCGTTGTGCTAACTCTGTTCTTATTAGATCAACGAAGTTAAGCAACGCTGTGCGCGGTCTTCTTTGTATTGTGTCACTAGACATATCGAACCAATGTGGTGAAAGGATCAAAGTGCGCCTTAGAGACTCGATTCGTGCACTGGGCACATGTCTTCTTCGCAATGTTTTCATTTACCGTTTGAAAGTACTGGTTTAGGACTTTAGGATTGGTAGACGGGACTACCTACCACTAGACTGGTTGTTCGATGTTGGACAGATTCTGGATTGAACAGATTCCTGATTCGGCATATTCCTACTCGACAGCTACGTTTTTATAACGAGAATCAGATCGAAACCGTTGGTTAGGTCATGTTAGAGTATGGAAAACAACGCGCAAGGCGAGCGAGCGAAGCGAGCGTGCCGCGGCAGCGGCCGCCGAAGCACCACCATACATGAGAGGTTCTAAGAGGTTCTCGTTATAAAAATGTAGCTGTCGAGTAGGAATCTGCTGTATCACGAATCTGTCCAATCCAGAATCTGTCTTACACCGAACCAAGGCACTTAGTGCGGTCAGTTCTAAATACAGGTTGCAGATTGTAGATAGCAGAGGTATTGCTGGCAATTCTGTTGTTTCGCCGGACTAGCTAAAATTTTCTAAAATATGGACGACCTTATTTTGCTACCAATAAAGTTCAAATTAGAGTACCCATTTGAAATCACAGTTCTAATATAGGTAAGTACTTAAGTTAAAATTATTTTTTGTTTTATTGCTATAATTTTTAATCCAATTAATTCCTTTATTGAAAATAATGTATAGAGGTGTTGATAAAAACTGCGGATAATAACCTCAGTTTTAATCAACACCTCCTTACATAATGATTAAATTGAGCGTCAGTTATACGTTAATTTAGGAAGTGTCACTAAAAAATGTTATTCTAATTCAGACTTTAATTGAAACAAATAAGATCGTTTTTGCTTTAGGAAATTTTAGTAACTCTAGCGAAACAACTGAATTGAGGCCATTTTCATTTTAACGCTTACCTACGTGCTTTGGAGGGCACGAAGAGCCTTAAAGCGGCCTATTTATTTACCATCACCGGAATTGGCCACTCTCTCATAGGAAAGCAGAAGAAGATTACGGAGAGGTATAAAATAGAGAGCATGTCACATATCTGTGTGGTACCAGTCACAAAAGGGACTCGACTCGATAAGACTTCTCAGTGTATACAAATCTTAAGCAGCCGAGGAAACAAGCTGTATTAGAGTATTCCGCTGCCTAGAAAAAGGGTTTATTGTACTTGACAGTCTATTTTTAGGGTTCCGTACCACGAAAGGAAAAAACGGAACCCTTATAGGATCACTTTGTTGTCCGTCCGTCTGTCTGTCTGTCAAGACCCTTTTTCTCAGGAACGCGTGGAGGTATCAAGCTGAAATTTATATCAAATACTCAGGTCTACTGTCCCTTAAAGCTGTGGAAAAATCACACTTCTAAGGCAACGCAATCAAAAGATACAGCCGTTTATGCCGCAAAATTTTCGACACTCGCAAGGGGATCAAAACCTACAGGGTACTTCCCGTGAACTCAGAATCTTGAAATTTGGTACGAAGCAAAACGAAAAAAACGAAAAACGAAAAATTGCGAAAACCGTAAATTTTTAGTTGCATCATCTATCTACGACTCGATTGTCGTGATGGGTGAACTTTTACTTATATGCCTACAGGTTTGTACGGAACCCTCGGTGCGCGAGGCCGACTCGCACTTGGCAAGTCCACTAGTCCCTTATAGTTTCGCGATATCCGTGTGTTTGTTCGCCCGTAATCAGAACTCTAGCTCGCAGACTATTAGTTTTATCGTAATTAAATTTATTTCTTCAGAATCGTGTTGCATAATCCTACTTTTTGTTGTAAACTTTTTTATAGACAATTTACTTAAATTGATTTACTAAAAACAACAAGGAATAAATGTTTAATAAGATACAAAAGAAATCATTAAAAAAATCCATAAAATTTTATATTTTCAAAATCCAATAATTACTTATTTTTTTTAACGTGAGTATTTACATAATAGTTACTTTATAACACCTAGACGCAGAATAAACATCTATGTTAATCACACAAATGTTTGTGCTGAGAAGGAATCGAACTTACAACCTACGGTGCAGAAGCTCTGGGCCCAACAAAATATATATTAATATCACGGTTATCTTTCTAAATCGAATAGTTATATGTACGTATATTAGTTATATGTAACCTGTACGTATAGGTTGCGAAATAATACCAAAAAATTTATTTATAATTTTATTAAATTAATTCTATAACCTTTTTACATTTATCATAGGTACGTGCGACGTATAATGCTGCCATGTTGCATCGGCAGTGTCACGATTGAAAGTACCTACTGTTTGCCTCTAATTATGGACAACGAATACCGCAGCTCGTATCGTACGTACAATACAGATAAAAAGCGCTTTATGTTATCAACAAAGCATTATTACATTATCAAACATTATCAAAACGCTGTCTTGCTGTATTGTACTTGTAAAACGAGAATTTAGCGCACTCTGTGGGTTAAAAAATGCATCGAATCGGGTGTTATACATATATACATATAATCGGGTATTATATGTATATTTCTAAATGCATTATTTTAACCCTTTATTTTAAGCTACATTTGTTACTCAAAGATTTTAAATAGAATTAAAATAATAAGTGTCGTTGACATAAAACGTCAGACCGATTCTGATAAAATAGGACCATCCGTTATATGCGTAGCATCGGGTGATTTTTCTATGACAATTAGAACGGACTATTTTTTTTCTCAAACAAAAATTAACTGAAGTTTTTTATTAACTAACTTCAAAAAAAAAACAAGTTAATATCGCGTTCAAGTTTATTTAATTCTTGGTTTCCTCCAAAATGTAAAATAATATTTATAAACCCTAGAATCAAACAGGTTTGCTTGTATGTGTGTATGCCTGTGACATCGTATCTCCCAAACGGATAAACCGATTTTGATTTAGTTTTTTGTGTAAATGGTGACTTGATCGAGCTATGATTCAAGAATAGAAATAGAATATGTTCATCGATTGAAAATTGAAAATTTGGTATCCTTCAACGATATTGCATGAACATAGGAATCTTGACCTGATGCTGCATCATCACTTGGAAGCAGGATGACCAACTTCTCACGTATTTACAGCCAAGGTATTGTGTTTGGGCTCATTGGAATCATCTCAAATAATATTAATTGGGTTATCCCATTATTGAACTCAATATTAGATATTTTAATAGCAAATATTTTATTGTAAGAAGTTTCACAATCGAAGTGTTGCCAAATTTTTTTCTCGCTTTATTTTTGTTTGTTCTAAAAAGTCAAAATGTACGAATATAAGGTTCTATTGCCTTCGAGTAACTATTAAAATCAGTTAAAACGAGTCTCAAATGCAGCTCATTTTCCAGAGTGTACCAAACGCAGTGAACACCGAGATTCCGCGTCGATTCCGCGCGCAACTTGGTCCAAGAATATATTTATGAATAATTTTGTATAAAAATTTTGGCTCCAATATTTACAACTGATATTTTTACACCGCCGGACTAATTTTTTAAAGCGACTAAGTAGAGATGCGCTGCGGAGTCGCCGTTGAAGTCGGTTTTGGACATTGCATTTACAAATTCATATCTAGTAACCTTTCTTATCTAATGACGTACGCGCTTACAGTGCGCGCACACTCCGATATCCTATTGTTACAGTGTCATCTATCTTATAATCACACACTAACTAATGTGCTGTTGAAATCCGTCTTCTTTCCGTCCATCTTTATTTATTAACATTAAAATGACGAAAGATCCCACGCGACGCTAAATAGACGCTAAATGGTTATAAGTAGAGGGTCAATCTGTTTTAACTCAACGCGCAGCATTTAAAAAATGTCAATTTATAATTACTATTAGAAAACGTCGTGTTGGTAGTGATTCTGTTATGGCATTGGCCTGATTCTGTTGTTTCGCTTGACTGACTAAAATTATTATTTACTATATTTTTTTATAAATTGTTATTTATAATTAGAGTAACATTTTATAATGTCACTTTTTAAATTGACGTGTTTTAGCTCATTTGAGTCGTCATGTAACTTGCTGTTGAATTAAACTGGGCAAAATCGCATAAAAATCTATTAATTAAGGGCACAAAATGTCAATTTGAAAGATTTAAAAACTGTCATTTAAAAATGTTACTCAAATTTTCTGACTTATCGCGGTCCCTTTCTTTTGAATATTGTAAAAAAAGGACAGCAACAGTTTTATTTAGTTTTTTACACATTCAATTACAAAATCACTACCTACCGCATTAAGACGTTATTTTGATATCAACGCAAATTCCTTGACATTAGAAGTATTTTGCTTGAAAAGATTGTGACAATCAAAAAAACTGCAAAATATATGCTAGAACAAACGGTGACATTAGTAATGGCAAATCACTGTAGCAATAGGATACAGACGAAGTATTTAAGAGACAACATCAATAGCAGAGATGACACTCCGTGCGGCTCGGTTGACACTACCTCCCAACCCCGGCACAGCTGTGTTTAAAATTTAGTAAACATGAAATATGTAGGGGCTTATACAGAATTTGTACTCTTATAGCGTCCCGTCGCCGCTTGCACCCAAAACTCAATCACAGAAATGAGCGATAATAGGTACCTACAGGTCTAACACATGGAAAAATGGCATTTACTGAACCAAGCGATACAATGGTGCATCAAACGAAGCACGAAATGAAAATATATAAAAAAATAAATAAATTTTGTGATACATAAACAATTTCCAAATTAAAAGTAATATATTTGTTGACGTACAAACGAGGTATTCTGAGCGTTGAGATAGCTGACAGTTGGTCGGGCACTACTTTACCTTGCATTCGTCAAAGTTGTGATGATGTAACGAAAAACGAACCCCTCATTCATAATCATTCGCTATTTTAAAACGCTCTTTATGGCTTGACCTTGTCATTTAAATGTTCTTAAAAAAAGATAACAACAGATATTTACGCTATTTTAGTTAAATGGAGCTTATAATTATGAATAATGGGGCAAGTCTCTCAATAAAAGTTAATAGTAAAGATAATGAGTGATGCTTTGGATATAAAAATACGACTTTAAACGAAATGCATGAAGGTATAGAATAGCGTGGCAAGCGTGTGATGTGAGCGCCCGTAACGGTACCACGCATCGTCTGTCAACACGCATCGTTACCATAAGAGATCATTTCTAAAACAAACATTACACTTACAAAATGATAATACATTACAACTATTTCTTAATAACATCCTAAAACAATTTACAAATCATGTAATATATTAGAAAAAAAAAAAAAACATTTTATATATAACATTCGTAGAGGCCGGAGTTACGGAACGTACTCGCGTGCCAATGAAAGTCATTGAAATTATAAAACAATTATAATACAATAAATTCAGTCAAACATGTCAAAAATTAACAATTTATTACAATTTATATTTAGTAAAATTTTAAAACCAAATTACCGTGTACAACGCATCTTCGATAATTTTTAAATGATCCGTTTCACATAACATAATTTGGTTAGTAATGATAAATATTTGCCCACGTAAATGAAATTAACATAAGTAACTGTGTCAGTGTAAATTCCTTACATTGAAATACCCTCTTTAGTTTTTCCGTAAAATTCTCATTTCTGTGTTTAATAAATTGACACTGTTACAAAGTCTGAGAATGAAGTGAGATCATTAGGCAACATTAATACTATATAAGTATTATGTAGTGATGTAGACATTGTGTTATGTACGCGTATGTGCTAACAATTGCTTTGATCCTGTTTGGTTTTACAAATTTTTTGTAAAATACGATCTTTTTTTTGTTTGCATTAAAGTTTGAATTAGAGTAACATTTTTAATGACACTTTTTAAATTAACGAAATTGACGTCATTCGGCTCATTTTAGTCACCATGTAAATTTGTGCTAAATAAAACTGCGATTAATATTATTAAAATCAATTCAATAACAATTAAATGTCATATTTCATTTATTGATACAGTGTCATATAAAAATATCTAATAATTCCGAATTTAATGCCAAACAAAAAATCTTTTAACCACTGCAACTAAGTGCACTTTGCAACAACCCCCGAAAGAATAAGGAAGAACTAAAACTCACATATCCTGATAAATAACTGTCAGCTCAGTTGGTAGTAGCTCAGCCTTCTGCGCTGTAGGTTGAGGGTTCGATTCCCTCCCAGGATAAACTTTTGTGTGATGAACATACGTGTTTGTTCGGTGTCTGGGTGTTATAAAGTATCATAAGTATGTATTTAAAAATATATAAGTATTCTATCAGTCATCTGGTCATCATATTACAAGCTATGCTTTGTTTGGGGCTAGATGGTTAGTGTGCATTGTAGAGCAATTTCGTTTTTAATATCCCGTTTTGAGTACAAATAAGATCGTTTCTAGCAAAATTTTTGTTAGTTCAACAAACCACAGAATCAAAGCCATAATTAATTGTATTTCAGCCAGGATTGCTAATTCAATGACGCTGTTACCAGTTATCGGGAAACAACACAAATCTTTAAAAAATATAAAAAAAGTGTTGCCCCCGAACATTTAACCCACATTAAAATCGACTGCGTAGAACAAAAATCACATTGTGAATAAATGACTCGACATAGAAAAGCGTAGCCCAATAATTGTTTAATTTTATAACCTTGATATATTGAAGCAAATGTATAACAAAATATATTCCGAAGCGTATATTCAGTTGATATACGTAAGGAATATTTGGCAGCTGGTAATTTGTATATTTAAAAACCATAGATTTAATATGTTTGTCTAATGGTATGAAAGGTAAGTCAAAATATGTATTTCAGTGTCAGCGCGTTATGTAATGTTTTTAGTGAATTTTGGGCTAAGTTTATGCTGATCTCAACGAGCATACAAATTCTATAGCCACTATGTTAGTTATCGAATGTATCAAATGATATTGTAGGTGTATAGAGAATATTTACTAAAAAAATTTTGGTGGGCTTCATTGTTTTGCCCAAATCATCCCAAACCGGAGTATGACCGTCCATACGATCACAGATCTAACTCTATTTGATTAATTTATACAAGAAAAAATAATGTTATATATCTACAAAATATAAAATTGATATTTTTTACAACATTTGCTGCAGTAGCAACTTTGTGGAAATCAATAACAATAAGTACCTAGAGAGTTATTCATTTAAGTGTTTGCGTTCGCAAAATTTCAGATAAAAAATATAAAAAAGTGAATTTTCCAAACTTCATAATTTTCCGGGGCAATGGTTCTCTACATTATCATATCTACGAATTATTTAAAAGCCAAAAGTAAAGCCCCAAATAAGATTTTAAATAGATAAATTTTCAAATAAAATGTAATAAGTATAATGAAGATAAAAGATATTTGCACACATAACAGTGTTTACAACACAGTGGAATGAGCGACGTCGATGTCCGTTACAATAAACACACCGACCCACAATTGCCACGAGCCAAGCTCGTAGAGAGAGACAGAGATAGAAATAATAAACAAATCTGAAAGAAAGATAAAATAATTTGAATTATACATTTTTGGCAATTTTGTACTTAGTGATGGATCGTAGATGTGTTACAACACGCGTGTGTGCATGTGTGAGTGTGCAAGCGTGCGCAGTGTGTGAGCCACTCCGGCTGCGGCCGTCTACTCCCAACCGATTGGCTGTTGTCGCCTTTTGTGGGTTACATTTCGTCGCCATTTTGTTAGTTCATCCGTCACAGGTTCCACAACAGGTTCCTCAACAGGTTCCACAACAGGTTCCACACAGGTTTACGATATAGTTGGGAGCTGGGCGACACCCACAGAATAACTCGACCAGCGCGCCACTGCACACCTGGAATAAACAAAAAACTAAATAAATCAATTGTTTTTAGGCATATTATGCGTAATTGATAAAATAATGCCGGAAATTTCACACTACCTCCGGCCCAAAAGTAAGCAGATCTTGTGTCATGGGAACCTCATAACTGATATACTACTTATATACTTATTTTGTAAATACATTTATATTATCCATAGAAAACCCAGATCCCAGTCATATAGAGTCTAATTTTCCACGCAATTTTCTTCAACCTTCTGACTAGCCGTTCACGCGTGAGTCAAAGTCAAAAAGATACTTTATTCAATACAATCACAAGGATCACTTTGAAACGTCTTACATACTAGGTGAATTTAGGTGCCAATTCATGCTAACCCAAGCCCGAGAAGAACTGGCAAGAAACTCGTCTCGTCTAACTCTAGCGCTTTTTTACATAATCCATCTTATAACTACCTTAACTACGAAATACTAATACAAGAGAGTTTATACATTTCAAGTGTGTCAGTTAATTGTCTGAGGGCAGAGCCACATGAGGCCATGCATTCTTATCAATAATATAGTCATTTATATTATTATAAGCTTTCTTGAAAAGACTACCTTTTTATTTAATGATTTAATTAATGATTTAATGCCGTGACCAAGGGAAATAGGGATTAATGCACTATCCACCTGCACTATGATGATGCCAAGATCTAGAGGAAGGTCGTAGGTTAGAATATTATCTGAGCCGTAAATTAAAAATATAAAAATCATAACATTACCTAGACTCGCTGAGGCCGGAAGCTGCGTCTCGCACGAACGTTATGACCATTGCGCGCGCGCATTCCCCCCTCCCCCCTCTCGCCCCTCTCTCCCCCCTCCCGACCCTCCCTCGCGCGGTGCCCTCCGCAGCCATGCCTCGCCTCCTGCCCCGCATCATGTCCCGAGCTGAACAGAGAATGAGCTAAATGTGGTGAACAGTTTCAAACAGAAACAAGCCTAATGTAGGATCATCGGATGGGTTCTGATATGGTGTTTTACAAAAAAAATTTTTGGTTATTTCAATAAAAAAAATTCATGATCCTCACAATCATATTTGACTCATCTCTCACCTCAGTTGATAGTAGCTCTGCCTTCTGCGCTGTAGGTTGAGGGTTCGATTCTCTCTCAGGTCAAACATTTGTGTGTAGGTGTAAACAAACATAGGTAGGTGTTTGTTTTTTGTCTTGGTGTAATAAAGTATCATGAGTATGTATTTAAAAATATATAAGTATTCTATCAGACATATGGTCACCATATTACAAGCTTGGCCTAATCTGGGGCTAGATGGTGTTGAGCGCATTGTCCACCAATATTAATTTATGATTATTATTAATTCCTACTAATATTATAAATACGAAAGTAACTATGTCTGTCTGTCTATCTGTCACGTTTTCACGCGTAAACAGCAGAACCGATTTTGATGAATTTTGGTATAGAGATAGATGGGACCTTGGAGAAGGACATAGGCTACTTTTATGTAGTTACCACGCGCGCGAAGTCGCGTGCAGCATCTAGTTTATTATATTTATAGGATATCAATTACAAATATATATTACAATATAATTTACTCTTCCCTTTTTTTCATTCTGACAAATTTCGTGCAAATCCGATCGTACCCAGCCTCATCCTATACGACCATTATTATTGATGAATGAGGTTTCATTGTAGGTACGCACATCAAAATGGTGTACTGTGCAAGGTCACAGCTACAAGATTGTTCCACCATTTCGTCATATAATCTAGTAAACATGGACAATTCACACATCACCATCTAGCCCCAAATTAAGCTTGCGTAATGGAACCAGTTCACTGATACGTATGTACTTGTATACTCGTAAATACATACTTATATACTATATAACACTCAGACACAGAACTAACATGGCTATGGCTATCACACAAATGTTTCTCCTGGCCTGCCTAACCCGCAACATGCAGCGCACAAGGTAAGTTTACAACCAGCTGCGCAGTAAGCCCAAAGAAAGACTGTGGCTGAGCTCCAGGCTTGGTAGACATCTCAGATCTTCGAGAGTATCCAAATAATTTTAAACATTTCTAGCTTACGTTTGGTATTACATGACTTCTAAAATGTTTCAAATTGCTATAGATTCCTAATATATCGCCGCTTATAACCAACAGTTGATTTATACTAACAAATCGTTTACACAATTAACCTGAAATAGAAGTTAGGTAGGTCAATTATGTAATTCTGTTTATTTTCGAATTAATACTCTATCGGCAACTTCGACGGTCACATCGGTTGCTTTTGTTGTACAGCTATTTACTTTTTAAATCAATCGAAAAGTTCAGAAACCTCAGCACGTGTTAAGCTCAACACTAAAGAACATGTGCTCAGCGAGCTAAGGTATGCCCAGAAAGAGAGTAGAATAACTCATGCTGACGTCATTATCGTACCCGAAAACCAGTGGTAGATTAACCAGCAGACTGAGATGGTTTCAACCTAGGGCGACAGATTTTAGGGGCGTCAAATTGGGGACTGAGTTCCTTTTCTTAAGCTTTTTACATGCAAACACTTTTAAGATGTCTTGCAGAAACAAAATTAAAGACATACTATATTTTCGATGTCCCCTTTCATTGTGCTTTCAACGGTGCCACAAACTTCTATCATTCTATGGTAAAACACCCAGTTCGCGACCCCCCTAGGGTTCTATCTGCAAAACATCAGAAAACAGTCTTACAGAAATCAAAATGATTTCTCAAAAAAACGGCTCTTATAAAAGTACAGTCCCAAATCTTACAGCCCTCCTTAGTATCTGCTGAATGTAAAAATAATTCTAGGAACTGACAATAAAATTGCAGATGTCCAATATTGTAGAGGGCTTAATAATTATACAGCCTATACTTGGTGAATGTGTAAATCCACCACTGCTGAAAGCGGTACATTTCGGGGCATCATGGCGGCATCAGCAGTATCAGAAGCTAAGCAGCTGTCAGTAGCAGCTAAGAAACTATCACTGTAGGTGTAATGTTGGCAGTTGATGGTAGTTCTTACCTGAACAAGTGCGCGGGCGAGAGTCTTCTGGCCTCCACGACGCCGCTGTCGCGACTGTGGCCCGACACGAGCGACTCACTGTCGCTTTGGTTCGACGTATAGCCGATCACGTCCACCTCATCTGTAAACAACATTATACTTATTAGGTACTATCACTGACAATCCAGGTGTCGATGTCGCCCAAAGGTATCAAATCCGGGACCGACCGTTTAACGTCTCCGAAGCCCGGAAGCTCAAATGAAATTTCACTGCGTTTACTCATCCAAGGAGAAGAATCCTCTCAGAAAGTTGCAAAATTTCGTTGATATGTCAGGAACGACTTATGCCACCAGCGCTTCGATAACTCATTAGGAACTGGAGCCCTTATGACATAAGTAGTTAGTTTTGGTTGCTGAAAGAGACCTTATTGCAGCCTATTAAATCTGTAATTCTGATAGAGTGTAGAGCCGAACGCGTGTTGAATTTCTTTTGATTTCATTAGAAAGGGTTGGCGGGATAGTACTAGATATTGGTCAACCTATTAAATTCTCGACTACTAAGGATGGGCTATCTGCTCCAGACACCAAAAGCAGGTGTTGGCGACGTAACCAACCTCTGTATGTACCTACTATAAAAAAAGAAGGAAAATAGGAGATGTGACAGGTGCTGTTGTCAAAAATCCTGATGTCGATTATGTGGCTTACTGTAGAATGTTTATGTAATAAGTGTAATGAAAGTGTTTATAATTTTAAATAAACAAGTATTTCTTTCAAATCTGTGTTTTCTGCCCTCACCCACCGCGCGGGCCGTTAACAGTCCATACAAGGATATCGAGTAGAAATTTCGATGCCCAAACTATTATGCTATAGGTTGATGTCGAGTGCACAGGTCTAATAAACCGTGATGCCACCAGCCAGAGGTTGCAAGCAGCAGATGGCACACTCAAGGGATTGTTGCCTTTACATATAACTCTTAGGTAAGAGTTATATGTAAAGGCAACAATCCCTCGTACGCTTAGTTTTCATCTTTGGTTCTTAGCCTAAGTCTCATAATATAACTACTTACCTAGCTAGTAACAAAACCGCTGTATTATAAGCATGTATCTTTTCTTTTTTCTGTGTGTTTTCAAAATACATATGTTTTTCAATTCTATAAAACTCAAATGCAAAAGTATTGTAACATTACTTACAAAAGAAAATCCGCGTAAAATATAAGCTTCGATCGTCGCAACAAAAAGAATGAAACCCTCAATACCCTAGCTAAGCAGAATGTATTGCCGGTGCACAAATTATCTCCCGTAATTGCGCTCTGTGTATCAAAATAAGAAGAGCATTTCCGTCGCTTTATGCGCACAATAATCCCCCTGCATTTCCCGATGATATTTATTTTCCCCGTGTCTGGGCTCCGGGCTCACGGCGGGCGGATTAAGTAGATTCGCGCTACTCCTCGCTCCTACTCGCAGATAAGCCGCTATGGAAATTTGATTCGCGAGATTTTGGCTTTTTATTGAAAAAGAAAATGATATTCCTTTGATATCATCGTTAACTAGAAGTAAACTCAAACATCCAACTATACGTGCGCGTGAAAGCAATATCGAAGCGGAAAACTCAGAGAAACCTTCTTGTCGGGAATAAAAATGTTAATAGGTGGGTAAGTAACTCATTCCTTTCTTTACGTCGAAAGCGTTCAAGCCTTGGAAAAGGATATAATTTGTGTTTCAAAGGCGAGCTCAATTTTTATTTAACCGGCAGAGTTGAACGTTATAAAACGTAATTTCTTCGTAAAACGCTTTGAAGGTAAATTCTATATTCTCTGTTTCTTGTCAAGAGCTTTAATTATCCCGTTCGAGTAAGTTGAATTCTCGGCACATTAGCGCGCGTCCTCGGATCTGCAGAGCTCGGATCTTGATTCCTCTCGCTAACTAAGCACATTGAAAATTAACTGGCTACACGTGCTAACAAACGCGTTTGGGAACACTCGTTGAAAGTTTTGCCAGCTAGCGGACCACGTGTCGGTAACTCGCCATTCATACACCGGCACCGGTGTGTGTTCAACTCCATTCAACTATTGGAGTTTGCCGTGACTAATTATAGCACAAACGCAACGTTCGGATTGCAATGGCGGCGCGCGGTGGCAGCTAGCGCCAATTTCCTGCAATACACGTTAAATGGCGGGCAATCGACCCCTCCCCCTCCCCTCCTGCCACCGACGCCCCGGCGCTCGTCCTCAAGGGCTGCCTGTGATAAATGGGATGCAAAAAAAGTTTCTCTTATTCCGTCGACCGCGAGTGACTTTTTTCGTCAATGTTACACGGAGCGCTCATCGATGGTTCTGAAGTCTTTTGTGATAAGACACGAAAACACATTAAAAAGTTTATGTCGTGACGTCTCTCTTTAGGGGGAACTTTCGTGATTCGTTACTTCGACTTTTTCCTTTGGTACTCGGGAGATAAAGCGTCCTTTATGAGAAAAGCTCGTGATTGCTTTATTTTACAAAACATAGCACTGTTAGGAATTGATAACAATTAGTAGGTATTGGTAAGCAGGCACATATAGTTGCGCATAAAGCGTGACATTATTGGTGCCCAACGTGGGGCTGTTACAGTTCATTTAGAATACTGGCACCCAACGTGGTACCTGGATTTGATTAAAATACGGATGCGATTTAAAATACTCCACACTTTTCAAACACTGACAGATAAGATAAACTACAAAGCCTGCACGAATGACAGAAAACTTTGATCGCAGTATGCTTAGGTGACTAGATATAGATTAGCTTATATTCATCATAAAACGTGTTATTATTAAATATCGGAACCTGCACGGATGCCAGTAACTGTGCCGAACGTCCAAAAACATAGTCTGTTTACAGTTTGCTGTGCAATATTTCGGCAGGAGAATTTATTTCGGACAGAATTGAATGGGAGAGCCGGCAGCGCACAATCTGTTAAAATATTACACGGGTGCTGTAGGTAGAGTTGGTAGTTCGAATAGTAACATTGTTAGATACCGAGAAAATACCGTTTCAGGGAAAAATGAAACGGAAATAACATGTAGTTTTTATCACTAACGAAGTACAGAAATTCGTACGAATTTTTTCAGCTACAGCTGCAATAAAATCGTGATCAACTTAAACCCTAAATTAACAGTTTCGGATAACTCAAGGAAACAATCACAAACAAGACCCAAGGCAAGAATCCAGAAAAGAGTATTGGAAAGGTGATTAAGCTTATTAAATACATTCTCCTCTCTTATCTTATGCCGAGTTAGCTACTCGACCTTATAAAGGCTTTTAATGGGTTATTAAGGGATATAATAGCGGACACATGAGAACTAGCGCTCCATAGCAACAATTCGAAAAGCGCTGACGTATTAATGTGTCTATTTAACTTAGTCTCAAGACTCACGGAGAAGAGTAATAAGCAGTAGAGAGCTGTTCTTGAACGAAACGCGAGTGTTGAGTCTGAACTTGTAGCGATTCTAGTGTATAATAGCTGGCTTGTCAGCTCAGTTGGTAGTACCTCTGCCTTCTGCGCTGTAGGTTGAGGACTCGATTCCCTTTTAGGAAAAACATTTGTTTGATGAACATAGGTGTTGTTTCTGTGTCTGCTTGGTATAAGTAATCAATATAATGATTTTTCTATGGTATTCTATCAGTCATCTGGTCACCATAATACAAGTTGCTTAGTTTGGGGTTAGATGGTGTTGTGCGCACTGTCCACCAATATGTATTTATATTATAAATGAGAAAGTTTGTATGAATATTTGTTTGAAAGTTGGTGTTAATATAGATTCGAAGTAGCAATAAAATATAGTCTACATTTTATGTAAGTTACATTTTACTAGCATAGTAATGATCTTGTATCTCAACTCAAGAGGAGGTCTTTGTGTTTGGGAAGTATAAGCTAATAAAAAAACTTTGTAAATACCTGAATGTAACAAGACAAACAGCATCATAGCTAGCTACGAATATTACTCTACGCCCTGAAAATTCGCAAACTATTAGATGGCTGATGCCTTCATGCATTTTGTATGTTTGTATGAACGGATCGTAATGACTTGGGGTGAAGGCTCTTTGTATAGAGATGCCATTAATTTAAATGACGACATACCAAAGCAAAGTACAAAAGTTAGAATGACGGGATTTTGCATACCAATTTGTGTGAATAGACCTAAGCATTGGGTACGTTACGGTTTATCAATTACGCAAGGAATATTATCTTCCGAATGAGGATATGTGTAAAGATATAAGTACCTAGAACCGTTTGGTGTTAGTTTGTCGTCCAGTAGGTACACTCCATTCCAGGGGCTTTAGTCGCTCCTCACAGTTAACCTTAGCTTACCAAGATTAAATTGTATAGAATTGTTGACGACCTCTGTGACGCAGTGGGCCTAGGGCTCGGCTGAGATGCAAAAGGTTGCGGGTTCGATTCCCGCCGCGGGACAAATGTTTGTATGATCTGCAAGTATTTGTCTTGGGTCTGGGTGTTTCTATGTATAATGTATTGTAAATACGTATGTATTTACAAAAAAAAAAAAGTATATAAGTAGTATATCAGTCATACCCATAACACAAGCTCTGCTTACTTTGGGGCCAGATGATGCTGTGTGAAATGTCCCACATTACAAAAATTATAAAAACCGTATATACTCGTCACAATTGGATTAATCCGCAGTCGTGAAGACCAGCAGAAAGTGGATCTTGTCTAGGCCCTCCGGATAGCCCAAATTGATTGGCCTTAAGGCGTAGTTATTAGGGTTTAAAGTAGTCAATAATTATTATCAAACAAACAGAACTTCTCGCTTTCCCTAATTATAAGGAAAACTGAAAGAAACATTAAGGAAATTGAACTGTAGCATTATCTATTTTCGAGACAGTATTTCCTTCGCCATTGTGATTTTATATGAAGCAAATTAGTGGATTTATTTTCGTGCTCATCCGACCGTACCGAGCCGAATTGTTTTTGGATCTTTTTCCCGTGACACGTTCACGTTTTTGGTCCGAAATTGCTGAAGGGAATGTTAGGAAAGCATCATATACTTATTTGATTTTGAAAAGTAAAAATTTAAAACTAATATTATATATGTTAAAGTTTGTGCTTGTGCGTGTGTCTTTGTCACTTCTTTACACTCAAACGGCTGATCAGGTTTTGATAAATCTTTTTATAGGTCCCGGAATAATATATTGGCTACTTTTTATTTACGTAGGTACCACGCGTGCCGCAGTTTGTGTAACTATTTATCTCCATACAAAAAATCATCAAGATATGATCAGCTGTTTAGAACGGTTAAAAAATATACTTATATAATTATATATATACTAAACAAGTAAAGCAAGTATATATATATATATATATATACTAAACAACTAAACAAGTATTTACTTACATATATTTTATAATAGTGAGGTTATTTTCTATATTCTTATACTGATAAAATTAATTCAATTTGCATAATTTGTAGGTATGTATTTACAAAATATAAGTATATAAGTAGTGTATCAGTCATGTGGTACCCATAACACAAGCTCTGCTTACTTTGGGGCCAGATCATGCAGGGTGAAATGTCCGGGATTATGTATTTATTACAAGGTTAAAAATAAAATAACGAAAAGTGCCGAAAGGTTTTGTCGTTTAGCCGTGAAAAGGTAACAATCAGACAGACGAATTCACTGTCGAATTTATAATATTAGTATGAATTATGGATGAAAGAGGAACTTAGAGAGATCACGAGCACTCATCCACTTATTTAAACTTCTTCCATTCAGCGCATTTCGTCACCTGTCCGCTCTCGGGAGCCTCATAAATCTACGGCCGATAATTTAGCGATTGTTTGTCCCTCGGGTCCATAACTCTCTGAACGAAGGAATTATAGCTTATCGCACTAAAGTTTCACAATCACCATGTGTGTTCAAACGATATTAAGGTTACCGTTAGTGAACGGTGGAGAAAAACACCGTGAAGCGTGCACATTCTATAAACTACAAACATCAAAAGTGTGTGTCATTGGTTTGTATGACAAACAAGTACTCTCAAACTGAGAAAATTGGCATGTCGTAGAACCTTAAACTTTCGAAGACATGTGTCAGGTGCACGAAAGCCTCTAACCACACTGGTTCGAAATAAACAGTGTCACGATAAGAGGAAGAAGAAGAAGATTGGTTGTATTCCTATGGGCTTGCGAACTGTCACGTACAGAGTACGAACTGTGCAAAGCAAGGGCATGTACAAAATATACCATTTGGTTGTGCTACAGACTTCCATACAAGACATTCTCTAAGATCTGAGCTCGGGGAATGCAGTCGTCACACGTGGTTGATGTTGGGAGACCGCTACGACATGTGATTAGCGACTTACCCTAAATTATCATTAATTGTCTGTTGATATGTTTAGGTCTCAAGATACGCTTACAGATTAATCTGAAGCGACCAGTTTTCTTAAATGACTCTATACCGCGAGGTATGGTGTGGCGATATCTCTATACAATTTCTAAAAGTTGCCATTAGCAATCATTCTAAAATTTCGTAAAACATTAACTATCTTATTTTACAGTTTTATAAACACGGGTTTTACTCACGTATTATTTTGTCGATGGAGGCACCGAGACTGTTTTAGTGCGAACCGTGAAAAACAATAGCGACAAAAAGCGGACCGCGGATCAAACTCACCCTGATGAAGATTCTCTAGATGAATCGAAACAGTGTCGGTACCTCCATCGACAAATAATAGGTGCGTAATCCCGTGTTCATCAAAATGTATAGTAAAACTCACGAAAGTTTTGCAAGTGAAATATCTTTATTTGTTTGCATTCATGTCTAAATTAGAATATCTTTGAATAGCATTTAGCATTGTCGGTAACGTAAATTGCTTGATGTTGTCATGACGTGACGTTTACAAGTATGGCCCAGAATTGACAAATATAATTTCAAATTTAAAACACACTAACACTACCTCTTACACAAATTCACAACACACCATATTTTGGGTTACCTATTCTGTGATAACCAGATTCCTACGAGACTGGGAGAATCGGTTTAACCTACTCACATATTTACACCCACAAATACGCTCTAACTCACAATTAAATGTATTAGGAAAAGTCCACATTTATCTAAAATTCTTTACTTTGATTTTGTATTTTAAATTACTTAGTTTCCTTATTGTATATTTTCTTAAAATTCATCAGTAATACTTATCACAATTGTATCCGTTTTCTTAATTGTTAACTATTTGTGTGAAACTTATTTGGCCTTATTTATTAAGTATCATTAAGTTTCAAATCATTTGTAACGCTGTTGTTTTAACTCTGCGTTAGTCTTCAAATTATCGGGGTTAGTCCCCCTGCTGACTAACAGAAGAGCCAGCAATAGAGAAGGAAAACTTGAAACAAGCCCGGCTCGGTGCCAGTCGTTATGCACCTGCAACCGAACCGCATGTACTGATTCGTCTTTCCTGAAGCTCCTGTCGGCAAGATCGAGAGGTTAGTGTGGATACCTGGGAAGGTCTGCGCTATCAAACAAAATCCCAGGCAGAGTGACGTCAGCAGTGAGGAAACTTCAGCCACCTCATCTTGCTGGAGTGGATCCATGAACGAATGTTTTCAATTACAATTAACTGCTCTGTAACTTTACTGACGCCACCTAAATCATCTTCAACAGATGAACGAAGGCCAATGATGTTTTAACTCACTAAAATAAAAAAAAACATACTTCCGTGTTACATACATGTTAGCTATGATGTATTTTGCCTCATTTTGTAGGTTTAGATGAAAGTCAGTTCAGCAAAGTAAAAGTTTGCTATTTATTTGTTTTGCTTGTGTGAAATTATGCTTCCTGTTTCGAACTCTTTTTATAAGAAACAAATTACTTTGTTAGGGGATGTTAAGAGTAGCTCTGGGTTTCGTTTGTCGTTGGGGTCAGCGTTTTAGTTGTAGTTAGTTTATTTTTTAGTTTGGGTAATCACCCTAACTGAATCGTAGTAACGGAACGTTAAGGCGACTCACTGATCAAATGATTTTAACGCCAATTCAAGGCGCTCAAATCGCGCTTTTTTTATCAGAAAACATTAAAATAAGGTATTCTGACAAAAAAAATACGAGGAAACGAGGAAGAATGAAGCAACATTTTTAAAATCCATACCATATAACTTTTATTCTTTGAATTAGCGAGCAGGTATTAACGAGCAGATTTAGCCACTAAATAGCGTTTAAAAATAAAATATTTTTTTTTCCATACAAAAAGTAATTTAACGTAACGTCTTAAAACGGAATATTTCTAACAGAGGAAGCCGTAACTGTGATCTCAACTTTGAAATAGGCCAACTTTCTTAAAAAATATCGCATTGTTTCTGTTTCTTCACGATATTTTCCTTCTCATTTTGAGTCCATTGGCACTTGATTAATCCTTACTAATATTATAAATTTGAAAGTAACTCAGTTTGTCTGTCTGTCACGTTTTCTGAACGTTGGATGAATTTATGTAAAGAGATAGATGGGATCTTGGAGAAAGACATAGGGTACTTTTTATGTAGGCACCACGCGTGCGAAGCCGCGGGCAGCAACGAGTAAGTATATAAAAACATAGATATATACCTATTCAATTTGATCATTCATAAATAATAAATAAATAATGCCGGATATTTTCACTCAACATTATCTGGCCCCAACTTAAGCAGAGCTTGTGTTATGGGTACCACATGGCTGATAATTACTTATATCCTTTTTTGTGTGAATACATACATATTATACATAAAACACCCAGAATCGAGACAAATACTTGGAAATCATACAAACATTTGTACCGCGGCGGGAATCAAACTAGCAACGTTCTGCGTCTCAGCCGGGTCTTGGCTCACTTCGCTACACAGGTCGTCAAATACAATTACTTTATATCCCGTTAAGCAGTCACTATCCCAAATCTAAGAAAAAAAGAGCGAAAAACAGAAACCTATTTGCGTAAAATTTGGATCTCATAAGACGTTTGACGGCGAGAAAATTCAATCCTCGATGAAATTGAAGGGCGAATTAGATTGTTCATGGGAGAATGCGATTGTGAGAGATTATGTAACGCGCGAGGATTATATGCGAGACGTTTTACATAATAATTCCGTAAATAGCAAGCGGCAATGATAGTACTTACGAGTACATTGCTAGCAGTGGCTCTTTGTGATTCAATTTGATATCTCTTAAAAAAATATTTCTCTTTTTAAAACCTAGAAAAAGTATTTATAAGATTATCGGAAATGTTTATTATGAGAAATACGGGTTTTAATATTATTACTAGTGACCCGCCCCGGATTCGCAAGGGTGCAATGCTGATATTAAACTACAGAATGTATAATGTGATTAGAAACCTCTAAAATTATCAGTGTGATCTCTACTATATTATACATATAAACCTTCCTTATGAAACACTATATCTATTAAAAAAACCGCATCAAAATCCGTTGCGTAGTTTTAAAGATCTAAGCATACATAGGGACAGACAGACAGCGCGGGAAGCGACTTTGTTTTATACTATGTAGTGATTATTATTCTACCGAGCAGACCACGGATGAATACCACCCTGATGAAGATTCTCAAGATGAATTGAAACAAATGTCGATGCTGTTGTCGATGCCAGTCAGCTCAGTTGGTAGTAGTTCTGCCTTCTGCGATGTAGGTTGAGGGTACGATCCCAGGACACACATTTGTGACGTACATAGATGTTTGTTCTGTGTCTGGCTGTTATAAAGTATCTTCATCATCATCATCATATCAGCCTACAAGAAGTCCACTGCTAAACATAGGCCAAGTCCACTATAGATTGGCCGTGATGGTTCCGGCATAGAATAGGACCCCTCCATCTCCTCCTGTGGATGTCGTAAAAGGCGACTAAGGGAACACACACCGGGGGATTGGGCAGCAGCACCTCCCGAGTACTTAATACTAAATCTGCGGTCACCAATCCGCCTGCCAAGCGTGGTGACTCTGGCAAAACCCCCAAAATGATAAAGTAACTTATGTATTTAAAAATATATATAAGTATTCTATCAGTCGCCTGGTCACAATAAAACAAGCTATGCTTATGAGTTTATCTCGTGATCATGGCGCATGCAACTGTGCCGAAATATCGAGAAGCAGAAAAACTCATGTGCCATGGTAAATATGGTAAATATCCCGTTTTGAGTGAAAACTAAGCTATGCTTAGCATGGGGATAGATGGTGTTGTGTGTATTTTCCTCCAATATTTATTTTATTATTTTATCAATTAAATAATAGGTTAGTAATTTCCGTATTTCTCGAAATAGTATCTGAAATAATTATCAATTTTGTTCGCTAAGAGTACATAATAACAGCAGTGCGTGTAACTGCTTGTCAGCAGAAATGGGTAAGGCGATTCTTCCCTGGTCAAGTTTTATCACAAAAAATTCAACTTTCTTACATAAAAGAGTGCAATAAGTCGTGAGTTGTTTAGATTACACCCCCTGCAGTATCCAATTCCGACGCCCCATTACGTTTTCTATCACGCACCGATTGGCGTCTAATCTTTTTATGTAGTGAAACTTTATTGCCACGGACTCAGATAGCTTTTTATCGGGTTTAATAGACGATGGAATGCTGATAAAATGCACCCAGCACCTGGCTCCTGTTTTAGAATAATCAATATATTCAGAACCAAAGTCCTGACTGACTCACTGACTTATAAAATAAATAATGCCGGACGATTCACACAGCATCATCTGTGCCCAAAGAAAGCAGACCTTATGTTTTGGGTACCATATATATGGTATGTAACGTCATGTATGACTGATATACTACTTATATACTTATTTTTGTAATTATAAATACGTACATATTATTATTATTATTATTATTATTATGACCACAGATAAGAGATAAATACTTGCAGATCATACAAACATTTGTCCCGCTGCGGGAATCGAACCCACAACCTTCTGTGTCTTAGAGGTCGGGTTGATTACAGCACAGTGGCGTATCCTCGGCCACATGCTCGGTCGTACAAACACTGACGGATTCTCTGTGGAGTGTAAACACTTACATTTTTTTTTTAATTACCTACTTTTCATCCTTGGACGCTATATAATTATTTAAGTGTATTGTTAGTAGGTATGTATTTGTGATGTCACCATTTACCCTGACAAGATCTGCTGAGCAAGGTCTGCTTTACGAGGTACCTATATCATGACTGTACCTAGTTAACTGACACATTTGTTATAAACTCTCTTGTATTCGTTTTTCGTAGTTAAGGTAGTTATAAGATGGATCATGCAAAGCGCTAGGGCCAGAACGAGTTGCTTGCCAGTTCTTCTCGAGCTTGGGTTAGGAAGAATTAGCACCTAAATTTACCTAGTATGTATGACGATTCAAAGTGATCCTTGTGATTGTATTGTATATCTTTTGACTTTGACTTTGACATGTAAGGCATAATGCCTATGCTAAGTTCAAGACCTATTTGGTTTCTACATACAGACTATCATAATAGATAGATAGTTAGGGGTTGGTAGGTATTTCGTTGGCAATATGTTCATCCTGTGTTTTGTTTCATTATGTAAGTACCTACCTGTCTTCACTATAAAATATATCATTGATCCTCTTTTCCGTTCTGTTCTGTGTTGTTAGGACTCTATTTTTTTTTCTTTCTACTCGCCCGCCTCGACTTTCCGCGTCTAGTAACTCTCTCTCTGTACTCTCTCACCACTGTACTCGTGACGCGTAACTAACCTTTAACCCAATACAGACAACGCACAGCTAGACAGGGTTTTAAAATTTGGAGTGTGTTAAAAGAACACGCGTATTTACACATGTAACGACATATGTAAAGAAAAAGTGTACTTTACACAGTACACTTTCTTATACACTTATAAGTGTGTAAATACGCGCAAATAGAAATATTTTTTAAAATTTAACCCCCTTGGGTCGGCACCCCTAACGTGCGTTAGAGTAAAGATTGTATGACTGTATGAAAATAAATGTACGAAGTTGGGGATGAATTCCACAAGTCTTTGTTTAAAAATATATTCAACATTGACTTTCGCTATGAAGTTGCCCGAGAATTCTAATATTTACAACAAATTTTGAGTGGATTCCGTTCGCTGTTCCAGAAGCGATTCCTGAAAAACGTAAACAAAACTCGGCGTCCTTTAAATTAGTTTTCAACATGAAAGGGGAAAGAGGGGGTTAGGGGCACGGGGGGTAGACTCGCTAATTGTATAAGAAAGTAACTAATATTAACGAGCAGGTGCTTTCATTTAGCGAAATTTTTAATTAACTTCGGTGCCGGGAAATTTATTATTAACTGGCAATCGCCGGTGACATTGTCCGCAGGAATTTTTAAAGCGTTCGTGTTACCCACGCTACAAAAATCCCGGATAATCCCGGAAATAGTATGTTAACCCGAGAAGGGCTGATTCTTGAAACGAGAACAACAAATTGTCTACGAAATTTGTTAATTCGATGATAAGAAACAAACAGTAAACTTTAAAACTGGTAGCTATAAAAAGCGTATAACAAAAAAAACTAGCGCAAGTTTTTACAGACCATTTTTATTTAAATACACACGTATGATACTTTATAACATCCAGACACAGAACAAACACCTATGTTCAAAACACAAAAGTTTATTCTGGGAAGGAATCGAACCCTCAACCAACAGCGCAGAAGGCAGAGCTACTACCAACTGAACTGGCAGCTGAATAGGTGACAAGATAATAACTCAAAATTTATTAAATATGTTTTATAAACAAAACAAAACAGAACTCAACGAACTTAGACTAGTGGTTGCGGCTTGTTTTCATTTAATTAAAACTTAATTGTTGAACATTTCGGAACTTCATCTGTAATTAATACCTGAAAACAGTAATTCCGTTGTTCGTAACTTCAGTACCGAAAACTTTCGTAATTTATTTGGAAGAAATATGAACTTTAAGTCCACCTTTTGTTCGAAGTACCTACGTAGTTCTGATGTTACAGTGCGGTAATTTTGACCATTTTGCTGTGTATTTATTTATTTATTTATACCAACGATTATTACAATAATACAACCATACTTAGTATATTACAGTAAGTGTACACAGTGCACAGGTTCATGCTGATTGCACAATCAATTATAGGTAAATACTACGTGCATAATATTTAACATAACAAAAAATGAGTAACATTAGGTAGGAGGTGCATAAACTATAACCATAATTATAAAACTATTAACTATAAAAAAAACAATAATTATTATGATCTAAGAATAGATTCCTTAACTGACTGCCTATTTGATAAAGTTTGACCGAATCTTGCATTTGCACTCATGGACACATTTACTGGGTGCCAGTGTTAAGAAACCTAGAAAATGTGTACGAGAATAAATATATTATAGATGCAATAAAAAGTACTTCCTTAACTCACCAACCAGTGTAACCAGTATAGGTTGTATGAACATTTGTGTAATGAACATGAGAACGTAATGGCTTCAGCGATTCTGTAGCGCGTCCGGCATGTTTGCAGAAGCACGCGCTGACGGCTTCCATGCCTGGATGCGCAAAAAATTCGCGTCCCTTTTACACAGAATACGCGGAGCCAACACTATCCTAAATACTATAGCTGATAACTGGGATGGTCCTTTGTTTGGGCAATGTAGTCGAGTAATGGTGGCATAGGAAATTATTCCTTCATTGTGAGTGGACCTGCCTTATTTCCGACTTCTATTTAATTTATTTTTTCATTAAGCCTTACGATTACGATAGCCCATTGTGTCCCACTGCTGGGCAAAGGCCTCCCCTTGATCTCTCAAGTCATCTCGGTTTTAAGATATTTGGACCCAAGCTCTATCAAAGGTGTCGAGTTCATCATCTCTTTTTGGGTCTACCGCGGCGCCGTCTCGCTGTGTCAGGCCTCCATTGAGTGGTGATTTAGCACACATCTGGCATGCGCCAGACATACACAACCTTAAATTATTATAATACGAATACCTAGAGTAAGTTTACTAACACTTTATGGATCTAAGTTATCTGAATTAAATGAATTTATTATTATTATTATTGTTATGCCCAAAGTAAACGAAGATTGTAGTATGGGAACTAAATGACTGATAAAATACTTAAGTACCTAGTTATTTTTTTTAAATACATCCTTTTCATAGAAACATTATACTTTTGAAAGTGTCTCTACCTGTATGTTAGTTTGTTTATTACCATTTCACGGTAGAACAATTGGTAAATTCTTGGTAAAATTTGGTACAGAGATTAAATGTATCTTGGGGACGGCCATTGACTAAAGAATAAAGAATTACAAATTTTATATAGGTGCTACGCGTGCGTTGCCGTAGGCAGCTAGCACTAGCACGACTAGTACGACTTGATATTATATTTTAATAAGACCAAACATTTATGTTCATCACACAAATGTTTGTCCTGCATAGGGAACGAATCCACAACTTACAGCGCATAAGACAGATTTACTACAAATGTCTTGTTATCAATGGAATTAGTATGCTCATTACGTTTCTAAGGTCTTCCTTAAAACAACCGCATTTTCAGGTCCCGGCGCCGCTTCGGTGTGCCACTTCCGGCGGAAGCGCGGGAGGCTACAACCCGCTAATTACGCTAACTATCGAACTTAAATTAGGTCGAATCCCTCAATATGTCCCCTAATATGTCACAATTGATTAAAATTCCGCTGAGATTATCCAATAGACGACGAAACAACACAAGAAAAACAAATTAATTCAGCAAAGTTATGTTACTTCTTGAAATATGTCAAAAGGAGAATCCCACACAAAGTCTAATTTATCATATTTAAATGTCAGTTTTCAAATTTACTGAATTGTCGTGTGACTGACGTGTTTTCGCTCATTTTAGTAATCATGTAAATTTGTGCTATATAAAACTGGAAAAGCTATGGAAAATCTATTCAATATGAAAACAAAATGGCAATTTTGCTCCTGGGCCTATCTTTGTCGTTCCGAACAGATCAGCCAAGTTAAGCAACGTTGTGCGAAGTCAGTATTTGGATAGATAACCGTAGTGGAATGGTATAAGCTTTGAATCAGGTTCAGCTTTGTCAGTCAGCTCAAACAAAAAGTCATCATGACAGGGGCCTGTATAAAAAAAACTGGACATTTCACACAGCATCATTTTGCCCCAAAGTAAGCAGAGCTTGTGTTATGATGAGAACATATGACTGGTATACTAATAATAGTATATAACATTGGCACGGCATGATTTTGGAACGAAGTTCCTTATCGCACGGCACGGAGTTGGCGGATGGGGGCTAGGCGAAAAGAAGTGTAATATTTTTCCGTCACAAATTTCGGTCACGACCCTTTCTTTAGTGTAGACGGCTATCCATAGGTTGACTCGATTCTTAATCCTCGGACAAAATATCTTTGTTATTAATAAATTTTTTCGAGTTGTCAAAATAAACATTTTATTGAACATCATCAATTCATTAGTTATACCTGGGTTTTATTTAATTGCTCGCAGACGCTAGTAATTCATTCATTTGTATTTGTAAATCAATAATATAATACGTTTATCAATAATAATATAGGGTAGGTAGGGGTAGGCTACGATAGGGATTAGTTCCAACTTCGTTCCTACCGAGTGTTCCACGACACTCACTATTTTTTTTAAATTCAATGTTATCCAAATCGGATTAGCCAGTAACAGTTATCCACACAAGCTCATTGATAATATGAATATGAGAAAGCAAGAATAAATCAATAAATTAAATAAATAAATATTGATTGACAATGCACACAACACCAACTAACCCTAAACTAAGCATAGCTATGGTGACCAAATTACTGATAATACTTATATTTTTTAATACATACCTATGATACTTTATAACACCCAGACACAGAAAAAACACATGTTTACCCAACCTTCGGCGCAGAAGGCAGAGCTACTACCATCTGAGCTGATAGTCCAGTCAAGGCCAGGCCAGAATGACTAATCATGTGTTTTTGTCCAAGCAAAGATTCAAATGATCTTCTTCAATCTGTGCCACGAAAGCCTTTATACATTGCCAGCTGGTGCCCGTGACTTCGTCTGTGCAGGATTAGTACTTCGTGTAATTCTAACGGTTTTTGCAACGCACGCCAGAATAGCTCGCAGATTGCAGATTTTTTTTCTACTTACCTGACACTTATTGTTATATTTTTGTCAATTTACACAATATTTTTATAAATTATAGCATATGTGTTATTCTGATGTATACTATATTATTGTAAAGTTTCATTAAAATCCATTCAGTAGTTTTTGCGTGAAAGAGTAAGAAACATACATACAAAGTTTCGCTTTTATAATATTAGTAAGATAAAATTTGTAAATACAAGCGCACCCGCCGGCGTTGCCCAGTCATGTTATATTACGAGCGCGCAGCGGGCTCGCGCGAAAATGCTCCAATTTATTTATGGTGATGTGAATTTTGTAGCGGTATCAAAGTTTAAATTGTAAAACGCGGTGAGATCATTTTAAAGTTTTCGGATTCCTTCCGCTCAGTTGATGTTCGTTTACCGAAGGACGTCATGGCGACCGTATTTAAGCAGAAGAAGAACTATGTTTTAGCTACAATAAATTTTAACTCAGGCTTTTTGACAGGTTTCATAGCTGTCACAAAATGTTTATAGTTTTAGATTTTAAATTGAGTTTTGTTCATAAACAGCCAAGTCTTGAATGTTTGAACTATTATCACTAACTGCTCGCGGCTTCGCACGCGTGGTACCTTCATAAATAGTAGGCTATGTTATTCCAAGTCACGGATTATATCTATACCAAGTTTCATCTAAATCAGTTCAGCCGTTACGGCGAGATTGAGCCACAAACAAAATAACCAACAACACAAACTAGATGACGCCACAGGCAAAGTTAGAATGCTTTATCGACGCGTTTTGAAATTTGTAACAAACGTATTGAGATTTATAACCTATGAAACTTTTTTATTTATAAAAATCTGTTCAATAAATAAATAATAATGCCGCACATTTCAACAGCATCATCTGGCCCCAAAATAAGCAGAGCTTGTGTTAGTATATACCATGACTGATATACCACATATATTTTTTTTGTAAATACATACATATTATACATAGAAACACCCGACCCGACCCGACCCGAGACAAATACTTGCAGATCATACAAACATTTGGCGTGAATCGAACCAGCAACCTTCTGAGTCTCAGCGGGACCTTAGTCTACTGCGACACAGATGTCGTCAATAAATATGACGATTCCTTTTTACACATATTCCCGGAACACCTTGTGAATTCGAATACAAGGTACCCCGCTCTCCCCTACTTTTTCAGCCTTCTGACCAACCGGATATCTTGTTCCACTATCTCGACCAACCGAACTTTCCCCCCCCCTCCCCCTCCCCCTTTGGGGATCAAGGGGGAACGAGCTGATAACAACGTTACACGAAAGCTTATCAGGAGGCAAGCACGATAGACAGGGCACGCGAGCTGCCAACTATCGAAAACAATTTGCTGGTGGTAACTATTTCGTTTTAACTACCCTCCGTGGCTCTGATTGTTTGGCACCCATGGTATATAGTACCATATACCTATTCTATCATTTATTCAAAGTTTAATCTAATTTGGTTGTCATAACTACATAACAGTGAATTAAAAGAATACCCTTAATTTAACTTTAATTATTATTATTTATTATATAAGTAGTTTATATATATATATTATATAAGTATATATATTATATAAGTAGTTTATGTTTATATAACAATCATTACATTCTGACAGATTATAAATTTAATAACATATAAAAATATAAATGCCGAAAATTTCACACAGCATCATCTAGCCCCAAAGTAAGAAGAGCTTGAGTTATGGGTACATGACTGATTTACTACTATTAATATATTTTTATGTTGTTATTGTAAATACATACATATTGCAAATAGAAAAACACCCAGACCCGAGACAAATACTTGAAGATCATACAAAGAGGCAAGCCTTTGCCTAATATAATTAAAATGTAATCAATTTTCATTTAACGCAAATGTAAAATTAGACAGAATTGAATTCCTGCACATTGAATTCGCATCAATCCATTGTTTCCATGAAATATTCTGAATATCAATATCATATTTCCGAAGCATCCCCGCACTCGAACATACAATCCAACTTCACAGACATCACTATGCATAGCGTACTGTGGGCTTCAGATTCCATTCAATTCCTGGATTTATTCTCACAATACCACGCGCATGTATGTGTTGCGTATCATTCTATAGGTGTAATTAATAAAGCGGGAGGTGGCGAGAGAAGGCGATAAGCCGGGAAGTACTCGTAAATCACGTGCGCTAATGACTCCGAGCCAAACTCACTGGCACAACAATAGAGAAATACAGAACCAGTAGTACAACCTTAGGAACTACGCAAAAGAGCGTTTTGAGCAACAACGTACAGTTGTTCGTCAGGACTGGCTTTTCAACTGAGTTGGAGATTATTGATGAACTTACAAGTATTTACTCTCTGGGTATTATTAAGTACATTGTACATATATTTAGTACGTAGTACATATACTGACTGGCCTGTCAGCTCAGTTGGTAGTAGCTCTACCTTCTGCGCTGTAGGTTGAGGATTCGATTCCCTCCCAGGACGCACATTTGTGTGACGAACATAGATGTTTGTTCTGTGTCTGGGTGTTATAAAGTATCTTATGTCTGTATTTAAAAATATATATACGTATTCTATCAGCCATCTGCGGGGGCGATTATGGACTTCTAATACTATCAAAACTTTGATACAAATCACTTTCAGTTACTATTGATGAATTGGTATTACGGAAGGTTGATGTTGATTGTCATACATGCTGTCATATGAATAAAATCCTCAGATCAAATAAATATGAAGACGGAACGCCGCAATCAACCAAAATAAAGTCTCAAAACCGTGCTCCTGTGTGTAGATACCCCGCGCCCACGCACCCACGCACACACATACATACCGAAATTGTGCTTCTTGCTTATATATATACTAAATAAATGATGTTATTTTTGGTAATATGTTTTATTGACCACGATATGACATAATACTCAATAGTATTAATATGTATGCATATACTAAGAGCAATGAGCACGGTTTGGGTAGATGTGTGTGCGTGGGTGCGTGTATTTACACAGAGGAGCATGGTTTTGAGACTTCACTTTAGTTATTCAAGGCAGTCTCCGTCAATATATTTATTTGGTCTGAGATAGATATAGAACGTACGTAATAGTAATCCTGGTCACCATGGTGTTGTGTGCATTGTCCACCAATATTATATTATATTTACTAAATGAAAAACTGTCGAGAAACTGATTACGATTGATTGTGTGAACCAGGTGTTACAGATATTCATGTGTTTTCTTTTTCAATAAACAATTTCATTTCATTTTCATTTCAGTATCATTATGTTTGAAATTGTATTAATATGTTATCAGTCAAATAGTTTCCATGGTAGCTATGCTTAATTTGGGGGCTAGATGGTACTGTGTGCGTTGTCTGATAAAATTTGTTTCTTTACTATTCACACACAGTGTTGGTGCTTCCATCAACAAAATAATACGTGAGTAAATCTCACGAATGTTTTGAATGTAAAATATTTAATCCGAATATAATTTTTGGATTGATTCCTGCAAAAGTCAAGTGTTCAAATCATAGTAACACGCTATAGGGGTTTTCACTCGAAAAATCTACATGGCATCAGGACACCGGCACTTTCAAGCGATTCAAGACCGGTCTTGCTAAAGACTACCTACCCTGTGAAAGAATATTCCCCAAGATCTACCTCTATGAAGACCTCTGTGGTGCAGGGGGTAATGGCCTGCCCGAGACGCACAAGATTGCGGGTACAATTCCCGTCGCGGGATGTCTGTATTATCGGCAAGTATTTGTCTGAGGTCTGGATGGTTTTCTATGTGTAATATGTATATACAAAGCAATACAAAAAAACTTTATGTTAGTAGTAAATCAGTCATGTAGTACCTATATACAAGCTCTGCTAACATTGGGGCTAGATTAGGCTGTGTGAAGTATCCGGCATTAAAAAAAACTATCTATCTATCTAGGAACTGAAAATCACGAAAATTTCAAGTTCTACAAAAACTCTATTGGAAAAGCAGTGTTGTCAGAAACACCTAATATCAAATTAAAAAAAAATGTAATCTTATTTATCCTGTCACTGTTTTAAAATCACTAGTGGCACGATTAGAAGTTCATATCTGGTGCTCACTTGTACCTAATGCTACTGCTTCGACAATTAATCGCGAAGCTTCGGATGCGCTATGCATTACAACTTCAGCAGTTTCAACTGTTTAAAGTGCAGCTTTTAAAAACGATCCGTTTAATGTGAGTTATTTGTGCGGATGAGCAGTTTATATTGAAGTTTGCCGCTTAAGAGTTTAATTGCTGGGAATGTTCCAGGATTTACGGTTATCGTAAGACATCAGCGTGTAAGCAGACATTTTAGAATACATAGTTCTTTTTATTTATTTAGACGACCTCTGTGGCGCAGTGGGCTAAGGTCCGGCTGAGACGCAGAAGTTTGCGGGTGCGATGCCCGGCACGAGACAAAATATGATGATATGATCGTATGATCTGCAAGTATTTGTCTCGGGTCTGGGTGTTTCTATGTATACTATATATGTATTTACAAAAAAAAAGTATTTGAGTAGCATATCAGTCGTGTGGTACCCATAACACATGCGCTGCTTACTTTGGGGCCAGGTGATGATGTGTAAAATGCCCAGAATTATTATTATAAAGCCGGGAGAGGCTAGTCGAACCTTTTAAGACTTCTAATATAAAATAAAGAAACATAAACGTAATTGGTAGTTGTAGTTGGACGATCAACTAAACGTCATCTAGCCCCAAACTTATCAAAAACGCAGTAAGCTGTGGAACCAGTTGACTGATAGGAAAACTTGAAATTTTTTTGATGTTTGAATTTTTTTCTCTCGCTTTCTTGCAATCTGTGAGAGTGATTTCGTGAAAAGGGACAGAAGTCTGTAACAGGAAGCCGGAACTGCACACGCTATTTGAATTGACTAATGACCGTGCGTGGTGGTGAGTCGTCAGATGGTACCAACTCATTTTCCGAGAGGTTGGTACTGTCAGCAAACAGAGTAAGTATGTAAGTGATGAGAAATAAAAAGGGAAATACAAAAGGAGAATGCATCAGCTGCGCGCTTAACCTACAGTGTTGTATATAAAGTGTGCTGTTATATAAACTAATTGAGGATATAATGTTAATATTGCTTATTATTACTTCGGACTAGACAAAATCCTGGTACAATAGTTTAATAACCTTTGACAAGGCGCGTTAGCTTTTGACCTGATAAAATCTAGTTTTTGACAACAAGAACAAGAGCACCACTTAGGTACCAACCTAGGCTTGGACTGTTGCCTGGGCTCAAACACTGTGGCAATAGAGAGACGTTTCTTTTAAAAACATACTTATACTTAACACTCAGACACAGAACAAACATCTATGTTAATCATACAAGTATATTCTGGATAGGAATCGAACCCGCAACCTACAGAGCGAGAAGACAGAATTAGAAAGAAAGAATGAAAGAAAAACATTTATTTAGCTAACACACAAATAAACAATACAAAAGAGCAGACAATAGCGGAAAACGGACTAAAAAGGACCAAACGTAGGCCACACAAAGAAAGATAAAAAAAAATTACAGGGCACATAATATGAAAATATAAAAGTACCCACAACTAGGCCCAAAATTAGCCCTTCTCGAACCAATAAGCGTTGTGGTTTGCCCAAAATGGTTCAATCTCAGCATATATGCTACTTCCAAATACGGTCATTGCTACTAAAAAGAGGCCAGTCAAATTGATAATATTTCAATTGGAAACATTACCTATAGGTAAATTCAACATCAGACATTCCAAAGATTTAACATTGTTGATAAACCCAGTGTTTTTACGCTGCTACATTCGAGAAATCCTACAAAAACTTGGATTTATTATAAAAATAGAACGCGATCCACAAAGCCCTCGCTACTAATGGACAGTTAAGCTTTATGCGATCATTATATCAATAATTCCATCAGACACAAATGAAAATTGCTATTCATTTCCGTAAAATACCATAAATACAAAAGTAAAATATTTTCTCGAGACGAACTCGGCAGTACGCGCCTTCGATAAAGATGGTGGCAGAAAGGTCAGGACATCCTCGGAAAAGATCTTTGCTCAATGGTGGAAACCTTACTAATATTATAAACAAGAAAGTTTGTATGTATGTTTGTTACTCTTCACGCAAAAACTACTGAATAGATTTTAATGAAACGTTATAATAATATAGCTTACACATTAGAATAACACATAGGTTATAATTTATAAAGATATTGTGTAAATTGTCCAAAATATAATGATAAGTGTCAAGTGGGAAAGAATCTGCCATCTGCAAGCTATTCTGGCGTGCGCTGCAAAAATCACTAGAATTACACGAAGTACTAATCCAGCGCAGACGAAGTCGCAGGCACTGGCTAGTAATTAATATAATAATGATAATGATATTATAATAATTATAAAAATTATTATTAAAAAATGTAATTACCTAATAATAATATCTAAATCACATATTAGTGCCGTTAACATTAGATAATTATGAAATTATTAGACAGTAATTATCACTATGAAGAAGTCTTGTCTAGGTTAAGAGGTCAAATGTAAGTTGTTTTTGGATTAGACATTGATAGATTGGACTAGATTACGTCCACTCTATTCGAAACAGAATCTCCAATATATATAGAGTTAAGGTCTACAAGGTCCATCGAACACCCGTATCGGGTAATACGCACGCTGTATATTATATACAAGTATGTATAATGCAAGCCTATCAGTAATAGCACAAGGCTCGCGTCAGTTCACACATACGATTAACGTAATGCGATTGCCTCGCCATCGCCTCGCTTGCGGCAGTGTGCGCTCGCCCTTTAATTAATATTACATCACAATCTACTATAACAACTGTAGGATTATCGATAAGGTTCATTTTGCTTTGTAGGTCAGGTTAGGGTTATTTTGGTCGTAATGAGAGTTTTAGATTATGAATGAAATCAATTGAAACGTGTGATTTAGTTGATTACACTGTTTGGTGCTTGATTATGTTCGTAATTAAAGGACAGATAATTTCTCAAATAACACACGTATTTTCTTGTATTTTATTCTCTGAATATGAATGTTAATATTTTTTCTTGTTAATAATTACGTTTTAAAAAACTAAAAAGAAAACCGACTTCATTGAATGAAATTTGAGAAACATTTTTAGTGGAAAGTAGATGTATTTTGTATATATATAATATGGGTAGGGCAAATAAACGCTCTGCTCCAATGAGACAGCGAGGTATAGGAGTAAACGAAAATATCATCGATCAATTTTTAGATTTTTGTTGATTTTTCAGCTCGACCGATTTCGATAAAATTTATATGTGACCACCCTTTCAAACAAAAAAAAATCCAAATCGGTTCAGGCGTTTTCGAGTAATCGGTGAACATACATAAAAAAAAAGATTCCGACGAGTTAAGAACCTCCTTTTTGATGAAGTTGGTTAAAAAGAAAGTCGTAATTTCTCTTCAATATAAATACCTTGCTAGAGACAAAACCGCGTTATAACCTGTTTTCCCTAAACATTCAATACCCATGCGTATTCGTCTATACGACGCCCGCACAGGCACGCAAATGTTCCTCATACATCGTTATAAACCTAAATAATGCACTTGACCAACAATAAAAGTGGTATGCGAATATCGCCCCTGTGTTATGGTTTGCATATCCTTCCGATTGCGAACAAAGGAAAGAAATAGGATTATTATACGAATGATAAAAACAAACGAAACAAAAATGATATTTTATTGTCAAAGAAACGAGCAAAATAGACTTGGAATAATTTCGATCAACATCTGAGCATCTGTTGAGTCGAACTGTTTATCAAAGGCAGTAAAATATGGTACAACTGTCAACCAACATTCTAACAAGATGAGCTATTGTTAAAAGGATTGCCAGGAAAGTCAGGGATTAAAATGAAAGATCAATACAAAACTGGTAAGTTAAGAGTAAGTTCTGGTTCGATTCACATCTGGCTCAAACATACGCATCAATCAAACATTTGTTATACGTTACGGATGTCGTTTAAAAAATGCCTCCAATTCCACCACAAATAAACCCGAGCTAATGAGTCGTTTAATCGCCAGAACTACAGTCTTATTTACCATATCAATTCGCCACGAATAAAATGGCAATAAACGAAGAAAAGGGAAAGTTTCCTCGTGGATAACGACAATAGATTACAAATTTATGGTAGGGAGTAGGCCTGCAATGGACCTATTGCAAAAGTTAATGCATAAATAAACGGTAACAATAGGTGAGGGGTGGAGGGCTACGGCTTTTCAATTGATTGGGTTCCGCGAAAATATTATTGAAAGAATTAGGTTTAGGGGGCGCAGGTAATCTTTGTCTTAAGGGACGTTGAATACAGCGACTATGAAATCTTCAGAAAATCCATACTTATATTATAAATTGTGCTCAGCGTTTGTTACCTTTAGAAACGGCTGAAAAGATCTTTATTTATTTTGGTAAGGCGATAGATTGTATCTTGGAAATGGAAATGGGATTTTTTATGTAGGTACCATGGGCAGACACCCCGGCCAGAAGTTAGTACAAAAAGATATAAAATCGTTAGGCGACTGATTACCTGTCTATCAACACAGACATATAATGGTTAGGTCCTCGAGTATTGATATTTGGAGAGTGCTTGCTTTCTAGGGACGTACTGAGTAAGAAAGGGAATTACCACAAGGGAAACAGTTGTTTAATATGTGAACTCAGTTGCGAGATCGCTTTAAATGACATATATTCAGTACTTCTTGAATTTCTTCTCAAAAAAGAAAAAAAATAAAGAAAGTTCTTCTTCTCCTCTGTTCCTAATGCTTTCACTTACCTAAGTAACTCTTATTTAGAAACTGTCACTTCTGCTAGTTTATGAGTCGCCTAGCATTACGCAATCGATGTCGAAACTTCTAATAGCGTCTAACGTTGGAACGTTTTTGGTTTAAGCTTTTTCATATTATTTGGGAGTTCGATTTAGGTGTCTCCTAGAGATACTTCTATGTCTTTTATGATCTTGGGTTGGAACTTACCGCTTTCAGAGATGGAGGAGGGCGACCGGTCGGCAGTGGACACGCCAGACGACGACTCGAGGGACGAAAACGAGTCCGAGCGCGTCGAGTGCGTATGCGGTATCTCGCTCTCGCTTAGCGTCCGCGCAGCACTCGGACTCGCTCGCAGCTGCAGCAGTCTCCGGCGCAGGAAGCGCTGCTCCCGCTGTAGTTGCTCCTTATGGCCGGAATTCTTCTTGTCTCTTTCTTCCAAGCTCTGGAAAGAACAAGGAGTGATAAGAGAGTTTTTGGCGTACAGATATTTAGTGTGACAGAAAATAACTAAAGCTGTAGCTGGTGTAAAAGTATTCCATCATTTTCAAGCCATTCGCTGCCTGGTTATTCCAGATGATCATAAATAACAAAGTTTACTACAAGCAGGTTCATAATATCTGAGGCTCAAAATAATCCTATTTCTATTTCTGGCTACTATTTCGGTTAGCTTTGCCATACAACGAGGCAATGCTGCTAGTGTTCTGGGTACGCTTCCATCTAGTGACAATCGGGACTGGCTGGATTATATGTCATTTTTTAAATTAATTACCTAGTTAGTTATTTAAGAAATAGGTTAGTTTACATTATAGTAATTTAGTAATTTATTTGAATTTATTAGTTCTTCTTTTTTCTCTTTCTGAATAAATAATTAAACTGTTTTGAATTTACACATTTATAAAGAAAAATATAAAATCCGTGTTAGAAGAAAAATAAAAAAGTGTTATTTCACAAAAGATTTTAAAGACTAAGTACCAGGATCACAGAAGTTGTCGAGAGGTTTGCACCTTAATACGAATTTTAATTATAGGGACTGGTGGATAGATTGTACAAGGCTGCACGTTGCCGATTCGATTCACGTAACGTATAGTTACAGCTATACGCTATGTCAATACACAGTTACATACAAACTATAATTCACACTGCGACAGTGGGCAGAGGGCAGCGCGCTGAGTCGTGGCAGATTTATGTGCGGGCATTTCATCTGCGGCCGCTGGCGATAGCGAGATGTGTCCCCCCTTCCACCCCCTATAACACCCCCACGTAGAACCACAGGGAATTCAGGAAAACATTTTTAAAATGCGATACAGTTGTAAAAAATTAGTCTAAAATTACATCGTACTGGTGCTGGAAATCATAGGTTATTCAACGACTTGTATCGAGGGTCGTCCGGGCCTATAAGTCGGATGAATTTCAAACATTGTGACCGCTGTATCGGTTAGATAATTGGTTATTACAAAAGTTTTCCAATCTGCATGGGAATGAGTGCAAATTCTTTTTCTGTTGATACAAATTTTCAGAGTTGAATTTGGTGGTTGGAGATTGTGTTGTAGAACAATTACATTTGGGTATGTATTTCGTGAATTTCTTTCTTCACTTAATAACATTTACTGTACAGCTTCGGATGGTGATTTCATGTGGAGGCGTCATTTAGATGGTCTTCTGGCTTTAGTTAGATAAGCAACTGATCTACGATTACTGAAACGCCATTTGATGGTGTATCCGTCACTTTCCTCATAAAATTTAGAAGGATAACAGGGTCTCAAACGTTTGCATTAGTCTCAAATTCTTTCAGTATGCGAATACGTTTCCGTATTCTGAGGACCCTGGCGTTGTAACCTTAAAAATGGTATCAACTGTCTATTTAGACTCATATTATTTTTGTATAAGTATTTTTTCTTAAAACAGTATAATGTATTTTTGCGTTTCTCTTTTGCTATGATGATACGCACTTTATTATCTTTTTGGATTGAATGACTGTCGACCAAAAATTAAGTCCTAAATAAATTCTGACCGTAAGATAAGCTATGTCAAATACTATGTATTATAAATAAGGGGTGTACATTTTGTATAATAATATTAAATAAAATAAAATAAAAATGTATATAGAGAAAATATTAAATTTTTCTTTCATTTTAATGGATAACTCAAAAACTAATTAACTGAATTTAAAAAATATTTCTCTTATAGAAAGCTACATTATCAACGAGAAACATGTTCTGTATTTTATTTTCACAAACAAAATTAAGATCCCTACAAGAATTGCAATATGAAACCCGCGCAAAGCCAGGGTAAATCGGTAGTCTCATAACAAACCGCTAATGAATTTATGAATTAATGAAAACACTTTATTGTACACATTAAAACAATTTGATAACTAAGAATACCTAATACCTACCATATATGTACAATGGGCGGTCTTATCGCTAAGGGAGCTATTTCTTCCAGACAACCTCAACGCTAATATACGGTCTGTCCTTGTCATTCTTGAATAAAGAAAGCAACAGATTTTATAGATTAGCTATATGATTATAAGATAGATCAATATATTAAAATACCATCACCTCCCAAAAAATTATGGCACAATTTTGGTGAGAGATTATCAATATCATGTCACAAGGAGGGCTGGTATCGATTACCTGTCACGGAGCCATTTGAGCTTCAGCCACCGGTTTCCACCACCGCTGTTATACAGGGTGTCCATAGTTTCTACTCTTATACCAAAATACTATAAGAATAGAAGCTTTTGCTTCTGTTCGCGGGTTTGCACGCGTGGCACATACATAAAATATGTTTAATGTGCTTCTCTAAAATAAAATGTATCTTTGGCAAGAGCCAAATTTGATGAAAATCCGATCAGCCGGTTAATCTTGAAAATGTAACAAAAAGAGACACTATTGAATTTATATATTAATTTTGAAGTATTCATTAATGCATACTATTTGATAGTACGATAACTCCAGAAGTTATATGAAATTACTTGTAGTAATTCAAATTCAAATTATTTTTGTTTAAAACAATGAGATCTACTTTGAACCTAGATTGGTAGAACGCCAGGTGAATTTAGGTGCCGAGCCCAAAAAGACAATAAATTAAGCCGATAAAGGTTCAGTTTTCCGTAATGATGAATAGAACCTTAAAAATCACGATAGCACTTCTATTAGTTCTATACTGCGGATCTGGGTAAGTTCAGCTAGCTATAGATCGTTTTAAGCTTACTTAGATAACTTAACTGTTTCACATATTTTTTATATTACCGCGTATTCGTTTAATCTAACTTATATTATAAATTCGAAAGTAACTCTGTCTGTCTGTCTGTCTGCTTGTTACATTTTCACGCCTAAACCGCTGAACCGATTTTGATTAATTTTGGTATAGATGTAGATGGGACCTTGGAGAAGGACATAGGCTACTTTTTATGTGAAGCACTTCTTAGCTGCTGCCCGCGCAGCTAGAAGTAAATAAAAATCATTCATAAACTGCATCTGCACTTTTGTGCGATGCAATAACTACGGACAATTGATACAATACATTGATAAATACAATAAATGTATGTGCGCTAGAATTAGGTACCTCTAAAGTTACAACCAAGATCAAAGAAGCTCAAGGAAGTGGGGACACCCTGTATACTGCAATACATTATGTATTAACTGAATACCTACGGGTTGTTTCACGGCTGAATGGTTATTCATAGGTCAAGGGATAATATTATGTTCTTAGTGTGTTCAAATTAGGAATAATGAACAGGTTTTTGTCAATGTCGAAATATGTTTTATTTATACCGTTACGGCCTACTTGTCGGTAACTGGGTACTGTATCTAACCAATATACTTAAACAAAATACCAGACTCACTCGTGCAATGTCAACTCGAGTTTAATTTCGTAATTTTACGTGCTACACGAGTAAGGTAATCAGCCGTTATATTTTCTAAATTTAACTTAAAACTATAACTATTTTAAAGACCAAATCTCATCAAAAAATCAAATGACGTTTCTGAAATCTGAAGACTAATTGAGGGTAGTTTCGAAAAATTGCCCTTGCTACTCTGCGGCAACTCCGTAGAGTCAGCTCGCAACTACAGTTACTAAAACATAAATGAAAGGTCGGGAATAAATGAAAAAGCGATACGCGATAAATAATGCCGTTTTGTCCGAATTTGTTTGAATCTCTAATGCGTTTACACACTTATGAACAAAATACACTAGCCAGAGGAATATAAGAATTTCTTCTTGCTTCTTCTTCTTATTGGTGCCATTCGTTATTTCAAACCAGTGTGGTCAAAAGAATAAAGTGCGCCTGAGGCTCCTTTCGCGCACTTGACATGTTTTTGAACTTTTGAGGTTCTACGACATGCCGACATAACATTGTAAGAAATCTTGAGAGTCTTGGTAGATTCTCCGGTATATCGTTATGAAATAGCTAAAGAAGAAGTTTGACGCCTATCTTGAAACAGACTTAAAAAGATATAAAAGATATCTGTGAAAGAAACTTCAGTATAGCGAATGCATGACTTTCGCAAAAAAGTTTCAAGTTTGCCGCGAGATGATAGATGAGTGTGCTATCGCATTTCCGCGCCCGCATTTTTTCGTGGAACTCTGTAAGTGGTACAAGTAATATTGTAGTATACCTACACATAATACAAGATGCCTTAGAGTTGGTATTTATTTATGAAATTCACATAATATATTTCAATCCACATACCGTTAGGAATATATATATACAAAAATACTTTAAGGTATGTAACTTGTATCTTAGAAATAAGTAATATATAAATATTGGCGGACAATGCACACAACACCATCTAGCCTCAAACTAGGAATACCTTGTATTTTGGGTGACGAGATCAATGATGGAATACATATATTTTATCAATATATACTTAAGATACTTTATAACATTCAGACAAAAGAAACATCTATGATCATCACACAAATGTTGGTCATGGAGAACCGAACCTCCAATCTACAGCATAAAAGGCAGCGCTAGTACGAACTGAGCTGACAAACTAGTAATTATAATAATATAATATAGCCATTATAATCATATAACTAGCTATCGTAGCGTTAAAGTATCGTCTATCCTTGTCACTCTAATGACAATTAATAAAAATAGCATCAGATTTAAACAACAAATGAGCTAATGTGATACAAGATAAACCCGTATCATTGGAAGTCTGAGAAATCATTAAAAGATCAATGATTTGAAAGCAATTAATCATTTGTTTTCTAAATATTTTGAAAACAAATCAACATAATTACGTTTTAAAAACTAAAAAGAAACCGACTTCATTGAATGAAATTTGAGCCTATAATACATTTTTAGTGGAAAGTGTGGATGTATTTTGTATATATATAATATGGGTAGGCCAAATAAATGCAACGCTCCAATGAGACAGCGAGGTATGAAAGTACATGAAAACATCATCGATGTATACAATTTTTTGATTTTCGTTTATTTTTCAGCTCGACCGATTTTGATAAAATCTATATGGGACTACCTGTGAAGTATACCCTTTCAAACAAAAAAAATAATTTTTCAAATCGGTTCAGCCGTTTTCGAGTAATCGGTGAACATACATGAAAAAAAAAAAAAAAAAAGATTTCGAAACGAATTCCGATACCAATTGAGAACCTCCTCCTTTTTGATAAAGTCGGTTAAAAACAATGTGATGTTTTACATCACAATGTTCTTTTCCTACTCCTTTCAAAGGATTTTGGACCGATTTGAGTACGGGATGTAAGCCTTCAAAATGGAAAGTTCAACTTAAAATAAAATTCGAATAACGCCTTTATCCCTTAAAAGGGAAAAAGTCCTTGATCTTGTACTTTTAACAAAGCGTTTCACCACCAGTAAAGCACTGGTGATGTTGTGGTTTCTATGAATTCCGAATGCACCAATAAAGTTCTCCTTGAAAAATGAATGTACCCAATGCCAGTGCGCAAGGCTCTACGATGAATGAATACATCGTAATGAAGCCGGTACACCGAAAAAGTCGTCCAGCGTAAGGGAGCAAAACAACGTGCAAAACATACTAAACGATTTAAGTTAGAAATTAATGGGCGAAACATTCGTTATCAATCACCATTGAACGAATAGATTACAGCAACGAAGAAAATTGCTTTCCCCTAGACCTACGTGCCGGGGTCGAAAGGGACCCTTATAATTAAGATAAGTTAGTTCGTCGTCTGCGCGGCAAGAGTCCGCCTAAAGTAATATGCCTTTCAACATGACTCTTTAATGATAATAGTTTGTACAGATAGTTTTGGCTTACACACGTAATATTAACCTATACTACTGAATTTCGTTTTCTACGAACCTTGTTTTGGTATCTTTAGTGACTCAAATTCGTACAGCCATCATCACAGGTATATGCACGAGTGGAAACACTAAGCTTGTGTCTACACAACACAGGTTTTCCTGTTATAAGTCCATTAAAAGTTCAGATAAAACCATTTGGTTTTTTAAAAGTTCATTAAAAACATTTCTATTGAACTCCCAGAAAGCATTGCACATAGGTAGTCGTCCTGGACCTTTCGATTTTATTTAGGTTAACTCAGGCGTCACGGAAGATCAGTGTATACGCCACTGTGAAATTTTGCAGAGTGGTGTCCTTTTTTGCTGTCGCTTAATAATTATTATTTAGTAACCTAAATTTAACTTTATGTAGCGCAAAATAAACGTTTTATTATTATTTTTATTAACTGCTTACACAATAACATTAATATCTTTATCTTTATAACATCTCTCTTTACTTGTTTTGCATCTCATTTGTAAAAAAATGTTACATACCCTCTTTTGTACAAAGAGAAAAAAAAAACACTAATTCTACTTTATTTCTCTAGTACCATCGATCTTAAAGGATATCTAAGATAGTCAAAGGCACGTTCAAATATTACATTTGGCAAATGTTCATGCCTTGCACTGTAGTATCATTAACATGAGTATATAAATCTGTTTACCCGTTAACTACTAAAACAACATAAAAATCTGTTTTATGCAATAATCAAAAAATATTGGTGGACATTTCACAAAACTCCATTTAGTCCCAAACTAGGCATACCTTGTACTATGGAAACCTATGGGATCTTTATATAAATTTTCTATGTGTTTGTAATTAAACTCCTAATTAGCTGGACCGATTTTGATGATTTTTTTGTGTGTGTTCAAGTGGATTCGAGAATGGTTTAGTTTTCATTTTTTTTTCTTTTTAAAACGCGCGAACGAAGTCGCTAACGGGACAGCTAGTGGTATATATAATATACTATGGGATGTGTATTCTCATGTATTTCTAATAGTGTTACTGGTTATTCCAAGCCAGTGTGGTGAAAGGATTAAAGTGCGCCTAAAAGGCTCCTTTCATGCACTTGATACATATCTTCGAACTCTTGAGGTTCAAAGCATGCCAGTTTCTTCACAATATTGTCTTTTACCGTTTGAGAGTTCTGGTATAGCGCATATAAATTATTAGAGCAGAAAAATCTATTGGCACAATACCGGATTCAAATCCACGGTTTTAGGATCCGAAGTCGGAGCCACTACCACTAGACCACCAATACTAGTGTCCACACCATACTAATATTATAAACGAGAAAGTTTGTATGTATGTTTGTTACTCTTTCACGCAAAAACTACTAAATGGATTTTTAAGAATAGTACAATAGTAGGTATAGCTTACACATCAGAATAACACATAGTCTATAATTTATAAAGATATTTTGTGAATTGTCCAAAATATAACGATAAGTGTAAAGTAAGTAGGAAAAAAAATTACAACCTGTGAGCTATTCTGGCGTGCGCTGCAAAAACCGTTACACACGTACACGAAGTACTTATCGTGCGCAGACGAAGTCGCGGGCACCAGCTAGTAATATAATACTTATAACACCCAGCCAGACACTGAATAAACACCTATGTACATCGCACAAATGTTCGTCCAAAGAGGATCGAACCTACAACATGCAATGCAGGGGGCAGAGTTAATATCAACTGAGCTATGTGGCCAGTCAATTCTTTTTATAATGCTGCTATGAACTCTTCTTACTAAGTAACGACCTACAATGAAAGGTATTGATGTTTGGAGTCATGTTGATCCTTATAATTAGGAAGACATGGGTCGATCGCTCAGTATGTAAAGAGGGACCGACGGCGGCGGCGGCGCAGACTCGTAAATCCACGATTATGTGCTTCATGCGAACGTTTTAATGAGTGCTGCCTCGCGTTACATATAAGGGTTGCCGCTGGTTTTAAACACTAGCAAAATATTATCACTATGACTACATCATTTAATATTTTGACTAGCCTCTTAGACAAACAATTGTGTGAAGGACATAGGTGGTTGTTCTGTATCTGGATGTTATTAAGTATCATAAGTATTGACTCGTATTTAAAATTATTAGAGTAATTAGTCGTCAGTGGGGCGATTATAGAACTTTGATACTACCAAAACATTGATACTAATAGCTTTGAGTTACTATTGATGAATTGGTATTACGGATCGCTGCGATTTCTATCGGCTTCTATCGCTAGTTACAATGTGAAGTTGGTGTCAAAGTATAACTCGACCAATTTACAAAGTACGATTGTGGTAGGAACCGTGTTTAGCGTACTAAGCAATTAAATACATCGTATATGATTGATTGAAATAATGCCTATTGCTAATCGAAATTGATAGACATTGATGCCGATTGCTAATTGAAACTTATAGATATTGATTGTATCAAGAGTTCCATAGTCGCCCTACTGGTCACCATAATACAAGTTATGCTTAGGTTGGGGCTTGATGTTGTTGTGTGCATTGTCCATGAATATTTATTTATTTATTTTACTTGTAATTTTTTGAGGTACAGTTGAATAGCAAGCAAATACAAACATGCTTCATCCCCATGTTTGGTAGACCAAAAATAAAATAGAATACAAAAATAACCCTTAAAGTAAATGGACCTGAAGTGACAAAGTAAATTCAAAATAGTTGGTTAAAACACATTATATATTCTTTTAATACAATAGACTACTTATATCCAGACAGACAGATACTTAGAAACGTTATTGAAAACAGGACGAAACTTCACTGCAACGTTCGGATCAAATATTTGTAAAGATAAAGCACGTCTCAAGACCTGTATTTTTAAAGCACGTTGCCACACGGCAGTGGCAAGCTGGCAACCCTAATCCCAGCTCCCAAGCGAGCCGATAAGCCCACTGAATTGCTAGCAACTTGAGAGACACGACTGACGCGACTGTATCGATACAGCTGCGCACATCTCTCCGTCGACGATATCGACTTGCATTTAAACTTGAATTTTAGATTTGACTTCAACTTCAATTTGACTTTGACTTTAACACCCGCCTTGTACTAAGGAACTCTCGTGGTTTATCTATAAAGAGAAAATATAATTCGTTTGTTTGTAACGGATAAAATTAAAAACTACTTAAGATTTTTTAATTATTCAATACTAGCTGTTTCCCGCGGCTTTGCCCGCGTGGTAAATAAAAAGTAGCAAGATAATAATTGAACGAATTAATGTTTCGGAAAAATTACGTTCCGGTTTGGTTTCTGAGATTTCTGAGATATATATAGTGGATATAAAAGCTACATTAGAAGCATGAACATGGGCTATATATTTTTTTAAAGATCTCTACGAAAACTGCTATAATGTAACCCGTGCACATGTGCACCCGGGGCGGATTGCTAGTTCAAAAATATCCTTAGAAGAGTTCTATATCATTAAAGATGAATTATAATTAAGAAATTACTGGGTAAAAAAATACGAGACGCGATCTGGTAAACAATACGACTAGAATAATTGCCAACCCTGATAATAGGGCTATCACTTGATGACTCAAACTATATTGGATCTAAATGCAGCGCGATAGAGTTCATTTAACATCAAGAGCTGTTCCGGAGTCCCTCAAGAGGTAAAGTTGAATCAACTATCGTAGCTTCGTTGTTTTCAGTTCGAAACCGAATGAAAAGTGCTCGAGCGATGCCTTTTAATTAGTCTCGTATATTAATCAGCTGAAGAGTTAAGTAGTGAAATATTAGACGCGGCTTGCTGCCTGCGTAACATTACCCTTGTAGACAAGGATTTCTTCCCCGTGAGGACAGGTAACAATTAACAGTGACGATCCTTAACATTTTTAGTTGAGAATGCAGATTTAAAGAGCTAAGAAATACAACATACAACGCAAAAAATGGCGCAGTTCACTGAGTGGCCGCCGCGGTAGCTGTGACGTCACAGTTATCGAATCGTGAAGTAAGAGGGCCGGGTGCACTCAGACCGTCCCTGTGACGTCACACGCACTCGCGTACATTGATTTTACCGACAGGAACGGCATAATGTTTATTACTTAATATCGTAAGTAATGGTCCGATTTGGATAATTCAATATTAAAAGATTTAATATTCAAATTTAAAAGATATATCATTCTTATGTCATAAAGAATAACGTGGGTGCGTAGGTCTATCTGAATTTGAAGTTAAAGCAAATATGAATTTGCTATAACTTAACTGATATTCAGTGTATAAAAAGACATGTCTCGGGACCGAAAGACGTTAAAGACATCAAAACGAAGCATGGACAGTACACCTGACTAGGCGAGGTGACAATAGACGGAGTAAAGCTCTGAATGGGGTCCAAGATCCAGGTATAGAAAAGTTGGTGTTCCAGAAGCGGGATGGATAGATGATATCGGATACATCGCGGTCCGAACCTGAACGTTCGGCCACATCCAGATTGGTACGGAAGGAGTGACACATAATAAACCAGGCATTTAACCAGCAGCGGATAAAATCGCGCTGTAAATGATAATGATGACGATAGAAAGACCCTTTAGATAGATAATTGATTCAGGCGTGACTTCGCGAAATAGATTGGCGGAATAGTACTAAATATTTGTCCATCTATTTAATGTTTTGAGATCCTTTAGAGTTAAGTCTAATATATAGACAATTATTTCTTTGAATCGATTAATATGATATTTGTGTATTAGAAAGTCTTTTTATTGAGAATTAAGTTCTTTCTTATCTGAAGAATGTTTGATAATCGCGATGCTGCCGTGTTGTACTCTACTTTTTAAAATCAACATTTTTAGGAATGTCATTCCCACAGCTATTCCAAAGCGAATTACTGTAAGTTTAGAAGATCAGCCGAGCAGTAATACAATCAAAACATTGATACTAACAGGTTTCAGTAACTATTGATGAGTTGGTATTACGGAAGGTTGATATTGATTGAAACACATGCTGTCATATGCATAGAAACTGAGATAGGCATATACCAAGAGTTCCATTATCGCCATTCTCGGCTTTTATCAGGAAAATATTGATATTGTACATACTGTAGTATTTACAAGCATGTATTCTATCAGTCATCAGTCAGAGAGCACTAGTGGTTTAGCGGTAGTGGCCCTGTCTTCAGATCTAAAAGTCGTGGGTTTGAATCCAGTCGTGCACCTATGGATTCTGATCGAAAATTTATGTGCGCTATACCAGTACTCCTAAACTCCTCCTAAAGCGAATTAAATTATCGTGAGAAAACCAGCATGTCGTAGAATCTAAATATTTCCAAGACATGTGCAAAGTGCACGAATGGAGCATCTCAGGCGCACTTTAATCCTTTCACCACACTGATTCGAAATAACTAGTGATACGAGAAGAAGAAGAAGAGTCATCTGGTTCCTATACTACAAGCTAACTAGTTTTGAGGTATATGGTGTTGTGTTTGTGTTTAAGACCTAATTGCATATTGCACAGAAAAAAGTCGCGACCGATATTTCTAAATGTTCTTATATCTACTAAACTAAAGCAAGCCATTAACATATTAGATTCGCTCGCTCGGAAGGGCAGTAGTTCGAAATCCCTTTGCGGCGCTGATTGTCTGTAATTTCGCCTTTTGTTAAATTGCCAGTTAACAGTCGGTCTGGCAAAAATACGCAAGGAAATTTTATTTTCAATTTCAATCTTTTTATCCTGGCTAACTAAAGCGTATAGAAATAAAATAATTACGTTTAATACTAAAAAGAAAAACGACTTCATAAATAAAGTCGGTTAATAAAACTATTTTTTTCCTGCTTTTTTTAATTTAAAAACCAATCGTCCGAACCAATTTTGATGAAATTTCTATGGGACCAATCGGAAAGTATATGCTTTCACATAAAAAAGGATTTATCAAATCGGTTCTTTAATGACGTTTAAATGAGTTATAAGGTAACTAACATAAAAAAAACCAAATGAGAACTTCCTCTTGTTTTTTCAGTCGGCTAAAAACCATTCTGACAACTGTAATTCTCAAAGATCTCTTCCTATCCCACGTTCAATTCAATTCTAGGTTAGGCCTTTGTGTGGCCTTTGTGGAAGGGACCACACCTATCCCTAGTTACTTAGGTCTTTGAGGATGTTTTGTGGTTGTCATAGACACGTCTAAACATGACATTTGTTTGACACATGCTAACATTTTTGCACAATAGTAGCACGTGACAGGTTATGCAGCCTTATAAAAAGGTTACCGCTTACAGAAATTTTACCCTAAGAGTGTATAGTTTGAGTAGAAGTCATATTTTACGCTCTAGTTCTCTTTTATTCTGTTTATTATAGATCTAATCGGAAATAAACTAATTCGCATAATCGGTTTATTACCCAAACTCCTCTTAGTACAAATAGATTCAATAAAAGGCCAGAACGTAACAAATATTAAGTTAATATTAACTTCGGAACGTGCCCTAATGAAATATTACACAGCAACGGTCTAAAATACAGTTTGATTGGAAAACTTACTTTGTTTAATATAAATCCACTCCCAGCGTCGGAGTGTTTGGTTAGTAGCTTTAGTTAGCTTAGCTTCGATCCTATCCACGATCGAGACGGAATTACAGACCCGCCATTTACAAGTTAATGTAACGTCAAAAAAAAGTCAAAAATTACGATGTAATGAATGATAAAAACCAGAACGCAAGTTCATCAGGAAACGCCCAAAGTAACCCAAGAAACATAGAAATAATGGTAACATTAACCTCAGTGAACAAAACTGATTTATCAGACATGAAGGCACATGAGAATAAAGCGGTATTAATTGCGAACAACAATGAAATGTCGAAGCTCGTGCTCCGATATCCGACTCAATAATACGAAGGAGCAAGTTTGGTTCAATAACAGCACCGCTCCAACGACAGCGGTTTACTTTACACTCAATTAGCGAAGCGTCATACGTGAACCTCCCACTCCCCCGCCCCACAAGACCCCCCTAACTCATCCAGTCGTCAGTTGTTCCGAGTTTCCCTGAATTAATGCTCTTGGGAGCAAATCGCTTGCACTGAATTCGCTTAAATTATGATGAAATGTGTTACGCGTATGAAATATTAAATAGCGGTACAAGATCCGTACCTTGAGGAACGCCTGTGCGTAATGCTCCGTAGATAAACTTTGTAAAGGGATTAGGAGTTGATAATTACTATAATGCGATGGGAGTGTTTCGCTGTAGAGTTATAATCATTCAAATTTGTGAAGTCAAGCATACTTAGCAAAACCATCCTGAGGTACTTTGGCGAATGATTTCGTGAGGTTAAATTAAAGACGATTGGCGTTTTCCGCAAACGTGACCGAGTGGCAGATGCGTTATCGACGGACAAATCTCTCCAATTACAATGGCCGTTCTAATCTCGACGTGGTATTTATTTAAAGCACCAATAAGCAAATGGTCACGTTTTTATGAGGGAAATTTGTATGGATTTGGAGGTATAATTTCTCTCCAACGCTGGCTGTTGTAACACAAATACCTTGTGATAATGGTGAGATAAGACGCAGGAAGTAATGCTCAACTGTTTGTTTCTATTATATGTGCTGTTCTAATTTGACTGTGTTATTTTTTTTTAAAGTGAATACGTTTTATTACATGCTAACAACTCTTGTTTGAAGCCCTTTCATAAAACCTTTACGGTCCCAACCTTGAATTCCATCAAACATTTACGTGCCGAAGTAGCTTTTAGCCGGAAAATTCCTAAATGCAATGTCATTAACTTCCTTAACGATTACTATTTTAAGTAGGCAGTATATTTTTAAAATAAACACTAACCTACGCGCTGTGGGGCTGCGCGTATCATTATAGCTTTTATGGCCCATAACGCGGTCCCAACCTTATAATTCCGAGTTTTTCTACTACGTGAAAACAAAAATAAATCACGACATCGATGCCAGGGGAATGACGTCGGGGAAATGATCGAGGGAAGTGTAACGTGAATGCGAACAGGGCACGCCGGAGTACGCTGTGGGTTTTCAAGTGTGGGAGGTGAAAGCTTTTTTGAAGGCACACAATGGGACGGAGCACCGAATCTGGCGTTTACAAATTACTGTCGGGGAATCTAGACTTGCGGTATTGTAAAGGGAATTGGGGACATGAAGGCAAATCGATACGAGACATATTACCTAACTAAATGTCTGTGACTTGGGACTACAACGAGTGAATGCCTTTGATTATATATGTACATCAAAAAAAGCTAGATTGGTGAGTTGGTGTAACAATGTACGATTATTACATAACATTTTAACTACAGGTGTAGAGGTGACGAATTAAAACTGACTCGGGGTGCCTCAAGCTACGATGCGTTTGAAGCCTTGGGTAATTGGTAACATGGTATTAGGGCTGCCTAAGTTATTTGGATTTCAAAATTGATTCGCATACAAGACCGGACCAATATATATCACTTGTACAGTGACCGATGGACATATCGAATATGAAAATAGGTTTATCAAAATAAGAATATTATTATATTGAACTTTATTTTCAAAGTGGTCTACCATTCTCTTCAATTTATAGCATTCTGAAACAAAGGGTTTTATCTCCGTACTCCCTCCCATTGTGAAAACAGAGCAATAACTTGACGTTTTAATATAATCATCAAATTAAGTGCGATTTAGAACGGCAGGGCATACGATAAATGAACGCGATATGTAAGTGAGTAACGAAGGTATCAACAGTTCCTCATAAACTTAAATGATTTCTTGTATCTTCACACCTTCAATTAAATAATAAATCCATACGCCATACAAATATTATAAATTTGAAAATGTCTCTAACTGTTTGTTTGTTACGCTTTCCGACTAAATAACTAAATGGATCTTGATAAAATATGGTAAAGACTGTGTCTTGAGAAAGGACATAAACATTTTATGTAAGTTCCACGCCTGCGAAGCCACGGGCTCAGCTAGTATCACTGCTATCAGGTGTATGCAAAATATATCCGAACAGCGTTCGTTCAATTCAGTAGAACGAGGCGTCCTCATATTCGTAACACGTTTATTTGCGTAACGACAAATGGATTGGATCCGCAAAAGTTCTTTTTACTTATACGATACCAAAAATTACTCATATTTTCAGTTCAAAGCTGTTGCAAAATGTATAAAAATTAACAGAGATATACACTCGCAACTTGCACGAAATAGCTGCTACCCGCGGGGTAGATAAAAAGTTAACCTTAATCCAGGTCCATATATATCTACTAGTTGCTGCCCGCGGCTTCGCACGCGTGGTACCTAAATAAAAAGTATAAAAAGCCTATGTCCTTCTCCATGGTACATCTATCTCTATACCAAAATTCATCAAAATCGGTTCAGCTGTTTAGGCGTGAAAACGTGACAGACACACAGACAGACAAGAGTTACTTTCAAATTTATCCTATTAGTAAGGATATCCATACCAAATTTTATTTAAATCGGTTCAGCTATACATACATACGTAACTGAGTAACAAACGAACCACATTTACATTAACTACATTAGTAGGATTTTATGGCTATCCTCGTATATCGTATATACAACAGATTTTATACGTTTTGAACTCAGATCAGCTCAAATTGTCTCATAATTGCATATAAAACCCAATCTATACATACCTTCAATCCTGCTTATTCCATCATTATTTACATGTCAAAAGATAAATAATTTAACATACAACATTATGTTAATGTCAGTGTGTCAGCCCTGGGCCGAAATTAAGGCCGTGGGCCCAGGGCGGTTCAGCTTCAAATTGTGTCGCTTATTAAATTTTCCGTGAAAAAGTGTCGCTGCGATGTTGGGGAAATCTAAATGCTCGCGTTATGTGAGAACCACGGAGATGTAATTATTATCTTTAGATGTATCCGTAGCTTGGATTCCAACTCCCTGCTTGTTTATTATAAGAGCAATGTGCGTGAAGGGAGATTGAATTAGGCACTCTGGACAAAAGGACTCGTTTCTTCTGCAATATTTGTTAAAGGTGAACTGAAATTGAAAAACTGAAACATGTCAAAATTTTTACTGAACATTATAACTATAGCTGGACAGTTCACACAGCAACATGCAAATTATTATATTTATTATCATTACATATTATAAAACAAAGTCGCTTCCCGCTGTCTGTCTGTCCTATGTATGCTTAGATCTTCAAAACTACGCAACGGATTTTGATGCGGTTTTTTTTAATAGATAGACTGATTCTAGAGGAAGGTTTATAATGTACTAGCGACCCGCCCGGCTTCGAGCGGATGCAATGCTGACAATAAATATACTACAGAATGTCTTTATATACAACATTATCTAAGAGAATAACATAGACTACGAGATAGACATATACCATTGCGGACTTTTGTGTAGACCTTTTTAAGGTGTACAATACTGTAGTACATTATTTTGATCTATCTCGTAGGGTTCAGCCAGCGTTTGCAATGTAAGCGCAAAAAAAATCTTTATTTACGACACCACATTAGAAACCTCTAAAATTATCAGTGTTAATCTACTTTATTATGCATGTTTAATAGATATAAACCTTCCTCTTGAATTACTCTTATCTATTAAAAAAAACCGCATCAAAATCTGTTGCATAGTTTTAAAGATCTAAGCATACATCTGGAAAGACAGAGAGCGGGAGGCGACTTTGTTTTATACTATGTAATGATAATACATACATAATATAGTAGAGAAACACTGATAATTTTAGAGGTTAGCGTATATGGGTTCAACGTATTAGAACTACTGAGCTACAGCAACGCCTGGCCGGGTCAGCTAGTTAAGTATATCATATACTAATTACAATGTTTCAATCAAACCGGTTCAACTGGTGAATGTACTCGTACGTGTCACCTCATATTCAGCTCTAGTTTTAGAATCCAAAGATGTCACAAAATCATGATCTCCTCGGCAGCTATCCCTCTCGCACGTGACGTGAATATCAACCTTGCTTGCGACGCGAGATCACGCGGCGTCAATCACTATCTGTTGAACTGTCGCGAGCGCGTGATCCCTGTTTGGCTTTTGACATCTCAGAACAAGTGTAACTGAGAATACGTTCAAATGTTTTTATTTACTCGGAGATATTAATGGTAAATTTTATGAACAGTTAAGCTGCAATGGAATGTACATCAGTAAACGATTATCAAAATGATGTCACATTATTATAATAAAGATTTTTAGACCTCTAACAAGAATGTGTCGAGCGCAATGAGCTACCAAAAACTAATTCGGAGCTGGATATTTTCACCTCGAAATTACATCAATTTATTGTACCTATTAAAGACAACCTCCATTTTAACAGGTAACTAACAAGTTAACAGGTCCTCAAAATATTTTGTGTATGCATTTTATTCGATCACATTGATTTTTTTTGTTGTGCGCTCAAATGTTATCAACATAAAAGTTAAGTTTAAACCAAATCAAAACTGTATTCAGACAGACGACCTCTGTGGCGCAGTTGGCTAAGACCCGACTGAGACGCAAAAGGTTGCGGGTTCGATTCCCGCCGCGGGACAAATGTTTGTACGATCTGCAAGTATTTGTCTCGGGTCTGGGTGTTTCTATGTATAATATGTAAGTATTTACAAATAAAAAAAGTATATTAGTAGTATATCAGTCATGTGGTACCCATAACACAAGCGGAGAGTGGAAGTGAAGAACTTGTTGTACTGACCCGACATAAAGTAGGATAAGACCAGGGAGATGATGGTGATTTTTAAAATGACTTAAAATAGTCCTAGACACTACATCTAACGATGTGTAGGTGCCTCACGATGATTTTTAATAACGAATGAATCATCTAGATTCAATACAAAGTCATGTGTCTTTATTACTAGCAGCTGTGGCTTTTCTCGCGTGTATGTAGATACAAAACAGATTCAAATAGATACAAAATAGCCTATATGTTACTCCAGGTCCACATCTATGTTTAAACTATCATATCAGCCTTTAGGAAGTCCACTGCTGGACATAGGCCTCCCCAATTGATTTCCAGGAAGAACGATTTTGAGCCCTCTCAAAATCGTATATCAAGGTACTGTTAGGCTATTTAAGAACTTTCTTTAACATCTATAAGGCTGCTCCTGTTTTGTTTGTCAAGAATAATGATTCTAGGCCATTCTTACAATTTTCAGTTGGAAAACATAACCTGCAATGGATATCTATCTAGTGTGGGTACAACTGTCAATAATTCGAGTAAGTTTGACATTCCATGTATAGAAATAAGACGATAGGTAGCAACAACTCATTTATTTTTAATAAAACTGTACCCATTTGTTCTATGTGGTGTGTAATAAATATTTTTCAATTTTTTTTCTATTTTCTACCTATAAAACTCGAAACAAAATCTCTTTGGAAGAGAAAATAGTTATGGAGTGGTATAATGTCGACTTCTATGTATGTATATACATATGATAAACACGGGCTTTACTCACGTATTATTTTGTCGATGGAGGCACCGACAATGTTTCGATTCATCTAGAGAATCTTCATCATTGAAACGAGCGGACCGCGGATCAAACTCACCCTGATTCTCTAGCTAGATAAATCTAGCTAGAGAATCTTCATCTAGATGAATCGAAACATTGTCGGTGCCTCCATCGACAAAATAATACGTGAGTAAAGCCCGTGTTTATCTTATGTATGTACATACATAGAAGTCGACATTATACCACTCCATAACTCACATAACATTATACTCTCCATAACATTATACCAGTACAACTCACGAAAGTTTTGAAAGTGAAATACATACATATGTACTATATTCTCGTAGTAGGATTTAAAAGTAAGATATATACACGCAAAAACTATGCCTTTTCTTGAGATCAGTTAGATATGGCAAGCTCTGGGAAGCTTGGCATGTAACAACACGAGTGGTCATGTTCACATCACATGCCCTACATGGTGCAGATCGCATTAACATAACTCAGGGAAGGCGAGAGCGGCCGCGCGCGCGGGATAGTGATAATTTAGGCACGGGTAGCGCCACCAGGGTAGACGGAGTAAGGGCATTCCATAGAATACTGCTAGTTCTTTCGTTTTAGTCAGTGGCCAACAGAAATAGTCCCAAAAGCCTTTGGAAACACAGCTTAATGTGTTCTCTGAAGCACGGAAATTGCCACTACGGTCCATCCATCCTAGAACTGATATTGCAGGTCGCTTTGCTTCGTTGATGTTATAAAAGACTTAGCTCTGCCCTCAGACAGTTAAGCGACATATTTGAAATGCATAAACTCTCTTGTATTAGTTTTTCGTAGTTAAGGTAGTTATAAGATGGATCATGTAAAAAAGCGCTAGGACCAAGACGAGTTTCTTGCCAGTTCTACTCGGGCTTGGGTTGGGAGGAATTGGTACCTATATTCACCTAGTACGTAAGACGTTTCAAAGTTATTCTTGTTATTGTTGTATTGTCTTTTGATGTTGACTTTATACCACGAGCGTTTCGGCCAGCTCTGACAGAATTGTCTTTCGAAAGCCTCCGTCTTCTTATCGTGTAACTAGTTATTTAGAGCCAGTGTGGTGAAAGGATTAAAGTACGTATTCAGGCTTCTTCGTGCACCTGGCACCCGAACATTATTTTTTAGGTTTTACGACATGTTGGTATTTTCCTTCACCGTTTGAGAATATTGGTAAAGCGTAGGTACATTAATTTTTCGACCTGAAAAATGTATTGGTACACGACTCGATTCGAACCCACGACTTTAGGATAGGAAGGCGCAGCCGCTACCACTAGACCACCAGTGCTTTCCCAACCAGGCCTCGTCATAGCATTTGTTTCGAGTCAGTCGTGTTTTACGATGTTTAATAAAAGAAAAGTATACAAGTAGTATATCAGTCATGTGGTACTCAAAACAAAAGCTCTGCTTACTTTCGGGCTAGATGCCGCTCTGTGAAATACCCTGCATTATTATTATCATTACTCTTATTATTATAACCTAGATATTTTTTTGTAAGGTGGCTTCCGAAGCTCGGTATCGCTCAAATTTAAGTGCCACTAGCGATTCATTCGTTCGAACTTGGACAGGTGTCCAAGAACTGTCCGCACAGGACGTTGCTATTGACGATTCGTTTAGCACTGAGAAGATCGTTGCATTCTTACGACCGCTAGTGATAATGAACAATAACCATCAACTTTTCAAGATGCTTCCATAAAGTTCCCATAAAGTCCTACGTTTACTGAACTGCTGCCCCACACGCAACTCCTGACTCCGCGCTCCACCGGCCCACATATTAATTCCGCCACAATACCAACGTCCCGGTTAATGGCCGTACCCCCCTCCCCCCTAATGCCCCTATCTTCCCGTTTATTGCCCAAATTTTCTTTATTGCCCAACTTATGAATGGCGGGCCCGAAAGAGAGCTACGTTTTGCTGTATCATAAAAAAGGGAATAATTAAATCTTTTAAGGCTCTTCCTGTTGCGCTCCGGATTATTTAATTATACATTTTTCGCGAGGGTGATCTCTTAAAAACTGTCGTTTACGAAGTTTTTCTCGGATTTTTAAAGTGCCCGAGTATTTGGGGCCATTGTGCTTGCGAAGGCACTCGACGCGAAAAAGAATTTAATGGGCCGCGCTCGTAAAGTACACAACGCGATGGAAACTTATTGAATTAATAAATAATCACTAAAAGTGCAAATAAAACCATCAAAAAACATCGAAATTTTAATATTATTTCAAAGTCAAAAGCATTTTTATTCTTACATACTAGGTGAAATTATATGCCAACTAGCGACCCGCCCCGGCTTCGCACGGGTGCAATGCTGATACTAAATATACTACAGAATGTCTTTATATACAACGTTACCTAAGAGAATAACATAGCCTAAGAGATAGATATATACATATTTGTGTAGACCTTTTTAAATTGTATAATACTGTAGTACATTATTTTGATCTATCTCTTAGGGTTCAGCAGCGTTTGCAATGTAAGGGCAAAAAAATTAAAAAAAATAAAATTATCAGTGTTTCTCTACTATATTATGTATGTATTATACATATAAACCTTCCTCTTGAATTACTCTATCTATTTTAAAAAACAACATCAAAATCCATTGCGTAGTTTTAAAGATCTAAGCATACATAAGTACAGACAGACAGCGTGAGGCGACTTTGTTTTATACTATGTAGTGATGCCTCCTAAACCAAGTCTGAGAAGAGTTATAAGGATTTTGTCCTTGTCCTAGCGCTCTTTTGTATAATCCTTTTTATCTTATCTACTAATACAAGGTAACAGTAGGTATACATTGCAAATCTGTCGGTTAATTGTCTAAGGGCAGAGCATGGAGCCATGCATTCTTAGCAACAACGTCCAGTAATTTATATTATAACATTCTTTACAGGACTACCCTTTATATAAGTTTTCAATTTCTTAATAGGTTTTGTTGCAATTTCAGGAAGCTTATTATGGAAGCGTATCGTGTTCCCCATTAGGCACCTATTTACTTTTTCTAGTCGAAACGGATGTATAATTGGTTTTCAATTAAAGGTCTAGGTTTACTATCCGGGATATTGACTTGGGCTGATCAAAAAACAGTTTTACGATCAAACAGAAAAATAAACTTGGCCTGAAAAATGGTATTAGTTCTGTTGTATTTGTACAATTAATAGTTTGGCAGATATAAGGTTTTATAGGCCGTGCACAACAAACATCAAACATTACTTTTTTATGTTAGGAGTCCATTAACTAAGCAATCAATCTAAACTTCACAAGTCAATTCACGATCACCTAATGCCCTCGCCATCCCAATTCTATAACCGCAGCCTATTCGAATCGACAATAAAACGATCCAGCCCCGTTAAACAAGTTCCAAGGGGAGCGGCAAAACCAACGCTAAATGTTAATACTTACTTTCAGGTGCGGAAATACCTCAAAGGCTATTTCTCCGGACTAATTAAATATTCGTAAAATACATTCATATTTTGTTTGCACCACAGTCATAATGTAAAATTACACTTTAATAACTTAAGTATGATTGACATATTATAGTTCATTTTAGTCGCCGTGTAAATTAGTACTAAATAAAACCGCGGAAATCAAAACATTAAATAGATGGACTAATATTTAGTACTATTCCGCCAATCTATTCCCTAAGAGGTAGACACGATGCAGACGCATGCACCTCCCTCCCGCTCGCAATTGAAAAGCCATGCAAAGCGTTATTAAAAGGCAAGCACACACAATCCACACATGCAACCTCCAAAAGGAGTTCTCTCGAGAGTAGCGGAATAGTACTAAATATTTGTCCATCTATTTAATCTTTTGTAATGGATTTCCGCAAAGTCACGCCTGAATCAATTATCTATCGCGGAAATCAAATCAATAAAGCTACAATTACAATTACATATAAAAATGTATATAAGTAGTATATCAGTCATGTGGTACCCATAACACACGCCTTGGTTACTTTGGGGCCAGACGATGCTGGGTGAAAAATGTCTGGGATTATTATTATAAATAGCTAGAGTTGCGTTAAGGTATGGTTTGGAATTGTCATAGTAATATCAATGAATAGAAACAACACATTAGCTATTATGTGATTATAGGATATACCCGTAGTCTATGGCCTGAAAACCCATAGGCTTTTTAAGTATCTAAGTACTATAAAAGCGAGCGACCTAGTACTGTTTATAGATATGGAAAACCATCTCAAATCCTTTTTACGAGACAATTTTTCATTTTAATCTGTCTTACGAGATTATACAAAATTATAAATGATTATACAAAATTATAATGATATAAATTACGAGATTATACAAAATTATAAAGCTCCTGCTTCAAATATCGCCAGTGCGATAGTAGCCGAAGTGGCGCGGCGGTAGTGCGTCGTTAAACAATCCGCATTTACGCTTTCGCTATCTCCGATAGATATTTGTCTTAGGTACCAGATATCCTTTACCCGCAGCCTATTCGCCTCCACAATAAAACGATTCAAGTTCGTGCGAGTCGAAGGACCTCCGTTTATTATCTCCCCTTTAGTTGTCATAAATAGATGTCGCAGATCGCTATCTTTCGCACACAGTAAACATGAAATGTGGAAACCAGGCCTTATGCAACTTAGATCAGTATTGGCAGGTAGTTTTGTAGTTGTGGACCTTTATGTTAAATATATAGGATATGAAATGCAACTATTCAAGTGTGTGTAAATAAATTTAAAATCCTTTGTTGAGAATATACGGCTTAACTTATAAACGTCTCTCAATTTGAACACTGCCAAAACACTGCTTATGATTCACCCTGTCATTATTTGTCTCTATCATACAAAAGGGATGTTTTTAAGACGTTTTTAAGTAGAGGGATTTGTGTTTAGTCCAAAGGACCATTTCAAATCCATTTAATATTATCTATATTATATTGTGAAACGACGAGACCAGAAGAAAATGTGCGTACGAGGCTGTAAAACTACGCTAATGCGCGAGATCATTTTCTGCTTCTACAATATACAATAACATTCCTAAAATATTAGGAGAACTACCGCGTACATTGTTTCAGAAAGAGTTGAAAACCATTTTGGAAGCAAACTGTTATTATTCAGTAAATGAATATAAATAAATTGTACGCCAAACATGGCAGAATACATTGTAACTTGACCAAGTGCACAATAGAAAACCACCATGTACCACATGTATTTCATGCAATACATTTTACTTTACTTTGCTATATATTAATACGTGAAGCAAAAACTTTGTACCCCTTTATATTAAAATTTCGCGGACGGAGGAGTATGAAACTTCGCACACTTAGAGGAGTGCAGAATGATAATATATTTTTTTAAATAATGCATAAAAAAATAATTAATTTATAATTAACCAACTGACCCGGCAAACTTCGTACCGCCTCAATAAATCAATAATTAAAAATAATCATATTTACTCACCTTTTAAACCTTCCCTGGACTACGACAAACATTTTAACACCAAAATTAGCTAAATCAGTCCAGCCGTCCTCGAGTTTTAGCCAGACTAACGAACAGCAATTGAATTTTATTATATAGATTATGGTCGAATTTCGACCAGCGGGCGACCACTAGTATACTTAAAAGTTTGTGTAAATGTTTTCAGGTTTGCTTGTTATGAATAACAATAATAATAATAATAAATAATGACGGACATTGCACCCTCCATAATCTGACCCTAAAGTAAGCAGAGCTTGTGTAATGGGTAACATTTGACAGATACACTACTTATATACTTTTTTTAATACATACATATTATACCTAGAAACACCCAGACCAGAAACAAATACTTGCAGATCATACAAACATTTGTCTCGCGGCGGGAATCGGACCCACAGCCATCTGCTGAACTCAATAATTTCTGAACTGATTTAGATGAAGCTTGATACAGATAACAACAACAACACAAAAATATTTCGACCTCTAGACGACCTCTAGACCTCTAGACCTCTAGACGACCTCTGTGGCGCAATGGGCTAAGGTCCGACTGAGCCGCAGAAGGTTGCGAGTTCGATTCTCGCCGCGGGACAAATGTTTGTATGATCTGCAAGTATTTGTCTCGGGTCTGGGTGTTTCTATGTATAATATGTATGTAATTACAAAAAAGAAAAAAGTATTTAAGTAGTATATCAGTCATGTGGTACCCATAACACAAGCTCTGCTTACTTTGGGGTCAGATGATGCTGTGTGAAATGTCCGGGATTATTTATTTATTTTATTTATTTATTTAAGCAGAAAACGTGGCTTGGATCCTTCAAGCTCAACCTTTAGCTTTCTGTGCTTTAGGTACAGAGTAGGCACGTTTCAAAGTTATAATATTCAAAGATATTTGGAATAAAAGTTTTGTGTTTCTTCGTGATTCGAGCAAACATAATCCGTAGTTATTTATATGAAAGGCACCATTTTATATAAAATAACAAATGACGAACAAGATACGACTTTGTGACATATAAACAATATAAACACGACACTGGCAAATTTACATTATTATGGCACATGCAACTAACGAAGAGGAATAAGAAATCATTAATGCACGTCAATAGATGGGTCAAATTATGGCTGGTTGTTTAAATCTGTTGCTTAGTTTATCTATTGACATTAGAATAACAAGGACAGAGTGTTGACAGAGAAGGACGTGTTTTTTGACAGTTTCTAAATCGAGGTGAGCACTTCGCATTATCGATACGGGTATGAATACACTCTATAATACCTCTCATATAATATAAACGCTCGTAGCTATTCGTCGACTGAAATTTCATGCCGCCACCTGATTTCGAGCGCACCTCGCTCGATCGAAGTGCTTCCCTCATAATATAGGTATCTATTTGCAGAGGCGATAAAATAAATAAATATTGGTGACAATGCACACACCACCGTCTAGCCTCAAACTAGGCATATCTTGTACTGTAGAAACCAGATAGCCGATAGAAAACATATATTTTTAAATACATACTTCTAATAGTTTATAACACCCACACACAAAACAAACATCTATATTCATCACTCAAATGTTTAGAAAGGAATCGAACTGTCAACCTACAGCGCAGAAAGCAGAGCTACTACCAACTGAGAGGCCAGTCAAACAAGGTAAAAGCGAAACAAGTGCTAGTAGATTTTTAAATTGTTCATCCATGAGTGTAATCCATACCTGTTTATATAATTTAGATTTAAAACATTTACAATTTAGAAATACATTTCAAAAACGTATTAAGTACTTCAACTGTAGCAAGCATTCACGCAATAGAAATCTAAGATTTCCGCGATAGGATATCCTCGGAGCATGAGTTCCTGTATCAGCCCCCTCGTGACTTCGAAACCGCTAGTTTACAGATCCCCGCTCTCCAATTATAAATTCTCAAAGTCCTGTCTTCAAAGACAACCGAGTGTAACAAGCCCTTCAACTCCCGAGAACTTGAAGCAGAAAACTTTATCTGTTGACAAGAAGACAGTTCCACTGAAAAAATATCAGTACAAGAACAATGGAAACTAACTTAAAACTTTTAATTACGTAACCGCCGTCATCGCAGACCAAAGTCTACGTTCTTAGAAATAAGGTACAATGCCGCTTGAGGCTTTACCCGAATATAAATGGTAGCCAGTCAGTTTTAAAGTGCTCAATCAATTTCCGGGAGTTGTTAGCCTGAGGGAACGGAATTCTTTATTTGTAGTGAGAAATAATACAAATTCGCTCTGGCTCCGGAGGGCCCGGACGCAATTCAAGAAGTTGCTATTGTTCTTTGAAACGGGCTTACCTTTTGCCTAATATATCTTTGAAACGTGCCTACTCTGTACCTAAAACACAGAAAGCTAAAGGTTGAGCTTGAAGGATCCAAGCCACGTTTTCTGCTTAAATATTTTTGGTGTTGTGTGAAACAGACGTAAATTCACTATGTATGTATAACTAGATCCTGCTTCCGCTTTGCCTACATGGGACGTTGATTTAAATTAGTTAGTTAGTTTACATTATGAATTGTTAATACAGGTCTACATCGATATCTGTATCAAGCTTCATCTAAATCAGTTCAGACGTTATTGAGTTCAGCAGATGGTTGTGGGTCCGATTCCCGCCGCGAAACAAATGTTTGTATGCTCTGCAAGTATTTGTTTCGGGTCTGTGTGTTTCTAGGTGTAATATGTATGTATTAAAAATATAAATATAAAAATATGTTACACATTACACAAGCTCTGCTTACTTTTGGGTCAGATTATGGAGGGTGCAATGACCGTCATTATTTATTATTATTATTATTGTTATTCATAACAAGCAAACCTGAAAACATCCACACAAACTTTTAAGTATACTAGTGGTCGCCCGCTGGTCGAAATTCGACCATAATCTATATAATAAAAATCAATTGCTGTTCGTTAGTCTGGCTAAAACTCGAGGACGGCTGGACTGATTTAGCTGATTTTGGTGTTGAAATGTTTGTCGTAGTCCAGGGAAGGTTTAAAAGGTGAGTAAATATGATTATTTTTAATTATAGATTTATTGAGGCGGTACGAAGTTTGCCGGGTCAGTTGGTTAATTATAAATTAATTATTTTTTTATGCATTATTTAAAAAAAATATTATCAATCTGCACTCCTCTAAGTGTGCGAAGTTTCATACTCCTCCGTCCGCGAAATTTTAATATAAAGGGGTACAATGTTTTTGCTTCACGTATTAATATATAGTAAAGTAAAGCAAAATGTATTGCATGAAATACATGTGGTACATGGTGGTTTTCTATTGTGCACTTGGTCAAGTTACAATGTATTCTGCCATGTTTGGCGTACAATTTATTTATATTCATTTACTGAATAATAACAGTTTGCTTCCAAAATGGTTTTCAACTCTTTCTGAAACAATGTACGCGGTAGTTCTCCTAATATTTTAGGAATGTTATTGTATATTGTAGAAGCAGAAGATGATCTCGCGCATTAGCGTAGTTTTACAGCTTTATATGTAACAAAACCGGAAATAACTCGAGAAAAATAAATAAAATAAGTTACATAATTGATTCAGGCGTGACTTTGCGGAAATCCATTACAAAACATTAAATAGATGAAAAATATTTAATGTTTAATAAAATAAGTGCTTCGCAAGACGACCAAAAATAATTATCAATGATCTCAAACCTAAAAGTCATTGAGTACCATGATAGTATGTCATTGTCAGTAAAGCGAGTACAATGGTATATTTTACATAGACTATTTGCTACTTTATTTTCCTAAAACCACCTACAAAAACTAGTTATAATAAAAAAACCGCACGAGACATATACTACCGAGAGCGCCGGTTCTCACCATTAGCGGAAAAACTCCGTCTCAACCTGCCAATACCCCTTTTGTACCGCCGAAATTCGTACACGCAAAAGGTTTCTGCCGGTAATAGATCACCGTTGACTTTCGTCTAAAGAATAAGTTATTTATTTCTTGTCGATTCGGTCGGACAGTGAGCGATCGCGCCGAACCGAGCGTACACTTCGTTGGCTCTTGGCAAACGTGTGCGCAGATTGAAGGACGGAAATATACATTTACTATTACAATTAATCGTACCTACTCGAATATACTATCGTATTCATCGATTAGTCGATTAGTCAGCTTTAAGTATTCTGGATTTGGTTACTTTATAGGTAATCAATCGATACATATATTTTACTAGTACCAGGAGAGCAGAAGTAGCAAAAAGGTCTACAAAATTCTAGAAAAGGTTCATTGTTTTCCATAATTTATACGAAAAATACTAGGAGCGCATAAGTTGACACGAGATGTTTCTAAAGAATCAATCTTTTTAAAGACGAAAATATATCGAAATAAATACGAGTTATGTCCAATGGAATGCTAAATAGAGCTTAAAGAGCTTTCTACTTTATCAAGCCATAATTTTCATGAAATATACAAACTATTATGTAATTTCTACGCCATTAACGCGTAACTTGTCAAAAAGACTTATATTACAATAGTTTATTATGTAAATCGCATGCCTCGTGTCTGCAAGGTAGTAATTTCGTTCAGCACTGTCAGTAACAATTTGCCTTTCACCTGGAACTGTCAAATGACGTCACAGACAATTTACTAAAGTGCTTTTTAGATTTTTACTCGCAAACGAAGCTTGAACTCCACATACAATGTTTATTAGGGAAAGTACCTATCTAAGACCCGGAATATTTGAATTTTGTAAACGTAATTTGTATATTTTACTGACTGGAATTTGAAGCTTAAGGAGCCCAAATATTGACACAAAAAGTACATACTTACCTACGGTATTGTAGAGGATTTTATGTTTACGTATGAAAATAACTATTTATACGTATTTAACACAAATGAGGTAGGTAGGTACATAACTAGGTATTTTTATTGATCGTCCAATCGAAGCAATGGAGAGTGGCAAATGCTGATGAATTTTCAAAATGTTTGTTTGATGATCACTCCGATAATCTTCAATTTGCGATAAGCAGTCTCAAGTCGTATAAAACTGTTATTCGGGAGGCTAGCCCAACAGGCAAAAATGCGCTTATAGCAGAGATATAATGCGTAAAAACCGTAAGTTTGACAGCAGTGATCGCAAAGTTCACCCTGTTGCTAGTTGTCGCAAGTTACGTAATCTGGTTGCCAATCTTTAGATGAATTTATAGGACTAAACTCGGTGTCAATCGATTAGTCGATTAGTCGATTAGTCAGTCAGCTTTAAGTATTCTGGATTTGGTTACTTTATAGGTAATCAATCGATACATATATTTTACGAGTACCAGGAGAGCAGAAGTAACAAAAAGGTCTACAAAATTCTAGAAAAGGTTCATTGTTTTCCATAAGAACACAACTGACCACCGCGTCAGTGACTTTTCCTAAGAAGAAGATGATTGTAAATTCGACTGGAATCAAGATTTTTAATAAGTCACCTCATTATACTTTCAGTTGAAATGCTTTGTTTACACCAATGACTTTCTATTAGAATGTCATCTTATATTCACATTATTAGCTAGCGTGGCTGTAACGAATAATTACTCTATTTCTTATCCTGTCACCGGTTAATTTGAACCAGTGTGGTGAAAGGATTAAGGTTCGCCTCCATGGCTTCTTTCCTTTGAGGTGCACTTTTTTCAATGTTTAAAATCTTTCTTCTCGCACTCCTAGAATTTGTGGGAGTGATTTCATGAAAGAGGACGAAAGTGTGTAACAGGAAGCTGGGGGTAGCGCACGTTATTTGACTGTATTTGATTTAATCAATAAGCGGCCGCGGTGGTAGAGTTGCCTGTCAGATGGTACCTACACATTTTCCGAGGAGTTGGTATACTGTCGGCCAACAGTGTGTGCATGTGTGTGACGAGAAAGAGAAAGGGAAATAGATAAGGAGAACGCATCAGCGTTCAGTTGTGTATAAACTGTGCTGTTATATAAACTAATTCAGGATATAATGTTAATGTTGCTTATTACCAAGGTGAGTTGTCAGATGTTACACATATGAGACTACTGTAATGCTAGCACGTACCTACTTTTTTTTTGTTTTTTAATATACTTAAAATAAAATAGAATTAATGATAATGAATAAAGTGCACGACCTGACGTGCACTTGAACTGTGACTTGTACACTTTGATCCATTCACCACACCAGTTTGAAATAGTGACACAATAAGAAGAAGAAAAATAAAGTTGCTAATAAATTTTAATGCCATATTATCCAATATGTAATTATAAGGTAGACCCAAGCCTTTAGCCCGAGCCTCCTACGCTCCCGACCGCAACAAATCGCCGAACACGAGCTAAACCTTCAATTTATAAAACTCGCGCCGCGTGCTTGCCGTGCCTACCCCTGCCTACCCCCGCCCCGTATTAATCACCAGTGTAATTAACCTTAGGGATGGCACGTACTAACTCGTCGTTAATCTGCGGAGACTCGAGTACTGTTGCGCGGTGGCCTGACCTTTAGAGCAGTGAAGGGAGTGAAGCGATGAGCGGAGCGGGATTGAAGAGTTATGGTAGAGTATGTTATATGAGTTTTTTTTATATACTAGTGTACAGTTATAAAACATGTTTTCTTATTATATTACGAGTTGGCTAATGAGTATTTTAACTTTATCATCATAAAGTAAACTATCTCTAAGTATGTGTCCAATAGCACTTGTCAAACTGTCTCTAGTTAAGGGGAGGATGCTTTGCTCTTATGTTCTTTATGAATAAATTCTATGGTCATTATGACTTTTACTATTTAACTACACTATCTTGAACGGTTTGGTACTGTATACATGAATTAGCTGCATGCAAAACCACTAGTTTTCCAAAAACACATCTCTCAGCTGCAAGTTACTTCTAGCTTCGTTTTTAAATCATTAATTTAACGCTTCTCTCTTAACACTCTGAAGGCCACGTTATCCCGCTCCGCTACACGCTAACTCCTTTAAAAGTCGAAGCCTTAACCCTATGGCCCCGAACCCCGACCCGGCATAAATATCCGACACAGCCTAATTAGGGAAACCGCTACGCAGAAGGAAAAATGTAACGGATTTGCATGCAACCGTCAACAATCGGGGAGCACAATTTAAAAGACTGACATATTTTCTGGCCTTATTTAATTAGATACAAGACGAGCTCCGAGGGTACCGAGGCCAGCTTATTAGGCTTACTTTGGCCTGTCATCATTCCACTGCTTTACCCTGATATTCTAGTGGTAGTAGCCCTTTAGAATGTAGGCTCGAATCCAGACGTGTACATTTTTCTGTTTGAAAAATGTATGTAAGCTATATCAGTACTCTCAAAAGAAAAAAATCTTCTGGGGCTTGGGTTAGGATGAATTGGCACCTAAATTCACCTAGTATGTAAGACGTTTCAAAGTGATCCTTGTGATTGTATTGAATAAAGTATCTTTTGACTTACATATTTGAGTAGGTAATATATTATACGTTACCATCTCACATAATATCGGCAAGTTATTTTATGTTCGTAAAATAATATAAATAAATGGCCGAAATATTACGTCAATACTTCTTTCGTAAAGTCATGCGAACTATTTACAAAAGCCATGTGCAAGTCTGTATCAGGGTAAAAACATTATTGTGGGCATGATATCAAAAACTGAAAACAATTTATTACCACGGTGCTATTAATATCAGACACACAGTGCGGAACATGCGACGCGCTCACGCCATCTCATACGAGCTGGCATAATTACAGATGGTAATTACAAATTGTTGATAGCATTGTTTAATTAAAATAAAACGTCTCTGCGACTATTTGTTTGATTGTGTATGTTTACATCAAGGCAGTAGCTCGGCCGAGGCGATGGTAGAACGATCTTCAAGCAATTACGTGTCTACTATCTTAGTTACATAACAAAAACGCAAAATGTCAGATTATGAAGCAGTAGAACATTTATTATTGCAGACAGTTAAACATTTCCTTCTAACGTACGTATCGTACTAGCTATGCACGCGTGGTACAAACACAAAATGTAGCCCATGTCCTTACCAAAGATACAATCTATCTCCAAACCCAAATTCATAAAGATCCACACAAACTTACGCATTTATAACATTAGTAGGAAGGATAGGATTTAGTAATAGGTAAAACTTCACATTGATGATAGCAATAACCTTAAACTCTGAGTTGATAAAGCAATCTTCTACAGGCTACACAGAGCGAAGACATTGCCAACAGCTTTGGCAAATACAATCCAGTCATTATCAACAATATAGTTATAGATAGGTGATCAATGCACACAACACCATTTAGCCCTAAACTACGCATAGCTTGTATTATGGTACCCAGATAACTGATAAAATAATAATATATAATTTTAAAAACAAACATTTATGATACTTTATAACACCCTGACACAGAGCAAACACCCTTGAGCAGACAAGCCTAACGCATCGCAACGCATCGCATAACGCAACAAGCATAATGGTGTTGAAGTGAGTGCACTGGCATTACCTACTCGCTTGGTGTAAACACACCATTATTATGTTGGATAGGTAATATTATACTTAAAGAGATTAGTGGGGCTATTAGCTTAGTATATTAGTTAAGTCACACCTGCGTTTTGGCGATTTGATTTATGGATTAGAATGCTTATAGCGACAACAATATACGCACAGTAAAATAAAACTGAAAATATGTGACGAGGCACGTTATGATAAGCATTAACTGATTTAGGTGACATGTAAGTTTATGAACTAACATTCCTGCTATTATCGCCAAATGTTTATGTGATCTGGAAGTATTTGTCTCGGTCTAGTCGTTTATCAATATATAATAAGTATATACATATTAACAAAAAAAGTGTCAGTCATGTGGTCATAACACGTCTCTTATTTTCGGGCTAAATGATGCTGTGCGAATGTCTGACATTATTTATTTATTTATTTAACCCTAGTGACGGAGTTAATAGACCTTTTATAAGTTAAAAGGCCACCCGTCAGGGTAACAGCTTTTAAAAAACCGATATCGAAAGCTTACAGTGCCTTCCGAAGCATGGTATGCCACTGTGGTTACACATCCAGGTACTGATATCGCCCAAAGATGCTTAACTTCTATTGATTTGTTAAGAAGAACTAAAGCTGTGTCATGAGCACTGAATTGATGAAGTTTTGAATATAGAACCGGTTAGTACACTTGAACGTGATACCATTTTGACCATAGATTTATATAAGATTTTAACCCTAAGAGTATGACTGTGATCGTAAGCGTGACCGTACATTTACATACCTAAATAGTTAACCATTCGGCAAGCAGTGGGGGGAGGGGGAAGACTCTTCCTGCTACCTTCCTGAAGGAAGCAGTAGTACTCCGCGGAAATTGTAAATCTTGATGTTGCCCTGTGGATTTATTACGTCACACTGCTAAAGGGGAAAATTGATAATTATTCTTGTAGCCGCGAAAATACTAGTAAATTACAGGTGTTTTATTCGTAGGTTAATATATAGGACAACAATGAGCAGTCTACATTTCGTAGAATACCATCTAATTTTGTAGGCTCTTGGTTTTTGTATTTTGTTGATTACCATAATTGTGATACAAAATCTATTGGATTAAAATGGTAATTTATTATTTTAAGAAATTCAAGGTCTCTATCGAACTCCGAGTCAGTCGGCCAACTCTCATGACCGAGTAAAGACTGAAAGACTGATTTATGGTTTCATAGTAGCATGATGTATGTGCTCTCTGAATCATGGTAGTACTCTGGTATAAATATCACTGGCGGTCACCCATTCATCTGACCGAGCAAACGTGCCACGAAGAAAAAGTAAATATGCTTAAATTTTAATAAAACAATCACCGAAACAATTACTCAAAAACGGACGCAATCCGAAAGTGTCGCCCGCACCTAAATTTAATTAAATAGTTAATCCAACACAGGCTTTCCCTATAAACTGGCTTTGTCCCCCGGAATGCACGTCCTTCAGGCCGCTTCAATTCGCGCTGAAATTCAATATGTCAGGGCCCGTCCGGCGCCGGATCCGATTCTAATTGAATACTACATGTACGCGCTGCGCCCGGCCCGGCTGAAACCGGATAAGCGTATTCTGCTAAAGCTAGAAGCTAAATTGCTATTGACGCAGAGAAATCGGGTGCGACAATAACTGGGATAATGGCGATATTAATTAGTCTGTCTGGCGGAAGGCATGTCCCGTTACGTGTAATTTAAGCATTTGCCTGGTGTGATCGACGAGATGAATTTGTAATGACAAATGCATTGTACAAATGGTGGCAAAGTGTAGGAGACAGGAACAGGAAGAATGAGACTAAACGTGTCGTTTTTCTTAAAGAAAGAAAGAAAGAAAGAAAGAAAACATTTATTTAGCACACACAAAACAAAAGAGAACACAAGAGCGGAAACAGACTAAAAATAGGCCCCAAGGGGAATCTTAAACAAACACATACACATTTATACAAAACACATAAACAAACAAAAATCAACTAAGTATGCGTGAGAAATTAGCCCTTCCCGCAAACCAATCAACATTTTAGTGTGGCTAAAAAGGTTTAATCTCAGCATGTGCTACTTCCAGGCACGGAAGTAGCGCTGGTTTTCGGATTAAACCAATTTATAGGAGCGACCTCACGAAGCGAAAGCAACACAAAAAAATAAATTAAATAAATAAATATTTTCTAACGGTGTACCTTAATATATTACAGACATAATTACATAAATGTACAGAATAGTATACAATTAAATAAAAAACAAGTGAAACAGTTGAGCTACTAAGGACTGCAAACCCACCATCTACAGATATTTATATAATAAATCAATAAATTCATTTAAAATATACACATGTACACTAACCGCCATGCCTTGTAGTAGTGTCAGTGTCAGTTGAAAAAAACAGTTTCTTGTCAATGTCAGTGTCAGTGGCCATGCAGTATTACTCAGCCAGACAAAAACGTGTTTATACGTGGCAAAAACGTGGCATTGGCATTTAAATATTAAAAAATGTTAAGTGCTAGAAGAGTGGAATGTAGAGTGCTGGAGGAGTAAAGGGACAGAATTAAAGGAATGGAATTGTTACTACTGGAATTGTTTTGTTATTAGTACTCTTCGATTGCTAGGTAGTAGAGGGTAGTCACAAAGCAAAGGTACGTAAAAATATTACATTTCTTTTGGCACAAACTCTATGCGGCTTTATTTAAATTAAAGCACCCGTATAGGAAAAAACGCATCACTAAATATAGTAGTTTTTACCTGTCATAAGTTTCCGATGGGCGTCGTCAGATTATACATACGTCAACCTAAGTTTTCATTATTATATACTTTCACTCTTATTCATAATCACATGTCATTTTTAAACGCTTGATATGTATGGTCTAACCTTGTTATAATGTAATTTAATAAAGATGGGAACAGATTTTAATGTCATTGAGCTATGAGGTTCAAGATTCCAGATTCTCTGAGATTCTTTCCTGATTCCAGAGATAGGATTTCTCTTTCAGATCTGTAGAGAGTATCATCCATTGATTTCCAAATACTGGTAACGTTACTATATGAGGCATATTAATCCAGCACAAATATAGAGACCCTTCTTTCCTTGACTATAAACACTATAAAAACTACCTGACAATAACAAAGCGTTGGCCATTTGTACGGTCAGCAAAAACAGCTATATCGCGTCATAACTCCGGGTAGCGTCAACATCATGCTTAATGTAATGTGTAAAACGAATAGTGTTGCCAGGACTAATGGGATATGGAAGAGATACCATGAGTTCTCGATAGCAATAAATAAAAGAGAAAAGGTTCAGAATATAAGGAATTTAACAAAAACACGCAGAAAATATTAAAGGAATGGAATTGTTACTACTGGAATTGTTTTGTTATTAGTACTCTTCAATTGCTAGGTAGTAGAGGGTAGTCACAAAGCAAAGGTACGTAAAAATATTAAATTTCTTTTGGCACAAACTCTATGCGGCTTTATTTAAATTTGCGGGAACAATATACGTTAACGCCAGCCAAGAAACACAATATTTTAGCCTCCGGCAACACAACATCATATTGACGTTCCCCTGCGATGACAGCTTCGCAAAATTCTCATTTCCCTCAAAACGGTGTGCGCTTTTCCCGACGTAATGCCCGATACGTGTTGCTACCTCAACCGCAGCCTATCTTGTGACAGCACAACAAACCGTCCATTATTCACCGGCACAAGGCGTAAGGCACGGCGCACAATAGCCAGTGACGAATGCGCGCCGCGTCCGTCCGGCCATCGGTCATGTCCGTCCGGCCGGACTGCACGGACGGCCCGGACGCGCCCCCACTCGACACCAACTTAGCTTACGCCGACGGTTTTGCATACGAAATTATGTTAGTGTTGAATGCTAAAAAAGCTATTACCGCGCGAGGACATGATTTGTGACGTTTTGTACAATAATTTCACGTGGGTTTAAGGTTGCCTGCTTTCTTGGAGCAAAAAGTTCTGACGTCCTGAGGTAGTGCAATGGTGTTGGGGCGGACAAGACGATTTAAAACGTTCGTGTTTCGAACTTGATGGTATAAAACAGGAAAAGGAGCGAGAAAACACGAAAATGTATTATGTGTCGACGGAAATAAAGTCCCCGAGCTATCTTTTATAACAAAAATACTTGATCGATATTCGATATTCAATTTGCATCATTTCCTCCCGCGTATTTACAAACATCCGTAAATAGATACTTATCTATCAAAGCAAAAACGGAACGCGTGTCGTATAGCGATATTATTTTAACAAAATATCACTCTCTCAACGCGTTACGGGGACCTATTCCAGCGGGCGTGTTTCAATGACAAAGCACTTACCATTACCAGCTGAAAGCGTACGCAAGAAAAAAAACATGGCAGCCCAGAAAACGTAAGGGAACCTCCAGAGAGAAATGGGCTCGGAGGGGCCGGACGCCGGATACTGCGCCGGGCGGAAGAGCGAACCCTTTGGCGCAAACCTTTGTTTATCGAAGCCTTCCCTCAACTATTACGCAAACGGGAAACGGCATGCCTCTGACACCCGAGCGCTCCGCACCGAAACCTAACTCGTAAGATAATAAGAAAACTTTTAAAAGAGAATTTCCTAGCTTATTTCTCGGAAGGTTTCGGGAGCTAGTTAATAATAATGATGTTTGAGACAGGAAACGGTGGAGCTTCTAAATATCAAATGTCACCGGCCATTTATGAAACCGACCAACTTTCCTTTTGAGATGAAATTCAAAGTGCTTTGTGCTGGCAAGATTTATTAAACAGCTCAAAAATCCTTTTGCGTTTGTCGTTGTTGATGTTTCCTGTTATATTACGATGGAAACGAACCGTAGATTTTCATATAGATTGGTAATCATATTTTTACATACAATGTTTTGATTTGAAATCGTATCAATTATCTCTTTGTTTTTTAGGAAACCTGATTCTATTGAATTCGTTTGTCATTTTTATATATATTTTTTATATTATAGGTGTTTGTCGAAGAGGCTATTATTGATTGATCTGTCGTTTGATAAATTAGTTCTTATTGAGCTATTCCAAACGATATCAGTATTAAACTCAAAATCATATTGCGAAATAAGTAACAACCCTTATTTACTTTTAGCCATATATCAGTTTGTATGCCCCGCTTCCGATTCAGAAGCTATTGTTTATCCGGCGGTTGCAAACAGTGAGAAAACCGGATAATATCTTGGCTCCCGCCCAACAGACCCGTGTTTATTTTCAATTGTGTGATTATGCGAAATGTATGTATGATTTAGCGAGCGTGTGCGCCGTGCTTTCGCTGTTTAGCATCATATTTTGTCAGTTGCTTATGCTAAAGGATAAGTTTAGACTGTAAAGACAATTTCAAGATTGCGAGAAGTATATATATGATACTTGGACAAGTCATGATCCTTCTAGATATACTAGTGTGATCTACGCATAAAGTTAACTGTTTAAAATTATACCATCCCTTTTTGTGAAATAGTGACAAATAGTGACAGGGCAAATGTTAAGCAGTGTTTAGCCAGTGTTCAAGTTGAGCCTGTAAATAAGTGCCCGTTCATATGACACGATTTCGACGCGCGCTGATCGCGTGCTGATCGCGCTCGCGTAGCTTTTCATCAGCGCACGTGTCGCGTCCGCTCAGAGTCGCGTGGGAGGAGCGGAAAAGGCGCGGGCGCTGCGCGTGTGCGACTCGTGTGCGAAGCGGTTTCTATTCGGGTGCTGAGCGTGCGCTCGTACATTAATATCGATAAAATATGTACTCTATGTGAATGACATAAACTGTAAATACAAAAGTTTCTGAGGAACAAGCAGCGCTTACGCGACCCGCGTGCGGTGTCGCGCCGAAAAAAATCGCGCTCGTCTGAACGTGCGCTAAGGCTGTAGATTAATTCGTATCATATTGTTAATGTTGCATAATGATAGAGAAGCATTGTAAATTTTAATGTTATTTTACTACATAGATTAGTTACAGCTCTCATCTCGCCTTGACTTGATAGCATTGTAGGTAGTACTGTATTGTTGTTTATTAACATTAAATGGAATTTATACGTAAAGTTTAGTAATTAGTGGAGTTACTGATGTGCGTATAGAAGATTTCATAAAACATTAATTAAATATTAAACGGCTTTGTGATATACCTAAATTGCAATTCTCGTTGAAACTTAAGAAACGGTCCTACATTAAAATACAATTTCAGCCGTCTCCTCGGTGTTCCAGTTAATAAATCAAATAGACAATGCCTGGAATTATGACGGAGGGCGTAGTTTCAAGGTTTTGGTTCAAAATAACGTAATGCTCCGTAATTATGAGCATTTTCGCACGTCAAAACTAATTTATCAATCGTCGACTTTCGCTCCGGCATCTCGTAACTCAGTCGGCGGCTAAATGAATTGAATTATGGAAAAAGTTTCCAGTTAAAAAAGGCTTATTGGATGATGAAATTGGGGTAGTCAGAGATAAGTTTTTTCGTTGGAATTTATGGGTTTTTGCTAGATTGTATTTCGGCATTTACGGCGTCTGTTCGTCGCTACGCGAAAAAGGAGCAAATATAAGCTTTACTATAAACTTTATTGAGATCATATTTTCGGTTATTCCGCATCATTATTTCAATCATTAAATCGCGCAGACAATGGCGGGAGGATCAGCGCAGAGTATTTACGAATGAACATTTATTTTAATGATTTTCATTCGTGCTATTTTGCGAGCTGCTGTATTTATTTACAAAGGGAAGCCTAACATTGAACTTATTTTATATTATTCACAGACCTGTAAGGTACAAACTTAACGTTTGTAATCCTACATTTTGTTGTCTAAAAATAAATGATTACTAGGTAAAGAATATCACAAGGAATCCTTATAGTTTCGCTATGTCCGTCTGTCTGTCTGTCCGCCCTTAATCCTCACAGACTATTGGTTTTACAGTCATGCACGGTAATAAGTATTACTGACACCTACAAAGTTATGAAATAAAAACAATTAAATAACGGTTTTTAGGAATACCTCACCTACATGTATAGTGGGGTTGACTTTTAAAACATTTAACTACTCTATCGTTCGGCATATCGTTGGAGTTTATACTAGGAGTTTTCTTCTTAAACAGTTTTTCGATACAGATATTCGTTTGATAAATATTAAGCTGTGAAGAGGCCATTTTTGATAGAGGTCAGTGTTCCCCCTACAAGCTAAACTGCTGGTTAGCCCGGGAGAAACCCGAAATGCTTTACAAAATGGTTGGATATATAATTTAATTACAAGAAAAATTATCACGGATAGTATGGCTTTACAAATTTTGAGTCACAGACTGATTTGTAAACCTTAATATAAATCAAAAATGGTTGTCTGTAAAGTCGGTTTACGGACGATAATTTTACGTGATAACGTCATAAGAAAACAGGCGTCACAAGCCGAACGTTTAGGCCGATCGTGCCTCTCTATCGCTCGTTCCGCGCTCTCGCTTGCACGCTCGGCAAGCGGAACGTGACAATGAGTCATGCTTTTTCGTGGGAGCAGCCGGTTTTCATCGATTTATCATAAGACGTTATCACGTAAAAACCATTTTTTTCAAATATATGCTGTTGAATTGGTTTAGGACCTGACCATTAGTCACAATTAACCTTACTTTGGAAGCCTTCACAGTGCGTGCTCACATGCACTTGGCCAATTTATTGTTTCATTTATATTATTAACACTTACCTTTATAAACCTTTTTGCTTTCGTTAATAATCCTAGTGTAGTGTGTCGCGACGATTCATTGCCTAAGGGGACCATGTCTTTTAACTTTTCCAGGCAGGTTCTGAGGTGTGCTCTTCTGCAACAAAACATAGAAAACCTTTAGAATATAAATTGAAATATACAACATATACGTACGGAACCGCTGCTACGTCAGGGACGTTATTACATCAAATAACTTACAAATATACAAATTTTTTCGAGGTTCCTAGATTCTGTTGTATTCAATAATCCATCTTATATAAAATTACGTTGGTTTAAAACCATCGTTTCTTACTGATCTATAACGCTGGGTGGAGGGTGGAATAATTGAGATTTCTGTCATTAAAACCCTTATATTTGTGTTAAACTTTCAAGTGCACTTTAATCTTTTCACAACCCTGGTTTTAGGGTTGTAAATAAGTAGGAGTAGAAGATATTACTTACAATTTAAAACATCTTAGCTTCGCCTTAGAAAGGGGTTGAATTTTAAAAATGTATAACATATGAGTGAAACATCCCGCTACTTCGTACGCATTATTTTCATAAGAACTTTGTCATACGCTATGAATTATTTATCGTACTATGCATCTACAAGTAATAATAATAATAACAATAATAATAATGCCGGAATTTCACACAGCACTATCTGGCCCCAATGTAAGCAGAGCTTGTGTTATGGTTACCTCATGACTGATATACCTGATTATACATATGAATACCCTGACCCAAGTCAAATACTTGCAGATCATACAAACATTTGTCCCGCGGAAATCGATATCGCAACCTTCTGCGTATCCCTAAGAGCAGCGGTCTAGGCTGTGCGCTGTGCCCATACCATGTCAGTGAGTCAGTAAAGACCAATGATTCGTATAATTATCGGAACACTTGACTACTGCTGAGTCAAAATAAAGCCACAGTGCTCAAAGGCCAAGTGCAAGAAAGGTTCTCTCTGAGGCTCAGAGGCACACTTTAATCGTTTCACGGGTTCAAAATATTTAATGATATGATAAAAACACGAAGTGGTCATGCTTGTTTGGGAACATGGTATTAGTAATAGAAATGCAAAATTACTAACTTTTAATGGCTTTGATTATTGATCGAGCGAAGCGAGTGTCTCCGTTTCAGCTTAGGCGAAAATGCTTTCGTATGTCTATCCGGCCGACGTCTGTTCGGATGTTCTCCTCTACAGGTCGCATTTCTCAACCGTTTCTCGTGATTTTTTGTGAGCAGGTATATGGCGGTTATTTCAGTCATTTCGAAAATCTTCGCGAGGTCTATAGCTCACAGAGACAGTTATATTATGATCGTGTGTAAAATTAGCCGAAGTCTGGTAACTGTTATAATAACAACATTTCTGGTAAAAGCTTTCACGAAAATAATAAGAGTAATATGTTTGAGTATATTACGGCTAACACTAAACGAACACACGCCAGACAAAGGCCTTAATGCCTTAATTATGTCGATCCACAAACACAGCTATAACTCATGCGGACTGTACATAGCTATACTAGTAATAGCTACCGACATTTCTCCGTTTCAGCACAAACAGTACGTTTTGTCGCCCCTACCATTGGTATCTGTTAATGATGTAATATATTTTCTAGTTGAAAGAAACTTATTTATTTGTGCTTTAATTAATATAAATACAACACGGTTGTTCGAAAAGTGCAGCTATTAAAAAAATCTTATATTTACAATTCTTGACAACTTTGAGAGAGGATGATGGGAAAGATAGAGCTAGGTGGATGGATTTGGGGGAGACCTTTGCCCAGCAGTGGGGCGATATAGGTTAAATGAAAAAAAATATCTGTAAAATAATTTCACTTTCAAACCGTGAAAGTTTTCGCGAACCGTGAACTCGAGCGGCAACAAGCGGGCCGTGGTTCAAACTCACCCTGATGAATATTCTCTAGATGAATTGAAACAGTGTCGTTGCCTCCATCGACAAAATAATACGCGAGTAAAGCCCGTGTTTATGAAAATGTATATCCACAAAATTATTTTAAATTAAATAAATAAAAATTAAAACCTTGATGATGGGTATAATTGTCAGTACTATAAATGTAGTGCTATGAGAGTACCATCTAAATAACTAAATCGATTTAAAATATGCAACTCGTCCCGGTTTTGTACATGATTTGTGTTGACGCTCATACTTTAAGTAAGCTTTGTATGTGTTGTCACATACCCAAATACATAACAGCCCGAAATACCAATAGATGTAATGGTATGTAGAATTGAAACTTATAAATAGCAAATTGTATCATCATTAATACTGCATGATGAATTAATGAATGAACAATGAATGAATAAGTCAATGAATGAACGTTGAACGTTAAATAAATCAATAAATGAATGTTGAACGCTTAATGAATTAATTAATCGTTTATTTGGCACACACAGAAAAAAATATCTTAACAAAATCAACTTAAAATGTACTTATATTAATATTTTATGTATGTATCATAAATGTATATAAATATATATGATTTTTATATGTATACTTATTATATTATTATGTTATATATTATATGTTAGTATAGGTATATTTAGTTAATGTATGTATTATTCTAGTTATTTTAGTTTATTAAATTAATTTTTAAGTCAGTTTTATAGTGTACTTATCTACTTGTTAGTATGTTTTAATATTTATTCATTTCTGTTTCTCTTTCTCCCTTTTGTACGCATCATACCCACCACTAGTTTATAATATTTTTATTTCCCAAGGTTTGCTGTAAGAGAACTCTTCTTAGGGTTAAGCTCGCCTGTCTACATGCCATATAATAAGTATGTTTCTAAATGTGTTCAATGTGTGTACAATAAAGAATAAAGAATAAAGAATAAAGTATTAAAAATAGGTATACCAGTTAATAATAGAACAAGTAAACACCTACCTATTGACCATTGACCATATTGAGGGTCAGTGAAATAAGGCGTTTAGCTCAGCATATGTTGGATGGAAGCAAGTAATGCTTATTCAACGAATGGCGACCAAAAATGCAAGTTTTGAAAATCCAGTTAACGTGCCTTCTAAAGGCGAATATTGTCATGTAATCTTTGGCCATTGTTAGCTGATGATCTACCAACAAAGTAATTAATAGAATTCTACAAATCCTAGGCAGAATTATTATTAGTACAAGTACAGAAGGCGCTCTCCACGAAGACATTTATATAAATAGCGACTTAATATGACGCAAGAAACTGTTTTACAGTTTACAGTTCGCACAAGCGCTTAGTGCCTTAGCACCTAACATTATACCTACATAGTGCGCTCTTTCTATCCCGTAACTCTTTCTCGTCTGGCGCGGCACTTCTCTACGAATTTGCCTAGTAGAATGGCGAAAATTTATTTATTTATTTATACTAGTGGTCGCCCATTGGTCGAAATTCAGCCATAATTAATTAATAATTAATCTTTTTTATGAATAATTAAAAAAAAATTAGCATTCTGCACTCCTCAATTTTCCGCGCAATTTTCGGAAAAAGGGGTGATTAAAATTTTTTTGTGTATTAATATAATAATGTAGAATGTATTTGTGGCTTGTGGTATTTTTGGCACCTAAAGTGCGGAGTACCTTTGAAATAAATAACCATTCGCAAATATTTTAAGTAAATTGCAAATCGCATCGAGCGCGTTCTAACTTTTCCTGTGGTGCCATCTAGTTAAAATCTAGATAAAACGATGTTTCTATGTTTGTTTGTGGCTCAATACGTAAGGGCTGAACGGATTAGGATGAATCTTGAAAACACTTCTACCTATGTGTTATGTTACCAGGAATAGCATATAAGTTACTTTTTATATAGGTACCATGCATACGAAGCCTCGACTGGAAGCTACTAACTATCTAATAAAAAGAATGATTTTCAAATCGAAAACCGCTAAATCCTGCTAACGAAGATGGAACGAATCGTCAACGCTTTAAACCGGTCCGACAGCTTACGATCGGATTTATTGATTCCCGCCGATGCTAATTCGCGAACGTCGCCAATAACTCAATTATCGAGTGTCGCGATTCGCAGGAAGGTATTCCGGAAGAGGGAGGGGCCCTTCTATATCTCTCCGTTTTACTACAAAGTTTTTGCGGAGTTTTGATGTCTAAAATTGAAATAACACTTTGTCTATATACAAATATTATTGATTCGAAACTGTCTCAGTCCGCCTGTCTGTTTGTCGGTTTGTTATTTTTCACGGCTGGTCTGGCTGAACGAATCTTGATCAAATTTAATAAGGTGATAAACTATATCTCGGAGAAGGACCCTATTGATAACATAACATGCTCACATTATTTTCTTGATCTTGAAAGTGTAGAGTCAAATTCGAGTATATTTTTTTTATTTTAATTTGTTTATTGATTTATTTTAATTTTGACAGTAATTATTAACGAAAGAAACGATTCCAGACATATCACTGTCACTTGCATAAACGTCATCATCATCTGTCGAATCCGAATCTGTGCTGCTGTCATTTCCTAGTTCAATTATGAATTTATCAGTAATATTATCCATGCAGTCATCGCGTTAATATTTTAATAAGTTATGTCAGTAAATTATAATTACCCATACTAAAGGCAATTGTGTCGGAAGCTGGTATCCCTATTTTACTAACCTGTCATGGCGGCGACGCGAGATTCAAATTCAATTTATTTATTTGAAAACAATAACATGGGTTGTATAATAATATTAATGTTCGATAATAACTACAGTGTAGTATATCAAAGTGTTCTGCGTTAAGTTCGAGTTTCCCAAGTAAGGGTTACAAATAAGCTTTGTTAGCGGCGCCGGCAGTGGTAGGAAACGTCCCGCGGCTAAGCGTGCCTTTGCCGGCTTTGCCCAACCGCCGCTCTACATCCACTAATTTCATTTCGCCGTATTTTTTCAACAAAAGAACATGCATTGTTTTTAATGTAACACGGATTTCCAGTACATTTGACGTTATTATCTTATACCAAGGCTTTAAACTTAGTCTAGGATCGCAGTCTCCAGTGGGATAATGGGTATCTTTATTCCTTTTATTTAGCGTCATTTGAGTGCGATGTTGAGATGCTTAGCGTTTTACTTCGTCGTGACTGCTTCTTTCTCTTGGAGTCAGTGACCGGACTGAAGTCTTGTAGTTATTATCATTACTTGCTTAAGAGGCCAACGAGTTAAAAAGCCCAAAATAACCCTCATAAAGGAGTAAATTGGGGTGTGAATGTTTGTATGGAAACTTTTTAATGGGTGGCTAGTAAACTATAAGTGTGCGAAATTTCATACTCCTCCGCCCGCGCAATCTTTGTAAAAAGAGGTATAAAGTTTTTGCTTCACGTAATATATAGATTTAAAAATAAAAGTATATAAGTAGTATGTATGTATATCAGTCATGTGGTACTCATAATACAAGCTCTGTTTACTTTGGGGCCAGACTTTGTAGTGTAAAATGTCCGGCATTATTTTTTATTATTATTTAGGTTTTTTGTTTGAAAGGTGACTTGATTGAGATTGTTCTTAGATATGATTAAAGAAAAGCTGTTCAGCCATTTGAAGATCATCAGATTTTTTATTTTTATTTAAATAAAATAAAAATATATCTTAACATTTAGTTGCAACTATCTGTGCCATTTCCACTACTTTCGGCAGGCTAAGCCAAAAAAAAAATTATACTTATTATTTTTAGAATCGGAAGGGCAGGTCGAATAGTTCCTGATACTCTTTTTCTCGTTCTGAATAAGTACTATTTCATTACATCAAGTAATGAGATTCACTCGTCTCTCAGCTCAATCTACTTTGCTGCATCGACTTAAGTACGTCGCTCTAAGAATGCCAATCCACTAGGGTTAAGCGGGAGCCAAATGGATATGATTTTTTTAAACATGCAATCTTCTTTATTGTAAAACGTAAAGTCTCCAGCAATATGCTGGCCACCCGCGCCAAATGGACGTATTCTTCGCAATATATTGTTTAAATTTTAAGTAAAATGTAAAATAAGTTGCTAAGTAATGAGTCATCTTTTGATAATAAGTCTGTACCTATGAAATTGCTGTTCTTCTTTTAAAGCCAATATTGTCCTAAATGTTATTGGTCTATAGATATTGTCCTAATGTTTGTCCTGAAAAAGAAACGATCCTTCAACCTACAGAAGGCAGAACTATTACTTCTTCTTCTTCTTATAGTGTCACTAATTATTTCTAACCAATGTGGTGAACCAATCCCTGCTAATGATCGCTGGAGACTTGTTAAATTTGTGTGAAATTTATTTTGGTAAATTAACATTATCTTAAGAAAAGCTGCAAAGAAAGACCAGTCAACTAATATATACAATATAACGTTTAAAACTATCTTGGTTTTGAACATAACTTTCACTCAAAACGGAATATTTCAATGTGAGTTTATCTCGTGTCTTTGAGTAATCGGTGAGCATATATAAGTTTATAAGTATAAAAGACATAAATATAAGTATATAAGTTTATATTATACAAGCTATGATTAGTTTGGTGTTAGATGATGTTGAGTGAATTGTCCATCAATATTTATATGTATTTAATATCAGCACGTTACTTTGTCATAACTAGCTGCGTCTCACCGACTGTCATTAGTTTAGTTAGACTGGTGGCAATTCGGTTGGTTCATTTCTAAAATTAGGAATTGTCTAAAATATATTTTAGTTAGTCATAGCATTTGTAAAACCTATTCGTTTGGTACCATTTAACTAAATTAGGAACGCTTAATTAAATTATATAAAATTAATTTAGGATAAGTTGGTAACAGCAGAATACCAAGTTTCATTTGACACTTCTAAACCAAATTTTAGCTAAAATTAGTTAGGTTGGTGCCAACAAAATTGAGGACAATGTCGCTTTGTGTGCGCTTCGGTTAGATAATACCCACATCCATTACTATGTTTAATAGACAATTTACAGGGTGTATCAGGTCTATTTCTTGTATATTTTTACTTTTTTAATAGCGTCAGTCGAATCTATGGACGTAGGTATTTTTACTGTTAGGTTTAGTAAATATAGCATTTCCGTATATTGCTTACGTTTTTTAACCTAGCTTCGTTTAGCTAAATTGTGTAAAAACCAAGGTCCGGCTGAGACTCAGAAGGTTGTCGGTTAGATTCCCAGTATTAGTCTCAGGTCTGGATGTTTCTATGCAAAATATGTTGAAAACTGAAAGTTTATTGCAACATTTTCGTGCCTTAAGGGATCTTAATGATATTTGGTATGGATATAGACAGTATCTTGGGTAAGAACATAGACTACTTTTTATGTAGGTACTAAGCGTGCGAAGCCGCAGGCAGCAGCTAGCATTATTTTAATAAGATCAGGTTATGAATGTGTTTGTTTATCAGTTCAAAAACCATACTAATATATAAATTCGGTCGTGTCTCTGCCTGACTGTCTATATATTACCTTTTTACCACACGTGCGACACGTGCGAAGCCGCTAGCAGCAGCTAGTATTTTATATTAAAGATCTATTTTCGCATCATCCTATATAACCAATATAAATAGTTTTCAGCGTAATTACTCAGCCATTTCTGGTAATTCTTCCTTCACTTTATCTTGCTCGTAAAAGCTAGTTTGCAACTGTATTTTCTGGGGATATAACTAATTTATTGTTATGTTATTGCGGGGAAAAACCACAAAGTATTGTGGCAGGTAAAAAATGTGGGGAATTTAGTACGGTCCGTGTATAAAAGAGATATTGCGTTATATGTCCACACTGTTATTTGCTTCGGCCCTTTGGTTAAACTCAAAAATATAGTTTATGCACGGTTATTTGTCTAAAAACAGGAGATATAAAATTTTAATACATTTTTAAGCGTCTATAACTCAGATACTGTTATATTCAGATGTTGAGTCTGGAAACGGGAACGAAGTATTTCTCAGCTGTTTCACATTGTTTTCTGAAAACTCTTTTTATCATCATCCACAGCCCGACTTCCCCACTGCTGTAGGCCTCCCTTTAAAAATAATAATAATAAATAAATATTGCTGAACAATGCACACAACACCATTTAGCCCCAAACTAAGCATAACTTGTGTTATTGTGACCACAAGATGACTGATAGAATACTTATTTATTTTTAAATGCATACTTATGATACTTTATAACACCCAGACACAGAACAAACACTTATGAATGTTTATCACACAAATGTTTATCCCGGGAGAGAATCCTCAACCTACAGCGCAAAAGGCAGAGCTACTACCAACTGAGCTGACAGACAAGCCATTTTTATGTGTCATTCCTTCCGGTCCTGTCCCAGCCTTATCCAGGTATAACTACCTACTAATAATTCGAAATGTGAATTGAATTGAATTTAATTGAATTTGCTATGAAGAACTGAAGTAAGTTAATATTTTAAAATCAATAAAATTTATATTTTTTGCCATGATTCCAAAAGAATGAAAACGTGAATAGAATTTATTTTTTTAATAAAAATCTTGAAAAATTTAAAAAAATTGGTATGGATCTCGAGAAGCCTGCGGTATTTTAAGATGATTTTTGCATGGTTATATAGGTAATCACTATTTGGTTCCTAAACACAGTTTTTTAAGGTTATATTAGAAATAACAATTATTTGATTTAGCATTGTCGGCATTAGATAATACTGTCTTTCGCGGAGCCTCAACTCTCTGTCCCACTCACTCACCCAAGTACTGGCTCACGCATTTCATTAAAATTAATAAATATTTACATTTAATTTTAAAAACCAAAAAGGATTTAAAGTAGGTTACATTTCGGAGTTTTATCCAGCGTATTTGTAGAAATTAGAAATTATTTATTTGCAAGAAATTCACCAAAGATCATGGCATGCAAATTTTATGTTTTTTAAAAAGATTAAATTAAACTATATAACATTACATTAAATTATGGTATTCTATTTTGGTATTCATCAATACATTCATTAGTTTCCAAGAAATTCGGTAACAGTATATAAAGATTTCATAAAGCCACAATTTTTTTTTTATAAAAAGCCTTATTGGCAAGTCCGTTAAGTCGGCAGGAATTTTATTAAATACTTTTCCACACATTGCAAGAGATTTTTTTTTATGTAAGACAGTTCTAGGCACTCTTTAAAGAACAATTCTCTCAGCGTTTCTTACACATCTATGATATATGTCACGAGCTCTTGTAAAGAAATTCGGTTGTTCTTTAACAAACTTCTCTAAAATACACAAGCTGGGCAATGCCAACAGTTTTAGCTTCCGAAAGATCGGCTTACATGATTACGGAGGACCACGGAGGTATCCCAACAATTGCTCGTACGCATTTTTTTTGTGCAATAAAAGCTTTATTCACATCCGTCCGTTCACATCCGTGTAATTTATACTCATATTATAAAGTCTAAATAGTCTGAAGCTACTTAGTTCATAAATGGTGTTTATAAACACCAGACAGGTAGTAACGCTTCACGTTGCCAGTAACGGCAATTATTGTAACAGGCGACCGGAGTCGAGCGGAGTGGAAAGCAATTTCCGGTGGACGCGGCTACAGTGGCAGGATTTGCATCGGACCGGAATAGTCTGAAGCTGAACTAGTCTGTTGTGGCCTTTAGGCTTTCTGCCTTTAATCTCTGTATGGTTATCATTAAACATATATTAATACATACATAACATTTAATAAATAATGCCGGACATTTCACATAGCATCACTTGTTCCCAAAGTAAGCAGAGCCTTGTGTTATGGGTACTACTTATAAACTTACATATTTTTTGTAAATACATACATATTGTACATAGAAACACTTACGACCGAGACAAATATGCTATGGAGTTGGAGCTATGGAGAGAGCTATGCTCGAAGTTTCTCTTAGGGATCGAATCCGAAACGAAAATATTCGTCAGAGAACTAAGGTCACCGACATAGCTCAGCGAATTAGCAAGCTGAAGTGGCAGTGGGCAGGTCACATATGCCGCAGAACCGATGGCCGTTGGGGCAGACTGGTTCTTGAGTGGAGGCCGCGTGTCAGCAAACGTAGTGTAGGGCGCCCTGTAGCTAGGTGGGGCGATGATATTCGTAAGGCAGCGGGCAAGGATTGGAGGAGGAGAGCTGAAGATTGAGCTAAATGGCGTGCCATGGGAGAGGCTTATGTCCAGCAGTGGACTGACATGGGCTGATGATGTATGTACCTATGTACAAACATTTGTCCCGCGACCAGAATCGAACCTACAACCTTCTGTCATAAAATCACATAAAAAAAGAATGCCGGACATTTCACACAGCATCATCTAGCCCCAAAGTAAGCAGATCTTGTGTTCTAGGTACCACATTACTGATATACTACTTATATAGTTTTTTCTAAATACATACATATTATACATAGAAACACCCATACCAAACAATTGCCACGCATCAAGAATCAAACCCGCAACCTTTTGCGTCTCAGTTGGACCTTGGCCCATTGCGCCACAAAAGTCGTCAAATACATTTATCTAACCAATCTTACAAATGCTATTAATATTATACTTTTGAAAGTGTCTCTGTATGTTCCCTTTTTGCAGCTAAACGGCTAAACGAATTTTAATGAAATTCGCTAAGGGGATACATTGTGTCTTTGGAAAGGATATCAGATACTTTTTATCTTAATACCATGCATGTGAATCCGTCGGCAGCAGCTAGTAATACAATACGTATTACATTTTGTGCCGATGTTAAGAAGTTATCTGAGCCTATTTTGATGAAACTTAGTATTTATATAGATGTAAATCTGGGTCAACATATAAGCTACTTGATACCTACGTACCACTCAGACAAAGCCGCGGGCAGCTAGTAGATTCACAGTTATTTATTTATTTATTGTTTCATTGTAACTGTACAATCCTCATCATCATCATCATCATCATCATCATCATCAGCCCATAGCAGTCCACTGCTGGACATAGGCCTCCCCTAATGAGCGCCATTGCGCCCTGTCTTCAGTTCGACGCATCCAGCTTCTGCCGGCAGCCTTTCGCAGATCGTCACTCCACCTTGCCGAATGGCGTCCTACACTACGTTTGCCGAGCCGCGGTCTCCACTCAAGAACTCGTTTACCCCAATGGCTATCGGTTCCTCTGCAGATATGGCCAGCCCACTGCCACTTCAGCTTACTACGTCTCTGAGCTATGTCGACAACTTTAGTTCTATGTCGGATAGTCTCGTTCCGGATAAAGAATATTGTACAATAAAGATCTTTAAATGGTAATAGAATGGAGTAGAATACACCATGTTACATCGGAAGCAAATTACTGAATGAATACTTATATATTTTGTCTTGGGGATCGAATCCACGACCGCCATCACAGAAGACAGGGTTACAGCCAACTGAGTTCTAAATTATTTTTTGCTTATATACATTGTGTTTTAGATGTAGTCATTCATAAATAGTAGATCAATATATTCTACCCTATTGAGGCATGCAATGTCTTTAATATCAACAATATATAATGCATATTTGACTTAAACTAAATATTTATATTTTTATCGGTCATTAATTCGTCTAATGTATAATAACACTTGTTTGCGAGTATGGCTTATGTTTTCTCTGAAACATCTGTTGTTTTGTTTTTTAATTGAAAGAGTAGATATTTTATTTTATGCCTGTTGTGTTTTCTTCTAGAAGGTCATACACACGCGTAAATATATTTTGTTATATATAGTGTTACAAATTGTATATTTCACGTCAATATGATTGCTAAATTTCTGTTACTTATTGTTGTAACCCCTATTCATTTTCACGTTATTAATCGTTGGTATATTTAAACGACTGGCAACAATTTAAGACTACCCTTCTGATGGCTTTATTTTTAAAAACCATGTTCGTTTTATTTTTTGGGAGAGCGATCTTCTTTGGCATTCGATCGCCGTCGCTGGTCCTGAGAGGTCGTGAAATATAGTGAACTAGCTATTGCTGTAAGGCTACTAGAATTTAAGTTTATAAAGCAAGGTCTATTAAATATCAAATAAATGAAGTGATTGAAATCTATGCAGTTTTCCTGATCGACGTAACAATACTTTAATAAATTAAGATTTTGTGTAATGTCCAGTTTAGAAAACCAATTAAAAAGTAACATTAACATGGTAACTCTCTTAAAGACTTAAGAATCTTGTTATAAATTAATGGACCCGTATAAAAAACACCGTTGTGCATTATTGTAGTCTTAGAGTCACGAACAGTCTTTATAGTCATCTCGTCTAGGTGAGCTGAGAGGCCAGTCAATGTTAGTGTTGCAACAATTTATGTTTTAATTAGACATAGTAGCAGCTGGCTACACCGCCATTGTGGGTACTTCTCCATCATGACTCCTCATAAATCGCACGTCTAGTACTTAAGTCAGGTTCGTTACCTAAGTTTACGTTTCTTACAATGTCACCGCGGTAACATACAGTTACAATAAACAGAGTAGTGATGTGAATCAAACAAACTTCAGTGTCCTTCTATTATTATTGAACGAGTCGCTTCATTCGAATTATTTACAAAAATGTACTCAGTGACCAGGGCATATTATAAAACAGTCTCCTAGCGTCTAAACGCGATAAACTCAAAAGCTACCGACCGGACTTCATACGGTTAGGAAGGTTTAGGTGTACAATTAACGTACGAAGCCGGGGAGGGTTGAGTATACAATATAATACATGTGATATAATGGTAAAGAAACAATTGAGCTATCTTAGGAATAAAGTCGTATATAGTTTTTCAATACATATTGAATATATATTTTTAAATATTCTTATTTTAGAAATGCTTAATTTTTAAAGTTCGGAAGTATTTTTTGTTTTTAATACTTAATGGATGCTGGAGAAAGACTTTATTCTATTAAAACTTATTCGTACAAAGACTTGTTCTTAAATAGATTCTAGAAATGCTTAATTTTTAGGGTTCTGAAAAAGATTTTTCTGAAAACCTATAACGACTTATTTTGCGAATAGGTCATTTATCTACTGAACCTTTTAAAACAGTCTACAGAAAGCTTAACTGATCCAGATCAATGTCAGAGGGCAGCGTCCTCAAGACACTGGCGGCATTGCAACGTTGAATAGCAATGCTTATACGCTGAGCCAGATAGGAGCCATATGGTTAAACTTTGCTGGAAAAAATTGTCTTTATTACCTGTGGATCACTCCACAGGTAATAAAGACAATTTTTTCCAGCATTAATTGGGTAAGCGTCCCTAGTTTCCAGCATTAATTGGGTAAGCGTCCCAAGTTTCCATTGTACAAGCTTTAAAATTAATCTCAATAAGAGCTTACCTATGTCTGTACGTACGTTCGTAGCACTACGGATCTTGTAGAGTCAAGTTTAGTTTTTTAGATCTCGTAGCACTGTTGATAATGTAGCACTACGGATTTCGTAGCACTGTTGATATCGTAGCACTAAAATCTGAGCATTGTAAATCTTGTAGCATTGTAGATATAATAGTGGTGCTGATGATTCCGTAGCACAGTTTATATCGTAGCACTACTGATCCCGTAGCACTATAGATCTGGTAGCATTATACTCGTATACGCTGCACTATATAGATATAGTTACGCAAAAAATATATCTTAACAACAAACGTTTTATTTATTAAATTAAACATTTGCATTTTTTAAAACAAAAGAGAATCGACCCGGTATGTCTCTAGCCTAAGTTACCCAAGGAACATTTTGTTGTAACAAGAAACGTACCTACATCACTAGTTTACACCCTCCAGTTTCCCACCAGTGGGTCCCATGCCCCCCAGTAATTACAGCGACTGTCCACGACATTATCATAGTGGAGTGAGCCCAATTTCAGTTTGATGACTTTTTTACGAGTTTTCGAGTCGTACGTAATTTAGGGCGCTGTAAAACAGTCGCGGTTCCGCGCTCGATTACATTGTTTGTAGAAGTGGCAACCGGCGACCACGCAACACTTCAACTTAATGAAAATATTCATTACTTGCTGCTTCCTGCGGTTTTTCCCGTAGTACGTAGATAAAGTAGCCATCGCCAAAATACAATAATAAAATAAATATTGATAGACAACCAACACGAAACAATCTAGCCCTAAACTTAGCTATGCATGTCAACGTCAAAGTCAAAAGATACTTTATTCAATACAATCACAAGGATCACTTTGAAAGGTCTCATGTGCTATGGAAACCAGATAACGGATATAATTCTTCTTATTCTTATCGTGTCACTAGTTATTTCTAACCAGTGTGGTGAAAAGATTAAAGTGCGCCACAGAGCCTCCTTTCGTGCACTTAGGTAAGCCTTAATGTAAGCTCTCGACTTTGCCGACAGGACCCGCAGGAAAGATGAATCATATAATACTTATATACCTTAAGATACATACTTATGATACTTTATAGCACCCAGACAGAGCAAACACCTATGCTCATCACGCTAAAGCTTGCCTGGGGTGGAGCCCGAGATCGAAGCCACAAGCCACAGCGCAAAATGCAGAGCTACTACCAACTAAGTTGAGAGGCCACTCGATAGCCATCTTTTCACTGTTACTGTTTCTCCACTTCTCCAGGTATTGGTTTAGGACACTGGGGGTCTTGACTAATACCTTACGCTTAGTTTTCAATCATGCTAACGCCTGTGCAAAGATCAAATTGTATGTCAAATGACAGCAGCTGTCACGCTTCAGTCACGTGACTGTTAAAGCACAAGCTACAAGCATTTACAAGATATTTCTTCGTTTAGTCATTTTATGAAGCAACATAGCACTTCTAAATTAATTGTTTTTCTCGTGCTGTTGCATGTTTTATTCAGTAATCTTAGCAAAATTTAATGAATAAATTGTGACTACATAGCACAAGTGTGGACAATTGAATTATAAGTGTATTATGGTGTAATGTGATTTGAACGACGAGGAATCCCGAGAAAGTTCTAGACGGCCAATCCGCGATGACGCTTAGAATATACAAATGACGATCGACTATTCGACTAAAGACTTGACACTGGCAAAATTGACATCATTATGACACATGCCATTAACGAAGAGAAGAAGCTATTTATGTCATTGTCATACAATTTGATATTTTTACAGGCGTAAACGCCTATAGAAAGTGGATCTTGTCTAGGTCATCAGGTAGAATACAGCAAGAGTATGGTAGCCCTTAAGAGCGAACGGTAATAACAATTTCTACTAAGCATTAAAAGCGTCACTGATACTTATTAACCGACTTCAAAAAAAGAAGGTGTAAAATCGAATTATGATACTTATTTTAACCAATAGTCTGCTCGTAACAGCTCTGATTAGGGTTGGACAGACGGACAGATCTGACGAAACTATACGGGTTACAACTTTAGAACCCTAAAACTATCAGAGATTTAATTAAAAATACAGCTCAATAGCAGTACTTAATAATAATATTGATAGACTAATCACTGGAAACATAATAATAAAAACTTATATATAACTGACCTACCCACTCTTTGTTGTGGCTCAGCAGTTCTAATACGTTAAACCAATATACGTTTCCTAACCTTGATAGTAAAAGATGTTGAAGTTAACTTACACTGCCATCTGTTAAAAACGTATAGAACTTATTTTAGGATTTTTTTTGTTTGTAATTCATTGGTAGTGTAGTTAGTTAGCACCCTTGCCTTCCGATTAAAAGATCGTGCGTTCAAACCTGGTATTGACGACCTCTGTGGCGCAATGGGCTAACGTCCGGCTGAAACGCAGAAGGTTGCGGGTTCTATTCCCGCCGCGGGACAAATGTTTTTATGATCTGCAAGTATTTGTCTCAGGTCTAAGTGTTTCTATGTATAATATGTATGCATGTACAAAAAAAGTATATAATTAGTATATCAGTCATGTGGTACCCATAACATAAGCTCTGCTTACTTTGGGGCCAGAAGATGCTGTGTGAAATGTCCGGCATTATTATTATTATTATTGCGTCGATAGAAAAATGTATGCTCTTAAGTCGCTAAGGAAATCATCGAAAGGGGTGTCCTTACACACACATATCAAAACGTAAAAAATCGAAGGTGTGTGCCATCTCTATTAGCGGCGATTGGCTCGCAACTTGACACGTACGGAATACTATCTGTGCTAACCGTGAGCATGTGCCAACTAAAGCTATAAAAAAAATCTCTCATTACTTTCCCCGTTCTGCTCCATAACGCAAAAGAAAAATGCCAAGTAAAAAGTAGTAAGAAACTTAAGAAAACAGAAACAGTCGTAACAGAGAGATATGGTATGGACACGAGCTAGCAATCACGACAACGGTGGCATTTGTAACCGTACGAATGATACATAACGGATAAACAGACGTATGACGCTAGTGATGTTCGCGACTTTGAAAAAAATATCGATGTTTTAATTACCGAAAAAAAATTCAAAGACATGTGCCGAATGCAAGAAAGGAGCCTTTGAGGTGCATTTTTATCCTTTTATCACATTGGTTTCAAAGAATAATTCTAGTGACTAGTGATGTATTTTCCTGTGCCAAAATCTTTGTATTTGTGGAAGCCATCTAGATTATCAGGTCAGCGCTTTTTATGTTATGTTATCTATGGGGTATATGGTTGGATAGGTACATCAAATATATCACGCGGTTTACTGAACAATTTATCGATGCAGAGATTTGTTTATTAAATAATTAACATAAAATAATTATAATAATAATTTAGAGTGTAGCTTTCGAGTGGACCTTTTTGATGTTGACAAAACCAATGTTGGAAAATACCTGAAATGTTTTTAAATAGTACTCGTAGCATAAGAAGATGAATTTATAAGGAAAGTTATAACAGTTAGTTAGACTTTACAAGGTTATAATAACCTTATTTAAAGCTCGAAAAATCTTGAAAGCTCATATATTATTTCATTTTGTTAACTGGAAGATGTTGAATTGGTTTGAGACCTAACTAGTAGTTCTAATTCTTACAGACTTCGGAAAACTTCAGTGTGCGTGATGCACTCTAGGCCAATTTGATTTAACAACTCTAGAATCAGCTGTTACAAAATACTGGCATATTATTACTAAATACTACATAACATGCATTGGTTACAATTCAGTTCGATTAAATAATATTATCAATATCTAAAATACCGAATTTATCGACAAATTCAACTCAAACGAACATCACTCACACGGCGAGGTCAAGTCGCAATCAGGACCCGCTGAGTTTCGTACGAAACTTGTGCAGTAAATATGAAATGTACGCGGTGGCGTAGTGGTCGCCACGTGAATAGCTGGCTTTATATCTTACTGCCCATATTCCTTGCGGTCGGTGAACGTGTTTACTTATGTTTGAATTACTACTATAGGGTGCAAAATGTAAATATAATGTTTGGACGTGCCTCAGACTAGCTCTTTTTAGTTAATAGCCTAAGTATCTACAGCCCTGGGGACCTGCATCCTGCGCTGAAGGTTATATTTATGTGACATATATGTTTAAAATTATAAATATATGATATAAAAGATTTCATATTAATAGTAAAATTGTATTGTCTAGTTGTTAGTTTGGGGCTAGATGCTGTTGTGTGCATTGCCCTCCAATATTTATACTAGTGGCTCTGTGAGCTGTAGACCTCGCGAACATTTTTCGAAATGACTGAAATATAACTTTTTTTACGTTTTCAACCCCCATATCAAAGCATTTTCGCCTAAGCTGAAACCAGACACTCGCTCGTGCTTCGCGCTCGCTCGGTCAATTAATTTATTATAGACGTGCAAATACTTTTTTCAGTTAACAATAATCTAAATATATTTAGTATCTATAGACCTGAAGGATTAAAATTGCCAATTTTACCCAACTTCAAAAAATAAACCCAATTTTTTTTTTTCCAATGATGCATACTTTATTGGAAACAAACAGAAACTCATCTAACCGCACCCCTACGCAGTTAATAGAACAACAAGTCGCGAACAAGGGAACCGAGTTAGCATGCCATCGGATTGGAAAACTTTGCGAAAGAGAAAAGGATATTTTGTTAATGGACTCTCAACGAAACTGGTTTTTGGTATTTTTTCAGCGCTTAATTGAAATGTTAACTATGCACAATATAACATATTTTGATGGAATAAAAAATAAAAAACTCCTACTGATTTGACGACCTCGGTGGCGCAGTGGGCTAAGGCCTGGCTGAGAGGGTTGCGGTTTCGATTCCCGCCGCGGGACAGATCTTTAATTATTTATCTCGGATCTGGGTGATTTTATGGATAATATATAAAATATGTATTAGCAGTATTATATATCAGTCATGTGGTACCCATAACACAAGCTCCATACTCTGGAGCCAAATGCATTAATATTTATCATTATTTCTGGCATTATTTATTTATTTAAAAAACATTGTTCGAAACAATACAAAACGAACTGATACATAATAATTAATTAAAATTTTATTCGTGCAGAAGGAAAAATCCATGAAAAATTTATAAATACTTTTGTCTAAATAAAAGTTTAGTTAGTTAGTAGCCTTTAGCAGTGATCTAGATTAGTTAAGCTAACATTAAATTGCGTAAGCCTTCCCTCATGTATCATAAGTTTTATCATAAGTATATCTCAAAAGTTGTATCAGTATTTTAAACCTAAGGTAAGTTAAAAAGTATTTTTATAAATTTTAAATGGTTAAGTAAAGTTCCTTTAATCAAAAGATAGACAAGAGCTAAAGAATTCAGTGAGATCTAGGTTTTAATGAATCACATTACCACAGGTCGTAGGCGGCTACGCCGTAGATATGCTACGCCACAGCTACAATAAACCACTACGGCGTAGCACATGCTACGAGCTACGAGGAATAGCAGAGTTTATTAGGACTTGGGTTTGAAACAATATAATATAATATAAATAAACAAACCTTTACAAATAAACTTTTGAGGCGAGCAGGAAGTGTATTAAAATATTTGTTCATGCAAAGGAACATATCATATAGGGCAGTAATCTTGAAATAACTATTCTATTAGGGTTTCTTACTCATTTGTGGTATAAGTAAATACAATAAATAAATAAATATTAGTGGACAATGCATACAACACCACCTTGCCCTAAACTAAGCAGACATTTTACACAGCATCATCTAGCCCCAAGGTACACATGACTGATATACGAGTACTATCGTATATACGAGTACTACTCGTATATCAGTCATGTTATCAATAAATGATAAGATACGCATTTGCAAAGCGCGCTCACATACCTTTGTTATGGTTGGTATTAAGGTTGTAATTCTGTAGTTTGCAAATTGATAATTTTCATATGTTATGAAAGCGATATATATGGCAACAGACGCCACAACAGCTAACGGCTTTGTAGATTTGGATGAAACTTGGTTTAGATGTACTCTGCGACCTGGACTAACATATAGACTACTTTCTATATAGGAACCACGAGCAAAGCCGCTGGTAGAAGCTAGTGATGATAACAATTCCAAGCAATCAGCATAAACAGAGATGACCCTAATGAAACAACATGCGTCGCGTCGTGTCAGTATCGCACGCCGCTCGTGTAGTTGAGTTACTGCACGCGCGTGTACTATGTCCGCGCTTTGCATACTGATACTGTCAAAAGCTACACACTGACATTTCAATAGGCATAAACGCTTTAGACCGGAGTTAATTTTCCAGTCGAAATTAAAGAATTTTTATATGTTTTTTTTATTAATAAAAATTTTCGAAATGAAACACCTTTTTTAATTAACATTAATTTAAATACAAAAATGTTCATATTAATTACAGATTATTAAAATGAATTACACATTAATCCTAGGTATTCTATAATAAGTTTTTTAAAAATACTCATAACTCTATTTCTAATTAGACAAGATGTCTCAATTAAACTCATTTCAAAAAAACCTTTTATTTCTCTCATCAAAATTCATAAATTCCAAATTTATGTGATCCTCAATATGGCTAGACATAATAAGATGTAAGATGTAATATGGGTTCGATTCCACCAAATGACACCTTACGATTTGTTGTAATCTGTGTAACCCAAATACACCTAGTATGTAAGACGTTTCAAAGTGATCCTTGTTATTGTATTGAATAAAGTATCTTTTGACTTTTTTACTTTAACATTTTTCGATCCATTAAGCACTTTCATGTATGTCTATAATAAATTAATTGAAAAATATTTATTTTGCGTCTTAAAACTCAAAAGCTAAATAAATAGAATTAATAGAATTAATGAAATAGAATTTAATAGAAATTTTCATTCAGGTCCTTCTAGATTGCTTCTAGATTGTACAATTGTATTATAAAATTAAACTTTTTTGACGACCTATCTCTTACGACATTTTTTTAAAACAGCTGTTGTCATGCATCAAATGTTTGCAATGTCCCAGGCGATCAGGTTAAGTGAGACAATTTTATTCGACTGTCCAGAATCTGTTTAAATTTATGATCTTTGTTGCTATCCTAGCTGTGCCAGGCAATATCTTTCTTTTAATCATATATGTAAATTTAGCGTTAAAATATGTTGCTGTCTTTATTCATTGACATAAACATGACAAGGACAGACTATACGCTACTTTAGTCATTAAGATATAGAACGAGTGTTTCCAGCTTTCTTCTCGAACTTGGGTTATTTACCTAACATGTAAGACAATTCAAAGTGATCCTTAGGATTGTGTAAAATAAAATTGATTTCAATTTGACAACATTAATTCTATTTTAACGTAGGAACATATTGTACTGTTGAATTATTATTGTACTTCAATACTTCGTACTTCAAACATTACTTTACTAATTTGCAATTTGACGACTTTTGTGGCGTTGTGGGCCAAGGTCCGGCTGAGACGCAGAAGGTTGCGGGTTCGACACATGTTTGTATGATCTGCAAGTATTTGTATCGTGTCTGGGTTTTAATGTATAATATGTATAAATAAAAAATAAATATATCAGTCATGTGGTATCCATAACACAAGCTCTGCTTACTTTGGGGCCAGATGATGTTGTGTGAAATGGGCGGTATTATTTATTTATAATATACGAGTCATTATAATTAGTATATAAATAGGTTCAAAACAAAGTTATAACGATATAATCAAAAAGCTGTGGTCATTAAAACATTAGATTGCTGTCACATGGCGTATATTGAGATTCGGGCACTAATTGCGGCGCGCCCCTCGTAGCGGCGATATTTGTAAAGGAGCGATATGCATCGCGTTTTGCATACAGATTGCTGACCACGGGCCTCGCACACAGCGCAATGGTAGTGTTACATTGTAAGTTTCACTGTACAGAGCTTTAACGTGGGATAAGGCAAGAATAAATAAATAAACAATTCCGGACCTTTCACACACCATCATATGGCCTTAAAATAAGCAGAGTTTGTGTTATGGGTACCAACATGACTTATATAGTACTTATATACCAACTTTTTTTTGTAAATACATACTTGTTATACAAAGAAACACCCAGACCGGAGACAAATACTTGCAGATCATACGAACAATTGTCCCGTGGCGGGAATCGAACCTGCAACCTTCTGCGTCTTAGCCGGACCTTAGCCCACTGCGCCACAGAGGTCGTCATAAAATAAAATAACTATTAGGACGTTACGTTACGTTTTTAAAACGAAGTTCGCTACATACATTTTGTGAATGAGGGCTAGGTCGTAATGTGTGTAAGATTTCGCCCGATATCAATTTACAAATTTACGAAATTATGACGACGACAAAGTATTGACTATAATTTCGCACACATATTAATGATCACGCTAGCTGAGCGGTTTACAACGCCGACTGTCAATACCGAGCTCCGAATTCGCAACCACATCCTACGTCTTGTGCTAAATAATTGTTTCTATTTTATATAACACGATTGTTTTGTAAACCATTTTAATGATTTTTAACGTCACTACCGTTACACACGACACCGTAATCTTTTTTTGCAATTTCTTCAGCTACAGATAAACCCAAATAACATTGTGCTCGGTGAAGCGCATTAAACAATAAAGCTTATTACGAGTGACACAGGGTACTGTTTGCCTGGAGCGATATGCACCCACGTAACATGTTTGAGAGGCTGGCATTGCATGAGCATGGTTTACGGTAAGCAAATATTACAAACTAGCGCTTTGCCCGCGGCATTCCACGTATTTGCAGTACAGGATGCACCAGAACGTGTATATAGTCTAGAAGAGATAATATTTCCCAGAAACCGAGTTAAAATTACACTAGAGATCTTGTTGAAGGACATCGGCTACTTTTTATGAAGCCGCGGCCAGTAACTAGCAACCAAATAATCGTTTTACTCTGTGACGACCTCTGTGGCGCAGTGGGCGATGGCCCGCCTGAGACGCAGAAGGGTTCGATTCCCGCCGCGGGACAAATGTTTGTATGATCAGCAAGTGTTTGTCTCGGGTCTGGGTGTTTCCACGTATAATATGTATGTATTTACAAAAAAAAGTATTTAAGTAGTATATCAGTCATGTGGTACCCATAACACAAGCTCTGCTTATTTTGGGGCCAGATGATGCAGAGTGAAATGTCTGAGATTATTTATTATTATTATTATTATATTATTATTTACAAAAAAAAGTAATTAAGTAGTATATCAGTCATGTGGTTCCCATAACACAAGCTCTGCTTACTTTGGGGCCAGATGATGATGTGTAAAATGTCCAGCATAAACACAATACAATATATATTATTAGTAGTTTATGTATAAGTATATGCAACAAAAACCTGTTCCTATTTAAAAGCTTGTACACATACTCGTGCTAAGTGCATGAAAGGAGCTTTCGAAGCACACTTTAATCTTTTCACCACACTAGTTCTTAATAATTAGTAACACGATAAGAATTAAAATATTAATATTGATATGTACCTAATATGTTTCCTCTCACTTTCCTGCAATCTGTGCGAGTGGTGAGAAGGGACGGAAGTGTGTGTCAGGAAGCCAAGGAAACGCGCGCTATAGAGTAGAGTTACCGCGCGCGGTAGAGTTGACCGTCAGATGGTGAAAACCCATTTTCCTGAGATGTCAGATCTTACACATAATATGCGACTACTGTAAAGCCCGCTGGTTTTTTTTTTTTATTAAAAAAAGCTTTTAAATAGCAAACATTTTAAAGAAAAGTAGTAATGAAAGACTAGAAAATGCACCTGCTTCTTCCAGTATTTAACGTGCTTTTATTCTAACGCTGTGTCTTTTGTCGCGGACTAATGAAACGGAGATCTTCTTTGCAGTAAAAAATTAAGACACAGTGAAATGGAAACAGCTAAGGTACACATTAAACCGGTTCAAAAGTTTTGCTAACAGAAACATAGGAAATAGTAATAAAACAATATATATTTTATCTTAGAACAGTAACCCGCTTAAATACTAAACATAGAAGGTCTTTATTTTACTTAATTTAGTTGCCATCTTTATTCATTATGTTACTATGTATAATATTTATGTATTTAAAAGAAAAGTATTTAAGTAGTATATGAGTCATGTGGTACCCATAACACAAGCTCTGCGTACTTTAGGGTCCAGAGGATGCTGAGTAAAGCAAAAAAATAAGTCTATATTGTTGACAAACCTATTGATATGTCCTATTGAGTTTACCAGCTGTTCTCATACGTATGTGTTTGCGGTGAGGGGTGAGGGTTAGGAAGAGGGGGGAATCTTGTCGCGAAGAAACACTCTTGATTAATTACTGACTTTAATCCACCTCGGTCGGAGTTTCTTGGAAATAGTAGGCTTTTAGTTAAGGTTACTCTGCAGTGCGATTTCAGTGCGGGACGTTAACAATCTCTTATTTAAAAAACCTTCCTCCTGACTGACTGAATAAAGCCTTTAAGGGGTGAAACCAGGTAAAAACGTTTATATGAAAAATTGTATTCCTTGAATTTACGAATTTGACATTTACATTTAAATTCTTTTAGTAAGAATCTACGATAAATTCATTTCAAAACTACCTCTGAGATGGAGTGCAGAGTGTGTCTGTGTGGGAAATTTAGAACGCGTGATACGATTTCATTTCATTTCATTTACTTATGCTTCAATGTACATTCAGCTTAAGTCTAACATAATGGTAGGTATAGTTACATTGTACTTTGTGAGGGTGTTGCTGACTATGGTTGAGTACATCTAGAGATATAAGCTACGAAATACGTCATCAAAACACAATAATTTATAAATATGTCGATAATATGTATCACAACATTATTAAAATCTTGAGGGAGGGAGCTATAATAATAAATATAATAAATAAACATGTTAGTGCGGCACACAAAGAGGCTAGACTCAAATTAAATTTATGGTTTTTATATGGAAAGCCAAAAAATGGGGTAGTATATGATGATAGTAAGAGTCGCAAGGTATTTAAGGCAAAATTGAAGTGGTGTCAAAATAACCAGGAGCAAATAAAAATGGACATAATTGCTAGCCATAAAGAGGGTAAAAAATTCCCTAAGTTTTGGAAAAATATTAAAAAATTAGACACTAAACCAGGCCTCCCTGCGAGCGTAGGAGCTATCTCTGAACCTGTACAGAAGCAAATTTGTTCAAAGATCAATTTAATGTAAGGACCCCCTTAGGGCAATCAGCTGTGCCGCTGATTGCCCTAAGGAGATGATTGACGCTGAGACCGACCATTGTTCCGATGCCATAGTAAGAGTTACTGCCAAAGAAGTGAGAACAGTCATTCAAACTATGAGTACGGGTAAATCACCGGGACATGACAATCTTAGTATCGAGCATCTGCGGTATGCGGGGGTGCACCTGCCTAGAGTATTGGCTTTGTTTTACTCCCTATGTATTAGCCACACGTACTTGCCACTCGACTGTATGAAAACTATTGTCGTGCCAATAGTCAAAAACAGAACAGGGGACGTAGCAGATATAAATAACTATACGCCAATATCTCTCGCCACTATAGTTGCCAAAGTGCTGGACCGAATTCTGAATAAACACCTGGACCGACACATTCAACTGCATGATGGACAGTTTGGGTTTAGGCCTGGATGGTCCACTGAGAGTGCAATACTTAGCCTCAAGTACACGGTTCAGTACTATATGGATAGAAGGAAGCCGGTCTATACATGCTTCCTCGATCTGTCAAAAGCTTTTAACACGGTGTGTTACATACTATGGCAAAAGCTTCGTGATACAAAACTACCAGGGGAACTTTGTTCTGTTTTTGAGTATTGGTACTCGCATCAAATCAACATGTCAAATGAGCCGGTGCTCTGTCTGATGCGTATGGGATAGAGTGTGGGGTGAGGCAGGGGGGGGGGGGGGGGGGGGGGGGGTGACATCATCGAAGTTTAACCTCTACGTTGATAACCTGATAGATGGCCTCAGCAGTTTGCCAGTCGGTTGCTCTATTGACGGTATTAGTGTCAATAACATAAGTTACGCAGATGACATGGTACTGCTGGCGCCATCTATTAGGGCCTTGAGAGGATTGCTAACTTATTCAGAGACTTACGCAGCAAGCCATGGCTTGCAGTATAATGCCAAGAAATGCAAGGTCATGGTTTTTGGACCAGGTGGTAAGAGTCCGGACTTAGTACCGCCTATTATTTTAAATGGAGATGTACTGCATAGAGTAACAACTTTTAGATATTTAGGACATTTAGTTACGGAAAACCTGAGAGATGAGCCGGACATTGAGAGGGAGCGAAGGGCGTTGATGGTGAGACCTAATATGTTGGTCCGCAGGTTCGCTCGCTGCTCAAAAGAGGTAAAACTAAGTCTATTCAAGTCGTTTTGCCAAACATTTTACACGAGCAGCCTGTGGTCCACATACACTCAAAAGTCGGTCAACACCCTTCGCGTTCAAAACAATAATGCCTTCAGGATGTTGTTGGGGCTACCGAGGTTCTGCAGTGCATCCGGCATGTTCTTAGAGGCGCGCACGGATGGGTTCGCCGCCTGCATGCGGAAAAGGCAGCCTCTCTGCTGCGCAGAGTTCGCGGGAGTACCAACACTATCCTGATGGCAATAGCGAACAAGTGCGATGGTCCTCTATTCAGGCACTGTATTGGGGAACTGAATAATTAATAATGTATGTATATAAATATAATTAACTATAATAAAGTGAATTTGACTGTTGACTAACTTAGCCTTAAGATTTTACTAACCCATTATGGATCTATATCTGAATGAATAAATGAATTAATATTATTATATTAAAAAAGTAAAAATGTTTAAATGGGATGATTTCAACATCGTTAAAATGTTTGTCGAATATAGTCGTATTCGTTTAGTCTGTGGAGAAAAGTAATGTCGATCGTTCTATTCAAAACGAGTCGAAACGCTCTTTACCGAATAGACCCCTTATGTCGCGCGGTACAGTTCACGTCCATGTCGTAAGTCACGAGTGCTAGAGAGTGCACGTGCTAGTGTAATATCTTCAACTGCGTTCCACAAGCCAGAAGTCAGAAGTTCTAATGTCACATACATATTATCTGGCTAGGACTAGCTTTAAGACGCTTAAGTCGAACGCGAGAGAAAGCGTGTCTTAATATATCAGATTATTTAGATGACAAAAAAGCTTGGAATGAAACTACTCCAACTCGCCGCGGCATCCGTAACAATATTGGCAACGATCATTCAAAAAACTGTTATGACCAGACGAGTTTCTTGCCGGATTCTTCTGGAACTGGGGTTAGGAGGAACCGGCACCTAGATTCACTAGCATGTAAGAAGACGATTCAAAGTGGTCTTTGTGATTTTATTGAGTAAAGAACGTTTTGACTTTGACTTTGTTAGGAAGCATAGAACCGAAACAAAATTATCAAGAATTATACAAAATACACTAAAGAACAGACGAGATTCTTGCCGGATTTTTTTTGAACTGGGGTTAAGAGGAAGCGGCACTTAGACATCTAGAATGGTGATTCAAAATGTTCCTTGTGATTTTATTGAATAAAATATATTTAATTTTGATTTTTTATTTTGGTGGAAGAAGACCATGCAAACTACCGCGTGATATAAGGACGCGAACTCGTCCATGCCGTGATATCAGATCATGCCGTTTTGCCCGACAATTTATCTGAGCTTCACAATTCAGGCCGTTCACGTTCAACGTAGATTAACTTATTTTATGCAAATGCATTTATGACTAACTATGATTGTGGTTTCAGAACATAAAACTACAAACAAAGATTACATTTTGTTTTTACGGAAACACCATTGTGAAAGGTGAAAAGCTCGTGCCTCGCTTACATTAAACAGTATGAATTAAAAGTCGCGGAATAATTAATAAGTGCATAAGTTACCTGTGTGCATGCATGAAGGAATGCAATAAACTCGTGAAATTTTACAACTGTAGCACGAGTTTTGGTAACCTTTAGAGATAACATTGACATTAAGATTACAGATTGACTGGCGTCAGCTCAGTTGGTAGTAGCTCTGCCATCTGCGCTGTAGGTTGAGGAATCGATTCTCTCCCAAGGTAAATATTTGTGTGATGAACATAGGTGTTTGTTGTGTGTCTGGGTGTTATAAAGTAAAAATGTTTGTATGATCTGCAAGTATTTGTCTCGGGTTTGGGTGTTTCTACGTATAATATTTATGATTTATAACCTACTAGTAACTGCCTGCGGCTTCGCACGCGTGGTACCTATATAAAGAAGAGCCAATGTTCTTTTCCAAGGTCCCATATATCTCTATACCAAAATTCATCAAAATCGGTTTAGGCGTGAATACGTGACAGACAGACAGACAGAGTTACTTTCAAATTGATAATATTAGTAAGGATTAGAATAGCTCAAAGGCCAAAACCAATGCGAAGATTTGGATGAAACATGGATAAATGTAATTTTAGATTTGTAGCATATTATTATTAAAAAACAATTTTCGAAGTGTTGTAGGGGTAACAATTTCGTTACGATAAGACTAATAGTTTGCGAGCTAGAGCTTTGAATAAGGGAGGATAGATACCTCTAGTCAAACAGACAGACATTGCGAAACCGTAAGGGTTTATTGTTGGACTTCGAAACCCTAAAAAGAAGCGAGCTGACATAACTTAGCATTCGACGGGCGAATCTCAAATTACCTCGAATAACATCACAAGCCCCATGAGCCTTTAGAGTTTCCTTCGCTTTTTCCGTACTGCATAGAAGTTTAGCTACTGATTTTATACTAGTGTACTCGAATTATATGTGTCATGGAAAAAAAAAAAATCGCAGATCATGCAAACATATGTCCTGGGACAATATTCGAATCTGCACCTTCCAAGTTTTGAAGGGGCAGTGGCCCGCAGCGCAAAGGTCTCACTCGCTAGCTACTTTATAACGATAGAAACTGATGCTAAAGGTATACCTCATTCTAGCAACTTGCATTTTAATAGTTGCTATCAACATAGTTATGCAGTGCGACGTAACTCAGGGGACCCCACATAGAATACGCTAATTTAAGATGGAAAATTTATATAATTCGCGTAAAGTTACCAATGCAGTTATTACGTTAAGTCTCAGTGCGAGTATTTGATATAATGATATCGAGCGACGCAAGCAGTTTATTGTATGTTTAAATTAGCGTGATCCCTATCTATAGATAGTGATTTTCCCGACGCGAGAATTAACAAACCTTTTAAGTACCTATAGAAGACACACTTTTTATATTAGTAGATAAACTAATAAGTTTTATTAATAAATAAATATATCAATATTGTTGGACATTGCACACAACACCATCTAGTCCCAAACCAAGCATAGCTTGTATTATGGTGACTATATGACTGATATAATACTTATATATTTTTAAATATATACTTATGATAATTTATAATTTATTACCCAGACACGGAACATACACCTATGTTCTTCACACAAATGTTTATCCTGGGAGGGAATCGAACCCTCAACCTACAGCGCAGAAGGCAGAGCTACTACCAACTGAGTTGACAGGCCAGTCATTAACCTACCTTTCCGTTATTGCAATGTAAATTAACCAATTTCGTGAATAACTAACTTATGAAAAACTGACAAACAATATTTTTGAAGTAAAATAAGGAAAAATACATTGTTTTGGCAAGACAATTATTTTTTCGGGAGAAAGTTTCAACATCGTTAAGCTAACGATACAGGATAATAATGTACCCGAACTTGCATCATGCCAATTATCAAACTTCAAAGAAAGTAAACAATTTCTTTAATAAAATGACTTTTTATACGCAAATGTTATTTGTGACTATCGCGGTTAAGATATCGTTGTATAGGGTCTATTGATACCCAAATACGCTCATGGCATACTTTATTTATTATTCCTAGATCAACGAGATTAAGGAACGAATGGATGGAGTACTTGGATCATACAAAAAAGTGTTAAGACCAGACGAGTTTCTTGCCGGATTCTACTTGACCTAAGGTTAGGAGGAACCGGCACCTTGATTCACTAGCATGTAAGAAGACGATTCAAAGTGGTCATTGTGATTTTATTGAATAATGAAAGTTTTGTATTTGTATTTGTAGTTGGATGGCTGACCGCAGTGTCATTTTCATCTGAGCGCTTCCGAGCTTCAGAGGGCACCATCAAATCGTTAACCATCGGTCTCGGTCTTTCTAAAGTTCTTAAACCACTTATAACGAAAGCAGTAGTATATAATACTTTAATTTATTTTTTGTCTCTTCTCGAAGCTGAGAAATGTTTGTGTGTGACTTCATGGTGTGTGGCACTGTAGAAAGTAAATTAGTTACAATCTTCTTCGAAGTAATGTACGCTCAAACTCGTAAAATGTTACGCAAAGTAGTATTTAAATAAATGCGGTTCACAGATAAATTAATACAGTAAGTCTTGTATTTTATACAACCAATCCGGAAAAAAATCCTGATATTTAACTAGTTATGAATTCTTAGTTACGAACGTGGACCAAACCCAAAGCACCCAGTGCACAGCTAATTAATTATCTCTAATATATCAACGAAATAAAGGAACTTTACAAAAGTCACACACTGACAGAGGCCTACGGGCAGCATATAAAGTCCATCACCAGAATTACTCATAATGTAATACCTAGCATAGCGCGACCGAAGTCGTCGAGACAAAGACACCACAGTATACAAAAGCCAGTAACATAACTAGACAAGTTACCGCCGAGCAAAGCCGGATACAAATTGCCTGACAGTGCTCTAGGACGCTTAAGTCGAACGCGGTAAAGGCGTAGATATGGTAGAATAAGTTACAATAGCTCGTGCTGCATGCTGACATACGGCACGAACGCAAATTCGAAGAATGTGGCGCACAATACTTACCCAGTACCTACCCACTTTACCATTATTAATTATACTTATCTTTATTATTAGGATTATTATGAAGGTTAAGTTTAACTACGTTTAAGTTTAAACCTAATCGTACCCTTGCATCTTTATATTAACCTTAATTTTATTGAGGAATGTTTTTCTTTTTTGCACATATTGTCAAACTTAACAAGGTTTTTAAGATGTTTACAATTAAAAATATGTGTTTACTTTAAAATAAAAAAAAAAATAAAAAAAAAATTACGACTTCTGTGTCGCAGTGGGTCTTGCCGCGGGACCTCAGGTCTAGGGTGGTACCCATAACACAAGCTCTGCTTAATTTTAGGCTAGATGAGGCTGTGTGAAAGGTCCGGCATTATTTATTTATATATGTACCCCGCCACACCATTAAGGCAATTGTAAGTACTCCTTCGATTGGAATCAAATAGCAGCTGCACGATAACTTTGACGTTTCTTCTTATTCTGCTAATTAACGGTTTATGGTAAGGATATGCCGGTTAACAATGTTTTCCTTCACCATTTAAGAGCAGTGGTATTGCGCACATACTGATAGTTTGACTGAAGCTTAAATCAGCATTAATATACATTTAGAACAATGCAAGTTTATTTCCCGCCGGATCTCTCTCCCGAGTCACATTCGTCGTAGAGTCGTTAAGCGCTCGGCAATTTATATAGCGGGATATATGGCTGCGTAGCTGAGACTAGACAAACTTTATATTAGCTGTCTTAGGAGTAGAAAAAATAGTTTCTATGTGTCTATTTCACTAACAAATAACAGAATCTACCAAGGGGCCGATCCATGAATGACGTCACACGAATTTCATGATTTTTAAAGCCAGTCTTCTTCCTTTTCTTGACATTTATGTACCTAACCCCCTGGTGTGACGTCACAAAACTTGCAATATTCATTTTAGAAATTATTAAAATAGAGATTTTCGTTAGTTTTTATACCTTTGACATGTAACATCACGAAGATAACTAACATAACTAAATAACATAACTCCCAAAAACTCTGTCCCACTAGTCACAATTTGTCACAATTTGACCTACTTCCATTATGGACCACTAGCTTTTGCCCGCGGCTTCGCACGCTGTTCCTAAGTTCTTTTGATCCGATTGCTACCACACTTCACAGGATCACCCAAGACCAATCTGAAGATTTCCTAAAAAAATCATCATAATCAGTCGAAACTGCTGTTTCGGAGTCTATAGGGAACATACATCACACATCGACTTTTATATAAATATATAGATATGGATGGCCCTCAACTTATAAAAGTGGACCTTAGAACTTCGACTCAATTCAAGAGTAATTCGTAAGTGACCCCGGCAACGCATTTACTCGGCTATTGATCTAAAGTAGGACAAAAACAAAACCAACTACATAAAAAAATCCAATCAATCAATAATGTAAAGAGTTTTATGTATCTCCGTATTCACACAAATATTCCCTCACATTATGTTAAGTCGCAGAAATTGTGAATGGTTCACAAATCTATGCGACGCCAACATTATTGTGATTGACACATGTAGGATAAAACTTCCCAACGATGAGGAATGGGGCACGAGAGTGGCACGGAGCAGCAAAACAGAACGGTCATCGGTTTTACGAGTACCTACGATGATGTCTTGGCAACAGAGCAGTCAGTATTAATGGTATTGGATTTATTTTATGTAACCTTTCTGGTGATATAAAACATGTTCATCCTAACGTATGCTATACACTTTTTCTTTTGTTCCTATTATCACAGAATACTTATTAGTATGAGTACAGAATCCGCGAAAAGGTTTATAAATAGCGAATCTTGCAATGACGTAATAAAATGCAATTAAGCTTGCACAAGCGCTTAGTGCCTCAAACATATTTACCTACATAATGCGTCTCTTTCTATCGAGTAACTCTTATCGTTGCCGCAGCGCTTCTATACAAATTTGTCCCACAAGTTAAGTGCGTCAATGTACTTGTAACTACCTAAATTGCGGAGTACGCCTAAAGACTGACTGTTAAGATAGAAAACTTAAAGCAAATTAATTAATTTTAAATTTAACGAATAATCTACGCCTGGTAGTAACATCGCGTGACTAACGAACTGTTCGTATTAATACCTCTAGTACTAAGTACTTTGGATCTGAATAAGCTATCTATAGATCGTTTTAAACGTCCTTAGATAGCTCAACTATTTCACACATATATTTTAAAGTATTGTAAAACAAATTATTTAACTCAAAGGTATTGTGGTGCACTAACAATGGGGTTTAAATTTTCAAGCTTATTTTCATTTTTACTTCTTAGTATATTAAGAGTATGTATGTATTTAATTTATGTATGTATGTATGTAAATATATAAGTATGCTATCAGCCATCTGGTCATCAATACAAGCTATGCTTAGTTTGGCGCTTAACTGGTGTTGTGTAAATTGTTCTCTAATTATTATATATTTTTATTTTTTTTGTAAATACATATTATACAGAGATCAATGTGCATTGTCTATAATTCAACACTCAGACCCAAGACAAACACTTGCAGTTCATACATACATTTGCCCCGCGTCGTGAATCGGATACGCAACCTTCTGAGTCTCAACCAGGCCTTGGTCCACTGCGCAACAGATGTCATACCAGGGATACTGATGACTCATCTAGTCAGACTCTACTTATCTATGTAAAATTTTCGCTCGTTCTCAATTCGCAAATCGCCTTGGAACTCTCTGGTACTATCGCGCACAAAAATCAAAGTAATGCCAGTCACAAGTCACTTTGTATAATATCTCGGCTGAAAAACAGATTTTTCGAGTGTCTGATTTTACAAATGCTAGAGGATTGGATCTGTGACTCATGGTCCTCTTACGTGGAATGGAAGAAGAACGTCCCGCAACTTCATTCGCGTCATGCAATTTTTATACAAACTTTACGTTATTCCTTTGGGGTTCAAGATGGTGAGATATTTTCTTTGTGCGCATCTACACTACACACTGTTAACAACTCACACACTCTTCAAGTTCCAAAAGTCTATCTCATATTCAAGTTTTATATAATGTGGCGTTTAAATCTATTGCTCTTTTTCAATTACCTTAGAATACCACAATCTATACTTTAACGCCACATTAGCTAATAATGTGATTATGATATAGACAGCAAGTTTTTACTACCAGCAGATTGGATTGTGCATTGTCTATATTTCAGTGAGATGTAATATCGATATAAGAATCAATCGCATATCGATAATTATTGGCATAATTTATGCAGTATCAGGTCTTAATCTGAATGCATCTCCGGCAGTTGTTACGATGAAATATTGAAATACCCCGGGCTAATTCAGTGGAAAATCCACACAACTACGAGAACAGTCTCCAACAAAACTTTTAGGTCAAACGTCTGAACGCTGCTGTCAAAGTGGTCAAAGCTCTGTTACGAGAAAAAAAAGCAAACGAAATCGCGAATAAACGCGCTGTCGGTAGGGCAGAGCACCAAGCGCCGTCTGCGCTAACTTTTAAATTCAATCTAGTCCTTTAGAAAATTCAAGAGAAACAAACACGGCTAGCCGCGCCCTTCACACTATTTATTTTAGGATTCCGTACCTCAAAAGGAAAAAAGAAACACGCATAGGATCACATTGTATGTCTGCATGTCAAAAACCTACTTCTTAGAAACGTGTATACTTCCGCATTAAGCTGAAATTAGTATCAAACAAGTATATGGTGGTTTGTAGCAGTAAAAATAATTGGATTTTAAGTCAATGTCATCAAAAAATACGGCCATTTATACCGCATATTTCGTACTCACCAGTAAATAAGAACTTATAGGGTAATTTTCGCGTATGACGTATCGTTATAAAAAATTGCAAGAAGCAAGTCCTCACAGTACATGTAATAAAACAGTAATTCCGATTTGTACATAAATCAAAACAAATACATTTTTTTTTGTGATTATAGACATAAAATTAATAATTGATTCAGGCGTGATAGGCGTAATTGCAAAGCGTTAGTACAACCTTTGTATTTACGCTTAGCACGGGCGGGACGGAGGTGCATGTGTCCGCATCGTGTTAAATTTATTAGGAATAGATTAGCGAAATAGTACTAAATATTTATCTATCTATTTAATGTTTTTTTATTTTATTTTTGTTTATTTAGGGATAATAAACAGTTATAATATGTTATTATGTTAGATATGGTAACAATATCATATCTCACTGCATTATCCACATATTCAGTATACAACATTGAATTTTTGTGGTAGTACGCCGATAGAGGCTTTTATAAAAATAGTAAGTCTTAAACAAATTTTAAGCAATTAGGTATCGTGAATCGCTGTTGTCGTGAATAGAATTAGGTAAGTAAACATAATAAGAAAAAAATAAGTAAGGTGAGTAAGAAAATATTATTGAACATTAGTGTTGGTAGTAAAGAGAATATTGAGAATATGCTTTTTAAACATACATTTAGTTAGAGCATGCAAAAATGACGATGTCTGTGAAAGTAGAATTATAAGACTCAATCATTCGACGCATGGGACTGCGAAGTCCAGAGTTCGAATGATTTACAAACTTAAAAACAATGTTCGGTGCTTTTAATAGTGACCGATGCTAAAAGAACCGATGCTGACTGACCACATCTTTCGCTCTTGACCGATTTATTCGCATGCACCGCGGCAGTACGGTTGCGTCCGCAAAGTGCGGGTAGTTCGCATTTGTTGGCCAATACTCTGGAATGTTTAGCTTTAACAGACCGATGCGAATTCCGCATGTAAATTGTTATTCGCGCGGTATTTTATAATTAATGCGATACCCATTTATCGTATTGTGTTGTTATTCGTTGAATTAAACGGGAAATTCGAGGATATTTCGGCAGGTAATTAATTGGCGCGCGATTTTCCGATATTTAAATTAATTGGAGAGTCAGAAAATGCAGCGGAAAGTCTGTTGTTTTTATATGCAAATGTTTACTCGTACATGAACGTTTGGCCATTGAGATAACAGAATAGGTTTTTAGGTGAATAGTGAGAGTGAAATGTTGATGGATTGGAATAGAACAATAATCGTTTGTAAATAAGGGGATGGATCCCTGTAAGCAGTTTTACCTTTTTTTCTTATACAGGCCTCGCAGCTCGCAGCTTTAGCTTCTGCGCTGTGGATTGTTCGATCCCCACGAACAAACATTTGTGTGATGAATATACATAGATCTTTGATCTGTGTCTGAGTGTAATGAAATATCCGAAGTATTTACAAGTTTATTATAAGGTTTCTATAGCTTATGCTTATGCTTAAATGTCCATTAATATTTATTATTATTATCTCACTATTCGTATGTGGGGTTAGCACATGTTCTTCTTATCCCAATTTTATTATAGACGAAATAGTCAAAAGTCGCAGACCGCGGCTGGCCAAGATTAACAAAGGATCCAGGCTGTGGATGATGATAATTATGATAAACAAATAAATAAATAAAAATAAATAAATATTGGTGGACAATGCACACTACACCATCTAGCCCCCAAACCAAGCGTAGCTTGTATTATGTGACCAGAGTGCTGATAGAATCCTAGAATCCTACTAATATTATAAACGCGAAAGTTTGTAGGTATAGATGGATGGATGGATAGATGTTTGTTACTCTTTCACGTAAAAACTACTGAATGGATTTTAATGAAACTTTACAATAATATAGCTTATACATCAGAATAACACATAGGCTACAATTTATAAAGATATTGTGTGAATTGTCCAAAATATGACGATATAAGTGTCAAGTAAGTAGGAAAAAATCTACCATCTGCTAACTATTCTGGCGTGCGCTGCCAAAATCGCTAGAGTTACACATATTATGTAATGTATGATGGAAATGTTTATCATAAATAGTCCTACAAAAAAGCCCGCCACAGAATATATCTACATCTTACTTATGTGAAAGCCATTATAGCCAAAATAGTGAACCATAACTACGATAATAACTACAATAAAAATTGATAATTTATTTCAAATGCACATTTGGTAGTAATCAATTGATTCCTGAATGAAAATAGATACTTTTGTCGGTTCTGGTATTACATAATATTATAGACGCGAAAGTTTACAAACTTTCGCGTATGTACTTATGTTTGTTACTTTTTCACTCAAATATTACTGAATGGATTTTAATGAAAATAATATAGCTTATACAATAATATAGCTTATACATCAGAATAACACATAGGCTATAATTTATAAAGATATTGTGTGAATTGTCCAAAGTATAACGATAAATGTCAAGTAAGTAGGAAAAAAATCCGCCATCTGCAAGCTATTCTGGCGTGCGCTGCAAAAACCGTTAGAATTACACGAAGTACTAATCCTGCGCAGACGAAGTACGACGTAGAACTTATATATTTTTATATATTTTATATACACACTTTTAATACTTTATAACACCCAGACACGTCTACTTAAATACAAAACAAAACAGCAACATCTATGTTCGTCACACAAATGTGTGTTCTAGGAGGGAATCCAACCCTCAACTTACAGCGCAGAAGGCAAAGCTACTAAACAAACTGAGCTGGCGGGCTAGTCGTGATGAAAATAATAATAATAATAACAATACCAGACATTTCACACAGCATCATCTGGCCCCAAAGTAAGCAGAGCTTGTGTTATGGGTACCACATGACTGATATATTACTTATATACTTTTTTTGTAAATACATACATATTATGCATAGAAACAAACAAAATGAACAAACCTTGTGCAATAACGGAGTTAAACAAGTTACTATTATAGTGACAAATAGCTACTATGGAAGTTGAATCCAGGCATAAAGGCCAACAAGCAACGCGCGGGGAAACGTAAAACGAAATTGATTTGGACAAAGTGGGCGCGGGCTGAGCGGATATCGAAAGCTCATTTCCGGCGAGCGGCGCGCTTCCGCCCTAGTCCGCCCCAGTCCGCCGCGACTCCGCTCTCCGCTAGCATAGTGTAAGACCCTAAGTTAGGATTGCGTGTAAACTTGATTGGTTCGGTTTGTTATTCGATTATATCCGAAGGAATGTTTTGTACAGATTTAAGGGTTTGATAACTTTTGATTGAGTAATCCTAATGTTTTACAAATTATGAATAAGACGGGAAAATTAATGCGAGTCGGACCACCACTTGGAATCAACAAGGTAGCAAGGTAGCCATAGCAACACATTATTTATTAAAAAGGTTATAACTCAAGAGAGTACTATCAGTGCTGTGATTATAAAATTTGTGTAAATTATGGATTTCGTGATACAATCTAAACTGTATCAATGTTTTGATAGTATCAGAATTCCGTGAACATTAATAATAACAGTATTAACTAGTGTGTTAAGAAAACCATAATTGCTTTTGGGTTCTACAAGTCGTGCTTTACTTTAGACCTCATCATTTCAAACGCAAACCTATAGCGAAAAAAAAGGAGTCCCTCAAGGGTTTCTTAAGGGGACCATTTTGTTTATTTGACACCTCAAATCATGTAAATGATCCTTATGATTTCATTGAAGAAAAAGCGAGCGAGTCTTAGAGAAGTCGCATAATGATGTGTAACATCTGACATCTCACCCTGGTAATAAGCAACATTAATATTATATACTGAATTAGTTTATATAACGGCGTTGTTATCTGACGGCCAACAATACCACAGCGCGCGCTCATTGGTCAAATCAAAAAGCGCGCGCTTCCCCGGCTTCATGTTATACACTTCCGTCCTTTTTTCATGAAATCACTCCCACCGGTTACAGGAAAGAGAGGAAAGATTTTACACATGAAAATGATTTGAATTAAATACGATTGTCAATATCACTCGTAAACGTATACCCAAAGTACGTAACTCAAAAAACGTTTATTTCGTGCATTTTCTGAAAATACCGGCTTTGTGTTGCACCTTTGGTCCTTTGTGTCGTAATAGCTTGAAATGCGGCCATGTTGGAACTGCAGTCGTCTAAAGTGCCTCGGGATTTTATTGAAATTCAAACTCGCAATAGGTTCTTTTAACTCCCTTCGGTTCTCTACGATTTTTAAAAGCACTTCTAGTGTAGTTTGATTAGAAAGATCAACTTTAAACAACAACAAGTAAATTTCAGCGCGGTCATGCACATCTGGCTTGGTAGGTAGCCATTTCGCGCATAAATTGAAAATGGACATTGTGATTTTGATACACAAATATTGATATTTCATTCATCTTAGCTTTACATTGCTAATTTGAATTTACCTGATTGATACCTATAATATTATAAGCTGCATTGAGAATTCATAACTATGAACACGTAACATGTATAGAAAATAATCTTTAGAGATGGCCTGAACATTATAAGAATTGATTAAAAGATTATACAAAAAAGCGCTAGGACCAGGAAGAGTTTCTTAACAGTTCATCTCGGGCTTGGGTTATGAGAAATTGGCACCTAAATTGACCTAGTATGTAAGACGTTTCACAGTGATCCCTGTGATTGTCTGGGTCTGGGTGTTTCTATGTATAACATGTATGTATTTAAAAAAAAGTATTTAAGTAGTATATCAATCATGTGGTACTCATAACACAAGCTCTGCATACTTTGGGGCTAGATGATGCTGTGTGAAATGTCCGAGTTATTTATTTATATATTGAATATAAACATTTAGAAAAACTTTTGCGAATTCCATACATGACAGGTTGCAAGCCTATCGCCACCACCGGTGTCATCGCTTAGTATAATCTAACTATAATACCTACACACCTACCAAACCTGAGGCCTACCGTCAAAAGCATGTTTTTATAGACACACATATCAAACTTTGGTTCCACATGCATATTTTTTGTGCAGATAGTTTACAAAAAATTCAGCCGGATTACATATTCCAGTTTAATTAAACCTTTCAGATATTTAATCCAGCATTGCGGTACTGCCGCTGCAAATCCGGCAAAAACATTTACGCTTTTGTACAACTGGATTCCAACAGAATACCGTATTCAAATATTTTTGAATGCCTATTGCGTTAAATTCCAGACTATTTTACGTTTTTGGGGTTTTTGCCAAACAAAGATAAGGGTCAGTTCAAATGAAGTGTTGGGGCGTATTCTAGTATAAAACTCATACAATCGGGAACCAAACTACATAACTTTTTGATAGTATTTAATTGATTTATAGGTAAAGTAAATCTTATTGCGTGAAATACATGTTACATGCTGGTTTTTTTTTGGTACATAAAATATAAAATAAAATCAAAATAAGTTACAATACAAGAAATAAAACATTTTTAGGTCAAAAAACATTATAAGTATAGCCGATTTGGAAAACTGTGGCCTTGGAGCGTAAAGAGGAAGGTCAAGGGCAGCAGCACCTTTGCCCAGCAGTAAGACACGATAGATTAAGAAAAAAGAAGGAGAAAGAGAGTATGAGAAAGTATTTTTTTTTGTATTTGATTTGGTGGTACTCTAAGTCCATCTCTGTGGATACCAGCACAGTGCTACGTGTTCAGTCACCAAGCAGTAGTTCGCAAGCATTACTGTGTTAACGTTCGAAGGGCACTGGACCATGTGACATCACTGGGCAAACAGACAAAAGAACTTATGTCTAGGGCCGGCTAAATGTGACACATCCTGGTAATGCAAATGTAATTTACGGTAGCCGTACATCATCAGGCGATCATGGTATGCTGGCACAGTAGTATACAATCAGAACTGTCAAAAATATATGCTTATCTTTTGATCTAAGTTAGCTGTGTTAAAGAATTAAGACCAAAGAGTCTGACTTTTTTTACACAAAGTTTACTAATATATTTTTTAGTAGGTAACACTATTTTATCAAACCCGACGATAGTTTTAAAAAGGTTTTAGTATAAATAATAATATTAAAATAAATATAATAAAAGAAAAACTAAATCAGAAACCTTGTCATGTTGTGCCCAAAACACAAGCATTGCTTTGGGGCTAGATGATGCTGTGTGAAATGTGTAGCATTAATTATGATTATAGTATACCGTGCTAGTCTATAAAGCAAGGGGTTTCGGTGTCCCAATACTGCAGAGCAATATAATAAACACAGTGAATAGTGAACAATGCAATGTATAGCAGAACAATGGTATGCAACGTGGCAATATAGTAGCTCTTTGTGCCCCCACCACCGATTCAAGTCAGGTGCTCGGTACGCTCAGCTTCAGAATTCACGTAATTAAATAATTAATATAAATACTGGACACTCCACACAACACCAACTAGCCCCAAACTAAGCAAAACTTGTACTATAAATAAATAATGCCGGACATTTCACAGAGCATCATTTGGCCCCAAAAAAAGAGAAGTTTGTGTTTTTTTGTAAATACATATTATAAATAGAAACACCCAGATCCGACACAAATACTTGCAGATCATACAAAGGTGCAAGTTTGTAATCTAGTAATTTCCGAAGCTGACTGTACATCCGTAGCTCGTATACACTCGAAGCACAAAAGCCGTTGCAGCCGTACATGTACTAAATTGAATCACAATATTTATCGACGAGTGTATGGAGATTGGTACATTTATTACAACTCTTTTGTTGGCTGACTCTGCAATGGCTTCTTTTCACGAATTGATCCGCAGAATATGTTATATATACACATAAAAGTTTCACTCCGTTACGAAAGTGTTCTGTACCTAAAGCAAGGGGCCTTCATTGTTATTTTTTGAGTTTCTGAGTAGTCTTCGGTGCCACCAAATTTGGTCACTGGTGATGGATCTAGTATACTAGTATGATTTTTATACAAATATACAAATAATTACAGAAATGTACAAAATAATATAAAATACACGTGAAACAGTTGAGCTGTCTAAGGACCGTTTAAAACGATCTATAGATAGCTCAACTTAGCCAGACCACTGCCAGAGGGCAGCGTATATGATTATATTTGTCATTTTATATTGGAAGAAATCGCTCCCTAGCAAAAAGACCGCCTATTGTACCGTATTGTTAGGTATTCTTAGTTGTATTATTGTTTATGTGCTAGTTTTAAGGTGTACAATAAAGTGTTTTCATTCATTCATTCATTCATACGTTTTTAATCATTGACTCACTGTATGTGACTGCTATATTTATAATTATTCGACTCCTTCACGAGTGTTTTACTGTACCTGTAACAAAAATACAATAAAAATTAAATTTAAAATATTTTACTCGGGTTAGTTAGAACAACATATTGAGCCTGATTCGAATTAGTTTATTAATTCTAATTAATAATAATAATAATAATAACGGACATTTCACACACCGTCATCTGGCCCCAAATTAAGCAAAGCTTGTGTTATGGGTACCACATGACTGATATACTACTTATATACATATTTTTTTTCGTAAATACATACATATTATACATAGAGACACCCAGACCTGAGACAAATACTTGCAGATCATACAAACATTTGTCCCGCGGCGGGAATCGAACTCGCAACCTTCTGCGTCTCAGCCGGACCTTAGCCCACTGCGCCACAGAGGTCGTCATTTCGCTATTAATAGTAATTAGTAAAGTAATAAGTAATTAATAGTAATTTCGCCAGACTACCTAAAATTTCCTAAAATATAAACGACCATATTATGTTTACACCAAGATCCAAATTAGAGTAACAGTTTTATGACAGGTTTAATATATAAAATTGTAATTTTAATCCAATATTTTAATCCAATTCAATTCAGTTCAATTCAGTTTTAATCAAATGACATGCGTAAAATGAGCTAAAACACGTCATATACACGTCAATATACAAAATTTAAGAAGTGTCTTTAAAAAATGTTATTCTAATTCAGACTTATATGTGAACAAGATATGATCGTTCGTGTTTTTTTCATAATTAGCTATTCTATAAAAATATATAATAATAATAATCCCGGACATTTCACACAGCATCATCTGGCCCCAAAGTAAGCAGAGCTTGTGTAGGTACGTCATGACTGACACAATACTTATATACTTTTTTTATATTATATTATACCTAGAAACACTCCGAGACAAATACTTGCAGATCATACCAACATTTATCTAGCGGCGGAAATCGAACCCGAAACCTTCTGCGTCTCAGACGGACCTTAGCCCACTGCGCCACAAAGGTCCTCGAACTATACTAGTCCTCTGGTTTCCATAGTATAAGCTATGCATACTTTTGGGGCTAAATGGTATTGTGTGAGTTCTCCAGTCTACCAATTATTATTTTTGTACCTACAAACATGTGAATTAGGTAATGTTGGCAATTCGGTTGGTTCATTTCTAAAATTAGGAATTGTCTAAAATATATTTAGTTAGTACCTAATAGCATTTGTAAAACCTATTCGGTTGGTACCATCTAACTAAATTAGGAACGCTTAATTAAATTAGATAAAATTAAATTACGATAAGTTGGTAGCAGCAGAATACCAAAGTTACATTTGACAGTTCTAAACCTAATTTTAGCTAAAATTAGTTAGGTTGGTGCCAACAGAATTGAGGCTAATGAATCGCTAAGTATTATAGCAAACTCCATAATAATTATATTAAAGAAATAAATCCAATAATTGCTGGAAAATTCCCACAGTATCATCTTGTTCCAAACTAAATGTTGCCTGCGAAACCGCGGGCTAGTTTTCAAACCTTCCTTTCAAAGGACGAAACGTATATGTAATGTAATGTAACGCTTTGGATATTTCTGTAATGTTACTATCTAAATAAATAAAATAAACTTGAACGAAACCCTAAAATTTGAATCGTTGGTTGCTGGTAACAAAAAATATTCCAACTACGAACTGAAGTTTAATGTTCAGTAGATAAGTGAAGTGTTCGCATGCACACTGGAACTTTTAACCGTGGTGACGTAAACTAACGTTGTAAAGATAGCCGCCTCGGCGATAAACCTCCTAGCTACTAACTGCCCACCGAGGAAGTCACACGAAAGTGCGGTGGAAAGTGGGAAACATTAGAAAAGATCATTCACGTTTTATACGTTACTAGCTTCGCACGCATAGTACATTCATAAAAAGTAGCCTATGTCCGATTTCATCAAGATCCGTTCAACCGTTTAGCCGTGAAAAGGAAACAAAGACAGTTTGAGACACTAGGAAAACATAACTTAAGCGGGATTATTACGAAGGGTAACAGTAGTGACAGCAATATCTAAGAAATCAATTGCAAGTCGTTAAAAAACTAGTATTACTGGATTTTGTACTTACGAGCAATAGGCAAATTGCTCGTAAAATCCCGCAATTCAAGCCTATTGCTAGTTGTCGCAAGTTACGTAATTTAGGGAAGGGCTGGATGCCTGAGTATGACGTGAAGACGTATCCTAAGATACAATCTATATCCATACCAAATTTGATTGATGCAAATAAAAAAAGTTCTGTTGATCCGATCACTACCAAACTTCACAGGATCACCCGCTAGGCCAATCCAAATATTTCCTTAAAATTTAATTGATATCGGTCCAGACGTTTCGGAGTCTATAGGGAACATAAATACACAAATCGCCTTTTTAACAGACTTCATCAAAAAGGACGAGGTTCTCAATTCGTTCACCGATTACTCGAAAATGCCTGGGCCGAAATCGGTCGAGCTGGAAAATCAACGAAAATCTAAAAATTGTATACATCGATGATATTTTGTGTACTTCGACACCTCGCTGTCCATTGGAGCAGGGCGTTTATTTGGCCTACCCATACTATATAAAAATACATCTACTTTCCACTAAAAATGTATTAATAGGTTCCAATTTCATATAATGAAGTCGGTTTCTTTTTAGTTTTTAAAACGTAATTGTAAATATAAAGATTAGACCCAAAAAAATAAAAAACCGACATTTCCATATCCGTTTTCACAAATATTGTTTTGACCTCGATCTCGGCTGGTGGTAAGCGACGATGGAGCACGAAGGTCTAGAAGACACCTATTTACTATTGACTTGTAGAGACCCAGAGTAGTTTTCAGGAAAGACGACGGCAAAGCATTCCAATCCTTGCATTCGCATTATAAAAGTGCAAGAGAAGCACTTTGTTCGTAAAGGTAGACTGACAAGGTATGGATGGTACTGAGCTGTACGTCTTGTCCTGTTGTGACTTGATTTTGAACAATAGTGGTTGGGTAAATTGTATGTATCTATGGAGCAAATCGTTTTCAGAATTGCCTTAAATTGCTTGATGTTGTCGCGATGTCATTACTGGCAGGTATTGCCATTTTTGCCTAACGGTTAGTGATAACATTTTTTGGTTTTAGGTTTCCTCGTCTAAGAGCATAGGTTATGATGTAGCTCTATCCATCTGTTCCTCTCCAGCGTAGCCTCCTTAATCTCTTTATACGACATGACAGCTATGTTCTCCATAATTGGGCTCATGTAGCTTATTTATGGCCTTCAACTTCCCTTCTATGATAGTGTTTATAAAACTATCGTGCCGTATATGGTGGCCAATAATTTTTCCCTCTTCTATTTTCAATCATTTTTAGTACATTTAAAGAGTTCGTTTCTCTTTAAATGTACAAGGCTCTAAGCCACTTCTTATTTGGGAATACGATTTAAATGTCTCCTAGAGTAAGTGAAAACGAGCATTAATTCCACTGTCGAAATTGTATTGGACATGTTGGCCGGTATTTACATTTTTACGCCCAATTTGAATGATTTATTTTATATGATGTCAAACCTGCGTCACACGCTTTAGGCGAAGACAGGTGACAATCAACGCTGGGACGCAGGTTTTACGTGATTTCTCCCATTGACTTTGGATGTTTTTTTAGTTATTTTAACCAGCTGTTTAACCCGGCTACCAACAGTTTGATTTTTCATTCAATTCATTATTCTATCGTCGAGTTAGCACTATTTCCTTTAGTGGACGGCTAGCTTAATGGCCGAAGTGACACCGAAGCGTAATTGCAATGGGAATTGTCCATTTCCACTTTAATTTGTACGCGACGCGTTGCGATTAGGGTTGCCAAATAATAATAAAACTTTAATAGCGCATGCAACTGTGCCGATACATCGGGAAATAGAATAATTACGTTTTAAAACTAAAATGAATACAGACTTCATTAAATGAAATTAGAGTCCATAAAAATATAACTGAATTTAAAACCTCTTTTTTCAGTCGTTTCGTTCGATATTTAAAATCGTAACATAAAAAAAGTTCTTATTTTACGATTTTTAGTAATTCATCATTTTTCTAAATTCGTAAACACCAACTGGTATGTCACAGGAAAGCAAATTATCGTAATTTCGTTTACTTGGATGACATATTTTTTCCAGTTATTTTGATTTAAAACCCAAACCCTCGGTTCATACTTAAATAACGGAGTTATGAGGTAAGAAACATAATATAAAATAAATTAAAAAAACGTACCTAATTGAGAACCTCCTACTTTTTTGAAGTCGATTAAAAACATATAATATATGGTAAATGTCCCGTTCATAGTCAATATTTATACTAAAATTGCTCAAAACGACAGGTTTATTTTATAAACATATCTAGGTTTATTATGTGGTTGAAGTGTTTTATAAAGTTCCAGTTTTGGACTTGTCGCAATTTGCTGTTTTAATATATTAATTTGTTAAAAAAATAACGATAATCATAATATTAATACTAGAAATAGAAATAAACTCGCTGTTCTCACAGTTAGAAGTAAATATTTTATAGGCCAATGTGTACGCTGCTACAACAAGGTCCCAAGCGACGTGCCAGATTGAACAGAAATTGTCTCGCAAAGCTTATTAAAAAATATCAGAAACTTTGAGATAGAGTAGATTCTACTCCAACTTGACTCGTAATTCGTAACATAGTTAGAAAAAATCATATTCGTACAAAAAAGCGTTAAGACCAGACGAGTTTATAGCCGGATTCTTCTTGACCTGGGGATAGAAGGAACTGGCACTTAGATTCATAGATAGATTTTTTAGATAGATTAGATTCATAGATTGACACTAAGATTTGACGACCTCTGTGGCCCAGTGGGGTTAGGTCCGACTGAGACGCAAAAAGTTGCGGGTTCGATTCCCGCCGCGGGACAAATGTTTGTATGATCTGCAATTATTTGTCTCGGGTCTGGGTGTTTCGATGTATAATATGTATGTATTTAAAAAAAAAGTATATAAGTAGTATATCAGTCATGTGGTACCCATAACACAAGCTCTGCTTACTTTGGGGCCAAATGATGCTGTGTGAAATGTCCGGTATTATTATATTATTATTATTCACTAGCATGTAAGAAGGCAATTCAAAAATGTCCTTTTCATTTTATTGAGAACGGAATGTTTTGACTTAATTTGATAAAGCTTACAAGTTGTATTAGTATCCATGGGATCGATCCTACAAACTTAGTATCTGTAAACGTGTCCACTGGCCATCACGCCACCGAACCACCTATGACTTTCAATTTAGGCTACATAAAAAAGATTATATATATATAATGCTGATCTTTAATAGATTACTAGATACGCCATTTATTTTGACGATCTCTGTGTCGCAGTGGGCTTAGGTCCGGTTGAGACGCAAAAGGTTGCGGGTTCGATTCCCGCCGCGGGACAAATGTTTGTATGATCTCCAAGAATTTGTCTCGGGTCTTGGTGTTTCTATGTATAATATGTATGTATTTACAAAAAAAAGTATATAAGTAGTATATCAGTCATGTGGTACTCATAACACAAGCTCTGCTTACTTTGGGGCCAGATGAAGTTGTGTGATATGTCCGGTATTATTATTATACGAGATTTATGAGTATAAAAGGTTTGTTTAGTGTTCAGGAGTTTAAGTACTTTATCTTTTCTAGAAAATTGATCTTTTCTAGATAGATAAGACTTAATAGAGCGACTTCCATTACTTAATAATGTTATACTCGTATTACAAACCATGAATGAAAAATTTACGTCAATGCATTTTAGAAATTTCGTTCTATATCTTAAAAAGATCTAAATAAATAATAATAATGCCAGACATTTTCACACAGCATCATCCTGCCCCAAAGTAATTTTATATACTAATATACTTTTTTTTTGTAAATACATACATATTATACATACAAACGCACAGACCCGAGACAAATACTTGCAAATAATACAAACAGTTGTCCCGCAGCCGGGCCTTGGCCTACTGTGCACCAGAGGTCAAGAAGATCCCTCCAAAATTTGAGGCTTCTAAAACTGTGCACAATAACGAGTTTAATTTTATTCATAATTAGCTTAAAAATTGTAAAAACCATAACAATGCCATTTAAAATAGACACGAACATTTTTTACCCCTTATTTTGAACACCCTAATAGTTGTAAAAATATAATTGTTAACGGCAATAATGGTACAGCTACAATACAATAATGATACAGAACAGCGGACATACAGATGAAAAAATCTTATAAGGGTTTCTTTAAGGTAACGAACCCAAAAAATCAACGCAAATAGACCAGTTACATAGCAACCATTTATTTTCGTGTCATCCAATTTATTTTCCCATGGCAACCCTTTGCTACGTTTTATCTTTAAGAAAGATCAATTGAACATTAAATGAACATATTTTTATTTCGAGTGTAAATTTTCCTTTATTTTGATTATTGTTATATTAGAACACGTGTGGTGTAGAAAAAGGGTGGTAGCATCTTTGCCTTCCGATCTTAAGGTCGTCGCAACGGTGGGTTCGAACTTGGTCGAGTATCAATGGAAAATCCATACGCATGCAAGCGATGTTTTTCTTTTAGAGAAAAACATATGGGCGTGGTTTCAGTGCCCTGAAACGGTGAAGGAAACCACCACATCCTGGAAAATAAAATGTGTCATCGTTCAAACAATTTACATTAAGCTATTATATTTCACAGCTTAATTTGACGCGATCTTCTTTTACATGTTGTAGTAGCCGAATCCGAGACATTGGCTTCACACAGATTTTTATAATCGCGTCGAATTAAGCTGTTCATATAATTATGATCGAACTTCACGTACAGGGTAAGTTCCTTTGATCATTAGTATAATTGCATTGATTATCCCCGGTTTTATTCTAAAATGAGACTAAAATCAGTAAAAACAGACAGTCAAACGTCAATGACTGGCTTGTCAGCTCAGTTGGTAATAACACTGCCTTCTGCGCTGTAGGTTAAACGTGCGATTCCCTCCCAGGATATACATTTGTGTGATGAACACAGGTGTTTGTTCTGCGTCTGGGTGTTATAAAGTATCATAAGTATGTATTTAAAAATATATATGTATTCTATCAGTCATCTGGTCACCATAATACAAGCTAGTTTGGAGCTAGGTGGTTTTGTGTGCATTGCATTCCATTTATTTATTATTTATTTAATTTAGTAAATGTATGAACTGTAATTAAACATGTTTACTCTAGTTTAGAGTACTATGTTATAAACAAAATAAGAACGTTCGTATTGTCTACATTGCCCGCGCTTATAATGTGAACACACCTTCACGTTACAAATATTGTGGGGAACCGTGATCGAAATTCATAAATATCTGAGCGAATGTGCATTTTAGTTTGTCAATTTTCAGAATTCTGTTTGCTGGATGTCGATCGGGAATGAAATGGAATGGTTGGCTTTAATCTACCAAAAGACTTATGAATAATATAATATTTAGTAACCTTATTCTATTTAACTAATATTATAAACGCAAAAATAGGTGTGGATATCTGGCCCCAAGTAAGCAGAGGTTGTGTTATGGGTACCACGTGAAAGGATATACTAATTATAGTTTTTTTGTTGTAAATTCATACATATTATACATAGAAAAACACCAAGATTCGAGACAAATACTTGCAGATCATACAAACATTTGTTCCACGGCAGGAAGCGAACCTTCTGCGTCTCAAGCGGGCCTCGGGTCTCACTGCGCCACAAATGTCGTCAGACGATGTTTGGATATTTGTTAAAATTGTTCGTGGATCAATGAGTTCATAACTGCCAAGAGAATTAGATCGAAATTGGCATAGATCTACAAATCTTTTCATTCAAGACGAGATCGCTCTGAAGCGATATTAACTAACTAACTATTAATAATATTAATAATTAATAAATAATCATAATTAATATTATTATTTGTTTGTAAGCAGAGATGTACATTATACCTATAATTTGGCTTATGCGTATCGTACATAATTTATAGAACTTTACAAGTTTAAAAATAAGATTTGAACATTACAAATAGGTACGGGCGCCCATATCACGCCTATTAAGTACTAGTCCAATATCTTTATCTTTTTTGTGTTTTTTTATAAGGTCTACAATAAAGTTATATTGTATTCTATTCTATAGATGTAGTATGTAAGCTGCAATAGCATTTAGGTTACTTTTTACGTAAGTACTACGTGTGCAAAGCCTTTAAAATGATCTTTACTAAACATAAAATAAGATCTGTTTTCCGACATACTTCGTTTGCTTCATTCCAGCTCATCTTATTCCTCATATACAACCTTATACGTTTATGTTTAGGGTACTCTGGACCAGACCTTTATCTTTTGAAATCTTTAAGCACATTAAGTTTAATTCATATAATGACTTACTGTATATTTTATTTACATGTAAAATACAGCACACGCTCGGTCATGTCTGAATCGTCACAAAATCAGTAGATCTTCGATACTCACTTCTTAAAGCCTTTGAACTATACGTTCTCATGACACAGACAGCGTTGACCGAGCTTCTATATGGCTTCTATATGGCTTTGTCCGTGAGCTCGCGTTACTCGCCCGAGGCGAATAAACCGATTTCCACAGAAAATCGGCAAAAACCCTAATTTCACAAACCACCCCTGAAATTGGCGAACGTATGGAATTCCACCCCGGCCCGTGCCGGTTTGTTATTCCAAAATTAAAGCTTTCGTTACGGGGTTTTATTATTTTGTTAATAATATTTTATTTAACATATTATTTACATATTTCTTGTGTTTTTTAGCTAATGAGAATCCTTTGTCAACTGTTTCATATGTGTTTTATATTATTGTATATCACTATGTATATTTCGGTATATAAATAAAAATGGGATTGTTCAAGTATTGCCAGACGCAGATGGTGTCCATGAATTCGAATTATATAACCGTTTCCGGCGTTACAAAAATAACAAGGATCAGTAGAAGCCAGACCGGACGAAACCTCTGTGACGCAGTGGGCCATGGTCCGACTGAGAAGCAGAAGGTTGCGGGTTCGATTCTCGCCGCGGAACAAATCTTTGTATGATCTGCAAGTATTTGTCTCGGGTCTGGGTGTTTCTATGTATAATATGTATGTATTTACAAAAAAAAAGTACCTATATAAGTAGTATATCAGTCATGTGGTACCAATAACATAAGCTCTGCTTACTTTGGGGCCAGATGATGCTGTGTGAAATGTCCAGGATTATTATTATTATTCCTTATCGGTTTCTTCTTTGCCTAGATTAGAAGGAACCGACACCTACTACATTCACCAAACATGTTAAATGATTCAAAACAATGTTCAAGTTTTTATGTTATTTTTGAAGAGGATTGTTTGTTGTCCTAAATAAACTATTTCGATTTTTGTAAACCATTTTTTAAATTTGATTATACGTAGGTTATCAGATTGAGCCAGTGATTTCGTAATAATAAAGGTTTAAACAGAAATACGAGTTCAAAATTTGTTTGTATCGTCCAATAAGCCAGTAAAAACAAAATTAAAAGCGACGCCCCATAAAAAACGATCTCTAAACATAATCTTTACAAAATCTGTGAACCCCATAACACGCGTAGGAGATTTATGTCGCAATTAACCTTTTATCAGTTTGAAAATTTAATAAGGCCGCGACACAAGGCAAGCGTGAAACGAGTCTGCAAAGGTCACCCCCTTGTTTCCGAAATAGCTGTAATCCTAAAATGATCAAAGCCTTAAGTAAACACAAACTTTGGGACGAAACATTCATGTTATTAATAGTCTGATGTGTATGAGATTTCGGAAATCACACACTACTGATAAACGTGGGACAAATGTTTGTGTCGGGTCTGGGTGCTTTTCTATGGGATTAGATGATGCAGTGTAAAATGTTCAGCATTATTTATGTATTTATTCTTTTTCTTCTTATCTTTGTTGTTAAAGGATGAAAGTACGCCTCAGAGGCTCATTTATTTATAATAAAAAAATGTTAATTATTATATTATAATTAAATATTCAATTCAAAATCAAAATAGCTAGAAAAAAAACGTCATCCATGTAAACGAAATTTCGTATTTTGCTTTCCTGTGACTTTCCAGTGGTGTTTACAAATTTCGAAAAATTCTATTAAGTACTAAAAAGCGTAAAATATAAACTTTTTTAACAGACTTCAAAAAGGAGTAGGTTCTCAATTCGGTTCTATTTTTATGGGCTCAAATTCAGTCAATGAAGTCAGTTTTCTTTTTAGTTTTGAAAACCTAATTATTTATAAACAAATTATAATGTGAACGTACATTAGATTTTCATATACATATATAAAATATATATTTTCATACACATATATACTGTCATAATATTTATTCCTTATTAAATTATTTCTTGCTGGTTCTAGTTCTCAATGTTGTTCCGACGCCACTGAATGTGGGGTAAAGACAGGAAGATGATTAATATTTGTTTTTCAAGCAGTGATCTATTGGAATCCAATGTAAATGTTCTCTTGTTACGGTAATCTCTTAATCAATGACATTGATAAGGAACGTAAATTTAACACATTCGGTATTCTTCTTGCTCATAGCTATTGATATGACATCACAGCGGGTGAGATCTTGCGTCAAATTTCGGTCAAAACTAGTCGTTTGTTAACACTTCTAAATGAACTAGTTTTGCTAGTGCTATTGAATGTTTTATTCAGTAATCTTAGCGGAATTTTAATAAATAAATTGTGACTACAAAGCACAAGTATGGACAATTGAATTATAAGTGTATTATGTGGCAATGAGATTTGAACGACGAGGAATCCCGAGAAAGTTCTAGACGGCCATTCCGTGATGTCTTTTAGAAAATACAAATGACGATGAAATATTCGAATAAGACAAATTATCAAACAATCTCTTGACATTGGCGAAATTGTCATCATTATGATACATGCCATTAACGAAGAAGAGCAAGTGTTATTTAACGTGTCAGATTTTACACCATTTCTCCCAATGACATTTATATCACTTTTTTCCGAGTATAGGTGAAGACTGTGTTTAGGCAAGCACTATATCCGTCTCTAGACAGAGTAGTGCTTCTAAGTGCGATGATTTGCGCAATGTGGCTGGCAGGACGTGAATGAGAAGAACCGAGGGCTCAGTACCGCGCCTTGGGAGAGACCTACGACTAGCAGTGGACTGCAATAGGTTAATGATAATGAGATAAGAATATGATGATCTTAGACGCTCCTATGCTTCGTAAAGTACGTTGTAATGGCGGTTTATGAAATCCATTCCGGAATTGCTCGCTAACATATACAATCATATTTCACTTTTTTTCAGAAAACATTTAGAACGAAAAGAAATGAGAAAGAGAAAGAGCATTAAGATGTCTGAAATGTGACCTTTGACATTTGCATGTACACAGAAAGTAGTACTACTCGTGTATAAGGTTAGGAAGCTTCATATTTCCACATTTACCCGAGGCCAACGACTCAATTCCCGGTAACACTTAAAAAGATTAAGCGCTAAGTAGATCATTCTCCGGGCAACATAATCTCGAGCGCACGGCGATAAATAATAGCTTAATTAAGACAAATTTCTAAGAAAAGAAGTACAGTATTTTCCTTTGTCGGCTGTATTATGAAATACTTAAGTATAATTTCTTAAAAGTCGAGAAGATTCTTAATACTTTGAGACTGTGACAGAATATTGCCTGAAATGTACCTATAACTAGTTATTATGAGATACTAGCTGCTAGCTGCGGCTTCGACCACGTGGTACCAACACAACAGCCTCAAAATACAAGCTCTTCAAATCAAATCAAATCTCTTTACAACATTTTCTCAAAATACGATTTGTCGTTTCGAATTTATAATATTTCTAGCTGCTGCCCGCGGCTTTGCGCGCGTGGTACCTACATAAAAAGTAGCCGATGTCCTTCTACAAGGTCCCATCTATCTCTATACCAAAATTCATCAAAATCGATTCGATCGTGACGAAAACGTAACAGTAACTCTGTTACCAAAACCAAATGCCAAAACCTTTCGTATTTATTATATTAGTAGGGATGGTGCTCCCAACAAATATTTTTTATGTTATTTTGTAAAAGATAAAAATGTAGGTTATCCTTAGGAGATAAATTTATACCATCGCCGATCTTTTTATCAATCTATTAAAGATATAGAATTCCGTAGTAGGTATATTCATTTGATCTATCTCGTAAGGTTTAGCCAGCGTTTGCGATTTAAACGCACAAAAGCACACAGCACACAGCGACTTCATTTTATACTATGTAAAGCTTTATGGATATTTTAAAATGTTTTCATAAAAATGGCTGATGTTTCTTTTGTATTATATTTTATATTTATATGTATTATTTGTATATTATTATGTACTATATTTCTTATGTAATATAAGGAATGAAACATCACCTATTTTTGCTGAGCCAGCAGACAAGCATCCGGCACATCCGATGGTAAGTGGTTACCGTATTAAATGACGCTTGAAATACCAGGATGTATCATACGCACCTTGCCAGCCTTAGACATAAGTACTTTTATCTATTATCAACAGTAATGTATTTTGCTGCAGTCCCCTTCGAGCTAAAATACAACAATGCTTGTACTTATTATAGGTATTATATATGACACTGAGGTGGAGCCCACCAAGAGGGACTCTTGCTGTAAAGTCCTACAACCAGGTTAAATTATACACCACTAGCGACCACCACTGGCTTCGCACGGGTGCAATGCTGATACTAAATATACTACAGCATGTCTAATGTGATTTGATACCTCTAAAATTATCAGTTTTTCTGTTCTATATTATGCCTGTATTATACATATAAACCTTCCTCTTGAATTACTATATCTATTAAAAAAACCGCATCAAAATCCGTTGCGTAGTTTTAAAGATCTAAGCATACATAGGGACAGACAGACAGCGAGAAGCGACTTTGTTTTATCCTATGTAGTGATAGTGCAGCTGGATTTTATACGTATAATTTTGTTTTAGTCATGTAAGTGCCAAATATACGCCTTAAAAAAATAAGCACCAGAGAATAACCTCCTTTTGAAGCCTGTTAAAAAAGCTAACACTTGCGTAACAAAAATTAATTTCTCCGCAAAAACTCGGGCCGAAAAGAAAATGTTGATTAAGCGGACCCGAAAATATTAAGTAAGTCTTCTGGAGATACCACGATGTAACATTATTTAATCTGTGGTCTACGCTTGGTAGCTTTAGATAGCCAGGCATTAATTAAGATAAGTCGGACGACCAACTAAATTAATTTTAACAAATTGCTATGAGAAATACTTAGCTCTTTTTATCCTGAAGATGCTTACATTAGTAATTGTTATTGTGCAATTTGTATTTATAAAACATTCATAAATATAAACTATTCACTTTGACAGGCCACGTGAATATCATGCACACAGACAGGTCGGCCAATGTAAATAAACTAGCTACTGCCCGCGGCTTCGCACGCATAGTACATACAAAAAGTTGCCTATGTGTTAAGATACAATATTTATCTATACCATAACAAATATGATTAATGAAATTAAAAAAAAAAAGTTCTGTTGATCCGATCGCTATCAAACTTTACAGGATCACCCGCTAGGCCAATCTGAAATTTCCTGAAAATTTCATCGAAATCGGTGCAGAGACTTCTGCACCGATGCACTTCTGTTCCCTTTAGACTCCGTCTATACATATGTATATAGATAATGGTGGACAATGCACACAGCACCATCTAGCCCCAAATCAAGCATAGTTTGTATTATGATGACCAGATGGCTGATATAATACTTATATAAAATACATACTTACTTTATAACAGCCAGACAAAAAACAACATCTATGTTCATCACACAAATGTTTATCCTGAGAGGGAATTGAACCTTTAATTGTTAAAGGCAGAGCTACTTCCGACACACATACTGCCAGCACAGTATGTGTGCTTTCCAAAAAACAACAGCAGACATATAGACAGTGGCAAAACGCGTAGTCTAAATCCAGTTATTACGTTAACAACGTGACTACAGCGAAATAGTCACTAAAAACTTAATCAGCAACAGCGAAATTGGATTTGGATTGTGTCGTAACACGCTGAGCTGGTCTGGCTCCTGTTGTATATAACACTAGCTGTTGCCCGCGGCTTTTATCCTAAGATAGACCGCGGACAAACTATGGCAAACAAATTATTACCTTCGAAGGCGCAAAGCTTTACAATAATCTACCCTCGGAAATTAAAAATGTACACCTATTTAATGCATTCAAATATAAACTCACTAAACACGTAATGCAAGACCACTCTTTACTTGAAAAATTATTGCGTTAAGTAAGTACCTATTTATAAGTTAAGTCGACGACATCTACCTAATGTCTATTTTTATCTTAAGATCATGCTATTCATAAGTAAGTGACATGTAATTGTATTGTTATGAATAAATGTATTAAATCATTTTATGTAGTACGTTGATAGAATGTAGCCTATATGTTAATCGAGATCCAACCATATCTAAAACATGTTTCAACAAATAAACATTCATATCATCAATACCGATGTTTGGATGAACTCACATTTCGTAAAATACAAACGATCTTATTTTCGCTTTTTTTTAAGAATTTAAAATAAATTTTGTTTATTTCATTAAAAATTTACAGTATTTGATTTTTCTAGCATTTTCCGTAGTTTAATTCAAGAACAATTTATATTGCGACTTTAAAACGAGCTAACGTTAATTACAAATAAATGTAATAAAATTCAAGTGTCATTTTAATGTGAGTAACATTCATTAAATTAAACTTGACTTCAAAAAAGAAATAGGTTTATACTATTGTACACAAAGAGAACACGGAAGAAAGAATAGAAATACATTTTTTCAATTGGCTGCCATATCGAACATCCGGACAGACGCCGGCCGGACAGACAGACATACGAAACCATTTTTGCCTAAGCTAAAACGGAGACACTCGTTCGCACTTCGCGCTCGCTCAGACCATTAATACATGATAAACATAGAAAATTAAAACGTTCGTATTTCACGAAATTTTCGCCGAAACGCTTAAGGACTAGTAGCTATCTTACTTTCTGGGTTTGATAATGAACCAAAAAAATATTAAAACGGAGTTAGGTTGTGTTAGTTACAAATAATTACGTTTTAAAAACTAAAAAGAAATCGACTTCATTGAATGAAATTTGAGCCTATAATACATTTTTAGTGGAAAGTAGATGTATTTTGTATATATATAATATGGGTAGGCCAAATAAACGCACCGCTCCAATGAGACAGCGAGGTATCGAAGAAAATGAAAACAACATCGTTGTATACAATTTTTAGATTTTCATTGATTTTTCAGCTCGAACGATTTTGATAAAATTTATATGGGACCACCTGTGAAGTATACCCTTTCAAACAAAAAAAGAATATTTCAAATCGGTTCATCCGTTTTCAATGAACATACATAAAAAAAAACAGATTCCGACGAATTCAGAACCTCCTTTTTGATAAAGTCGGTTAAAAAAACAAAGTGTCGACTTCGACCAGTCACAACGGAGCGGCCATTGCTTCGGCCAAATTAATTCGGGCGCAAAAATTTCGATTTCTAGCCATTAATTCCCAGCAGCTGTGACACAATCTGAGTTACACATGAGTTACAGTAATTTAATAAATTACGAGTCTTTGAATTACGAAACTCGTTCACGCCCTTTCTAATTTGCCAGTGGCAGAATGTAATTAGTACTAACTAAATTTATTTATAGCAGGCATCATGTTATTTATGTATATAGATTTAGGTACAAATTTAGAAAAGGTATTTACAATGAAAGTGTATTTTACCAGTCACCTGGGTTTTAATTGTAGAGCGAATCATATACATTTTTTTGTTATTGTTTTGTTTTAAATACTCAATTGATCCAGATCACTGCCAGAGGGCAGCGTCTCAATACTGACGGCATTGTCGCGTTGAATGGAATGCTAATATGCTGGGCCAGATAGGAGCCAGCTCTTGGGTCCCACAATGTATCTACCGAAAACGCGATGGGCTCCTATTTAATTTTACTTATATACATACTACTATGCTGTAACAATGCATGTTGGGTGGGTTGGGTTGGGTGTTGCAATGTTGGGTGTTTCACTACGTGATAAAATCCGCAACGAGGAAATCCGTAGAAGAACCAAAGTCACCGACGTAGCGCTCAAAATTTGCAAGTTGATGTGGCAATGGGCAGGCCATATAGCTCGCAGAACTGATAACCGCTGGGGAGTAAAAGTTCTCGAATGGCGACCAAATACAGGAAAACGAATCGTAGGACGATTACCCCACCCGATGGACTGACAACATTGTAAAGATCGCAGGAAGTCGGTGGATGGAGAGGGCTCTAAATCTTTCTTCCTGGAAATTTATTGGGGAGGCCTATGTCAAGCAGTGGACTTCATAAAGGCTGATATGATGATGATGATGATGATGATATACTATGCGTGCACTCGATGTTATTGTGTAAATTTATAAAGCAAAATTGATTTAAAATAATGTACATATTTATCATTTAATATACATGAAGCTAAAGGCGATATTGTCTTTGATTAATAAGTCAAGACAAGAATTCTAATAATGTAAATGTTTGTATGGATTGTTGCTCAAAGGCTCAACATATTTAAATGAAACATGGTATAAATATCGATGTGGTCAAAGTGACATGAAATAAGAAACATACTTATTATCTGCGTGCCACACGAGAATAGCCGGGGGCAGAAGCTAGTAAACGAGTAGCAAATTTGTGCAATTTCAGATAAACAAGCCACCGATGACTATGAACAGACTTAAGTATACTTTCTCTCGTTAGGAAGGAATCGGGAAGCTGAAAACCTCATATGTGGTAAATATTCCGTTTTGAGTGAAAATTATGATAAAAACAATGATAGTTTTAAAAGATATATAGTCTAAAGTAATCATTGGTTTCTGATTCAAAGCTACTGAAACCTTCTTGCCTTCGTGTCACGTTTATGCAGAGCCCGGTTCGGTAATGGAGTACCTAGACGAATGGTACCTGGGCCCTCCCATTCGGTGTATGTCGCGGGAGTGCCGATATCAGGCTACATCCGTGTCAGCAGACGAATAACGGTATCGCATTCGGGAAGTTTATTTCTTGACCTTCCTACCAATGCAACTAATAAAATATGTGAGGTAAATAGAATGAAAGACTTATTTAGAAAGGTAGAATTTTTTTATAGTTCACAATCAATAACTTTTCTGATTATGAGCGTGGAAATTAGTGTTTACGCTTTTTAGTTTATGGTCCAATCACGATGCAACGACTGGACTGATTTGAATTCAATTTGTAAACCTATTATTTTTTTCAGTAAATATGAATGACCATTGTTACTTATCTTATCTCAGCAATTTGTGATCCTTTAAAAGCCTTTTAGTTGATATCAACGTTTTGTATGTGTATTTGTGCTGCTTGTTTTCCAAAAATAAATAAATGTTTTTTGAATGGTTTATAGTATGCTGCTTTTCTCCAAATATTACACGCAAGAAGCCACAGATAGAAGATAGTAAGTCGTATATCGCGCATGATATGAAGGCAGCATCCGTCGCTGCGTAGCCACGGTGACCCAAGATGGCAAAAACATTCATAACGACCCCATAAATCTCGGATAAACGCCTAAAAATACAACCACAAATATAAAATGCCATTACCCAATTGTGCGTATAAATTACCATACAAAAATTGTCCGCTAATATTTTTCTGTATCATAAAACACACACTTCGGTGGAGCTTGCCAAACGCCCGTCCGATTATCTCGTAAAACAACTAAATAAAAGTTTTTTTTTATATTTTTCGGCGGAAGACCATAAATCAGGGTTTGCTATTAAATTATGCAGTCGGGGGTGGTCACGATATAGAAATTACTATCGGCTATAGGAACAAGGAAATGAGAGCGCGCATCAGATCTAAGGCGATACGACGACCTATCGCTTGCCTCTACGGAAAAATGATTTAGTGGGTTTTCACTTGTTTACTGTGTACCTTCGTTGCTGTTAGAGACGGCACAAAATAGCTTTAGTGGAATATTGCATCACAAGCACACTATGTATTCGTGTAAATGTTACGCCTATGTCTGAAAATCAAGATTTATTGTTGCTACAAAATATAGACATGTGCCAAATAATGTTTAAACGTGTCTCTGACTACCTCCCTCAGACATCCTCGAAGAATTATGTAACTAGAAATTTAAGGTCTCTATCCTGGTGAGAACAAAAGCATGTTCTTTTTATAAAACAATATCGGAAGAGAATGCAAACTAAGCATAGCTTATGGAGACCAAATGACTGTCAGAATACTTATGTATTTCTTAATACAAACTAATGATACACATATATTCATCACATAAATGTTTATCCTGGGAAATCTAACCTTAAACCTACAGCGCAGAAGGCAGAGCTACTACCAACTGGGCTGAGCTACATTATGTTTTTGTTTTGTTCTGTTAAAAGCTTTAATGAAATGGAATATCGCATTCTAAATCATATCTTCGATGCTCGCCTCAATAACATCGACTTCGCATCGCATATTAAGCAATGAAAATTATTGTTTATTTGGTAGGTAATGTATCTACTCTGCCTATACTGGCCCATGATGAAAGACTAACCTCACAAGATGCGGAAGTCATTAAGCCACCAAATTAGAAATGTAAAATGACAGGTGACGTATTGAAGCGAGCTCAGAGGGGAGCGAAACGCGCCCTTATTTCATCAGTTGATTAACAAAAGCGGGCTACAGTTCCGACACCTAATCTGCCTTGTGAGGAAGATCGCTTGTTTTTGATAAATTACAGCGATTCCGCGTTTTTTAAATTAACACGTGAAATTTTTTGAGATATAAATTTGTTTACTTCAAAGAAAATTTGTGTTTATTTTGTTATTGAGTCTAAAACTTACAAACATTTCGATATTTGTCTAAATGTTAATAAATTCATATCATATCAATTAATTTACCTTATAGAAAAGTTATGTTCATTTACAGAGTCTAAAACCAACAGAAATGTTAATTAGGTACGAGTATATGTTAATGTAAGGCCTAAAACAGCTCCAAATTACATTAGTTCCAAGTATTTCCAAGTACAAGCATCGCAAATTTTTATTTCATTTTGATACCACAATAAAAGCTCACTACAGCGACCCTTGACGCGGGCTCGCGTGATATCACTTAATAAATACATTAATGTGAATAATGTAGTACCTTTTTACGTTTTTTCGGAGCTTAATCAAAGCTCATGCGACTGCATGCATGCATAGTCGCAGAACGCGATGCCGACATCAATTCCCGCCAGCTGTGAGCCGGCTGCATAAACTAATAGTTCATATATAGAAGGGTAACTCCTTTGGCAAATAAACTAACGTTCCAAGAAGTAATCTCCTTTGGTAATTGCTCGTAGGCGAATGATGACAATATTATGTATATCAATGTAAACTTATGATTGGACAATTTATCTATCATATAATTAGCGTGGCGTTAATGTTTGATCTGTCTATGTCATTCAAAAGGCAATAAATAATGATGGCCAAAGATTTGCTTATGAGATTGGTCTATCGTGCATATGTTTGTATACGTGAATAGCAAAAGTCTCTTAATATTGGCTCGTTTAACACGCTTGCCTGTTCGACTCCGAGCAATCACGTTAAGACACGTGGCTTTAGCCTAATGTGGAATTTCACTTCTAAATGGTTTTACCTAACAAGGCTCGTGTTTCACGAGTCTCGCAGGTCGCGATGAAAAACCACCAAGACTTGCCAGAGCTTAAATTGTAAAACGAGTAAATGCATAAGAATGTTTCGCGAGATTGCTAGTGTGAATCACGGAGGTTGGCACTCGTTATTATCAGACTGATTTTAACGCTGTATTTTCCTATTATTTACCAGACTATATATAAACTGATTCTGTTGAATATGTCTAAGATTATACAATTAATTAGATACTAAGTTGCTGGAACGAAACGTCCACATAAAAAGTCATCCCGACCCTCTCCCTACGTTTAATTTACGGATAAGGTTGATTGGTAGGACAAGAGTCCGCGACTAAGCATAATACGGGAGCGACATCCAAATAATGAGCACTAGCTCTGACAGCATACCGTCGGTTTTACTGCGGATTTTACGAGTTCATTCGAAGAGGCATCAGCGCGCGCGACGCGCCTCTGTTAAGTGATTAAAATCGCGACTGCTGCACCGAAACAAAGCGGACGAAATGTTCAGATGAATTTAAATGGAGGTACGAAACAAAAGAGGCTAGGCGGAATGCGCCGGCATGTCATCTTGTAACGAGAGGGCTAGTGTCGCGCCCTCGCTTGCCTTGCCAGTCTTGTCTGCCTCGTCAGCCTCGCCAGTCTCGCCAGTCTCGCCACCCCGACATTTAAATGCACGCTGCCGCGACCTTTTGATACGATGAGGCGCCGTAGAAATGCCAACGCCATGCACCTGAGCTATCTCGGTCGCCTTTGCAAAGCCTCAAAAGATTTTGTTTTACCAGGTTTTATTATTCTCAGATTGAGTTTAAATTCTGCAGATGGTTTTCAATTTCGACTCTTTTCGACTCGTATTCTTTTAATCATAAAATTTTAAGTTTTACTTTAAGTATGTTATGTTATTGTACACGAGCGAGCACAATGCAAGATGTTTAGAAGCCGTGTTTGTAGGAGGATCTTTGAAATCATCGCTGTAATTTGATAGGCAGAAAGAAAATATTACATCGCAAATGGGAAACCCATTTTCATGAATAAACACGTACTCGAATATACTTTATCGCAGCTTATTACCGAGCACATTTTGCAAACTGTCTTTCATCGCGACCCCTTATTTTGTGTAATAATGTCATACGCGAAATGTTATTGTGCGTTTTTTGTAAAGAAAAGGCAATTTCGTCCCTCGTGAAAGTCGTAAATATATTGTGTTGTAACGCTAGATCGAGTTAATATAAAGATGGTGAAGGACCTCGTTTTCTCATTGGAATTGTCGATATGCAGTCGTCGCTGGAGCAAACATACTTAGCTATAGACAAGAGGATAGTAAATTTAAATTGGGCAGTCGGTAGAAAGTAAAAAAAAACCTTCTAAATATACAAATGTTGTAAAGGTATGTCGTGATCGAAATTACCACTTGTCTGTATTTCTATCATTTTATACTTTAAACTTACGCTTACATAACGAGCCAAAACTATCCAGCTGCACCGGAATACATTGCACAATTTTCTAAACGGGGTCACATAGTTATAACAGTTTTTACAGGGCAAATACTAAAAAAATATGTGTAGGTAAACATCACCTAAATTAATGCATGTTTTTGTTGTACCGCTTCTTATCACGTCACACTAGTTAAAACGAACCGAGGCTCTTTTCGTGCACTTGGCATATCAAACATTTCAGGTTTTACGACATGCGTTTTTCGAATTTTCGAACAGAAAATGAATTGGTGCACGACCGGATTGGAACCCTTAAGATCGGAAGGCGGGGCCGCTACTATTAGACCACCAGTAATGTACAAATGTGATGCCGTTTACAAAGCTTTGACATGTAGGTATACATTCCAATGCAGTCGGCTGTACAGGCATCTCGTACTCCCGCGGTGAAGAGATCCAATTAGCCAGCCGTGTTCAAGCGCTAGACTCGACCAGACTAATGATTTGCACAGCTCCTGGCGGCAGCGATTGTTGATCTACTACATGTGTTGTGTAATATCTTAACATATATTAGCTGCCACCCGTGGCTTTGGTTGCGTCGTACATAGATTAGTGCTTTTTTTTCGTGTGGTGAAAGGAATAAATATAATAGGAATAAGGAATTTGACGACCTCTGTGGCGCAGTGGGCTAAGATCCGGCTGAGACACAGAAGGTTGCGGGTTCGATTCCCGCCGCGGGACAAATGTTTGTACGATCTGCAAGTATTTGTCTCGGGTCTGGGTGTTTCTATGTATAATATGTATGTATTTACCAAAAATAAAAAGTACATCAGTAGTATGGGAGTCATGTGGTCATCCATAACACAAGCTCTGCTTACTTTGGAGCTAGATGATGCTGTGTGAAATGTCCGGGATTATTTATTATTTATTTAATAAAGTGCGCTCAAAGGTTCAGAGACTCTCTTCGTGCACTTTCGTAAACTTTAGAATTAGGTTCTATGGTTTTTAGATTCTACGAAATGCCGATTTCCTAAATGTTCCTAAAATACAAATTTTAAGAGATACTTATGTTTTTATATTTGTTTCCTATAGTACAAGCTTTGTTTATCGCGGCTAGATGGTGCTGTAGATGGTGTAAAATCTCCACCAATGTCTTTTTTTATTTTTATGTAGCCTCAAGCCACACATTATAGGTCAATCTATACCATGATCACATATCAGTTAATGTAGCATTAATATCTTTTGCCATATTCTTTCGTTAAATTAAGAATGAAAATGACCATACTTTAACGCCACTTCAGTTAATGATGTGTTTATAAGATATATCCTAATCTAGTCAAAATGTCCAAATCCGTCGATCGATAGCGCGATTGTCAAACAAACCATTTACGTCCATATTGACCATGGGAATACACAAAAAAATCGTACAAATTTCCCAGCCTACATCAATCTTCCAGTTTGGACGTTGATTAGTTTGCCTTCAACTATTTTACGCAGGATTTTCCATTTCTTTTTCAATCTTCGTGAATCTTAAGTGTTTAAAAGAGATTATGCCACGCTTTGGATACAAAATCTTTTTAAGGGTTTTGAAGTCTAAGAAGTTGTATAGTTTCATCATGTCCGCGTCTGTCTATCTATCTGTCCGACAGCAATCATAACTAGCCCTTAGTCTAATAGTGATTAGATTTGAATGTTTTTAAAATAGCATTATAATGATGAAATTACAAGGAAAATGATCACAGTTAGTTACTAGATTAAGAGTCTCGAACACGATTCACGGCTCAATGCGAACCGTAAACTCGAGCGTGTCGATGCCTCCATCAACGTGAATAAAACCCTTGTTTATCAAAATGTACGAGTTACAGTATATTTGTAAACCTTAAAAACATGAGATTTCCATACAGATTTCATTCATTTTTTATAGTTTACATATTTATTTACAGAAATAATTACAGATATGTACAGCATAATATACAATAACGTAAAATACATGTGAAACAGTTGAGCTATTTAAAGGCCGTTTAAAACGATCTATAGATATATAAACTGATCCAGACGGATTAGTCCCCCTGCTGACTAACAAAAGAGCTAGCAATAGAGAAGGAAAACTTGCAACAAGCCCGGCTCGGTGCCAGCCGTTATGCACCTGCAACCGAACCGACACCGCATGTACTGATTCGTCCTTCCTGCGGGTCCTGTCGGCAAGGTCGCGAGCTGACATTAAGGCTTACCACGAAGTGCACGAAAGGAGCCTCTGAGGCGCACTTTAATCCTTTCACCACACTGGTTAGAAATAACTAGTGACACGATAAGATGAAGAACTGATCCAGATCATTTTTTTTATATGTTATATAGGTTTTGCCAACAAGATTGTGTTAAACTGGTTTGAGACCTGACCACTACTCATTCTTTTACCGACTTCGGAAGCCCACACTGTGTGTGATCTCACACGGTTGAAACGGTTGAAACTGTCAATTATTTCTGCACAGTGCGAATCTGTGTTTATTTTAATCGGTGCGTTTTGTTAGTGACTCTACTGCCCTGTGTTTAGTTACAACTATGACACATTGTGGCAACCGCTCATTTGCAAATCACATTGCACTGTCTATAATTTATAGTCTTTGACAAATTGCATGAATGGAATGAATAGTTATTCGACAGTATCCGTATATACAAAACATTGGATGTTGCAATATACGTCAAATTAGCGGATACGGATGAAATCATTAGGTTCTTTGAAAGCATTAGACCTTAAACGTAACGAGCATTCTCTGATTTGACAATATGTTTTATTTATTGAACCCGTATTTTTTAATAACTCAATGGCGATTTAGTATCTTTTTATGTGTAATGAGATTATTCTGCTGTTATTAGAATGTTGATTTTGAACTTTGAACAGTGTGTACTTTTGAACTTTTTTGACGATCTATCTCTGAAGCTACTTTTCCATAATAACTTTAGCAGGTATGGTAAAGAAACGTCAAAATTTGCAAATCCGAAAGCAGACAAGTTAATGGCATTTTTTTTACTCGACTCGAATTAAAATGAAGGCTTTGTCTGTGAGTAGAGTAGCCGATTTTAATGCGGTTTTACTATTTGAAAGCTGGTTTGGTCTGAATAATTCTTCATAATAATTAAATTAATATATCTCGATTTTGAATTAATGGTAATTCAACAAAATCAAGAGGTCTCGAATCGGATATTAGAATGATAGAATGATATTAGAATGATTATTTCTGTACAATAATTAAGTATAATCATCATAATACCCTAACATGATTCAAAGAAATTCACGCACCGTTCGCCAAAACTAAAGCGCGCGGATAAAGTCGGGAGCTGTTCAGTTACTATTTAATATAATTGTGTGAAATAGTTGGGTAATTTTGTTTGTTCCTCAATTAAGCAATAATGCTGAACCGATTTGGTTGTAACTTGTTATCAATATAGACTTACCTGGAATACAATAAGCATTTTTTTTTAATTTTTAATTTTTAGCTATTTACCATATGGGTAAAGCCTCGTGCAGCTGGTATTATTCATAACTAGCTGCTACCCACGACTTTGCACGCGTACCTACATAAAAAATAACAGTCGTTCAACCGTGAAAAGGTAACAAACAGACAGTATGGAGACACTTTCGTATTTATAATATTAGTATAGATGTATGTGAGAACGCCCCTACAACATCAAGAATAACGTCTATATGTAGATATCCTGTCTAATGTATTACTTAGTCCAAATGCCAAGATGGTATTGAGTAACAAGTTTAGACAATGATGGAGCATGCCTAATGGATTATCTACGGGTATACTCACGAAGTAATTACAAGGTACTGATTGGTACTAATTGAAACTACAACCTACCAGGCGAACATAAGCTGGTAGGAGTCATCAGACAGTGCTTTACGAAGCATACAATCGCCTCGCTCTACTTTATAATATCCACAATAGGTTCTTGGTTCTTTACCTACGTAAGTACCATGGTACATAGATACACAGCACATACACAGCCTGTGTACCATGAACCCTGTAGACAATGATTTCTTTCACGCGAGAATAGATAATAATGACGTGCATGTATAGAAAGAAACCAATACTTTCATACTAATATTATAAATTCGAAAAGGTATTTGTATGTCTGCTTGTCTGTTCGTTAATTTTTCATTGCTGAACGTATTTTTATATAATTTGGTAACGAGATTGTATTTTGAGGAATAACATACTGGCTGTTTTAGGCTTATTTTTATGTACGTACTGCGCGTGCGAATTTAATACATTCGCATATAGAAAGTCACACTTTTCATTGTGAAATAAATAATTATTTTTTTGGAAAAAAGTTTATTAATCGCCTTATCACGGGTACAGAAATATGTATACCTGGAGCACAAAAAAAGGAAAATAACTTTTCACAATATTATTTTATCCTATCCTACTAATAATAAAAATGCGTATGTTTGTATGTTTGTGGCTCAATCATGCCGTAACAGCTAAATTTTTTTATTTGATTTAGAAGAAACTTACACATCTAGTCTGTAACCTGAAATGCATATAAGCTATTTTATATGTAGGTACCACGCGTGCAAAGCCGCGCCAGAAACTTATTTCAAATATCAAAGTAACGCGACACGAATGTTCAAGAGTTCACAATACCAGGCGCACATAAGCAGGCCGGAGGTTCGCGGAGACGCTCACTACATGAGTTTCCGTGATTACTCGCGGTCCGCAGTGTCGCGATGTAAAATGGCTTGATAATTAATTCATGGAGCTGAGGGCTTACAGCGGGTGAGGCAGGGCTGTGTCTTACTTTGTCTACTAATTTTAAAGGGGTTTATACTTTTTCTTTTATCTGTTTGGCTAATATCCTTCAGCTGTTCAGGCTATAATAAATAAAGAACATACCTATGAGTACCATTTATATTTTTTTTATATTTTTATTTGACGACCTCTGTGGCGCAGTAGGCTAAGAACCGGCTGAGACACAGAAGGTTGCGGGTTCGACACACTTCACACTCTGAATCATAAATGATTACTGAAGTCGCTCCTTAATATAGATTTGATAAGTTGCAGTAAGTTAAATGAAATAAATAAATATTATCAGAAATTTCACGCATCATCTGGCCCTAAAGTAAGCAGAGTCAAGTCAAAAGTCAAAAGATACTTTATTCAATACAATCACAAGGATCACTTTGAAACGTCTTACATACAAGGTGAATTTAGGTGCCAATTCAACCTAACCCAAGCCCGAGAAGAATTTGCAAGAAACTCGTCTTGGTCCTAACGCTTTTTTACGAGTACATGATCCATCATATAACTACCTTAACTACGAAATACTAATACAAGAGAATTTATAAATTTCAAGTGTGTCGGTTAACTGTCTGACGGCAAAGCAACATGAGGCCATGCATTCTTATCAATAATATAGTCATTTATATTATGATAAGCTTTCTTCAAAAGACTACCTTTTATGTGTGCTTTAAATTTCATAATAAGTAGTTTAGTAGCATTTTCAGGATGCTTATTATAGAAGCGCACATGTTCCCCATAAATGACTTATTAACTTTTTCTAGTCTAGAGCTTGTGTTATGGGTACCACGTGACTGTATACTACTTAGATACTTTTTTTTGGTTTATACATATTATACATAGAAACACCCAGACACACACTTGACACATCTTATAAAAAGTCCTAAATTGGTGTGTGGGGTAAATGTCTCCGTTTCAGAATAATGCTGACCATGTTGAATTTGTGAAGCGCTTGTTTTTAGGCGGAACCTGACGTGATGTCTTTTGATCCGGTTCTTTCTTAGGCACTCTGCGTTAAATCAGTGACCCATTTAAGATACGGTTGCCTAGAAAAGTGTAAGGGTTGAGTGCACCTCGCAAAGGTTCCTTTCATCCTGCTATCAGACCCTCCCGTCCTTTCATTACTGTCTTAAAATTGTTGGTTCTAGGATCTGCCGGTTTCCTTTTGCCGTTTGAAAGAATGTAGTTTCATGCGAACATAATATAATATTTTTAGTTATATTTATTGGAATTGTACACAGGTTACATTATAACTAGTGGGACAAAACCCCTATCTAGTTTCATCATTAGTGGGAACTAACTTTACCAATACATGGGCCGTATGCTTGTTTGTCCCATGAACCTATAACTAAGCTAATACTTAACCAAAAAATATTATAAAAAGCATGGTTCGGAAATTAATATTTTCAACCCTAGCCGTGAAGTAGGTAGTAAGGGTAGGTTTTAAAGGGTGGTGAATGTAGGACTGCGTACAATTAGTTGCGGCATTCGTTACGTCATCCGTACTCTGTACAAACAAAGAGTTTGTATATGAGCTGATATTTATATAGATGTAATTTTGAGACGTAAAAATATGTCGGATTTTTGTCTGTTTGTATATATTAATTTCAAACAGCATCATCTGGCCCCAAAGTAAGCAGAGCTTGTTTTATTTGTGATATGACTGATATACTACTTAAATACTATTTCTTACAAATACATACATATTATACATAGAAACATCCAGACCCGAGACAAATACTTGCAGATCACATAAACATTTGTCCCGCAGCGGGAATCGAACCCGCAACCTTCTGTGTCTCAGGCGGACCTAATCCCACTGCGCCACAGAGACCGTCAAACATAGAGGTTAATGATCTACCTAAGCAGCATCACAACCCCAATTCTAATGTAACCAAACGGTTATAATTACGAGTATCTTCCAATGCATCAACATTTATAGACCTCAAGACCTAAAACCTATTTCTGTTTGGCCATAAAAATGGCGAAAAGTAAGAAAAGATTCGCTCGATGATCGGCAACATCGTAAACTAATCATAATATTTTATAATTTTTCAAAATTCGTAAACACCACTGGAAAGTCACAAAAAAGCGAAATATCAAAATTTCGTTACATCCAAGTGGATGTCATATTTTCAGTTTTTTTTAATAAAAAAGCCAAATACTGAACCGATTTTTATGAAATTTATATGGGACCAATCGGGAAGCACTGATATCCTTTCACATGAAATCAGATTTTTTCATATCTGTTCATAAATGACGGAGTTATGAGGTAAAAAACATAAAAGAATTGAGTACCTCCTCCTTTTTTTGAAATTGGTTAAAAACTTGATTATTTGTAATTATTTGATATACTACTCTTTTATATTATTATTATGTTTTTGGTTTTAAGTATTTCAGACACAATGTAAAAAAAATATTGATTAAAATTTTATTAGATTATGAGTTACAGTCTGATTAGTAATCCTTTAATTTTCATAGTTCCATTTTAAATTCTTGTAGTTAGCTAATTAGATGGTGTTGAAATGGTTTGGGACCTGACCACATGTCAATCGTATACTTCCTCACTTCGAAAGCTTCACTGTGTGTGGTCACATGCGCTTCCCCAATTTATTACCATACATATATATACATATACATTTATTTCTAACCATATTTACCTACAAAGATATGGCTACTTCCCTCCACATCCAAACCCATTGTTCTCGAAAAAAAAAACTTTCATAGATTAGTTCTGAACCACATCTAACGAGCATTTTAATGTCAAATTTTAAAAATGTTTTCATTCATAGATTAGCGATTCATAGTGAGTGGGAACTCACATCCATGCATAGTTGAGGAAGAGTCAGCACGAGAATCTTCTGATAGTAAATTAGTGTAAGACTTGTATGACTTCTAAAAATATTTAATTTTTGAATTAATGAATGAATGAAAACACTTTATTGTACACCTTATAACTAGCACATAAACAATTTGACAACTAAGAACACCTAAAAACATATGTACAATGGGCGGTCTTATCGCTAAGGGAGCGAATGCCTAATTTTTGCCTTACAGCTATTTTTTACAATCTACTAAAAGTATGAAGTCCTGAATAATGGATATTTATTATTTATCGGTCGTACTTTACAAGTATTAACAAACAATGAAGTCGTCAGTACAAGTGCTATCCATCACACATCCCCCTCCCTCCTCCCCCCTACCCCTCCTGCCCCCTCCGCACAGTGATGGAAGTGTAATGATACAGTTATTAAAGCCACAATAAGCGTTTAATGAACGTTCTATAGACGGGAGTTCATTTTGGATTCATTAAAATAATCTTGTAATGATAATGAGTTTCGTGTTACCTTATTGAACAAAACAGTGCACAAAAGGAATTATACGAGCAGAATTGCCTTTAATACGTACTTTAATCCTTTCACCACCCTGGTTCGAAAAAACTAATGACACGATAGAAGACCTTACGTAAAATTTATAGTAATATTTTTGTCAGTCGAGCCATGGCCCACTGCGCCACAGCGAAGTTTAAGACGTGCCGCCTATTCGCCTATTCGCCGCCTATTCCTATTAAGACATCTTCAAAGAGGTGACGTCCCAAGCCTATGGGATTCCAGTCCAGTGTTGAACATGTTTGTTTTTTTCAATAGGGCAAAAAGTTCCTAGTGTCAAAGGAGGTTTCATCACTTCGCCTAGCCTAGGGCATTGCCTAGTACGATGCCGAGTTTGCCTATTTATGCTGTGTTAGCCAAGTCTGCCAGTGCAACCAGCACAGAGCTCAGAACAAAGCCTGGACGCCTGGACTATTTGCGGACGTGCCAGCTAGACGGTCTTGTATTTACCGTGCAATGTCTGAATACCTTAGTGAAGCAACTATGAATACACGGAGACTCCAGTAGTTAATGGGGTTATTCTACACATAATAGGCAACTACTTTTGATAGATAGGTATAATTTATTTTCTTAAAAATTTTAACAAACATTGGTTGATAGTGTTTCAACGTCTATGGTTAGGCTTGTCTAAACACTAGGTTCTCGTTTAAAAACATATGCGAGTACAAAAACATGTCCATTATATATCTAAATAGGTAACAATAATAAGTTAGAATGATGAGCGGCCGGGCGTAGTAATACCTAACAATACTGGTTGCACATTATACAGACGAACAATTTTATAATAACCTACTCCTACATTTAATAGGCATTGCACAGATAGCCACTCGTGCGCGTGCGCTTACACTACTAAAAAAACATTTAGCATTTAGTCTCGAGCACCGTCGTAATGTTGCTTGCCTTTCGATCTTTTATAGGATACATAGGAGGAATTACATGATCTGATTCCACCATCTCCTTTTCATACCAGGACAAGCAGACGAACCGCTTAGTACCATCCATACCTTGTCAACCTACCACCCTTACGAACAAAGCGCTTTGCTTCCACATTTATAATGCGTACAGACAAGGATTGGAATGCTTTGCCGTCGTCTGTCTTTCCTGAAAACTACAATCTAGGTCTATTCAAGTCTCGATTAAATAGGTGTCTTCTAGACCTGTATGCCCCATCGTCGGCCACATCGTCGCTTAACATCAGGCGAGATCGTGGTCAAACGTAGGTTTATTGATGATAAAAAATAAATAAAAAAAAAAGTAAATTTAAATTTTAAATATTTTGATTAAAGCATTTGAAATTTGAAAGCCCGGTAGCTAGGTAAGGCGATGATATTCGTAAGGCAGCGGGCAAGGATTGGAGGAGGAGAGCTGAAGATCGAGCTAAATGGCGTGCCATGGGATAGGCCTATGTCCAGCAGTTATTTAAACAAATATCTTTATCGAAAAACTATTCGAGAGAACTCATAGTATCATTATAAGACCTATCCAATGATATACCACACGATATGGTAATTAACGGTTACGGGTAAAGATTATTTATTTCTCATAAAATTTACAAAATTAATCACTTACTGAGAAACCTTAAATATACTAAATGAGTATTTACTATGTTTTATAATACAGTGAGCGTTCTGTACGATATTCTTATAATATTAATAAAACTATTTGCATTAACATAGAAAATAAAAAAAACGAAAAAGAGAGGTAGTTTTGTTATTAAATTAAAATATACACCCACTTTACATGTACCTAAAAAACCTGTTGATCCCTAAAAAATATTTTTTCAAAGTTCTTATTTCATAACTTTGTAGGGGATACTCATTAAGTGCAAAATTCCTTTATGAAAAAAAGCCTATGTCTGCGAGATTAGGGGCGGACAGACAGATAGACGGGCATAGCGAAACTATAAGGGTTCCCGTGGACTTCGAACCATAAAAATATTACAGGAATTCAGTCGTCTCATTATCTTATGTTAGAAGCAGACGAGACCTGCACAAGGGATGACCGAAACTAGAGACAAGGGACGCAACGATGAAGTTAAGGCTGACAAATTGGCAATTAACAAATTGGCTTTTTAAATAACATTATTAAATGTAGCATTGACACGCAAGAATCAGCAGACGAGACGAGGTAATAAGACGACAAAAATATAGTGGCTGTCATGTTTGCTATGCAGGTGTCAGGAGCACTATGTCTGCTACTGTCAGATGTATTGTTATTTTTTTAACAGTCAATACACGGCTGTAGGAATACGCCCACCGCAAAAACCATTAAAATGGATCTAAATAAACCGTATAGCGGTCCGCAACGTTGGCATGTGTCACACCAGTTGATGGATGGATAGCCCACGGTCCCATGTGAGCATTTAAAATGAATTTAATTATGGTTATAGACAATCTCATGAGGTTTTAAGCCGGACTTACCATAAATCAGTGAATTCCACGGATGAGACATGTAAGTGAACATACCTGCAACCAAAATATATAACGATTAGTAAAAAATAATTACAAAAATGTACAGAATAATATACAATATTTTAGAATACTAGCTATCCCGACAGACATTTTCCTGTCAACTGTCAAACAGTCAAATTTTCCACGTAACCTTCTTAATTTTTTATTCCATAAGAACCGTCGAACCGAACCTGAATATAAGAAACACAACAAAAAAATAATTAAGTGAAATCGGTCCATCCGTTCACGCGTTATGCCGTGACCAAGAGAAAAAGGGATTCATTTTTTATATACTCGTATATACATAGGTAGATAAACAAAGCTAAAAGATATTTTATACAATACAATAACAAGGATCACTTTAACATGTGAAACACTTGAGCTATCTAAGGACCGTTTAAACAATCTATAATACTTACACACAAATCACAAACTAAATGTGTTGCCTTTCATCTTCTTTATTCATTCAATTCAATTCAATTCAATTATTCATTTATTCATCTTTAGACATAATACAATGTTCTTAGACATGTCTTACAATAGTTATAATATATAAGTGTATCTAATTAAGTAATTATATGAGTATAATTTTCCATACATAATTATTTTTTTATAATTATTTATTATTTATCACCAAAAGCATCGTCATGTATATATAAGGGTTCACTTATAAATACCTACCTAACAAGTATCACATTGAAACACTGATAAAACTAGATATTCTAACCTAACCTTAACTTAGGTACACACAACAAGGGGTGCAAGGTCGGGTAACCTCCTCGTGGTGCACCCTGGTAACACCGTGGGATACTTCTTTAGTTCGCTAAAGAAGTATCGCACGGTGGCCAATAACCCGACACGGAGGATCTCTCCACGGGTCCCTCTGATTAGCAGAGGGCACAGTGAGACGAGGCAGGAGGAGAGGACCGCACCTGCGGTCCAGGGAAGGGCTTGTGGCCATGGCTCGCAGGGCTCTGTCTTGGAAGGCGCGCTGCCTTGTAAGACAGAGTTGTGCGGGCTACGTCCGAAAGCAACGAAGCGGGGACGTGCTTGGTGTGCATTTCCCAGTCGCTTGTCGGGAAGGGACACTCGCAATGTCGTTTTCTGACTTGCGGCCGCTCGGCAATCTCCCACACTGGGTCGGGGAGACCCGTGGGCCGAGTGATCTTGGGGGCCTTTGATGTTAGGATTTAGGGCGTCCGAAGTCATTGGCCCTTGGGAGGGGTGACGGCACTTTGCGAGGAGGTGTCGTCGCATGCACCCAGGTAGGCTAAGGGGGATTTTCCTCCTGGCCAGCGTTCGGCCGCTCGGTATTCGCTGGGTCGCCAGACCTTAGTGGGACCGAGTGGCGGAAGGGATGGGGGCTTCCTCCGCACGTCTCTTCAATGAGGTTGCAGTGGTTGAAGCGGGGACGAGCTTGGCGTGTAGTTGCCTGGATAAGAATTCTGGCGGGGGACCCTGCAGTAGGTACCACTAGTTCTGACCGGCGGCGGCACTCTGCGAGTAAGTGTCGTCTATACACCCAGCAGGCTTTCGAGATGGGATCTTCTTTGCCGACGTCTCGCCGCGAGGTATTCGCAGTTTCTTTTAGATTCTTGTGGGACTGAGCGGCGCACTGGTTCCGTGGGTAGTCGGAGTGAGGGCTCCCGGCTATCTGTTCGCGGGCTCGGGGAAGGCGGCAGTTAACATGTGTGACGTGTTCTGCCGTAAGCACCGGGTGGGTGTGCGGAGGTGGCTTGCCACTCCTGGGATGGGCTGCGGCCGCAGCACTTTGCGAGAGGGGCACCGGTGCGTTCCTATGGAGATCCCGGAGCCCCTTGACATGCAATGAGGCTGGTCACCGGGGAGTTTTAGTGAGTCGTCTGTCGTTAGACAGCCAACCTCACATATTCCATTTGCACCCCTCAGTGCATTGGAAATCTGTTTGCAAATTTCTCCTCGTCAAAAAAAAATAAAAAAAGGTACACAACAAAAGACAAGAATCATTTATTAAAAGTAAACATTTTTTTATCCGCAAAAACTTCATCCATTTTATAATAACTCTTATGTATTAATTGATTTTTTACATACTTTTTGAAGTGGGCGTCTGTCATATTCGTTATTTGTACTGGTATGTTATTGTACAATTTGATTGCGGTACAATAATAACTTTTCGAAACTTTTGCAAGTCGTGTCATTATTTTGACTTTAGAATGACAAGGACAGAGCATACTAAAACGCCACGTTAGCTAATTATGTGTTTTTATTATAGAGGGTTAGATTATAAATATGCTCAAGCTCTTTCATGACTTTTAGTTGACGATATTCGAGATCCCAACATATTATAGAAGAAGAATATTTAATAATAAATATTCAGCTATTCTCTATTACTCAGTCTCCCCAAGGTTGTCTGGCAGAGATGACAACCTATCGATAAGATCGCCCATTGTATTACCAACTAGTTAAACATTGTTTCCTAATATGACAGTTATATAATATTTATGGTATGAAATAATTAATTTACAATTCTATTCTATTCTATGTCATGTATCAGCATGTCAGAATGCGAGTGATACCTCGACAAATATATGATACGATAAACCTTACCATTCTTAACGTGTACTAATTATTTGAAACCAGTTTGGTGAATGGATTATACCTCAGAGACTCCTTTTGTGCATTTCACACATATTTCGAAGTTTTCAGGTTCTACAACATACCGGTTTCCTCTCGTAGTTTCCCAACACCGTATGAGAGAACTGTTGTAGCGCACATACATTTTTCGAGCAGAAATGTTTATTAATGCACGACCAGATTTGAACCCATGACCTTATGATTGAAATGCCTGGCCACTACCACTAGACCACCAGTGCACTTTCCATTTAGGTAGAAACCAGGGACGTATAGTCCTGTTTCCTTGCTAGTAATATAAAAAAAACATTTACTTTGAAATACGAGTGGTGCAATAGTGTGACAGAATTTGCACGGACCAACGGAACTGCCCAACCACTTCCATTAACAAGAGTTAATCAATCAAACAAAACAAAAAGAGTTGCGGTTTAAAACGCACGGTAACCGCATCATCGCATCCGCGGTACGAAGCCTTTTCTCGGATTAGCTTTCATTCTCCAAGTTTGCATTGGTGTAGTCACTCTGGCTTCCGATTGGGTCGATTCGAAACCCTTGAATGAACTTAAGAGCGTTATACGTAAAAATTTTTGATTAGATTCGCACAAATTTCAGACGGTTAGGTTGACAGACCATTGTCGAAGCCTTGAGAAGGTTCTAGAACTCTATCAAACCACAACAGTTCCCCACTTCCATAACAAACTTACTAAGGTAACCAAGAAATCCGCATAGAATCAAATATCATTAATGAAGTCATGCTCGTACAATTAACAGTCTGCAAGTAGCCTAAGGCTAGTTAGGATCTGGACACTGACTTTCGGTTTAATTTCAGTGCGGGAAGCCGCAGCAACGCGAACCACTCGCCGGGGAGAATGGATCAAGTGACAGGGGAAAAGTATCGAATAAGACTTTTGGTCGTTTTAATTTAGATTATTCTGGTAGAAGAATGCGTAAAAAAATCCTATTGACGAGTATCAGAAACATAAACAGAAAAATGATTGGGCATTTTCTATGACATTACAGCACGAACATCATAGAAAGGAAGAGAGGTAGAGAAAGACAAAGCATAAGCTATATGCGCTAGATTAAAAAGAAGGTTGCTGTCATGTCGCATAAAGAGGATAAAGAGGATGATTTGAAGAAGATGCACATAGAGGAAGCTACATCAGTTGCGCGACAAGAACACAGTGCTTAAATAATGACAAGAAAAATGTGGACCTTTGAAAATTACTCTGTAAATGTAAATCTTGATATAATATTCTCACGGCCTGCAAAATTTTCCGCAGCAAGATCTCTCTGGAGTTGAGCAATAAACTGTGTCGATTGTCCCGAACAATTATTGCCGGGGTTGGAATCATAGGTTGTTTGTCGAACCATCGGCTTGCATTGTGGCTATTTCTTCGCCACCTATTCCGCGCATCCTCGCCGTGTTTATCGCGCTCTTAAATCGTGGTCCTGAATGCGAATTATTTGCGGATGGGTGAACATTTTATCGGATTGTTTGAGTTTCTGTGACCGCGATGTATGATTGCGTGTTTCATACTATTTGAATTTTTTGATTTGTGTTTTAGTTCGACTTTGACTGCTAGGTATTATTATTGACCGAGTTATTTAGAGTATTTGTTTGACATTGTGAATAAGTACTTATAATCTATTTATATTTTAAATAATTGTTTAGATTTACTTTAATTAAGGTTATTGGTTTATCCGTGTTCTTTGTCCTTTGGTTCCAATTTAAACTCGCTATCCGCTTGTGCAAAGAGCACGCGCCTTTCTCAGAAATTGAAATAGCTAGTCCACTCAATCCTTCGGGCGGAAAGTTCTCGAAACAACTTCCGAGGTCTTGCGGTTGCTTTGAGATCGGCTATTTGATTAGAGCGTATAACAAATGGAGATATCAAAGCGTTTTTGCAAGAAACTGACTAACGCACGTAGCAAAAAACATAAACAGCTCAAGACTGTACTCATTAGGCATGATACGAATACGCTCAGTTATCTAGTTATACTTAGATCTTTATATATAATGGGAATATATGAAACGTCACTACTCCAATTGCTCAACAATGCACTGGATCAACACACACTTATGGAAGGTTTCAAGGCATTTCAATAATTTACCATGGCTGCCGTAAGGGGTATTAAGACTGCAATCTGTCACGTAAGGGATAGCATGCCAAATGTTAGCAAGCGCCAAATATGGTGTTAGGTACATGGTCAATTTTGACCCCCTCAGATATTCAAGAACCTGAGAGACGTAAGTTCGAGTCCAGTTGTTATTGGCCCAGGGTACTTGATTAGCTCGCTCTACTGGCTTCAAACTCCTAGTCTCTCCTTGCAGATAGTAATTGAAGAGCTATTAGATAAGGTTTGGAGGATTAGATTAGGATTAGATTAGTTTGAGAAGATATCGATAGGATTATTATTATCGTGGAATTCCTTTGTCTTCCTAATATTTATCTCAATAACTAATTAATGTAACTTATTGATTGTTAGTCAGTCTATCTGTTAGCAGCTTAAATCAATCACTAATTATATCCTAATGACCCCTCCGTAACGCACATCAAACTGTGTATATAAAACTACAAACTATAATTATTGTCTGTGAAAGTTCATCAAAATTCGATTTACTCACTGATTTTACCGGAACACCTATCATCTTTACGTGGACATGGGACAAGCTGAAGAAGATATCAATTAAAATAAAACGAGGAAATACCCCAAAAGTCGGACAAAATCATTAGCAATCATCACAAATACAAATACAAAACATTCTTTATTCAATAAAATCACAAGGACCACTTTGAATCGTCTTCTTACATCTAGGTGCCGGATCCTCCTTACCCCAGTTCAATAATAATCCGGCATGAAACTCGTCTGGTCTTAACACTTTTTTGCATGATCCTTGCCAATTTTGTTACGGATACCGTAGTCGAGTTGGAGCAGATTCATCCCAAGCTTTTTTGTCATTTAAATAATCAGATATTTTATAATATGCTTTAATAGACAGTATCTGTTTAATTACGATTTTAAATTTGCCAATCGACAAATCTAACACGTCGCTTGGGACCTTGTTATAGAAGCGTACACTTTGCCCCATAAAATACTCATTGACTTTAGCGAGCCTAAATGATACAGAGAATCCTACCTACCCTACTACGAGTACCTATACCTGACTGGCTTGTCAGCTTAGTTGGAAAAAGCTCTGCCTTCTGCGCTGTAGGTTTTGGGTTCCAATGCCTCCCAGGACATACATTTGTGTAATGAGCAAAGGAGGGTATTATACAATACAAGCTAGGCGTAGTTTAGTGTCAGATGGTGTTGTGTGCATTGTCAAACAATATCAAACACCGTCAGTAGGTAGTTACCTGATAATTTATTCATAGGTACATTACAACATAAAGTGAACGCCACAAATGACCCAATAATAGACTTGTTATTACTTCAAACGTTTAAACGATTGGTTTGTAAAATACATGCTATAATTAACCGTTTTATTCGTATTAGTGTGGCGACAGGGACATATATCTCTCACCTACTAATAATTATTTGACACAAAGACGACATATATCTCTCACCTACTAATAATTATTTGACACAAAGACTTATTTATTAACAAAACTTAATACTGATGCTTTTAAGAATTATTGAGAATGATTTAAACAAAGCGCTGTTGGAATAGTGGTAGTGGCCCCGCCATCCGATTCTATGGTCGTAAGTTCGAATCCGGTCGTGCATGAATGGATTTTTCTGGTAGAAAAATGTATGTGGGTATAGACCTGTACTCTCAAACGGTGAAGGAAAACATCCTGAGGAATCCATGTCGAAAAGCTAAAAACAAATCGCCCCGAAACATGCATACTAAATATCATGAAAATCGTTAGAGCCGTTTCCAAGATTCAGATTATATATATATATATATATATATAGATATATAAATACAAGAATTGCTCGTTTAAAGGTATAAAGATTATTTTGCTCGAAACGAGAAGATCCAATTATTAACACCCGAGTCAATAACTTAGAACACAATAACCAAAATTACTAACAAAACCCGAAATAACTTGAGAAACTTTATAAATCTTTAATTAATAATTTTTCTCATGTTACGATAAAATCCGTAGGTTAATGGGTTTTATTGTATTTTTTTTGCATTATAATATTTTGTCATTGTAAAAAGATAGGAAGAGAAGAAGAGGAGCGTTTTATGAGAAGTGATTATGAATAATGGGGGTTAGTCCATTTTATTTTAATACTGCGCTAAAATTTCTTTAAAAAAAATAACAAGCAAACAATTCTATCAAGAAAGACAATGGAAAATTATAAGAACTGAAACACGTCGCTGGTAATTTCAGACTAACTAATAAAATGATATCGGTCTATTATTAGCTCTATCCAAGCTGCCAGGTAGTCTCTAATTAAACAATGGTTAGTAAAACTTCTATTGAATTTTCCTTTATTTAAAGCAGGAAATTTAAAAATGTTCAAAGCAATTTACTGCCAGACACGAAAATGAATTTTGTATAATAATAAAACCCCATTGCTACACCACGTTGTAAACCATACCTACCAAATATCTATAATATAATGAATACTGAATATAAATACTTCATGGGATACAATGGTGGCAATTTGGTTGGTTCATTTCTAAAATTAGGAATTGTCTAAAATATTTAGATAGTCTAATTTAGTTAGTCATAGCATTTGTAAAACCTATTCGGTTGGTATCATCTAACTAAATTAGGAACGCTTAATTAAGTAAAATGAAATTAAATTAGGATAAGTTGGTAGTAGTAGAATACCAAAGGTTAATTTGACAGTTCAAAACCAAATTTTAGCTATAATTAGTTAGGTTGAGGCCAATGTATATTATTCTAGTTTTTTGGAAAATTTAATAGGTAGTACTAAAAATTAAAGAAAATGTGAGTCGTCCTTTAGTAAAAATACCTATCTACTGTATACTACTGTAGACAGTAAAAGGGTACTACATACATCGATCTATCTATAAATGTATAACGTAGTGTATATACCTACTTCTAAGCTACTTACTGCCTTAACTCGTATGGACAAAATGGTCGCAACCAGCCTTCGGAGAAACAATTATGCATGTATTATTCATAGTACAAAGTGCACCAGTGTTTGTTTAGTCTGTGCTTACACAACACCGAGCTTTCGCTCCCAACTTGTAATTGCTGAATAATAAACTAAAGCGACCTTTTCAACTAATCTACTGAATAATGGTAAAGAATGTGGCATTTAAGGGCTAGACCAAATTGGTGCATAGCACGATATAGGATTTTAAAGTCGATACACGGTGTCCTAGAACTGGTATGGTGATTCAAAAGTTCTTTATGTTCATAATGACGTTTTATTATATATATTAAAGGGTATTTATTGCGTTTATTTACCTATTTTTCCCGACGTTTCGACAGGTTTACTTACACTCTGTCGTGGTCACGGGATGACTGATACGCGACTGACACGGGATGAAATACCCGTTAATATTTATAATAATGTGTTCTGATCGCGTAAGTTTAAAAAACTTTATAATGACGTTTGTTCTACGACAAGGGGTTTAGTTATTTTTTAGTCTGTATGTTGAGAATCGGGTCGTCGGAATTTGTTTGCGTAGTAGAAATACTATCCAAGATATTTAGTTACTCAGATTACTGAGGGTAAATGGGGCACGTCTAACATTATATTTGACACACCCATTTTTAAGATTTCATCTATATTAATATTTGACGACCTCTGTGGCGCAGTGAGTAGGACTCCCACCGCGAGGCTTTGTTTGAATGATCTGCAAGTATTTATTTTGAGTCTGGTTGTTTCTATGTATAATATCTATGTATTTTATTTATTTATGTAATATGTATGTATGAAATAGCCAAAGCTAAAAGACTTGTCGGCCGACCAATGTTGCGCTTTAAAAACAGCGTGAAACGCGACATGGCAGAGTTTGTGGGGAGAGCGAGGCTAAAGATCGTGACACCTGGCGGAAAACCGTAGCTGACGGTGTTGTTGCACACGATAACGCCTGGCTCGACCATTTAGCGTACAAGCAGGCTAAACGTCACCAACGCGCCGCAAACCTTCTAACATCTCCTGGGTCTTTTATTTGTAGTAAAATGTGGTCGTGGCTGCCACAAATAACTGCTCTGTAACTTGACTGACGCTACCTAAATCATCTTCAATAGATGTACCAAGGCCAGTAATGATGATGTATGTACAATGATGATGTACTCGTATATCACTCATTTGGGTACCCATAATACAAGCTCTGCTTACTTTAGGGCTAGGTGATGCTGTGTGAAATGTCCGGTATTATTATTATGTTTTTTATGTCTTGAGTACATTTTAATTTTTCTTTTCATAACTGTTTCACTTACTTCTATGCTAGTATGTTAACTGTTTTACAAACTAGTAATAAATATATATTAATAAATAATAATATTGTTAAATAAATATAAAGTGTCTCGTCTCCCTCTACGCAGAAATTGATGATAGAGGAGCAGCTATAGCTGATATATATACACATATCACACTGTGTTGAAATAGTATTTATTAATTAGTTCATCTTTTTCAGCACTGATTTGTTAGTTTTAGCCAGTTGTCGAGCTTGATTTTAAACGCATTGACAGAGGTAGCAGTAACAATGTCATCTAATAGGGATTTCCAATTGTGGACCACTCTGTTGCTAGTACAATACAATACAAAACTTTTTTATTCAATAAAATCACAAGGACAACTTTTAATCGTCTTCTTACATGCTAGTGAATCTAGGTGCCGGTTCCTCCTATTCAAGAAGAATCCGGCAAGAAACTCGTCTGGTCTTAACACTTTTTTGTATGATCCTTGCCAATTTTGTTAAAGATGCCGAGTCGAGTTAGAGCAGATTCATACCAAGGGAAGTGATAAGAGGCAAGTAAGCGGACAGGGTCACGAATGAGTTTTAACTGGTAGCCACGTGAGGGTCTCTGATAATCTTTTCTTCTGAAGATGTCATGAATATATGGCAGGTTGTCCTGATAGGTCATAATCTCAAAAAGATCTCGTCGAAGGCGTCTATCCTCAAGAGTAGTGAAGCGTAGTGACTAGTGAGAGTAATCTATCGTCGTAGAGCCTTTGGTATCTTGGTAGCCTTCCTCTGGACACTTTCAAGAAGGTCAATGTCTATAATGAAGGTATAAAAAAAGCCTATCTTCTATCTATAGCTATAGGCTATAGGTAGAAGGCTATTGAATTTCTATAAAAAGGCTATCGAATTTTAGAACTAACATTTTCTTTCCACACATCAACAAATAATGCTCCAGCTAAATGGTACCGCTTGTAGGATGTTACGAGCGGTCCGCTCTGCCCGGCTCGACCTCACACCGAAATCCATTAAACCGTGCCCTCATGATATATGGCCCAAAACTGTCACAGCTGAATTATCTACGAGTGTAAACTAGGGCTGCCGCGGGTTACATGTGTAACTTAATCATTTAGAAGCACATATTTACTTACAGTTTGAGCTCACAGTTAAGTTTTGAACGTTTTCGGTCTACGAATACGCTTAATGTATTTAGGCTGTTATATATAAAATAGCATTAATAATATTATAAGATTAGTAGCTTCTGCTCGCGGTTTCGCACGTGTGGTAATTACGTTTTAAAAACCGGAACGTGGATGACATTTTTTCCAGTTATTTTGATTTAAAATTTACTGAACTGATTTTGATGAAATTTCTATAGGACTAAACGGAAAGTATAACATTGTACATAAAAACACATAAAAAAATTATAAAATAATATAACCGAATTGAGTACCTCCTTTTTTTGAAGTCGGTTATAATTAGCCTATAGGTATCCATCTTCAAGATCTATCAACTATCAAGTTAGTCAACCTCGGTTATTGGAACTGCAACAATAAATTAAAACGTAATACGTAACTAATTAATCCGTTAAAATACTGAAAAATTACAATCTATCTCCTTACCAAATTTCATCAAGATCATTTCAGAAAGACTGACACTCTTATGTTTTTTTAAATATTGAATGCGATCACGCATGCATGCGTTGAAATGATCAAATGTTGAATGAGACGTATAAAGACTGCTTGTTTAAAGAAAGCGATAAGAAAAATGACAAAAACAGTCATTTGCGTATGCAATAACCAAGTTATAATTATGATACTATCTATATTCTATACTTTTTACTGGTACTGTAAGGTAACTTTGTGATCGAAGTAGAACTTTAACGAAAAATATCGGGTTTTTACAAATTATATTGTTCGGAACGGAAACAGTCAGTTGTGGTTCTTATTAAAAAAAAACATCTTTCAGTTGCTCATTACGGATGATTTTATTTTAAAATATCTGCGACTCGCACGCATATCCCTACCCCAAGATAAAATCTATCTCTATACCAAATTTTATCAATATTTGTTCAGCAATTAATCCGTAAACAAGCGTTTGTTTCCCATTAGAATCTACCATTGATACATTCTTTCTGGCACTTCGGCGGCCGCTACAGCGGCACGCTCGCTTTGCTCGCTCACCTTGCGCGTTGATTTCTATACATTAACATAACCTAACCAAGTGATTAAAACTAACACCTTACTAACATGAAACTTGGAACAGGTAACAAACAAACATACAGTGACGCTTTCAGATTAATAATATGTATGAATTAAGAATAAGCTGTTACGCAACTCAGGTTTCTTCACGCGTGTGACAACCCTATGTGTATAATCGTAGCCCGGATTGGCCTTCCCATACAGGCTTTGTGCGCGACCACTGAAATCGTTCACGATATTAATCTACGTTTTGACAACTTGTTTGTATTTCCATTTGGGAAATTATTTATCGACATAGTATACCTATGGGGTGGGCCCACGGTAACGAGTGGGAATATTTTATGGGATACGATTTTCTAGTTTTTGAAAGGACTACGGATTCAAAGCGGTTCAAATTATTTATTTGTGTAATTTAACTTTAACTTTGATTGGTAGCAGATCCTAAAAATTCAAATCCAAGTCGTATTTAAGTAGTATGTAAAATAAGGACCGTATTTCGGTTCAACACGAATACGTCTATAACTAAACATAGATTTTTTGACAGTTCTGAACTGTCAAAGAATATAATGTTAATTTTAAAGTATGGGTTTTGTTCTGAAATACCGCTCTAAGTATCTACCTATCCAGATTTTTTTCAAATCGAGATATTTACGAAAAAACATAGCCAAGCACAGTGAAGGCAAAGTTAGTTTATTTATTAGATAGGGTAGAAAAATAAAAAAAGAACAACCCACTTTACATGTATGACGTACTACAAAACACAACTGTTTAAGACAGTCAGACAGGCAGAAACTATGGGGGTTCCTTGTGAACTTCAGAACCCTAAAACTTATAAGTAATACTATATATATAAAAATAAATGTTTATTGACATACATTTTAGTATATACAGACATCCTATGTAGTCTCCGACTCCTCAGTTAGGTACAAAAGACCTGTGTTACAGAAGTCATCGCCCTCTCCCATTACAGGTTACATGTGAATTTGAATTTCTAAGAATAAACAACACTAAGAATTTGAGGAAGTAGCCATCACTGGGTGGTTTTCAGACTAACAATAAAGCATTAACTAAATTATACTTCAAAATAATAAATAAATAATGCCGGACATTTCACACAGCATCATCTGGCCCCAAAGGAAGCAGAGCTGGTGTTATGAGTACTACATGACCGATATACTACGCATATACTTTTTTTGTAAATACATACATATTATAGGTACGTAGAAACAACCAGATAATACAGAGGGTATAACTCGGATAAGTGTTCCTTGTTGACTACGAAACACAAAAAAAATGCTAGCAAACATATTAAACTAATTCAATTATTCGTCAGTTAGTCCCCTTTACCTTCTAGTCACTCTACGAGAATACAATTATTCCAATAAATTAAAAAAACGTGTAATATTTCCATCAAAGTGCATGTCTGCGTGTCATATTAACTGCTACTGCGCAGTAAATTCGAGTAAATGACTTGACAGTAGACGCCCAAAGCGCGCAGTCACGAAGTCAATGAACAATAGAACAATGTTGCATGCACAAAACGTTTCTGATTTTGACATTTTTGACGTTTACGAGGTTGAGGCAAAATTACACTATCAATATTTGGACTTTTACTTCAGATAATGCTATGATTCGTTTGTCATTTTATGAAGTAACATAGCTCTGCTAATTTAATATTTCTTACTCGTTTTATTCAGTAATCTTAGCGGAATTTCAATGAATAAGTTGTGACTACATAGGACAAGTATGAACAATTGAATTAACTGTGTATTGGTGCAATGTGATTTGAACGACGAGCAATCTCAAGAAAATTTTAGACGGCCATGCCGCGTGACGTCTAGTATTGACAATTGACCATCGACTAAGACTTTAACAAACAAATTTACTATAAACAAACATAAACACTTGACACTGGCAAAATTTACATTATTATGTCACATGCTATAAACAAAGAAGAAGATAATGCTGCTTTTACTGAGATATTAGAGAACTAACTAACATTTTGCAAAATACGAACGATCTTATTTTCTTTGCACCAAAGGCTGGATTAAAATAACATTTTAATATGACACTTCTAAAATGTAACTACTACACTAATGTGTGATTCACGTGTTTTAGCTTTGATAGGAAAATCCTATAAAATATATTCGTTACAAGAATATTAAACTGTGATTTAAAAATGTTAATCTAATTCGGACTTTGGTGTAATCAAAATAAAATAAATAAATATGAGTGGACAATGCACACAACACCATCAAGCCCCAAACTAAGAATAGCTTAGCATAATATTATGGTGACGAGATGGCTGATACAATACTTATATATTTTTCTATACATACATGCATACGACCTCTGTGGCGCAGTGGGCTAAGGTCTGGCTGAGACGCAGGAGGTTGCGGGTTCGATTCCCGCCACGGGACAAATGTTTGTATGTTCTGCAAGTATTTGTCTCGGGTCTGGGTGTTTCTATGTATAATATGTATGTATTTAAGAAAAAAAAATGTATTTAAGTACTATATCAGTCATGTGGTACCCATAACACAAGCTCTGCTTACTTTGGGGCCAGATGATGCTGTGTGAAATGTCCGGCATTATTATTATTATTATTATTATACACAGACACAGAATAAACATCTATGTACGTCACACAAATGTGTGTCCTGGGAGAGAATCGAACCCTCAGCCTACAGCGCAGAAGGCAGAGCAACTACCAACAGAGCTGACAGGCCAGTCAATACCGAGATCGTTCGTATTTTAAAAAAACTTTAGCTAGTAAATTTGTACTTGTTTAATTTCAAGAAAACGCTGAGATTCTCTATTCAGAAATATCAATGGGTATTTTTTAGTTATTTTAAAAGGGATATTTAAACCAATCGAAATAAACACTAAAAAAAGCTACATTAACATGAAAATTTCCGCTTAGGAGCACTGTGGTAATAAACTTAACACCACAGAGTAATAAAACACAATCAGAGGTTATACCAAAATACCAGCACCAGAAATGAACGCGACAAACTTACAATTTTCTTTCATTATAAGGCTGGATGGCTATTACCTCACCTCGAAGGTGAAAAACGAGGAGTATATGAAACCAAGCTATAGAACTACATCCCAATAAATCACTACTACTTGAGGCAGATTTTTTTAAAGTAGGTTGATCTTTATAAAATAATTCAATTAATATTGATGTATATCAATATTAATTGAATTATTTTATAAAGTTCAAAGATTATAACAACAATAAAACATATTTAATATATTATAGAAAGTGTACATAATGTACAGTCTCATACTGATTTTACAAACACACAAGAAAACATAATATAAATAAATTAAACAAAAAAAATAACGTAGTTACAAAAATATTGTAAACCAAATGTTTTGTATAAAAAAGAACACATAAAATATTTTTATCATGTATTTACCATGTAACTAGAGATATGAGGAGAAGTCTACCAAGCCTAGGGATAACAGTCGTGGCGTGAACATAACAAAATTCATTTTTCGTTGATCATGTCAGATCATGATGCCAGCTCTAAAATATGCCCTTTGTTCTAGGGCCACTTATTTTGACTTTTCTAATTTCTAGGTTATCATTTGCACCATTGCAATTTTTCAGGAATAAATTAGATCAGCGTTGATCATACCTACGTGCCAGCTTGCTTATTGCAACTCCAAGGTGAAACTTACGCCGCACGGAAATCAAAGAGTTATTACGAGTACCACACTCTAATAACACAGCAAAGAATATCGGAATCGAATAATAATAGGTAATACTACGGAGGGTATTATTACTTGTATAATGGCCGCGAAAGATATTATCAATGCGCATTATAGTGGAAAATGGAAATGTACTCAACATATGGTGTGACGCAAATGTTTTGAAATTATAACAACTAGCTTAAGGCTACTTTCTCAATAGTCCTGTTTGAAACCACAAGCGAAAAATGTAATCTCTTATCATGTGTAATTTGGCCTATCTACTCTCATCATTTACCTATTTGTTTCTCTATGTCTGTAACCTTTTTCGTGGTGTGTGTTAAATAAACCATTATAAATAATAAAATAATATATAATAAATAATGCCGGACATTTCACACAACATCATCTGGCCCCAAAGTAAGCAGAGCTTGTGTTATGGGTCATATACTACTTAAATACGTTTTTTTTTGTAAATACATACATATTATACATAGAAACTCCCAGACCCGAGACAAATACTTGCAGATCATACAAACATTTTTCCCGCGGCGGGAATCGAACCCGCAACCTTCTGCGCCTCAGGCAGGCTTTCGCCCACTGCACCACAGAGGTCGTCAAATACTATAATATTCTATATTATACTATTCTATAGTCCCGTTTTATAACCCTGTCAACCCTGTCATGTCGGTCAGCTCAGTTGGTAGTAGCACTGCGTTCTGTGCTGATGGTTGAGGGTCCAATTTCCTCAATAAACATTTGTGTGATGAACGTGTTTGATGTTTGATGATGTTTGTTCATTGTTCTGGGTGTTATAAAGTATCATAACCATGTGTATGTATTTAAAAATATTGTAAGTATTATATCAGTCATCTGGTCACAAGCTATGCTTTGTTTGGGGCCGGGTGATGTTGTTTGCATTGTCCACTGATATTTATGTATTACTAGATGTCCGCGGGCATATCGCCTGCGTTGAAGATTTTTCCCGGGACAAAAAGTAGCCTATGTCACCTGGGGATAGTGTAGCTTTCAAAAAATATTTTTTCAAATCGGTCCAGTAGTTTCGGAGCCTATTCAATACAAACAAACAAACAATAAAATATTTCCTTTTTGTAATATTAGTATAGATAAGATTATTTAGTTACTTGCTGAAACGGTAGCACGTTCTCGTTCCCACGTTTGTGTTAAAGTCTGTAGGTACTTAACTATAATAGTTAGACATATAGCCACGTAGACATTTTTGTGTGTAATAATAAGTAGGTACTATAAACATGTAGTATATTATTTAATGTATCATCAATAGTTTTTGCAGCGCACATTAAATAATGACTATAATATGCAATTTTTTTACCTTGGGTTACATGAAATTTTGGTAGGGATATATATATATTTTTAAAGCCCATGTTACTCACTGATAATGTAGCTTTCTATAGGTTAAATCGTTTTTTTTTTCGGTTAATCCATTCTCTTCACTTTATAATATTAATTGAGATAATAATAAATTGAAATTACGTTTACTAACTAAACTTTCGTAAATAAACGAATGATCTTATTTTGTTAACAACAAAGTCCAAATTAGTGTTACAGTTTTAAAATGCGTCAATAAGACTCAATTTTGAATATACCCTTTAGATTAAATGGAATTATTTGAAACACATGCAAAACGATTTACGCGAATAACGCAGAACCGACACTCGTTCTATGGCCTGATGGTTTTATCAGCGAGCAAAAACTCCCTTTTCACAAAACGTCAGGCGGTCACCCATCAATTACCGTGCATAACATCACATAATCCAAAGTAAAGTTCAGTAAACAGTAGATATATTTGGATGTCGATGTCAGCTACGAACGTCCCAGATAGCAGAGTACCTACACTTTAATTTGTAAAACCTCCTTGCAGGGTGTGGGCAAACAAAGGCTGCCGATGGGGGTATAATGAGGGGGTACTCAAGTGGTGTTGCAGGCACATGTCTAGCACTTACCGCCCTCGATATGTACCTACTTGGATCCTGCGTCCAACGACGCGGTGAATCTAAGAGGGCTGGGGGCTGATTTTTTGCGAAGCTAGCGATATTTTTTGTAAACTTTGGAATTGTATGATAGAAATTTGCTACTGTGTTTATTAATTAATTAAATTGACCGATTATTTACAATAGACACAGATTTTAGGATTTAGGATGGAATAGAATAACGTCACTACAATAAAATAATAAAAAGGAATAGAATACTAGGAACAAGTACCTACCTTCTGGAAGGTACTAGGGAAGTAGTTACTAAAAGAATGGTACATAATCGTTTTTTTTTTATCATCGATAAACCTACGTTAGACCTCGATCTCGTCTGCTGTTATGCGACGATGTGGCTGACGATGGGGCACGCAGGCCTAGAATATCTATTTACTCGAGACTTGAAGAGACCTAATAGTTTGTAGTTTTCAGGAAAGACAGACGACGGCAAAGCATTCCATTTCTTGGCTGTACGCATTATAAATGTGGAAGAAAAGCGTCAGTCAGTAAGAGTGGTAGACTGACAGAGTGCTTGTGAGTTAGTGTTGATGTATGTTTGTCACTCATCCGCGCCGTAAAAACTGGAAGGATCGAGATGAAATATGTCGCCAACAGCTTGGGAAAACAAATAACCCATTCACCCCATTAACTGTCCTATGAAACTGTCTCAAAAACCTATTTATTATATTAAAAATGGAATGAATCTGCTTCTACTCGACTCGGCATCCGTAATAAAATTTGCAAGAATAATACAAAAAAGTGCTAAGACGAGTTTCTTGCCGGATTATTCTTGAACTGGGATTATGAGGAACCGATACCTATATTGACTAGCATGTAATCGTAGCATGACGATTCAAAATGGTCCTTGAATAATGAATATTATGATTTGATTTGATTTAACTTGCCCCATGGGGTGTCAAAATCCCCGACAGAGCTCGTAATCTTATAAACATAACGTCATGAAGCAATCTCGTTCTAATTTCAATCAAAGCACTCAGAGACAAACAGTCTGTAGCACTGCTTTCACGAAGTCACGTAGCGAGGCGGCTTGCTAGCCGACCCAGCCCGTAAACCAGGGCCCTATTCAGGACCTATCCCCTTTTTAACAATGGTTATTGTTATTATTTGTTATATAGTATCATCGGTATGTATTTAACAATATATGAATATTCTATCAATCATCTGGTCACCGAAACATTAAGATACGCTTAGTTTGAGGCTAGATGTGCATTACATTTTGATAAACAAGGGCTTTACTCACGTATTATTTGTCGATGGAGGCACCGACACTGTTTCGATTCATCTAGAGAATCTTCTTCAGGGTGAGTTTGATCCGCGGTTCGCTCGTTGCTGCTCGAGTTCACGGTTCACAACTCGAGCGACATCCCGTGTTTATGAAATCACGAAAGTTTTAATGTGCATTGTTCACCTATATTTAGTTTTTTTTAGTTTTTTAAGTATATATGCGATTGGTCGTTGCTGACTTCGTAAACGTAGCCTAAGCTGAGCCGTTGTTCATTAGCAGAAAACGAAAACTAGTTAAAAGACTGAAACCGAACAACGATTCTGTTGCGGTTTGATTACAATCGATTAAGTACTAGTACTCAAAAACATGAAAGTATATATTTTTATTGTTCTTAACCTATCATTTCCCATTGCTGGGCAAAGGTATTTCCCTCTAAATTCCACTCTTTGGGTTCCAAGGCCACAGTTTTCCAGACTGCATCCAAATCGTCACGCCAATTTTTGAATATTATTTAAACTAGCAGAGGTTCTTAAGGTTCTTGTATTAGTCAACAAACTAATACAAAGCTCACGTTGCTGTAAATCAAGAAGCACATAGTATTGACAAAAGTAACCTTACAAGTCTTTGAATCTTTGTCTACGAACTAATTCAAACTACTTGTAAGTAATAGCCATAGCCTACGGACAGTATTAAGGAAGACTGAAACTCCTTTAACAATTTTAGGAGTATTATATATTTTTTTATACAACTGAGCAAGCAAACGAGCATTTGACCCTTTCAGTTACCTATAATGCTTGAAATACCAAGAGGAATCACACGCACGTTGTCGGCCCTAGACATAAGTTCGTTTGTCTATTCGCCAAGTAATTTTACTTGCTCCAGTTTCCTTCAAAGTTAATGTTTGCACACTACAGCCATTTTGAGATATTACTCTTAAGTACGGCCCTCGATGACGACCCTGCGCGTGTAGTGCAAACATAGTGCTCCCCAGGGCTCCCTCAAGTGCTGGGCACGGTGGAAACGCTGAACAAGGATCGATGCTTCAATTCCTGTTCTAAATATTTGTGCTACATCGGCTGCGGGTTCCATGTAAGCTGGCCACTGGCATAATAGTGTTACTGCTGAGGATGGCAACATTTTGTGTATAGCATAGATAGATAAATTACGTAAAAGCGGAACGCCACGCCACGACTTTGTTCGCGTACAAACTTTGATGTACCATTTCATTAGTATGTGAATGGGTAATTGTGTAACTATTTATTTTAGATTTGTAGTTTTTTCTTTTGCTTAAGTTTAGAACAGAGGTTTTGTTTATCAATAGGTGTATTAGTATATTTACTGACACTACCAGTTTTTTAATAACCGGCGTTATTAAGCACTGTTTATAAAATATAAATCCGTTATTATCCGTTTTACTCACGTATTATTTTGACGATGGATTCACGTTCACGATTCGCATTCAAAATAATATGCAAATAAAATCCGTGTAGGTATATCAAAATTCATAATACAACTCACGATAGTTTTGAAAGTGAACTGTGCAATTGCTTATATGGTCTACATGAGCGAGAATGTGGACATGCGTCAAATATAATGTTTGGTTGTACCGGTTACTGTAACAGTTTGGTCTTTGGTTCGTAAACTTAGTTACTTAGGTCCTTAAAGATGTCCCTTAGACATCGTTAAAGTCCTAAGTAACCAGAGATCTGAGGAGAAGTCTACCAAACCAGGAGTTTATACCAGGAGGAGTCGTGGTTTTGTTTGTCTACCCACACCCAGCCGCAGAATATTTATCATGATACAAGATAATGATTATAAATAAATATATATATTAGTAGACAATGCATACAACATCTAGCCCCAAACTTAGCATAGCCTGTATTATGTTGACCAGATGACTTAATACATTATATATTTTGAACCGACTTAAAAAAAAAAATTTTTGTTTTTTTTTCTTTTGTTTTGTGTGTATCTGTTACCTCATAACTCTATTATTTATGAATCGATTTAAAGATTTTTTTTTTCACGTGATATACTTCGCGATTGGCCCCATTTTCATCAGTGGTGTAGCAATTTGTTTTAAAATTAAAATAGCTGGAAAAAAATCTGTAATCCAAGTAAACGAAATTTCGAAATTTAGCTTTCCTGTGACTTTCCAGTGGACTAATTTCATTCAATGAAGTCGGTTTTCTTTTTAGTTTTTGAAAATTATTAAATACATACTTATGATACTTTATAACACCCAGACAACAACCTCATCATCACAAAAATGTTCGACCTGGGAGGGAATCGAATCCTCAACGACTACTAGCTGATAGGTAGAAGTAAATATTAGTGAAGTTAATTCCAAAATGTCATATCTCTCAAGTTTATAACTCGTCTCGTTAGTGGACACGACGTAATCTCTCCATCACACAGAACCAACTTCCACTGGTATAGGTATAGTACGTGTAAGCACACTGTAAGTCGCGTCAAACTTTAATTATATCGATTTCAAAGTTTGCACCGAGTTCACTAATTACACTCACAGATGTAAATAGAACAGCTAAGTCACTCTACATGATATAAAATTTAGAGCAAGTATGTCTTTGACTGGACTCAACTCAGAGGGTCAACTCAGAACTCTGCATTCCACGCAGTAGGTTGAGGGTTCGACTTTCTTACAGAACAAAAATTTTTATGATAAACATAGATGTTTGTTCTGTCTGTTATAAAAGTATCATAAGCATGTATTTAAAAATATATAATTATTCTATCAGTCATCTGGATCCCGTGTACAAGCTATGCTTAGTTTGGTGTTAGATGTAGTCGTGTTGATTGTCCTCCAACATTTATTATTTATTAAGTCTTGACAAATTCAAATTCAGTTTATTTACACTTTATTTTAACATTAAAGATACTATCTAATGCTTAAAAATAGAAAAAACAGAACAGCAGTAGAAAAAATATTAAGTTAGGTAAAGTACTTACAGAGAAAAATAAAAGTGGGTAAAACTTACTTCTAAAAAATAAAAACAATCTAATAATAAAATAAACTAATACCTACACTAAATAATATTATGTATTATGTAATAATAACACGAATAAAACACCCCAGAAAACATCTTAAAATCATAAAAAAACAAAGAACGAATTCGCCTGTGTTGTTCTAATGTTAACAAATAAAGATGACAACTGATTTAAACAGCACATTAATTTACATGTGATTATAAGATTATCTTTGTCTGCATGTAAAATTAAAAGGCATTAGTATTAAAAGTTATCGTGCTGTTATTAAACATCAGTTCAAAACATTAAGCATTGCTTGCTATGTACGGTTCAAGAGTTCCAGCTAATCTCCTCATCCTGCGCTGTATAAGCTGTATTGCATGTCATGGTGCCAGACAGAGATGACAATAGTAAATCAACGGTGCATTAGAAAGAGACGGCGTCTTGGTATCAAGTTTACGCGTCATTACTCTCACGTGTCTTGTATTGTTTCGTTTGTGATGTATGTCACTTTGCACGTGAGTGTACGACACTTTGTAAGGTTGCGTTTATGCGAGGTGTTACGCGAGTTTGTACTTTATTGTAAAGGGTGTTTATTAAAAGTAAAATTTCACTTTCAAAACTTAATGAGTACTGTATTTGTGATTTTGAGTTTTACTCACGTATTATCTTGTATCTTGTGGTGAACTATTATTCCTTCAAGTAACAAGCAGATAGTTCATAGTTCATACTTGTTTATTCCATTGACAAATTACATTGTATGCGGAAATATAAATTATAAAACATAAAATTAATATTGATAAATTATGGTAATCATGCAATATATTATAATGTCAAAACCTAACCTAACAAAAAATAATCAGAACATTTTAATGTGATCAATCAAGACAATCAATAATTATAAAACGGTTCATAGTTCATCCAGCGAATAGAGACATTTCTCCAGAAGAAAAGACTTCAACTCAACCTTTAGTTTTTTCTTTGGTATATAATAGATTTCAGTTCTATTGGTAGTCTGTTAAAAATTTCAACTGCTTGATATCTTAAACAGTGTTTCATGATGTTGAGTGTGGGATGTATCTTATTCTTTAGATTTTTTTTCCTACTATTTATCCGAAAGCTAATAATTACATTTACATATATACTTAGGACCGTCAAAATACCCAGTCGACTAAAATGCTCTCTGAGAGATTCTAACTAAAGTTCATATACTTAGTTTTTGTATATACTATTTTTAATTGATCGATGCTGATTTCATCGCGTAAGGTACGTAATGCAGAACAAGCTGAAGCAATGGAGTTTTCTATCCCTTCCAATTCATTTTTCCAATTTAGGAGAGAGTAAATCTGTACTCCAAGGAACTTCACACAGTTAACGCTTTCAATTCTCTCACTACATACCCTGGTTTCAATCAGATCGTTATTTCTAACCGTAGATTTGAACAACATGATGTTTGTTTTCTTAATATTAATAATAAGTTTGTTTGCAGAAAACAATTTTTGAAAAGCAACCAGTGCTTCGTCTATCTTAGTGTTAAGAGATGTCATGTCATCTGAGCTGATAATCGCATTCGTATCGTCAGCGTAAACAATTAATTTGATGTCAGTTAAGTTATTAGTTATGTAATTTATTAAGTCATTCGTAAAAATTACAAACAATATTGGTCCTAATATTGAGCCCTGAGGAACTCCTGTCAAAATGTTAGTCAATCTTGATTTATACACAGATTCTTTTCCTTCATGCTGTGATCTGTTTTTTACTTCGACGAACATTGTCCTATTACTTAAATATGACTTAAGTAGATCCAAGGCAGCCCCTCGCACACCATAGTGTTCTAGTTTATTTATTAAAATTTCGTGGTCAATGGTGTCAAAAGCAGAACTTAAATCTAAGAAAATTCCAGCTACCTTTTTTTTTATATTTAATCTTTCGACTACTTCATCAATTAGTGTATTCACGGCATCAACATTACCAACTGAAGTTTGATAACCATACTGCCTTTGGTGTAATATTCTGTTTGAATATAAATGTGATAATAAACGACTTATAATTAGCTTTTCAAATATTTTTGATAGTGTGGGCAGTAGAGATATCGGACGATAGTTTTTAGGATCACTAGTAGATCCTTTCTTGTACACAGGAACTATTTTTGCCAGTTTGAATTGATCAGGAAAGATGCCCTCGTCAAAACATTTATTGAAGAAATATGATAACGGTCTTGTTAAATATTTATGTGGTGTTTGATAACAGTTATTGGCAAGTCATCATAGCCGCATGAGTTTTTATTTACCATATTTCTAACTGTTTTCTATACTTCTTTTTCATGAGTGTAACTAATATTCATTCCAGTCTCAATTCTGACAGTATTTTCTTGAATGAACGTAATTGCATTTTCAGCACAAATTTTAGACCGACTATTGTAATTAAATCGTTCAGCGAACACATAAGCAATACTCAGAGGATCATCAATGAACTTATTGTCACACTTTAATGTAATATTGCTTGCTCGTAATACTTTTGATTTGTTCGTATGTCTATTTACTACCTGCCATATTTCTTTTATTGAATTGTTTGCCATTTTAATTTGTTCTTCGACAGCCAATTCGATAGCCACGAAATGGCGGTAAAAAAAGTATTTTTTTCCATACCAAAGTTCATTTGCTGTCTTAACTAATAATTACACTACAAAGGTCTAACGTTTTTAAGAAATCGGCATACAAGCAAAATGTAGAAGATTAGCCTCGATCCTTGCAATGTATTCACTAAGCTCTGAAACGGTCTCAATATGTCATGATCTGACTCCATTCACGCTTCATTGTCAAAGGTCCCGAATGCCAAGACCCATAAAATCATTGGACCCCACCAATATGCATGACAAAGACCCTGTAACTCCATAAATTCTGCTTCTCATTCAGAGTAGGAGTTTGATGGGTCGTTAAAAGTGGGTAGAGCTGTGGGATTCAAAAAGCCGGTAACAATTTTAAACAAGCCGGACGTGGGCTTTGTTAATTTTGTCTTGCCGAGCAATGATGTTGGTATTAAAAATAAAAAACATGTGTACATTGTGTACATGTAACTACAAATTATGATATGGATTATGTGTAGAATAAATACCTCCAAGAAAATTACAACACAAGCACAAAAAACAAATGAATCGAAAGACAAACAGATCATGCTATTACCTGAATAACAAACGAACGAAGTAATAAATTAGTGATTAAAGAAGTAATTTAAGAAGAAAGATACGTAATTTTGAACAAAGAATCTAATTTTTCAACATTGTGTGACGTAGACACACATCAGCGGCTAGTCTATAAACAAATAAATAAATATATATTTGTTGAAAGCGCATTTTATAATTTAGCCACGTCAAGCAAATCTATCACAAGAGATAACAAGAAGTATTATTTACAGCAAAGTTTATAGTCGGATAAGGAATAGGAAAATGCCGGAAACCATTCCACCCTAAGTGGAAGAAAGGGTCCTTGTTACAATACCTAGTTTTACGACCGCTTAATCTGTATGGTGTCGAATGTCGTGTCCGGTGATTGAATAGTTTAATTCAAAGCTTTAGCTATTGTTGGGGATACGTTGCAGAGACCCTTTGAATAAATTGTAATACAAATTATTCACTACCTACTGAACTGATCCAGTACGATTTAGTGGCAAGATTTCCGAACATTCTGAAAACCGTCACAAAATACCTATTAATACAACAGACGGCAAACTACAAAAAAACATGGGAATTATAATTTTTCTAGGCAAAATTTATATTTGTCATCAACTTGTATCATCTAATTAATAAATCTATCGCCACGAAATATTTTAATTCTTAGACAAATAAAAAGTGTCGCCAGGTATGAAAACACATTAATTTAAATACCCACTTTTGCTACTACACAATAAAGTGCAATTCAGCTCGCCCAAGCGCTTACTGCCTAATTACATTAACCTACATAGTGTCACTCTTTCTTTCGCGTAACTGTATCTCAACTAGCTCTTCTCTACGAATTGTCAATGCACTTGTATATCATCATTGGCTTTCTTTCATCTGTTGAAGATGATTTAGGTGGCGTCAGTAAAGTTACAGAGCAGTTAATTGTAATTGTAAACTTTCGTTCATGGATCCACTCCAGCAAGTTGAGGTGGGTGAAGTTTCCTCTCCACTGACGTCATTCTGCCTGGGATTCTGTTTGATAGCGCAGGCCTTCCCAGGTATCCACACTAACTTCTCGACCTTGCCGACAGGACCCGCAGGAAAGACGAATCAGTACATGCGGTGTCGGCTCGGTTGCAGCATAACGGCTGGCACCGAGCCGGGCTTGTTTCAAGTTTTCCTTTTCTATTGCTAGCTCTTCTGTTAGTCAGCAGAACTAGTATATACTAACAACAATATTGTGCGCGATATTTTTATCAGAATACATTCAATTATAGAATTCTGAAAAAAGTTTAACGGGTAATGTTTTAATTAACTTGTTTTTCGCCTATTATTGTAAACTGCAAGTTAAATCGACGTCAACTTTAAGAGAAGATAATTACTGAATATTTATTTTAGATAACTAAGAAATATTTTAGAGAATACTTCATAATCTATATATATAAAAGGCGATGTGTGTGTGTATGTTATCTATAGACTATGAAACGGCTCGACCGATTTCGATTAAATTTTTAGGGAATTTTCTGACTGGCCTTGCAGTTAGGGCAGAAAGAAGCATGTTAAATTATAAAACTAAATTTTTAAAACAATTTGAAACGAGGAAAAAATATTGAAAATATATACCATTTATTACTATTATTCCTCTAATTAACGAGCAAATAGCCAATAAATAATGGTAAAAAAAACCATACATCGTTTTAAGATTCCTTTCATCATCAAACCAGTCCGCTTAAATTTACTCAAATCTCTACAATTTGGCATCGAAAACGGTTTCATTTTTTATTTGTTTTTAGCTGATCTGACAAAATACGGAGCGCCCCCTTTTTTCGAATTAAAACGTGTGGCCAGCTAAGGGGCGCGCCACACGTTTTATCGCGCGCCGCGTGCGGGATGATAGCTTGTCGTTACCGTGTAATTGCTGCGGGACTGATGACACCGCTAGGGTTGATTGACGTTGACGGGGGAAACGGGGAAATAGACTACCGACCATATTGTAGATCAAAACTCGATCTCTGCTCAAAGCATTGAGTTTACGACAGCTTTAAAAAAATCTATATATCGATTATTATTATTTTCTTAACCTATCGTGTCCCACTGCTGGGCAGAGGTCTCCTTTATTTTCACTCTTTGATTCCAGATCGTCTCGCCATCTGTTCCTGGGTCAGCCGCGTCGTCTTCGACTATCAGGCACTTACTGAGTGACGAGCTCCGCCCAAACGTTCTGGATGCATTCATTCATATTAAATATCAAACATAAAATGCTGGACCTTTCACACAGCACGATGTAGCCTTAAACTAAGCATAGCTTGTATTATGTGAATCAGGTGATTGATACAATACTTATCTAGTTGTAACTACATACTTAAGATAGTTTATAACACCCAGACAGAACACACATCTATATTCATCACGCAAATGTTTGTTCTGGAATCGAACCCACAACCCACAGACTTTTACCACCGACTGAGCTGAAAGGTCAGTCTATGCTTAGTTCTCCATGTTAGTTTGAGTTATGTTATGAATTACGGACATATACGTACGATCTACGACATTGTTTAATAGTACTAAATATTGCTAAACCTGTTTCAATAACGAAATTTTCAATAGCGGTTTTAATATGTCCTACCGTGCCACTTACACAATACTGTGCAATATTGTGCGATACTGTAGGTAAGTCATAACTAAAACGCCAATTTGGACCAACATACCCCCACTATTAGGCCACTATTAGGCGCAATACACCATCAGGTAACCATTTTCAATATATGATAAAACAACACTGGTATTTTCAGTACGTATGAGATAACACGAGATCTTCCGGTAACCGAGATACGCATCTCCTTTTTATTGTGTCACTGGTTATTTCTGACCAGTCAGTGTGGTGAAAGGATATAAATGCGCCTTAAAGTTTTCATGCACTTGGCACATGTCTTAAAACTTTTCAAAACAAACCGAGGTGGTTAGTTTTTGAAGTTCCTATTAGATCCGGTGCATTTTTACACAGTTTTTAAACCCGGTCTCACACACTAGTCCGTAAGGTACAGTTGTCTATTTAGGACTCTAATTTAGATCACTAATAATTTTCTTAATGAGCGCCTAATTTTTCAGTTGGACACGAAAGCGTTGGTCAAAATCACAAAATCTGAGAGGCCAGTGCTCATTCAATCTGTTTGTAGGTTGTAGGTTGTAGTCTTTTGTAGGTACGAGTATTGAATATCAGAAGTCAAAGTGTGTTTCCATGTGTGCCGTCGTACTCGGGCAGAGATAAGAAGCCAGACTACAGTAGAGTATTGCATAGTCCGCGGCGTGCGATCGACGCGCACGATGGCCGTCGCGTAACAATCGTAACTCACAAACCGGTGTAATTGCCGACGTGAACAACTAATGGGCCACGGCCAGCCTAATGGGCCGTGCCCGTTTCATTACCGACCGCTTTCGCCGATGCCAAAATTTTAATCCGAAAAAAGTATTTTCCACGGAATCCAGAGTCTTAAGTGCCTCTCGCTCATAATGGACCTTAAGCAGCTTTTAGGGGATCGTTTAGTGCATCATTCGTCGGCGTTAACGATGTAGAAGCGATAGGTTTTAGACGAGGAATAAACATGATATGACGTCGTTAGAGGTGATCGCGGGGGGAGGACCGGAAACGTCACATTACACGCTTCCTGATCCAAGATGCCATTAAAATGGAGCTAAGATCCTTCTGTAAAACGTCATGACTTCCTTGAATCGCGCAGTCGTGCATATTTTGTCGCACTAGATGTTCTTTCCTTTAGTCGCTCTTTTTGAATGCAAGGATCATAAAAGCTCTTTTTAAAACCTTTTCCGGAGAACAAAGCACAACGCAAAGAACCAGATTGGTGAAAATATAAGTCTGAGAATTGGACTGAATAATTACAGAAAAAATCGAAGGGATGAAAGCTGGTGATATTTTATCTGAGCGTTGGTTTTAAGGATGTTGGTCGACGACCTAATAAACCCATCACAAGGGTTGGTCAATTACTTGTGAATAATCTGTATTTTAAAGGACACATCCTAATAATAGCCCCGAATTATCATATTTTCATAAACCTCCCGAAGTTCAGGGACAAGACATAATATCGACCGATTTCCATATAATTTAAATATCGAGGTTGGAACACCTGGGGGTCCTAATCAGACGGGCGCAAGTTGGAAACTTTCCAATAATGCCTTTTACGTAAACGTTATATTCATCGCGTCACTTGTTCTTTCTTAGTCAATTCAGCTGGTAGATATACCCTCAAACCGGTGGTTCATAAAAGATTCAGATCGAAAAAAATAGATATTGTTTACTGTTGAGCATTTTACGACTGTGCAAAACGGATAGCCGAATAAAAATATGTTATTCAAAAGGGCCGATCTTAAATCAGAATCAGGGAAGATCAATCATTCGGACTAAACCGACTGTCATAAATAACAAATCAAAGATCAAGCGAGCAATAAATCCCTCCCCTATAAAGATAAGCCAACTATTGAGCAGTAAAATGAAACTGCAGAATAAGTGGTATTCGATACCTACTCATAAACATGCGGAAAGCGGCTCTAAACCCGTCACTTTGCTCCCATAACCCACCGAAAAGCGGCGCTTCGGCGGGTAGTTTCATTTTAATACAAATTCAATTACGCTCCAACCACGTACCCGTAATAATCAACTTCGATAAAGAATAATGCTCTGAATCCCATACAAAGTGCGGCGCGTCACTTTAGATCGGCTCGCAGTGTAATATGAGCTTTATTCCGCTCGAGTTAGATTCAATCTCAAAGTATTCAGGGTTAGCTAGCTAGATGTTGAGTTTGATAAAGTGCCTACATAAAAGCCTAACCTCCTAGCTTAAACATCTTCAGGGATATAAGTAACTACTAGACATCTGAAAAGTCAAACATAATGAAAAAAACATTTTGTAATTAAATTTAAAAAAGTAAATAAATAAATTTGGTCAAGCGCATAATAAGAACGTACGTTGAAGGGTTCCGAAGTCAGTAAGGATTAGATTGACTAGTGGTGACAGGTCCCAAATGAATACAAAAACAAAACAAATAATTCAGTTTTAATGTTTTAAGGTATAAATCAGACTTACTCATCTGTTAAAGCCTCACTAGCCGTGTCCTTATAATTTCAGCGTAATTGTAGTGGATAAGGAATGAGGAAGCTAAAATCAAAAATGTCGAATTCAAAGCCTAATATTTATCAAACGAATTTATTTACACATAGAAAAACTATTAAAGAAATCTTTATATATCTTTAAAAATGTATCCAACGATATGCCTGATAAAATACTATTTCTTTTTCATAATTTGGTTGGGGCCACTAATACAATAAGACTAATAGGCTGCCAGTTAGAGTTCAGATTATGGACGGACATACAGACAGACAGACGGACAAGCGAAACTATAAGGTTTCCTTGAGGACTTCAGAACCCTAAAAACATACAGTAATAAAATATTACAAGTCGATGTTCGCGTATTTCTAAAAACCTCTCGTTTTGTAAGTTAGTGATTCAGTGATTCTTCTCTGTATACATTTACTACTATTTATACTACACCCTGAGGCTATTCTCGTTTTACTAAACAGAAAATATGTAACTGAATTCTATTCTGGCTCTGTGAACCGGAAAACTGCTAGTGATGCCCCGGGCTCGATGTATGATATCGATGTGAATAATTGAACGCGTTCGTCGGCGATGGAAAACAGTAATTACGGAGTGTCAGACACGCTAATGTTACACGTTTTATATCGAACTGACACTTACATAACTTTTAAGTAGCTTTAATAATGAAGGGAACTAAGAAGGGAAGAATAAATTATAGTGTAGTATATTTAAGATAGAATATAAATACTTACCTATTTATTTAAAACTGGCGTCATTTATATTTTGTATCGGCTACGTACCTGAAACAAATAACAAAATAACAATTAATGGTAGTGAGCACTGAAGTATCATCATATCATCAAATCATTATCATCATCATCATCATTAAAGGAAATCATCGTAAGGAAACAGGCCTGTCGTACTACGAAGACGTGTACCAAGTGCACGAAAGGAACCTCTGAGGCGTACTTTAATCCTTTCCCACACTGGTTTGAAATAATTATTGATCATATTTCAATTATGTAATAGAGTAATGTGCCTACTAAAATAAAATAAATTAATTATTAAGACACGACTAAAATAAAGGGTTCCAATAAAGTATTACTAATATTGGCTTAGTTTGTGGCTAGATGGTGTTAGATAAAATGTCTACTTATATTGATTTATCCTTATTAATATTATAAATTTGAAAGTAACTCTGTTTGTTACGTTTTCACGCCTAAACTGCTGAACCGATATCGATGAATTTTGGTTAAGTTTAGTTTATTTGTTCAAAAACAATTTTTACATCGTGTGTGAATATATCGTACATAATATAATAAAATAAAATTAATAGCATGCAATTACATATAGGTACTTAATCAAATTCATCTTTGTTACTTACATCATATTTACTTTCTTGTGATAAACTCGTCAATTGTGCAAAAGTTTTCTTATATTAATCATGAAAATATTTGGATTGTCAAGTGCTTTCATTTCAGTAGGAAAAACATTAAACAATTTTACTGCTTGATACCTACTGCCATGCTTTGCCACATTCAGCCTCGGATATACCTCGAGCTCTAGGTCTTTTCTTCGTGTCATAAGTCGTTTTGTTCTCTTCTCTGCTGTTTCGTATTTAAGTGGGTTTCGTACAATGTCCATCAGGACAACTAATATGTATAAGCTGGGCAGGGTGAGAATTTCTTGCTTTCTAAAATATTCTTTACATGATTCCCACGGAGGGATGCGCACAATAGTAAGAATGGTTTTTAATTGCTGTAGGCTTATTTCATCCCTCAGACTTCGCAGCGCATAACACGCAGAGCTAATTGTGTTTTCGATGGCTTCCAGTTCGGTTTTCCAATTTAGGAAATGGTCAATGTGGACTCCGAGGAATTTGACATAACTCACAAAGGTCATGTCAATAGCTTCATTCTTATTTGCAGTTGTTCTAAATAGAATACCATTCGTTTTAGTCATATTAAGTTGTAAATTGTTAACAAGAAACCATTTATTAAAAGCATTCATAGCAATATTTATTTTATATGTCAGTTCTACGAAATTTTTCACTTATATTATAGCATTTGTGTCATCTGCATAAACTACTACACTTATTTCAGGAACTGCTTTATTCATAAAGTTAATAAGGTCATTAAGAAAAAAAATTGGCAATAGCGAAATAGGCCTAAAATTTTTTGGATCTGTTTTTTTCCCTTTTTTATAGATAGGCACAACTTTTGCAATTTTAAGTTGATCAGGAAAGTATCCAAGACAAACACATTCATTGAAATAGTGGGCCATTGGTTCTGCAAGGATGTCAATATTTTCTTTAATTAGTATGATGGGTATTTCATCATAGCCATATGAGTGTTTAACCTCCATTCTCTTTACAATAATTTTAATTTCACTACTATTTGTGCCTGTATAGAGATAGATGGGACCTTGGAGAAGGACATGGACTTTTATGTAGGTACCGCGCGTGTGAAGCCACAGGCAGGAGCTAGTAATTTATAAAATTGCATGAGAGAATGCGTAAGACGCGCGCTGATAAAATTATTCACAGTTCACATGATGTTGTACTTTCGTACGATGGTACAAAATCTAAAAACAACGTGTTTAGATGCGCATGGAAATAGGTTTATTTTTCTTTTTTATCATAAATAAACCTACGTTTGACCACGATTTCGTCTGGTGGTAAGCGACGATGCGGCGACGATAGGGCACGATGGTCTAGAATACACCTACTCTTCACTCTTGACTACATTTACTCTTGACCTGAAGATACCCAGATTGTAGTTGTTAAGGAAAGACAGACAGGCTTTACGCATTATAAATGTAGAAGCAAAGATCTTTGTTCGTAAGGGGACTGACAAGGTATAGACGGTACTGAGCTGTCTGCTTGTCCTGATGGGCAAATTATATCATGCAACTCCTGTAAAATCGCAAAACAAGCGTATTTAGGGCGGTGCTCGGGACTCTGGAACTTAGTCTCAGCGTTTAGCTACTCACCTATCAGCCTCAATGCACTTCGCTAGATCGAGTTCAAAGCAGCCAGTCGGTACTGCCTGAGTGCGAATGTAAAAGGTAGTAACCTGGTTTTTAGCCTTATAACGTCATGTCATCTCTTGCCTGCATTACTTATCGATAGTTCCCACCCCTAAAAGTCAGGTTCATTATTACGAAAGCAACTCTCAACGGCGAATGCTTCTGTCACGTCTCAAAGCCGACTTAAAAGGATTAGGCATTACTTCCGGTACAACTGCGCTTTGCAATGTGCGGGAATGATGAACCTGCTCTTGGACTCTTGGAATGAGTTGGGACGAGGGATGGCCGATATTGGAATATTTTAGGTTAAACTTCAATAGCTGGATAGTTTGACCCTTCTTAACGACGTTCCTGGTGGCGTTTGGAGCGAGCCTGCTTTCTAAACTTCCGGCCTATGATTGAAATCCGGGTCACCACACCAACTTAATGTTTATGTGGTATAATGATAGTTCTTAAAAGTAAAAAGTGGTAATTTCTAGAATATTAAGTACAAAACTGCCTTTTGTGATAATTTGTATAGACAATAATAATTGTACGGGTAGATAGTTATTTCCCTAAACATTACGATGATAAGACATGCTGCTGATTGATGGGACCGAAATGATAATTAAAATGACCGCTCGTCGCCGAGGTATGATTGCAACTGATTTATTAAAAGTCATCTATCTTACAACTATTAAAAGATGAAGTGTATATTAAATGCATATGAAAGTATTAACAAAACTTCTATTAATGTCTGTCAATCTGTCTGTCTGTGTGTTTGTCCCGACTAATCTCCGAAAGGCTACTTTTATTTCAAAAAAGATTTATGGTTCCGGGCAAAAATACACCATTACCCACAAGAAAGTTTGTAAGGCTATATGTCTAACTATAGTTGATACTATGCAAGCGAAGTAGCGAGCAGTAGTTAGTTAGTTACTAAATACAATCTTGAATATAATATAACACGTTTTCATTCCCTACCACTCCATAAACTAAAACAAAAGATGAAGAAGTCAATTCAGACATCTTGTCTTCGCTACCCAGCAACACGAACAAAAGTCCCTAAAACACATAATTGCAGGCCCCTCTATCGCGTAATGGCAGTCCGTTCTGTACAAAACTGCCTTTTCCAAATGGACTGACTTCTAAGTGGATGCTTACTTCACTATATATCTCAGCGTATCTGATAATAGCTGGTTCATTCCGGCTAGATATACTCGAAGAAACTTTCTTGACGCGGCTTGCTGCTTGATACGTAAATAAAATGTATATTTAAATAAACTAGTGGTCGCCCTCTGGTCGAAATTCGACAAAAATTAATGAATAATTAATGTTTTATTTTATGCAAAATTAAAAAAATATATTAGCATACATAAACTATAAGTGTGCGAAATTTTATACTCCTCCGTCCGCGCAATTTTCGTAAAAAGGGGAACAATGTTTTTGCTTCACGTATTAATAAATAGATTTAAATAAATACTAAACAAAGAATGCCTGATATTTCACTCAGCTACATCCAATCCCAAAGTAGGCCGCTCTTGTGTCTCAGTAGTTATGTTGAAGTTAACTAACACTGTCATGGAACTTTACTAATTCTTCTTATCGTGTCACGTCAACCAGTGTGGTGAAAGAATTAAAGTGCGCCTCAGAGGCTCCTTTCGTGCACTTAGGTAAGCCTTAATGTAAGCTCTCGACCTTGCCGACAGGACCCGCAGGAAAGACGAATCAGTACATGCGGTGTCGGTTCGGTTGCAGGTGCATAACTTTACCAATAATAGTATGTCTATTACTTACTTTAAAATATTCATAATGGAAATAAATACTTCTAAAATTACTTGAATTTTAAATTTTGTTTTCTGTGCCACATCCAGTCAGGGAGTACTTCGTAAAGTGTTCGTTTGATTGGTTTTTAGTATACCCACATTTTGCTACATATAATTGTACATACTCTAATTAGTAATAAGTAATTGACGTAACATTAACGTTACCTTAATGTACAAAGCCTATGTTTTATATCTCATGGAGAGTTTTTGAGTCATTGAGTTGGTTTATTGTTTAAATATCTCATTGAGAGAATTGTAAATTCTTTTGAGATAATAAATTTCTTTAACCGAATAGTAAACTAATAGTAATCTAGAGGTTCTAAGTTAAACTGTGTCATAACTGCCGTAGTGTAGTTCACAATACACTTAAATGTGCACTTGTTGAGTTACAATAAAATGCACCTCATTGCATTTGCGACGTATAGTTTGGGAAACAGATGTTTCTCAGAGTTACCTGAGATGCGACGCAATTGCATTGCAGTGAACTATTTTTCGAGCGTCGATAAGTAAAAAGCATTATTCATAATAGTAGAAAGCCGTACTATTAGTAATAATGGCTTTAAGACAAGTGTTAAAAGAAATAAGCACCTAAATTTATCTAGTATGTACGTGTAAGATGATTCAAAGTGGTCCTTGTGCATTAACCTAATAGAATTGAAAATACTTTATTGCACACCACAAATACATTGGATTTGTTATAAAAGAAACAATGTTTAGCTACACGGTAGTACAATGGGCGGTCTTATCGCTAGATAGCGATCTCTGCCAGATAACCTTAGGATGGATTGAAATCAATATACAGCTATATTGATTGAAAGTATGGGATGATTAACATAATGAGTGAATTATGATTAAATAATATAAACATATATCTACAGGATAACAAAACGTATATTATAATGAGAAAAGATATTTATTTTTGTATGTTTGTAATAAATAAAAACTACTTAACCGATTATGATAATTCTTTCATGTATAGCAAGCTACATTATCAGTAATAATCATGGATTTTATTTTATACTAAAAAATGTTACAGACCTCTACGAAAATTGCAATAAAATAAACCAAGGTATCAATACATTGCATATAGTCATTATTAGGCGTGCGCTACGAAAACTAAAGATGATACATAAAATAATGTACTATAATTATGTTAGTACTCATTATTACAAACAAAAATGTCCGCAAGGCTATATCTTATATAACTAAAAGAAAGTCGTGTTAGTTGCAACACTTACAACTCGAGAACCGCTGGACCGTTTTGGATGTAACTTTAAATGAATATAGTTAGGATATAGGCTATTTATGATCCCGGAAAAACAACGGGAACGGGAACGGTGCTGGAGGCCGCTGGCGCCATCTAACAATATTTATCCGTAACTTTGTTAATCTCTAATTATTACAATAATTTAAGTATGTATCTTTTTTTAATAGCGATATTAGTACTTTAATATTTTTTGTGAAGTTGTAACCGGCCAACGAAGTGGGCACGGGTCAGCTAGTATCCATTATAGTAAAGCAACAATAACCTCATTTTGTTCAAATTAATCAATCAAAACACGGCTATCGAAATCAAATCGAAAGAAGATTGCACCCGTGCGATGCTAGCGATCCGGAATTGAATAAAAACTGATTTGAATTTCGTATTAAATATATTATTTTCAATCGACTACAGCAAACCGTTGCATTATATATCAAAGCATTTCGATCAGATGTGTAGTGGTAGTGACTCGATGGCTCGTATCAAAGGTCACGGGATTGATTCCTGCCATGTGTCAATAATTTAAAAGATATTATAAATATCAGAGGTACGTAGTCTCTTATCGTGTGATCAGTTATTTCTAACCAGTGTGGCGAAAGGATCAAAGTGCGCCTAAGAGGCTCCTTTCGAGCATTTGGCACATGTCTTCGAACTATTTAGGCTCTAGGACATGCTGGTTTCATCACAATATTTTCTTTCATCGTTTGAGAGTTATTGGCACATAGATTTTACGATCAGAAAAAGCCATTCATGCACGACCGAAAACGAACCAACTAACATAGGATCAAAAACCGGGGTCTCTACCATTAAACCACCTGTGTTCTAAAAACGTACGTGGTGTAGTGTATTCCCGTAAGTGTAGGCTCCCTTTAAAAAGAAAAATAACCAGGAAGATTATTAGCCATGAGCCTATTTTTTTATATTTCCGGATGGTTTCCGGTATATTTGTAAGGCCCAAACAAGGGTTGGTTCATGCCTTTAGGAGTACGAGTTAAAAAACTTCTTTACTCGGTCGTATCCTCAATTTGATGTGATTCCAAAACAAACATAAAATACAATGCTTTTATGTTCGAAATCGTAATATTTTTACGTTGTTTTCGAGTAAGTAATTGATAGACAACAAAGGACTGATACGGCGCAAACAAAGACACATGCGGGCGTGTGTACTGCGAACCGGAAAATGGATTTTCTACATTTCCTGATGAAAAGTTTGTTACAAAAAATCAATGCTGCAGTATACGACTCCTGCATTTTACGAACACTTATCTGGTTACTTTTCTGACATTCATATAAAACAACATTTTACGTGATTATCACCGTTGCTTTGTTTTTGAAGTTCCTATTTAATAAATAAATAAATAATCCCGGACACTTCACACTGCATCATCTAACCTCAAAGTAAGCAGAACTTGTGTTATAGGTACCACATTAATATAATTACTAGTATATATTTTTTTTTTGTAAATACATTCATATTATACATAGAAACACCCAGACCCGAGACAAATACTTACAGATCATACAAACATTTGTGCTGCGGCAGGAATCGAACCCGCAACCTTCTGCGTCGCAGCCGGACCTTAGGCCACTGCGCCACAGGGGTCGCTATTAAATTCAGTAACTTTTTAATTCCTGTTAGATCGTATCTGATCTGATCTGAGTATTAGGTCAGTAAGGTACATGGGCAACTTAACATGCTAGTCCTACTTCACTAAAAGTATGTATTTTAATTCGACCAAGTTAGCAAGAAAATAGAAACAAAATACATTGTCTCTACTCCTACTTTGATAGTGTAACACTGTGCAAACAATGACCCTTCCTCCCTTAGATAACTACCCTTTGGACAATCGATCACAACCCCAATAGTAACAGTATAAAGTCCAAAACAAACACTTCAGCCACAAGTAAGGTTTGGGCGTTCAATTTAGAATGAAAACAAAAATAATATTTAGGTATCAACTCCGTACCAACCAACAGTAAATCGAATAAGTACTCCGACAAATTTCGTATGATTGTTGTCGCCGAGTTCACGGTTCACTGAGTGCGAACCGAGAACTCGAGCGGCAAACTCGCCCTGATGAAGATTCTCCAGAAGAATACAAACAGAGTCAGAGCCTCCAGATTTCACCAGCTAGCATTAGACTAGCTGGGATATGCCACTTTGGTTACCCATCTAAAACCTAACCTCGCAGAAGGTGGCGGTACTTCGTTGATCTGGCAAAAACGACTTTGCTACGCCACGAACACCTCATCAGATCAATAATACTCTATCTGTGATGAAACAGCTCTGGTGATGAAATCAATAGCCCATCCTAACGACTTATCATAGCCGGCTAGCTAGTGGTAGTTAGAACATCCGTTTCTGAGAAAGGAGGACGTTATACCCGGATGTAAATGTAACTAGAGATCATAGGAGAGAGATCTACCAAGCCTGGGGAATGCAGACCTGACTGTCGTTAGGGCTATGACGGACGCCACAGGGCAAAGTCAAAGTCAAAAATATTTTTATTCTATACTAGCTGGTGCCCGCGACTGCATCTGCGCAAGATTAGTACGTGTAATTTTAACGATTTTTGTAGATGGTAGATTTTTTTTCCTAATTACTTAACACTTATCGTTATATTTTGGACAATTCACACAATATCTTTATAAATTATAGCTTATGTGTTATTCTGATTTATAAGCTATATTATTGTAAAGTTTAATTAAAATCCATTCAGTAGTTTTTGCGTGAAAGAGTAACAAACATACATACAAACTTTCGCGTTCATAATATTGGTAACGATATCAAAGGGATCTTTAAAATAACTTACATACTAGGTAAATTTAGGTGCCAATTACATGCAGCCTAGCAATGTCTATGTTACCACTACCACTACCACTACCACTAGTTTTTGGTTTGAACATGTGGTTAGCTTAGGTATTATTAATCAATTTGATCACAAGGATTAAAATTACAATATTAACACCGTTTTATACTTCTATACCTCTGCTAGTCTCTGATAGTCATCGTTTTCATACCAATTTCTGTACAAATTAAAATTTTTATTTGATAATATCTCAAAAATATGTATGTTGTGGTTACCTTTTCCATCTGAATTCTGGCAGTTCTCCTTGAAATCACAGCCAGCTGAACATTTGTGTCATTTGACATTAATAGCGACATTTATATTTACGAGACATAATGGCACTCTCATCTCGGCGTGAAACTCAGTTTTCAAAAAGAGTTGGAAGCCAGACCGGCTACCAAGTCTTTTTGGAAACCGAGCTAAGATTTCCTAAAATATGAACCAACCTATTGTGATATCAAAGACTTATAATATATATCCTATAATATAAATAAAATATATATAAATATTAGTGGACAATGCACACAACACCATGTAGCCCCAAACTAAGCCCAGCTTGTATTTTGGTGACTAAATGATATAATACTTATATAATATCAATTGATAATAAATACAAAGGCTACTTTATAACACCCAGACACAGAACAAGTACCTATATTCATCTCATAAATGTTTGTCGTGGGAAAGGGAATCGAACCCTCAATCTAAAGCGCAAAAGAGCTACTACCAAATGTGCCCATAGGCCAGTTTTGGTAGTATAGACATGACTAAAATCGATTGATCTTTGTTTCTGATCTCTTATTTGCATCCCAAGTCGAACTGGTATGGACTTTGCTACTTACAAATTAGAAATCGCTGACCCTTTTCGGCGAGTACTTATTTATTTTTTCCGCTCAGCTGACAGTTGCGAATCATAAAGGTTATAAATAATGACGAGATATTGAAAAATATGTAAATAAGCAGCGTAGAACCCCTCTCCGAAGACATCTTTGTCAGCGTTTAATACGAGCACGCGGCGCGCACGCCGTAAATTAGCCGACGACAATACACCTCGACGCGGCCACAACATTAACATAATAAAGGGTGCACATTCATACCGAGCTCGTAAATAAACTTTTACGGCCATCGGTCTAATGCGCCGAAAAATGTCGCTCAGAAACTGTACAGGGAGACGCGTAAACTTTACGTACACCCAAAAATTCACAGCATTCACGCAGTAGGGTCTCCATAATAAAGAATTCAAAAGAAATCCGAGCGTTCTTCCTTTTGGCGGATGCATAAAAAATGCTGAATAAAAATGCCATTAAATATACCGGTGTAGGCAGTTTGCGATGTCGCCTTATTTATTTACTTAATTTTTAATGTGTTTTTTATTGCGAGTGGAGCGTGTCGTTATTATTTATGAAGATTTTTCTGCATTATCGAAGTATTGTTTAGTTGCCCGTGGTTTCGCTTGTGGTACTAACATAAAAAGTCTAACTCGTCCTCTTGATGCAATCTATCTCCTGACCAAATTTCACGCTGACCCGTTCAGTCGTTTAGCCGTGAAAGCGAAACAAACAAATAGGCAGACACTTCATTAAGTATATTAATATGGATAGTAACATTGTAAAATTTTATTAAGTTTATGATAATGGTAAATAATCTCAGAATAAATAATCTCAGACATTTCACACAGCATCATTTGGCCCCAAAGTAAGCAGAGCATGTGTTATGGGTACTACATGACTGATATATACTACTTAAATACTTTTTTTTTTGTAAATACATATTATACATAGACACACCCAGACTCGAGACAAATACATGCAGATCATACAAACATTTGTCCTGCGGCGGGAATCGAACCCGCAACCTTCTGCGTCTCAGCCGAACCATAGCCCACTGCGCCACAGAGGTCGTAAAAATGGTAAACGTCTATGCTCAGGTGTATGTTTGAGGCTTTGATGTTCTACCTTTCAGCTAGTCACCTAGGTTTTGACATCTGAAGATAGAATCCATCATGATTCACATTTGAAAAATAATTACGTTTTAAAGACAAAAAAGGAAACCACCTTCTTGAATATAAAAGTTTGATAAATTTTCTATAGGACCAATCGGAAATTATATCCTTCCACATAAAAAGTTTTCCAAATTTTTTCATGAATGACGGAGTTATGAGGTAACAAAAACAACTGATTTGAGAACTTCCCCTTTTTTTAAAGTCGGTTAAAAACACAGAAACACAAATTTCTAACAAATTGAATTATAGGATCGCAATTAATGTATTGGTCCGATATCGAATTTATAGTAAGTATATAATACTGCAAAAACCAAGTATAAGGATATCTAATCTTACAGAACACAACATTATGGGAAGCCTTGTAAACTTGAAGCAATCTAGAAAGAGTTGGTGTTGGCTTCCGATTACAGTACTATTTATATTAATAGTATAACACTATTATATTTCTGTAGACGACTCCAGGATCGCAAACTCTTTATTTCTTTATTATTATACAAGAAAAAAGTCATCATAGTCAGCATACAAAAATGTCCTAATGTATCCTAACAAAAACAATAGCTCATGGTGCCTACAACAGTATTTATTAAGGCACGCTTACACGGGCAATTTAAATTGCTCAATCCTATGCAATACTTGCCACTTATAATGTCACGACAACATCAAGCCATTTATGACAATACCGTTTTTTATCTGGTGGTAGGAGTCTACAGGAGTCTTTCTTGGTGGGCGTTAAAACTGTAGTGTGCGAGCATTATTGTGTTTAGGTTTGAGAAACAAGTAAAATTACAAGGCAAACAGAAAAAATAAATATGGCTAGGGCCGGCAAGGTGTGCTTGCTGTCGGCTTAGTTAAATAACAAAAAATTATAGATATAAATTGTATTGAGATTCACACCATACTTCGCGATATGGTGCAGTTTAGAAAACTTTTTGCTCCAGATCGATCCATACCAGTTACTAAGCAATTATTGTTGCAAAAATTGCCCGTGTAAGCGTACCATGGACGATTAAGATTGTGTTACGAGGTCCAGCATCTTTATATTTGGTAAATGGCTTTTGCAACTTTAGGGTCCGTTTATTTCAATAATAAAATCGATTATGCCACCCCCCGACGTTATAAACACTGTTCGCATTATAGCAAACACCGCAAACCTTTTGGAAGGTTTCAGTGATTTTCATTTTGTGGCTTTAATATTGATCTACAAGAAATTGTGAACCTTTGTTCCTTGTTCTGTCTAGGTGTGACACAAGGAGACACCTAAATCGGATTCCCTAATATTTAGATGTATTCGTAGCCTTAAGCATGTGCATAGCCTTAAGTATTCTTCCATGTGCTGCTTTGAAGAGCAGCCTCCTTGACCTCTTAATACGACACGACAGCAACTCTGACTCATATAGTTTATACTTGGTCTTCCTATTTCGGCATCAAATACGCTGACAAGAGTGAAGCTCTTAAATAAATGATGGTAAGCCTAAAGCAAAAGTTTCACCAACGGTTATGCGCTGTCTAATGTTTTGACACCGATTGGACAGTGTGTAACTCATAAACTGACGGGATAATCCCTACTTAATATTATAAATGTAAAAGTAACTCTGTCTGTCTTACGTTTTCACGCCTAAACCGTTGAACCGATTTTGATGAATTGTTGTATAGAGAAAGATGGGACCTTGGAGAATGACATACTTTTTATGTAGCTACCACGAGCGCGAAGCCGAGGGCAGCAGCTAGTTATAAATAAGCTAGGTATCAGTTAAGTGTAAACGTGGGAAACGCTCGTAGTATGAGCAACGTAGACAATGGTCTTCTATATGTAAGAAGACAAAGGTGCTATTGGCGTGCTTGAAGCCGACTGTCAGTTTTGGATTATAAGTTTGGAAAATCGAATGCAACAAAACGGAGTTTTCTTTATACTTCCTTCCTGCAACAATCTCACTTCCAAATAACGATGTGCTATGTGGATTCGTATATTCCTTAGACTGCTTTGAGCACTCAGACATTTCTTAATCCCAGAATAGTCGAGTTCTCATATAAATTGTGAGCACCGAATTCGTATTTTTTTCACAATAATGTCCGTTTTCAAGTTAAATCGCCACAGAAGGTGCCAACGCGGATAAAGGCTCTCTCTGTACCACTGGCTTGATCTTCGATGGAAAATGAGCTTACGTGCAAGGAGTTAGAAACCAACATAGCTTACGGTCTATCAGCAGGGATCGTGTAGTATTTTGAAAAGGCTTTGACGAGGTGAGATACAATTTAATATCACTTGCATTCCATAGATTCAAAGGTGGAAATTCGAGTGTCGTATGTAGTGCAGTTCCCTTTGTGATGAACATTCTTCTCAAAGGCAGAGGAATTCACTTCGACGAATACCGACACGTACTTGTACTTGTATGCAAGGACTATTTTCTTTTTAATACCGTTTATTGGTAGATAGATGAAACGTTATACACTGCACTAGCTTTTACCCACGGCTTTGTTTCCGTGGTACCTATATAGCAGAAGCCAATATGCAGTTCACAGCCTACATCTACACTGAATTTCATCCAAATTAGTCGTTACGGCGTGAGCAAGCCATAAATAAACATAAATAAACACTCAAATACCTTTCGCATTAAAAATATCAAGTAGAATAATGTTTTATTAGTTAACCTGTCTTTAGATGTGGAAGAGCAGAGTGATATTACTGGGCCAAAAAATCAAAACAGTTTTCTTCAATACAATAACAATAACCAATTTCTCGTCTTATATGCTAGATGAATTCAAGTGCCGATTCTTACTAACTAAAGTCTGATATGAACAAAGAGTGAGACTATCCCATAACAACATAGATTAACAAATGTGGCGTTAAAGTAAGCTCTGTCCTTGTAATTCCAATATTCATTAATAGAGATGGCAACAATCCAAGTCATCTATTTATTTAAAACATAAAACTTTTTTAATATAGATTTGGTCGCTATAAGATGTAAAATTGATAAATTAACCGACTTGGTATTACATGGATTTTATAACTTTTTAACTATAACTAGAAGAACTAAGTTACGAGAATTGTTTTTTTTTAAAGTTATGTGTTTGATGGCATGATAAGTTATCTGATAGAAGCTATATTTAGATTTATTTGGGACTAGATGGTGTTGTATGGTCCACCAATATTTATTTATTTATTTCAATTCCCATAGATTACCGAACCCACTTACCAACCAACAGTTCGCACGTAAATCTTCAGCTCTTTGTTAAAATGTTAGTAAAGATTTTATATTGAGATGCATTTGCCGGGATATCTTACAAAGGAATTGAAATTGCATGCTTATTTACATTTTATTTGTGCTTGCAACACGCGGCGGATATTAGGTACACCAGCCATAGCGGCCTGTCTTTTGGAGTTCTGCTTCAGTGAGGTTCAAGTTCTATCGCACTGTATTAAAGTAGAACTCTGTTGTTGGAGCGGAATTTGAAGTAAGGTATTGTGTTGGCTCGAGGTTATAAGCTTTGGTTTGAAATGTTCTGATATAATTTACTATCTAAGTTATTTTGTAGAAGGAAAAGTTGAAGGAAAGACAGGAAACGGAACCACGAGTTAGCTACATGAGCCAAATTAAGAAGACGGTAGGCAGATTGGGATGAGGCAGTTGTGTCGTGTCGAGATCAAGATGGCTGCGCTGGATAGGAATAGGTAAAAAGAGCTGCATCAATCATCAAGTACATCTAATAAACGACCTTTGTGGCGCAATGGGCGAAGGCCAGACTGAGACGCAGAAGGTTGCGGATTCGATGCCCGCCGCGGGCAAATGTTTGTATGATCTGCAAGTATTTGTCTCGGGTCTGGTAATTTTTCTATGAATAATATGTATGTATTTACAAAAAAATATACATATATAAGTAGTATATCAGTCATGTGGTACCCATAACATAAGCTCTGCTTACTTTGGGGCTAGATGACGCTGTGTTAAATGTCTGGGGTTATTTATTTATAATAAGAAGGTAATTTGAACGCCTCTGCCTTTATTTTATTTATTTAGATATCAATTTTAGAATCCCGCAGTCCACAAAGAACCCTTCTAGTTATGCCATGACCGTCTGTCTGTCTGTCCGCCTCTAATAACTCTTGTTTGTAATGGATTTATTATATAGAGTTCAATTAATTTGGGATCTTTCCACTGTCATTCTTTCTCTTACTGTCTTCGGAGGTATTCACTGGGCATAGTTGCGGTCGACCATTTTTTTTAATTCGCTAGTTCCATTTACAAGATATATTTCTAACAGTTGATTTTACTAGCCCGTTACGGTATCCAATAGCAGAATGCAATCGTCTATTTTCAATTAAAAATCTTCTCAGACCATTCGAGACTATCGCGTATATCTCATTAACTATTTTCCACAAAGCTCGATAGAGGCACATTTACACAGAACGCGTTATCGTGCGCATGGTCTACGAAATTACATTCGCATCTTGTAAATAAAATAATTCATGAAGATAGCATCAAAGAAAGAAGAGAGAGAATAAGAGAAAAGTGGCAATGTCTAACCTACTTTTTAGGTAAATTCCCAATTCGAAAAAAAGGAATGACAAAAGAATGATAGGAATCAAAGAAGAAGTCGATAGAGTTCAAAGAAAAACGAACAAGCGTAAATGTTTTAATTTCATTCTCTACATGAATCGAAACAATGTCGGTGGGTGGCTTCATCGACAAAATAATATAAACCTTTGTTTCTCAAAATGGTACTTTGAATAAGCACAGGTTAGCATGCGCTAGTTGTAGGCACCGATAACCCGCATTCTAGATAACTGACGTCCCAATTCGGGCGAACGGTACATAAGGTACAGTTGTACACAGAAGTGGTTAGGGCCAGCGCGTGTAAATAATTGATTGTTATCGCTTAGAGAAAGTTCTGGAAGTTCCACTCAGCGTAAGCTGCAACTGATGACCGGGCATTGCGGGCTAGGGGAGAGGAGTGGGGTGAGTGGGGTAAATAGTAGTGCCTGTTAATGTGAAATTAGTGGACAAATGAGACAAAATAACTTGCTATCGAAAACGTAATTTGCATTAACCACTTACCAAATGGTGGACCGTATGCTTAAATTTGTATTAAAACGTCAGTCAAGCTAGCGTTGACTCGCAATTAACTTGTATAATACTGCCATTAAGTAGGTAGTGATGTAAGCCATCGTTATGGCTTAAAGACATTTAAAATAAAATAGCACAAAGACAAGCTATGATGACCATGGGCAACTTAACCGTCTCTAGTATTGCCAACTGCCTCATATAAAGAACAAGAAAAAGAAGTTTAACAAGCCCTCAAAACAAGAAATCGCTAAGGCTGAGGAATTATGCTGTACACAATCAATAAATATTGTGAGATATTTTTAGATGAGATAATGTCAAGACATATCTCGGAGTACCAGTAACTTTAGCATCTTCAAAAACTAAAAGTAGAATGCAGTAAATATTGCGGCCCATTCCAACAAATTACCCTTCTTTTGAACCGGCAAAGTTGCTCCCCGACAACCTCCAGACACAGATGCTGTAACAGTTCTTAGGTCTATATCAAAATCACTCTATATAATATTGTCAAATATCAAACCAAAAATCTAAAAACGAAAGGATTAAGAGAATTTATGATTAACGGGATTTACAATTTTAATCTATCTAAAAATCACATATTAACTGATGCAGCGTTGGAATCTGTTGTTATCATCGACATAAGAAGATCTGCTGGTTATAGGACTCTAGAGCAAGAGTCTTGATTGGTACCAGCACAGTGCCAGATACTCTGCTTCCAAGCAGTAGTGTGCAAGCATTACTTGAGCAAGTAAAATGAATGGGCAAATAGCCAAAATAACCCCCTGTGATACCTCCTGGTAGAGTCCTGGTATAGTAATTACCACTTAACGTCAGGTGGGCCTGGCAACGAGAGAGCTGACGAGTTGGCTAAACATGCTGCACTTAATAAAAGGCAGCTCCCCAGGTATGATCGGTTCCCTCTGTCCTTCGCAAAGTCCTCCACCAGGTCCGACTCTATACAAGAATGGCAGCACATATATGAGACAGCCACAACCGGAAGCACAACAAAATTATTTTTCAAGAGTTTTTTTTAGATATAGATATTTAGCTGTCATGGAGGTTTTAAGTTTTATTTACATAGATATAAGTTGGCAGAGTCTTCATCTTGCTCCTGTGATGATAGTGTTACGCAAACAGTGCAACATCTCTTGCTTCAGTGCCCAAAATTTGGGAAGCTACGTTATGACTGCGGGAGCAGGATGAAAACAAACATTAATTTAGTTAATCTAAGTAACTTACTAGAAGATGACAATTGCAGACCGCTGTTTCTCAGTTTTGCGAAGACCGTACTTCGCAAAATTGGTATAGAAAATGGATCCTTTCTGGAGAAATTATTAATTATTGAATAGTTGTTATCATTATAATTATCTTAGGTACTTTACTAAGTAAAGAATTATTATTATTATTATTCATTATTACTTAAACTATTATCTACTGAGCTACTTGAAGCTACTGACTCCATCTGCTATATTGCTTCCCGAGTTGAATCATTATACTCAGCTCTTGTAAGTATATTTATAACAGTAGTTTAATAATAAACAGTGCCTAAAGTTTATTTCTTTCTGGAAAGTAACTTATTGGGTGCTTACCTATCTCTTATTATAGTTTAGGTATATACCTACGATTTAATTATTCTCAGAAAATGATAATGAAAACGCACGTGCATTATCTAAAATTAGGGAACTACACACAATTGAATTATATAATTATATTTTGAATGTATAATTTTATATTATTTTTAAATTAAATTGGTAAGTTGTTAATTTCTTGTATTATCAAAAATTATAAATGCACAAGTTTTAATTATATTAATGAGCTATTATATTTATCAGGTAAACCATTGCTTTAGTAATGCACGCCTTTTTTTTCTCTTTCCTTTTTAATACCTATATTCATCGAAGTCAGGTGGGCAGTATTTTAGATTACTGGTTCTATTGTATGAAAAGAAAACGACGAGCCATATTTAAACGTCATATAATTACTGTGAGTATTATATAAACAAGATCTAGGATACTACATATTATATGTAGCTCTCTCTGCTCGAATCCGTCCTCACCGGGGCTCCACACGTTGATCTATTCGTGAGTGGGATAACTTGATGCAGGATTGTAAGAGGGTGCTTGAAGTGTGGGCTAGGAAATCTAGTATAAGTTTATATAACCTGGCATAGCTTGACATTACCATATAATTTTATGTCGATATATTTTCTTGAAATTATAAATAATTATTGACCTTAAAATATTTTTTGACATTACCTATACAATTGATGAAATTCTGTAAATAATCTTGACTTATTTATTTATAACGCTTTGGTTGATGTACTGTTATGTTATAAATTGTATGAATAAATTGACTTGACAGAGGTCGTCAATGTTACATAAGTGCCATAAACATTTATATTAGTATTTCAAGTAGGTATAACTTAGCGCATTTTCTTAGTGTTCTTTTAAAAATATTATATTAAAATAGTCTAAAATACAATGTGATATCAAGTCTTTTTATCATGAAACTATGTTCTCCGAACTCGTATTCAGTGGCACAGGCAAGCATAAAGTTGGATGCACCGAGTCATCGCATAATCGTTAGCTGGCGACCGATAATATTTCACGAGAACCGTTTATCCACAACTTTGAGGTTTTAAACTCGAGATGGTAGAGTTACGACTATGTCTGCTGAAGCTGGTTTGAATTTGAAACCCATTAGGTACAAGGGAAGTGCTTATTTTGGTTGGCATTTAATGTTCGTTGTTACATTTCTTAGATCAAGTAAATTTACTTAGTATTTTATTACTTTTGCGATCAGAATTCATTTTGTTTATGAAGCTAAACTTATTTATAAATTAGTTCATATACCTAGATAATACCTACCTACCTCGTTATTGTAATCTACCTACAAGTACATTGCGTACACCTGCTTGTTGAACGTATGGGTGAAGAGCGAGGTGCGTGCACTATGCCTACGCTGACTGTGTAGGTATGCGCATTCGCTTATCGCTGTTCATCCTGGTGCGAGTAGGTGGATGCGTAATTATTATAAGTTTTAAGTTTTGTTATATACGGTTAGAGTTTAATTGTTATGTTTACTTATAGGACTGTCATAAACATGTTGTTTAAAAGTCCTTTAAATTAATGGAATAAAAAAAAAAAAAAAAACCCTTTCGCTATTTGAAGGTACAATTTGACCAGTAGTACGACCGCCGTAGACTCGCAACTGGCCCAAAAGTGCCAGCGCACGAAATGGTACACATACTCGTAAAGTAGTTTGTTCAAAATAGTTGATTTTCTGAAAATACATCTTATGCAGTCATTTTGCCACCACCGCCGCTTAACGCCATATTAAGAAGTCTAGATTTAGGTTCGACTCAAGAGGTGCACTCAAGAGGTTAATAGTAATCGGGTTTTAAAATTAATCATCGAAGTTTAGGTTGTGTTGTAACAGTGGTTGCGGGCTGACTGGCAGCGTAGAGCTAAATAGCAAGAACACTTTTTCGTAACTACCCTCGGTCTTCAAAATCCGAAATGTTCGCACACATTGACTTGAGGAAACACGACGCGCACAAGCATACTATTAAATTATCTACTAAAGTTAAAAGGTATACGCGATTAATACTCGTTAAATACTAAAACAATATTATCTTATATAGTTTCAAATTCTGAATAAACTTAATAGAATTGATAATATAAACTAGTCCCATAACAAAAGACCCGTGTCAAATGTCACATGTCAACTTGACTAAATGTCATGGTTCTGTAAAAGTTTTACATAAAAACCTACCAATTTGTTAAGCGATAGAAACCCTACGGTATTTCCCAAGAGGAATCCTTAATTTGAAGGATATCTCTAGATATATTCTTTTCGTTGTCTAGAGTAGAACCTATGAGCCTTGTTTCAACAAAGAAACGAATTTCAAATATTTTTATGATGTGAAAATTATTAGTTTCGTGTCTGGGTGTTTTTCTCTATGATTAATATAAATGCATTTAAAAAGAAAAATATATGTGTAGTATATCAGCCATGTGTGGTACAAACTCTGCTTACTTTGGGGCTATGTGACGCTGTGTGAAATGACCGGCATAATTATTATTATTATTATTATTCTTAAATAGTTTAATGCCCTTGCATATTGTGCGAGTTAATGACATGACTGAATCCTTAATTTAAGATTTAATTCTATATTAGAACAGGTTATACCAGTTTCGTTATTTCAAATTAATTCAACTATTTACGTGCATCGGGGGGTTTAACCCCTCATGTAACGTAGTCGCGATATTGTGTCAAATACAATTCAAAAACAGTTGTCTTATTTTAGCGGTTTACAAAGAGTCAAGCCTGAAAGATAAAAAAATGAAATGTTGTATGTAAAGTCGGTTTACGGACGATAACTTTACGTGATAACGTCATAAGAAAACGTTGATGAAAATTGCAATATATTTATATATATAATACTTTTAACCTTTTAAGATGCATCACAAGCCGAACGCTTAGGCCGATCGTGCCTCTCTATCGCTTGTACTGCGCTCGCTTGCTTGGTTCAGGCGGAACGTGACAATTTTTCGTGCGTGCAGCCGGCGTTCATCAATTTATAAGACGTTATCACGTTAAAAACGTACGCCAAGTAAGAGTACATCACAAGTGCCACAAGTACTAATACCAACATATTATAGTTAACGCGACTTCGTCCGCATTTTTTTTAAAGGAATTGAAGCTTAAATCCTTCCCCAGGATGCAATTTATCTCCTCGGTAATTTTTATTGATAAGTTTCAAACCAATTACACCCACCCCATTAAAAAGTTTGCATACAAACATTCACACCCTATTTTACTCCTTTATGAAAGTTGTTTTGAAAAATCCTTGAAACACGTGTCCACTTATTTTGCATTTTAAGTATCCAAACCAAGTTTCTAGGAATCACACCACCCGATAAATGTTCCCATACAAACTTTGAAACCCTATTTTATCCCTTTGTTAGGGTTATTTTGAAAAATCCAAAAACACGTGACCACTTATTTGCATATTATCATATCAAGTTTCAAGCAAATCGCACCACGCGTTAAAAAGTGTTATACATTCGCTTTCACCCTTTCTCACCCTCTTAGGGGTTGAATTTCAAATCCCGCTTTAGTGGTTGGTTTTGCTGTAAAAGAAAGCTACGTTCCAAATTTCAGTTTTCTAGCTTCAGCGGTTTCGGCTCGGGAATGATGAATCAGTCAGTCAGTCAGGTTAAGCTTTTATAAATAGTAGATATGACGCAGTATATCTCAATATCACCAACGTGGCAAAAATTACCTGAATTCTTCTCATAGGAGAAACAACATAACGATGCTACTAACACGCATTCCACTAAAGATATTTCCCAATAAAACACCAATATCCTATATTAAGACATTGTTAAAGACAGAAATACCTTTATCCGGGTGGATAAGATATCGCCCGTCCTTTTATAGTTTTGGGTGGTCCCGGGGTAGTTGGGGAATTCCGCAAATCGCTCTCGTTGATGGTAGCTAACCTATTTGAGTATAACCTCCTTTTCGCTAACCTGATGCCTAGTAATTCTCATTTACAATCCGTCAGTAAATACATTTTACTTAAAATTTCAAACGTTAAAACCGCGTGGATTAATACACTAGTGCGTGCTTGGCCTTATTTTTGTCGTTTAACGATCTCTGTGACGCAGTGGGTAAATGCCCGCCTGGGTCAATGCCTGGGTAAATGCCTGAGACGCGGGTTGCGGGTTCGATTCCCGACGCAGGACGAATGTTTGTATGATTTGCAAATATTTTTCTGTTCTGTTCTGTTTTTCTACGTATAAAATATATGTATTTACGAAAAAAAGGGTACAGGCAGTCATGTGGTTAGCATAACAGAAGCTGATTACTTTGGGGCTAAATGATGTTGAGTGAAATGTCCAGCATTATTTAGTTATGACTCTGTGACGCGGTGGGCCAAAGCCCGGCTGAGACGCGGATTCGATTCCCGCGGAACAAATGTTTATATGATCTGCAAGTATTTGTCTCAGGTCTAAGTGTTTCTATGTATAAAATGCATTTCTGTGTATGTATGCAATTTACAAAATGAAGGAAGTATATCAGTCATGTGGTTCCCATAACACAAGCTCTGTTTACTTTGTGGCCAGATGACGTTTTGTGAAATGTTCTGTTTATTTATTTAGTTTTGAAGCTTTTCTTTATGAGCTCCGCCTGCCCGCTGACACAGTTTTAATGCAAAAATAAGGCTGTATTTATAATTATAATAAATAATTAAATAATAATTCAGGACATTTCACACAGCATAATCTGGCCCCAAAGTAAGCAGAGCTTGTGTTATGGGTACCACATGACTGGTATACTACTTGTATATTTATTTTTTATTTTGTTGTAAATACATACATATTATACATAGAAACACCCAGACCTGAGACAAATACTTGCAGATCATACAAACATTTGTCCCGCGGCGGGAATTGAACCCGCAACCTTTTGCGTCTCAGCCGGACCTTGGCCCATTGCGTCACAGAGGTCGTCTAATAATGATCAATGCTGTCAATTAAACTATAACTGTTGGGCAGTATGGAAATACGTAGTGGCTAATATCAGGCGGACAAGATGACACCATCGTAATTTGATAACGAGATTCAAACTCCAGTCTCTGAAGCCATTGGTTCACACTTACATTACAATGATCGTGGAGGGCTTGGCGCTGTCGATTGCATTGGTTGCTTAATAGCAAAGAATAAAGGTCTTACAATACGAATGATCTTATGTTGCTTACAATAAAGTCAAAATTAGAGTCAACATTTAAAAATGTGATGAATCTATTAGATAGGAGATAGGAATGTGCATTGTATTGTATGTATGCAAAGGCAGACCAGTGTTATGGCCGACTAGTTTTGTGTACCTACCCACATTACCATTATCAATTTAACTTATCTTTATTATTAAACTTACCTTAGAATCTTTATATTAACCTTCTTCTTATGTCACTTCCTCTTATGTCGTGTCACTAGTTATTTCTAACCAGTGTGGTGAAAGGATTAAAGTGCGCCTCAGAGGCTCCTTTCGTGCACTTAGGTAAGCTTTAATGTAAGCTCTCGACCTTGCCGACAGGACCCGCAGGAAAGACGAATCAGTACATACGGTGTCGGTTCGGTTGCAAGTGCATAACGGCTGGCACCGAGCCGGGCTTGTTTCAAGTTTTCCTTCTCTATTGCTAGTTCTTCTGTTAGTCAGCAGGGGGGCTAATCCCAAATAATTTAATATATTAACCTTAATTTTTAACCGACTTTATCAAAAAGGAGGAGGTGGTCAATTCGTCGGAATCTTTTTTTTTTATTGACGAATGAATGTTTTTATGCATCTTTGTCAAACCTAACAAGGTTTTTAAGATGCGTTTTTTTTAACCGACTATATCAAAAAGTTATCAAAAAGGAGGAGGTTCTCAATTCGTCGGTTTTTTTTTGTTTTATGTACCTATGTTCACCGATTTCTCCAAAACGGCTGAACCGATTTGAAATTTTTTTTTTTGTTTGAAAAGGTATACCCAGGTGGTCCATATAAATTTTATCAAAATCGGTCGAGCTGAAAAATAAACGAAAATCTAAAAATTGTATACATCGATGATGTTTTCATGTACTTTCATACCTCGCTGTCTCATTGGAGCGTTGCGTTTATTTGGCCTACCCATATTATATATATACAAAATACATCTACTTTCCACTAAAAATGTATTATAGGCTCCAATTTCATTCAATGAAGTCGGTTTCTTTTTAGTTTTTAAAACGTAATTATATTAACTATGTATTGACTTTAAAATAAGACAATAAAATAAATTAATAAATCTACCAGACGACTATTTATACAAAATAAGATCATATGTTTTAGGAATAGTTCTGCTTCTGTTAACTAAATTAAAGGCGACTCACTACCTCCGAGATACTATTACAAACTTTGCTAGAATTTGCTTTACGATAGAAGTCTAAATTGAGCCTTGATAAAGCTCATTTTACACTGCATGTAGTTTGAAGTGAGACACGCCCGCTTTTGGCATGAAATTCGGAAACTTTACAAACTAAAATGGTCACGATTATACGGCCTACGACTATAAGTTTCCACGGAGTCGGCTCGGTGAACTTTCGGCTGTGTTGCTGTCTATTTAAATAAGTTAGAAGTTACTCGTCTACGCTCTAATTCATAGGCATTACGTTAGTTAGACTATGTATTATGAAAGACGTTATGACGTTATGACATGGTGCGCTTCTATAATAAGCTTCCTGAAAATGCTACTAAACTACCTTTTAAGAAATTTAAAGCATACATAAAAGGTAGTCTTTTGAAGAAAGCTTATTCTAATATAAATGACTATATTATTGATATGAATGCATGGCCTCATGTCGCTCCGCCGTCAGACAGTTAACCGACACACTTGAAATTTATAATTACGTAGTTAAGGTAGTTATAAGATGGATCATGTAAAAAAGCGCTAGGACCAAGATGAGTTTCTTGCCAGTTCTCGGGCTTGGGTTAGGATGAATTGGCACCTAAATCCATCTAGTATGTAAGACGTTTCAAAGTGATCCTTGTGATTGTATTGAATAAAGTATCTTTTGACTTGACTTGATATAAATCCTCAATTGTAGCAAACACACGAACAGTGAAAGAAAATCGTATCACCAAATGGAAAGCACTAGTAGTCGCGTGGCCTCGCCCTTTGTGCACCCGTGGCTTTTTAGGTTCGAAAAATGTATGCTATACCACTACTCTCAAACGTTAAAAAACATCGTGAGAAAACGACATGTCGTAAAACCTAAAAACTTAAAGGACAAGTGCACAAAAGAACCCTCTGAAGCGCACTTCAATTCTTTCACCACACTGCTGGTACGAAATTAATAGTAGTAGTAGTACCTACTAAATTTTCTCGGATTTAATCTTTTATAAAATAGATTTTAGAGAATGTGCCCAGGAATTGCATGATCTAATTCCACCATCTCCTTTTCACAGTAGGACAAGCAGACGTACCGCTCAGTATCATCCATACTTTGTCAGTCTACCACCCTTACGAACAAAGCGCTTTGCTTCCTCATTTGCCTACCGGTGTCCTGTAGTACAGGTACTTCACCTATTTCAGGCGCCAGTCTCATCCAAAACAGCTACACTACCAGCAAACATTGTGTACAATATTGGTACCATTTCTACCAATTCAAATTTGTTTCGTTTTAGTTTTTATTTTCTATTGTTAGTAATATGTTCCTATCTTAAGTTTCTTAGAATGTTAGTTAGTTTTAACCTGTTTGTTTAAAGAGACGAATAAATGATTACTATTATTATTTATAATGCGTAACAGCAAAAGATTGGACGATACACAACATGAAGAAAACGAATTGTTAAAGCTTGAATGACAAAATATTCTCATAATTTAATAAGATTTCAACCGATTAATTTGATACTAGTGGTCGCCCACTGGTCGGAATTCGACCATAATTAATTAATGATTAATGTTTTTTTTTAATTAAAAAAAAATCATTCCTTTAAACTTTTTCATTCTGCACTTCTTCTCTATATAAACTATAAGTGTGCGAAATTTCATACTCCTCCGTCCTCGCAATTTTCGTAAGAAGGGGTACAATATTTTTGCTTAACGTATTAATACATAGATTCCGAGGCAGAATAGAACTTAAACCTTCTCAGCGATGCCTTCAAGTCACACAAACTACTTAAGTAAATTAAACTACCCTCATAAAAGCTTCAACTCCATAAATTAGCACACAAAATCCCTGTTTGTCTACACAGAATGAAAGACAGGTCACTTCGCATAATTAATTTGTCAATATTGACACTGACAGTAGTGAGCTTGCAAAACAGATGGCTTTGACAAATGACGTTTCGAAGCGCCATTGTCGTTAGTCTATAGTGACTCATATACCCTTTAATTTAATTTTGAACAGTCAAGATAGATCATTGTTAGTGATTAATTATGAAGGGGATTGATAATGCATACATAATCTAGATTTAGTAGTCACTAAGTTAAAGTAAACATGAATTCCCTTACATTTTGATAAGCACGGGTTTTACTCACGTATTATTTTGTCGATGGAGGCACCAACACTGTTTCGATTCATCTAGCTAGAGGATCTTGATCAGGGTAGTTTGATCCTTTGATACTGCAAGATATTGTCTGTTTTTTCCCAAATACAATAAACCATAAAAATTGTGGGTATGCATATGTATATATCAAGGTCTCTATCGGTACCAAAATTCATCAAGGTCAGGTCAATCATTTAGCGTTGCTATAGTTACAAACAAAAAAACATACAGATAGATACACTGACCTTATAATATTCGTATTGAATTTAAATGCTATTAAAATGAAATGCATAAACATGGCAACATATTTTAACGCCATTTCAGCTACAAGAATGTTAAGGATAATTGGAGTATCTATACTAACATATAAATGTGAAAGTAACTGTCTGTCTGTCTGTTTGTTACGTTTTCACGCCAGTGATAGATGGACTTTGGACTGGAGAAGGACATACTACTTTTTATGTAGGTACCACGCGTGCGAAGCCGCGGGCAACAGCTAGTTTATTATAGACGAAGGTTTTTATTTCTTGTTAGACTACATAATATCGCCAAAATGGACCCAACGATAGAATAATAAATGATTTGACGTCAAAAGACGTATTAGCTATTTCGAAGGAAATTAAATTGTGAAAAACTGTGAGAAACCCTTCAAAGCGAAATTCGCGATTGGACTTTTAAACGTTTATTAAAGTCAGTACAAAGGGCCTAAAACACCCGGCCAGTAACAAGAAAAGGGTTTATTATCGATAATTACTCGCGAAGGGCTAACGTGATTACGAAAGACGGGATACTATTAGGGTTGTCAATAAATGCTCAACAATCCATACTTCCTTATTGTACACTAATGAACACAAAAGAGAACAAAGAGAAAAGAAGAAAATAAAAGATTATAATTTTTGTATGTTTATTTGTAAAGGATACACTCGAAACTAATTAACACATTTCAAAAATTCTGCCTCTAATAAAAGATCCGGTAACATGGGCTGTATTTTATTAAAAAGTTAGAGATCGCTACAAAAATTGCATTAATGTTACAACTCTAAATAACAGCCATGCTAAGTCGGGGCGAGTCGCTCGTAATATTATTAACTCTAAAGTTTATCTGTATATACGTTCGTTTGTTTTTAACCTTTTCAAGGCCAAACGGCAGAACGGAACTTAATGAAATTTGGTATGGAGATAAATTGTATCTTAGAGAAGTACATTTTTTATGTACGTACCACATGTGCGAAACCGCAGGCAACAGCTAAGTAATTAATATAAGTTACTTCCATTTTTAACATAATATAAAAGTTCCGACTTGAATTCTCCGTTGCACGTCCATAGGTTTGAACGACGTTATAGATAAATCTAAAACTTTAGAGATGTTGATCTTGGAAACGGTTACACCAATTTCGAAGAAACATAGTACCTATACTCCAAAACAGTGTAGCAAAAAACCAAATGTCACATACTAAATGAAACCTGCATTCAATGACAACGACTAGACATAAAAGAACGAGTGGGCTTTACAGTAGTTGCATAATGACGTGTAACATTTGACATATCAGGAAAATTGGTTGGTACCATCTGACGACCCACTCTAACACCACGCGCGTTAATTGGTCATATCAAACAGCGCACGCTTCTTCGAGTTCCTGTTACACACTTCCGTCCCGTTTACAAAATAACTCTCACAGATTGCAGAAAAGCGAGAGGGAAGATGTTACACATCAATAACGCGTATTAATGTAGCTTACAGTGAGGCAGCCCTGAGTGAGAATCGAGTAATTTTTTTCGAGTGACTTGCGAATACTAGGCATTTGTTTGAAAGTGAAATGGGGTATTAACTCCGAGAGGTGGCGCTGTAATAAACAAGTCTCGACGAGTCGAGTCATGCTCTGTTTAGTAATTGCTGTGCCGTAGCTACTTATTAGTGGTAACAACGTGCAGCTACAGTTAACGTTCAACGCGTTTATCATTTGGATAGGTGACCAGAGGACCTAGACAAAAACCTGACGCTTAGACTTGTTTGACGCACTTTATAGTTATGGTAAATAAATAAATAATGCCGGACATTTCACACAGCATCATCTGGCCCCAAAGAAAGCAAGCTTGTGTTATGGGCACCACATGACTCATATACTACTTATATACTTCACAGCATCGTCTGGCCCCAATGTAAGCAGAGCTTGTACATGACTGATATACTACTAATATACTTTTTTTTGTCAATACATACATATTATTACATAAATAAACATATCAGGTAGGATACCTAGTTTGAAGTTTAACACGACATTAGCAATACCGACGACTGAACGTACAAGACCTGTGGTTGCTGGAAATAACAGCAGCAGTTTCCGCAAGGACCTATCCACATAGGATCGATGTCTAGGTCCTATGTTCCATTTTCTGTAATCGTTCCCTTGCGGAAAGATCAACTGGTATGGATATGACATTGGCTTGTGATAGGATAAGTTACGTGAATTAAGTGTAACTGGTGTTGTCATTTGAGGACAACCTCTATGGCACAGTGGGTAAGAACCCACTTGAGACGCAAAAGATTGCGGATTCGATTCCCGCCGCGGAACAAATGTATATATGATCTGCAAATATATGTCCCCAGGCCCTGTTCTATGTATAATGAATTTTAGTATGAATTTTCAGTCAATGGGTTCCGATGACACAAGCTCTGCTTTGGGGCTAGTTGATGCTGTGTGAAATGTCCAGCATTATTTATTTATTTTATTATTTATTTGTCTAGACCACTAAAGGCAATTTTATTAATACTCTTTTCAAATAAGAACTTTTGTTACTGGCTGCTAAAATAAGAAAAACAAAAATGCTATAGACGAGTCATTTCCTTGTCTCATAAACTTTGAGTGAGACGTGACATGACATAGCATTAACTTGATTTGTTAGTTGATTGACAGTTGACATACTTTATAGGTTGATAAACTTGATAGGTACTTATATCAAGGAATATTATGCCCAGAAACGTAGTTCGTTCAATATCATTGAGAGATGTCGTCAAAACTACGTCTCATCTCGATAAAAAAGGAAATGGTGGCAACCAACGGATCCTAAGATGATAAGTCACTTGAGAAAGTCATACCTCCAGATAAAATGTCGCACGTTTCCGAGTAGGGCCCCAGGACAGTGTAGAGGAAACTCTATTATAACCAGAAGTTTTTTATGAATGATTTCATATGTATACTACCATAATTTATGAATGACTATAAGAATTTTACGATATCAGCTGACGCGCGCAAACTTTTCACATATGTCTCGATTTTACATACTATGAATAAATCCCGCGTATAGAATGTATAGAATAGAACGCAATAAAGAGATACGTTATTTATGGAGGAAGTAAAAATGTTTTTCGTGTTTGGGTAAGCACCACTCGGAGTAAATCACCAAAGTGACGGGTGACGAACGTGTGTCGTGTTGCGAATACTGCTTCATAAATCCTGCGACAATCTTGAGAGCCATCAACTGCTCGGTAGACTTATCATGTTTTCAACCACTAAAACCTTCGTACAGTACTACGATATTAACTAGGCGCTTCGGTAACGTTTGTGTCTCCGAATTAGTACGATTATGCGACCAATAACAGCCGGACATTGCAACTTGCAATGTTACTAGTTCTTAAACACGAAAGTTAGCGAGGCGTCTAATTAGAATCGTAGTACGTTCTTTGAAAGCGTTAGTCGTCTTTGTTAAAAACGACCCTGGTAATAGAGCTCATGGCCCGAAAGCCTCTGGCCTAACGATTATTATTACCGAGCCTGGCTGGTTAACGTGCTCTTCGAAGCATAGAGGTTCAAATGATGACCGCCCCAACCGCTGCCTACAAGTTGATCTATAGTACGATAGTACGACCAAGTAAGCCAACTAAACAAATCACTATTACCCATTTGTGGTACAAGCCAGTTAAAGACTTTGTATATATTATGGTAGAGTAAATAAATGTATATATCAACTCAACGAGATAAGCTAGTGAACTTCGTACTATCTAAAATTGATTTAATTGTAAACCAGTATTAAGGGGAACAAATCAAAAAACATTCGAATCGGTCGAGCCATTGTTTTGCGAGACTAACGCACAACAATCGATTTTTATATATAAGAAAAGGAGAAGAATATATTAGAGGACAGTTCGCACAGCATCACCTAATCCCCAACTAAGCAAAGATTCCACTATGGGATTCAGATGACTGATATAATATACTATACTACATACTTATAATACGAGTATATTATATAATTCTATGTATAATATGTATGTACTTACAAAAAAAAGTATATAAGTAGTATATCAGTGATGTGGTACCTATAACACAAGCTCTGCTTACTTTGGGGCCAGATGATGCTGTGTGAAATGTCCGGTATTATTATTATTATATTAGGTCAGTCAAAATAGCATTAAACTTTGCACTAAATTTCCGATCCAATTTTTTTTTATAAGGTTTAGGATCACTTACTGAGCATAAAATCACAAAATGTTGACAGATCCAGGTGACGCTTCAAGCGCCATCTTAAAAAAAAGGTTTTTGGTCGATATCTCGGAAGCTATGCACTTTAGGGTAAAAGTTATGGAGACCATTATTGTAGAGAATAAAATTTCGCATCTTTTGTTTCTAGTAAACTTTACTACCGGCTGAGCTGTGAGTCAAGTGGTCTAGGATTTCGTTAAGGTTTAAATCAATAATTGTTTGTTCCACCTTCAACAGATCACTCTTCAGATGTAAGAAAGTACTTAGCTGGAAGTTCAATAACTAGTTACTACATCAGGGAATGATACGATTACTTTTCGAGGTAACAGGCGATTTGGAACTTTATCCACTACAAGATAAAGCCGTGCCATTGCGTCTGAATAAGGCCTAAATCCTGTAATGGCTATCGTTACTTATTACTACTGTTTTCATGGGCCTTTACTCGCTGTAACTATGTCTTGCTCAGTTCATTTGGTTTTGCGAGTTGGCAGTAAAATTGTTTTTTTCGCAGTATCACCCAGGCTGATCTCGTATGCCGGGACCGTCTGTCTGTCAGTTTATGTGTTTATGTTTATCGCTAAGTAAGCAAAACGATAAAACAGATTACAGGTCGAAAGTTATATGGAAATAACAGGAACAAACATAATGTTTTGAGAAATGGAATTGAGAAAGAATGTTATTCATTGTCTTATAAATTCATTGTCTTATTCCTTATAAGACAATGAATAACATTAAATTCTTCCCGTAAATGCAACTAAACTACCTATTAAGAAATTTCATTTAATTTATTCAGTAACAATGATCTTGCAAGTCGTATTTGAATGTACTATGAATTAATAAACACAAAATAATAATAAAGAATGGATATTAATAAAGATCAACAAAACAAAACATAAAATTATAATAATACTAATAAAGTCAATTCAATTCAATTCTTGCTAAACTAAGTCATGATATTTGAAAATTTAAAGCTTACTTTAGAGGGTAGTTTTGTGAAGAATAGCGAAATATAATATTACTTTATTGTTAATAAAAACTGTACTAATTATTTAGTTTTCTATAGTTATAATTAAAAGAAAAACCTTTTGCGTTTTATTTTATTTATATATAGTATAAATAAAATAAAACGCAAAAGGCTTGGGCGCAAATAAAACGCAAAAGATTTTTGTTTTAGTTATAACTATAGATAACTAAATAATTGTTACATTTCTGTATATCAGATAATTTGTCCTACGTAGGACACTAACCATCGTACTTATACAAATCAATGTAATATTACTTCACTAGAATATTTTGTAGGTTGTAAACCGTTATAATTATACTCAAAATTTACTAAGGGTTGCCTGGAAGAGATCGCAGTTAGCGGTAAGGCCGCCCACTGCCTTTAATAGTAAAGTTATTTAAATTTTACATGTAGTAATCAATAAAGAGTAACATATCTAAAGATTAGATGGATAGATTCATTAAATGATTAGTAATTATTGTAGTACCTAATTTAAATTCTGCATTATATGTTTAAATTTTTCTAGAATAAAGTGACTGATTAATTAATATCGTGCTTGTATTTTTATTGTTATATTGACTTATGTATTGTTTTTTTTTTGTAGTTTTAACTAGAGTGAATGGTGTATGTACCGTTCTAGTTCTATAAATAAATAAATAAATTAGATTCTAAACATATTGTGAAATATATTATTCTAGTAAAAGGCCTAAAACACCTTAATAAATTTAAAGAGTAGGCCATTTTCAAGCTCAATATAAATCCTCAGTAATTCCCTTTAATTATAAACGTATAGAAATAGGCAATCCCAAATATAAATACCGTACGCCATTTTGAAGAGAAATTACGAGGCTTATCTGATTTGTATTAATTTGCTTCTTGTTCAATATTCAGTTACACTTTAAGGGTTTTTCTTTAATTTGCTTTAACTTAGTTTTTTTAGGATTTTGAACACAAGTCTAAAAATACAAGCTCTTACATAACACTGATAATATATCTATATATTAATACGTGAAGCAAAAACTTTGTACCCCTTTTTACGAAAATTGCGCGGACGGAGAAGTTTGAAATTTCTCACACTTATAGTTTATATAGAGGAGTGCAGAATGCATTTTTTCTTTTTAAATTATGCATAAGAAATACATTAATTATAAATTAATTATGGTCGAATTTCGATCAGTTGTCGACTAGTAATAATAAAAACACTTACATTTTTTTAAAGCCAATAAATCGTTCCTTCATAAATTGTACTATCTGGCAACACTCGCTGGATATTATGAAAATTGAATTGAAAATGTACAAACTACTGTATTATTGCAGTGCCATCAATCGTCTGCTAAACGCCGCACTAACAATAAAGGCTGAACTACACGTGCCAAATGTCTGCCCTTGCAATAATGCTGCAATATCTAGTAATGCACTCTGCCCCGCTATCGGGATACCATAAACGTTTGTCAGACAACGTCGTGGCATTCATTTTAATGTTGAAGCAAAGGCCAACTGACTAGTAGACTAAGCTAAAAACAGAAATACATTAAGAGGCTTAACACAAAATGCTGGGACCGACGCATCGAATTATGTTATTTATGTAACAATTCGTGCAGTTGTAGTAACGTTTAGTTTAAAGATTTATAATATATTATATTTATATATAATATTATATATTTTTACAGAAGTCAAGAATAGAGATGGTACCATATTTAAACGGGGAATTATAAGTCAAGCCACAGACTTTTTTTTGGCCTCGGAAACCAACCTATGATTGTAAGCCACGGGAAAAAAGGCTTCTAATGAACTAATTCACCTTATTTCAAATGCCACTTAAATATTTTTTAAAAGCGTGAAATAAAGAACATTCATTATTGTTACCTGTTTCACTGATTTATACATCAACTAATTTACTAACTCAGCCTCGGATTTTACAACAAACCAACATTTTACATCTTCAACATATATGCTCCTCAAAAAATATAGTTCAAGCTTTAACTAGAAAACATCATATCTTATAATTTAGCATGTGAAATATAATACATCGTATTATTTTATCATGAAAATAGGGACTGCACGATATGTTTGGCGCGAGACCCTTATAAAGGTTGTCTGGAAGAGTCGCTTTTATCGTTAAGGCCGCCCATTGTAAAATTTTATTACTATTATTCATTGTGTTCTTTTTGTAAACAATAAAGTGTTAATCTATCAATCTATCTATATAAGTGCGCTTATAAGATAGACCCGTTGTCTATGCCCTAGAATAGCCTAAAACTTACGTAGGCACCACGCGTGCGAAGCGGACAGAAGAAAGTATTAAATCAACAAAAAAACGCTTCCTCAAAATAAGAAAACAACATACGCTGTTCCCAGATGCTCCGTACAGATACCTACGTGGTTCACTTTGTTGAAACAGTTTATCTAAGGACTTTGACTCAAACAAATCCAACAGAACACCCCTCGCTTTTTCACCATAAATCGTATCGCGAATCATAAAACGTGAAAGAAAGCGTACCCTTTCATCTGGCTGCACATTTCAGAGATTCTTTTAAAAGAGTATCTCACATCGTGGATATAAAGGGCGGTCTGCACAAGGCGAGTGGACAAAGCCAGCCGACAGTGCACTATCTAATATAGTAGCTGGTCAGTCGAGGGGATTTTCAACGTAGTGACTAAAGCCGGCATATGGTATCTCGTTGTCCCTAACTGGCTAATATAACGCATAACTTACTCTACTTAAATCGTTACTAATGTAATATATTCAAATGTGTTGCTGTCTTGTCTTTTTTGGTTGTTTGTTACCTTTTTACAGCCGAAACTTTGAAAGAAGATATATTTGTTTCTTGGGTTAGGAAATAGGCTACTTTTTAACTGACTACAAAATGAGAAGGTTATCAATTGGACTGTTTTTTTATGATTGTTACCTCAAAACGCCGCCATTTATGAACCGATGTGAAAGGATTATACTTCCCGATTGGTTCCATATAAATTTCATAAAAATAGGTTCTGTAGTTAGGTTTTTAAATCAAAAAAACTGAAAAAAATATGGCATCCACTTGGATGAAGCGAAATTTTAATATTTTGCTTATGAAGTCGTCTTTTTAGTTTTTAAAACGTAATTAAATTATTATGTAGATACAACGCGTGCGAAGCGAGCAGCAGCTAGTGAAATATAATCGGCACATTATCAATATCTTCGGCTAAGGAGCAAAGAAAAAACAGTAGTTCCCCAAGTCACAGTGACTCCATTCTGTCCGACCCTAGCAGATAAATTTACGCAATTTAGCTATGATTAATGTAGGCCCCACTCAATAACGATGGTGATATAAGCACATTTCGCGAGGCCGAGATAAACGGAGGTGTTCATTGTTTTTGTAAAGTCATTCTGGTTGTATTCCGGTGAAGCTAGCCTGAATCTAATGACTAGAGAAATTCTGGATTAAATAAAGGTTCTTCTGTTCTTCTGATCTTCGGTTCTTCCAATGCTACGCTTTCGTGAGGTTTCACACGTCCCACACCAAGGTAAAACACAAATATAAGCAGAGTTTGTGTTCTTACGACTGATTTACTATATAAAAATTGTACATAGAAAAACACCCAGACCCAAAAGAAATACTTGCAGATCATACAAAGATTTATCCCGCGAAAGGAATCGCACCCGCAACCTTCTGCGATTCAGGCGGGCTTTGGTCTACTGCTATACAGAGGTCATCAATAGTAAACGTTCACAAAGGAAAAAACAAGACGTAAATAAATCTTGACTACTCTTTCCAACCGGAAAAATCGTAACAAAAGGAAAACGACAAAAAACCAAGTAAATTTCGGACAGCAAAAAGATAAATTAACCAAATTATCAACAGTCGGTTGCGTAAAAAATTAAAACGAAAAGCACCGCGCTGTCGCACATTGGAGGACGAAAATGGTAAAAAATTGGAAATGCTGGGCTCAATTTTAATGTAGCAGATTTTTTTTTTTTTGTGAATTCTGTAATATTTCACTATCAGGGTTCATATGAAGAATTTATTGATGTCACGTACAACAAAAGATGATTCAGTTTTCAGTCAGTCAGTTTTTATTTTAAAAATTCTGAATAAAATGCTGACCATAAAATGACTTTTTAAATGACACTGTAAAGTGCCGTCTCTACATTCATCGTCATTTATCCCACAGCTGGGTTTTCGTCATTGTTTCCGGTCCCTAGCAAGTCTCATTCAGTGGGTCCCCACTATACTGACGATGTAAATAGACCATCTATCATTAAGGTTTTCCTCTTGGCCTTTGAAATCAAAAATAGCACACTTGATAAATGAAAAACGGACATATTGTAGAGACATAGTGGTCTATATGCATGTAAAAACTATCAAAGTTTTGCAAGGTTTTGCTTTTGAGAACTTTATCGCACATTATTGTCGTACACACTTTGTAAGCTAGTCGACCACTTTGAGCCATTTTCGCATCAAAATTAGAAGGGACATCCAAAGCCGCTGTACCGCCAACTGAGTGAAAATTTACAAAATTGGGGGAAAAAATCTATAAACTGGTAGGCTCGGGAATCAGAGCGACATAAATTGTAAAAAGGCGATGGCGGAAGGAGCCAAATCATCAAATGGCGCGGACGAGATACATTTTAGATAGACATAGGGTTGACACCGCTAAACATTTAAAAGGAATTATACGAAAAATCAACATTTTATATACAAAGAACAAAACCTCCTAAAGGTTTACTAAAAGTAAGATATATAAAATTCCATAATAATACATAATTTTCACTCAAAACGGAATATTTACTATGATATATGATCACGAGATAAACTCAGTTTATCATGCGCATGCAACTGTGCCGAAATATCGGGAAGCAGAAAAACTCCTATATCATGGTAAATATCTCGTTTCGAGGGAAATTATGTTTAAAACCATGATAGTTTTAAAAGTTATATAACCATAATAAAAGTTTTCAATACTTGAATATCGAATGAGTTAATCCAATTATCGTTTCGATATATCGGAATCGGTATGCCGAGCAGAAAATCAGTGAGCTTATGCTCAGCAAGTGATATGAACCTTTTACGCAGATCTCACCCAAAAACTGTACATTTGGGGCATAAGCTGTCTGTCTGTATGTAGTGGAAAGACTTCATCATCTCACCTAAAAACGTTACGTTACGAGCTAGGTGACATGTGATATTCAGCAGCAAATTGAGTACCAAAAATCATGTCTATTAAAAAAGGTATTTCATCTATATATTACGTAGCGGAAACCCAGCAAGTGGTAACCTGTGATAACCCTATGGTTAGGGCGAGCGCGCACGTCTCCCAATCGCAGCGTGTGGCACACGAGCAACCGCGATTTATGTGTGAGCCTCCAACAGAAGCCTACAGGAGTCAACATCAGTACAGCGAATAATTCTTGTCGTCCCTCTGCTTTAGAGCTTGTTCGCTAAGAGACTGGGGTCACATTTATGTCAAAGATTTAAGACCCAAATTGCAATGATTCACGACTCTACACATAATGAACAGAATCTGCACGTTTGGATGCGCAATCATTTTAAAATAGAATGATTTTCTGTTCGTCAATATTCTCTTCGGTTTTGCTTAAATTCAAGGAATTTATAGTGGAAAGTTTTTCTTGGAAAAAAATATCGAAGGGAGTTCTTTTACAAAGGAAATTAAATAATAATGTTGGTGCATCGGATGTTGAAAAAGAGTATTGCTCGTAGTTTTATCTGCTTTTATCTGTGTTAATAACGATATAAGACTCTTAATTCTGTCATGAGTTTGTTGTGTTTGAGAAACCTGTCAAGTCAAGTCAAGTCATAAGACTTTATTCAATCACAAGGATCACTTTGTAACGTCTTACACACTAGGTGAATTTAGTTGCCAATTCATCCTAACCCAAGCCCGAGAAGAACTGGCAAGAAACTCCTGGTCCTAGTGCTTTTTGCATGATCCATCTTATAACTTAACTACGAAAAACCAATACAAGAGAGTTTATGTGTGTCGGTTAACTGTTTGAGGGCAGAGCGACATGAGGCCATGCATTCTTATCAATAATATTGTCATTTATATTATAATACGCTTTCTTCAATATACTACCCTTTATGTATGCTTTAAATTTCTTGATAGGTAGTTTAGTTGCGTTTTCAGGAATATAGAAGCTATATGATAGAAGCGCACCGTGTTCCCCATAAAGGAATATTTGCTCCCTGCATCATGTACTCATGTACGTTGTACGTTGAGAATTTTCAACAGGAAGAGTTTGAGTTGCGTTTCTTTCGCTTCTGTTCGCAATTTAAGGACATATCGCCTTCATCCGTTATCTTCAAAACTATAAGTGAGAAAAAAGAGCCCGTGTTTCTCCTAATGTGAAATAAAACTCTTCAAATCAGGTTCCTACCTACTATTCACTCACGATCCTAAGAACAAAGAAATAACAAAACAATATTACAGCCAGGACGAGTTCACAAAAAGACAGCAAACTAAAGTTAAATGTACTACCCTCGCTTCCCAGCTTTCATTAAAAGCTTTCACCGGTTAATAAAGTAGGTACCTACCGACCTTTCCCAGGTATTATGAATTCTATGCCCAGTTTAAACTCTTGCCTTTGAGCTAAATTTGCTGGCAAGCAGAAAATTTATATTTTATATGAAAAATTATCTCTAGAAAGGGCTGAGATATTAAAATGTATTTCTAAACAAAGGCCATTAGAGAAGTAAAAGTTTACATGAATTTGTATATTTATAGAAATAGAAGATTACAAAAAAACTTTTTGGACGGAAGGACAAGACAACATTTTCAAAAACATACTCCGATAATATTTGAAATGTTAATTTAAAGGGACCAAAGGCACTGACGAATACAAACGTAGTAGAAAATAAAATGTTGTACAAGTACAATGTCGACAATGTTACGAGTCTTTACGAGAAACTTCTTCATATAAATGAATATAGGAATTAACGATAGTACTAATCAAACATTCATAATAAACATAAATGAAATATTAAATTCAAAGCTACCTAACTTATATTTTATTTTGTATACGAGAAAAGCATAGATCTGCAGTTTCAAAGCATAGAATAGAAAAGGTATTACAGAGAAAATGTTAGTCAAACGTTTTAAAATGAAAACGTTCTACAGAGGTTCTATATTATTAGGTAGCTTTGAATTGTCTAGGAAATACGCTCCTTGTATTCCCAATAGATGCGATGTTACAAAGGAAATATCAGACACTAGCGGCTGCTCCGCGTTCCTCCCGTGGGAGCTCGATTTCAGGATGAAAAGTATCGAATGATTTAATCCAATCTATATGTGCATTATATTGCTCAAGATGTTCCGGCGTGAGTGAAGTCACTGACAGACGTTTCACTCTATATAAGACAGACTTGCTTACAAATTAATGGAACTGTCGTGTTTGTTACGAATTTGATTTTTTGCTTATCATGTTGAAATTCGGGATCATTTTCTTTGAGTTAATCTCAACCTCCAATGCATCCTCCTTTATAGAATATGGTTTAAGTTGCACGTTTGCGGTCAATGTAGCTATTATGGATTTTTTGAAACAATCAATGTCCTTTATTCTTTCTTTATTCTTTATTAGCTGTTGCTCGCGACTTCGTCCGCATTTTTTTTAAAGGAATTGTAGCATAAATGAAGGTTTTAATTGATTGTATCCTGCATCCAATTAAATCAGCAGGATGCATTTTATTTCCTTGCCAAATTTGATTGATAAGTTTCAAACCAATCACCTGACCACCCATTAAATAGTTTCCATACAAACAGTCACACCTCATTTTACTCTTTTATGAGAGTTATTTTGATAAATCCTGAAACACGTGTCCATTTATTTTGCATTTTAGGTATACCAAGTTTCTAAGAAATCACACCACCCCCGTTAAAAAGTTCCGATACAAACTTTGACACCCCTTTGTTAGGTTTATGTTAAAAAATCCTGAAACACGTGTCAATTTTTTTACATTTTATTTATTCATATCTAGTTTCAAGCAAATCGCACTATGCGTTAAAAAGTTTCATACATTCGTTTTCACCCCTTTTCACCCTCTTAGGTGTTGAATTTCAAAAAATCTTCATTAGTGGGTGGTTTTGCTGTAAAAAGAAGCTACCATCCAAATATCAGCTTTCTAGTTTCAGCGGTTTCGGCTCGGTGGTAATGAATCAGTCAGTCAGTCAGGTTAAGCTCTTTTATAGGTATAGATTGTACACACATTAAACACATTTTGAAACATACAATCATGAATGATGTCGATCAGTTTTGATTAACATTATTCAGGATTGTAACAGGAACCAGATTTTTGACAAGATGGATTGGTACTACGTGTGTACGATTTCTATTCATGTAACATCATGTCTTAGAATCAACATTAACCTTCTAGTATCAATGACATCAAAGCTGTTAGTATCAATGATTTGATAGTATCAGAATTCCATAATCGACAGACAGTTCATTAATCGATTCACATTATTTTATTTTGCTTATTTTGTTATCGCCATCGGACCGTTTTGAGGCGTGTCCAAGGAAGCAGTGATATGATAAAAGAACAAATGTCTACAATGATTTCCTTCCAAGATAAACGTTGTTGGATGAAGCGGTGTTTACAAGAACTTTTAACTATCCTAGCATCTCGCAAACTCGGCACAAGTCTGCATATTGTTTGTTCATAAAACGGAAGCTTACGTCAAAACAGCTATTCCTTACTCAATAACTTGGGAGCCTTTTAAGCTGAAAACTATTTTGTGGCTCGCGACTTTCGGGTGCGACTTGAAAGTAGTCAGTACTGTCTTGAAACGAAAATTAATTCTTTTAAAAATACTTTATGGGAATGAAACAGTACAATACGAGTCTGTCTACGGTCTTGTTTATAAACGCCTCTTAACTCGAAAACTGCCTAAATACTCCTTAAAATTCTCCTTGTCACTATTTATCACTATCTTATAAAAAAAGGCACTATAGTACACAGTGATAAATTTTTGACATAAGTTGACAGACGGTTATAATTAAAAGTAAGGGGCTAAAAGCAAACTCAGCCACTAGCCGCTTGCCTGAATGTATTTCATCATCGGCGCTAAACAAGACTTCAGACTTGCAAAAGCAGCCCAACTCATCCCCATCTGCTATTACCCACCTTATCATAAACAAATCAGATCAGACTACGTAACATAACACAGTTGAAACGAGCTTACTCATACTATAATAATGCATACTTAATCTTAGAGCGCTTTTATTTATTTTGTTGTACTTTGTTGAAACAAAAGTCGCGTTAAAAAGTCGCGTCCGACGTTATATCTCAGTTTAACCCTACGTTATCTTGAACGCCTGACGTGTGCCTCACTAGACTTTAAACTCTTGATCCTCGCTTTAATTCAGGATATGGTACTTGCTAATGATTTATGGAGGAGCCTAATCTGTAACTCAGCTAATCTGTTAACGCCATTGTCTTATCTGTGTCAAGTCAATGTTCTGTGTAGGTAATGGCTGGATTCATTACAGAACTTCGGTTAAGATTTTGAGACAAAACTAAGCGTAAACTTAACGTAAGTTTTCGAATCTTATAATAACTTCTGTCAAAGTTAATCATTGTTTAAAATAGTGCCATCTTTTTATGTAAGATAGTGACATAGAGTGACAGGACGAATCTTAAACAGTGTTTAGGCAGTGTTCACATTGAATCTTATAATAACTTCTGTCAAAGTTAATCATTGTTTAAAATAGTGCCATCTTTTTATGTAAGATAGTGACATAGAGTGACAGGACGAATCTTAAACAGTGTTTAGGCAGTGTTCACGTTGAGAGGTGATGGCTCAAAATTTTCGGCGAATTAGGTCTCGTTTTAACCGACTTCAAAAAAAAGAAGGTTTCTCAATTCGAGCGTATATATACATATATATTTATAATAAAAATAATTCCGCAGATTTCACACAACATCATCTGGCCCCAAAGTAAACAGCATGTGTTATGGGTACCACATGACTGATATAATACTTATTAGCGACCCGCCTCGGCTTCGCACGGGTACAATGCTGATACTAATTATACTACAGAATGGTTATCCCTAAGAGATAGCCATATACCATCGTGTACTTTTTTGTAGACCTTTTGAGGGTGTACAATACTGTAGTATATTATTTTGATCTATCTCGTAGGGTTCAGCCAGCGTTTGCAATGTAAGCACAAAAAAATGTGTTTATTTTCGACATCACATTAGAAACCTCAAAATTTATCAGTGTTTCTCTGCTATATTATGTATGTTTTATACATATAAACCTTCCTCTTGAATTACTCTATCTATTAAAAAAACCACATCAAAATCCGTTGCATAGTTTTAAAGATCTAAGCATACATCGGGACAGACAGACAGCGGGAGGCGACTTTGTTTTATACTATGTAATGATAGAAACACCCAGACCCGAGACTATATATTTTGTGTTCGCGGATAACTTCGTCGTTTAAGAACCGATTTTGATCATTATTTTTTTTGTAGGAAAGAACATATTCCAAGGGTGGTACCATGATATCGAAACCAGGATCTGATGATGGCATCCCAGAGAAATCGAGAGGAACCTTCGAAAAACGTAGTGGCGACTAGTGCGTTGGTTATTTTTTTTCATGAAGTATTTTAAATAACTAATATTTAATGAAGGTCTGGAGTCGATCTGATGATGGAACCGAAAGACGATTGAGGGAACTCCTCAACGATTTACAGCAATCACCAGGTGTTTGGGCTTGATTAACTTGTATTGATAAGAACTTTACACCAAGATGGGTTGTGACTATCATTAAGGGTCTGATGATGAAGACGAAGGACAGTCAAGGGTTTTTTACTTTTTAGTTTACTGTTTAAAGTCGGTTTTTGTTAAAAATTATATTAATCAGACCCTGCATGTCTGATTAGGTCCGCTTCCCACTGCAGGACAAATTTTTGTATGACCTGCAAGTATTTGTCTCGGATCTTGGTGTTTCTATGTATAATATGTATCTACTTACAAAAAATGTGTATAAGTAGTATTTCTGTCATAACCATAACACAAGCTCTGCTACATATTTGACTTATATTCGACCTACCGATGTGTTGGAATTGTAGTACTTACTGTTGTTGAATTGTAGTACTTACTGTTGTTGAAATGTAGTACTTACTGTTGTTGAAATGTAGTACTTACTGTTGTTGAAATGTAGTACTTACTGTTGTTGAAATGTAGTACTTACTGTTGTTGAAATGTAGTACTTACTGTTGTTGAAATGTAGTACTTACTGTTGTTGAAATTTTTATTAAAGTTTTTTTTCTATGTGTGTTTCATACCTGTAACAAAATAAGAATAAGTTAAAATTGTGTAAAATCATCACCCGTCTTCGACACATTCTGACCAATTTGTATAAATTCGATATGGGACATCTAATAATCACACAAACCACAATGAGTTGGTACATCTGTTGCTTAATATTGCTATATGTTGCTGTATATTCATTGACATATAATATACTAGTTGCTGCCCGCGGCTTTGCACGCGTGGTACCAACATAAAAAGTAGCCTATGTTCTTCTCCAAGGTCCCATCAATCTCTAGACCAAAATTCATCAAAATCGGTACAGCGGTTTAGGCGTGAAAACGTGACAGACAGACAGAGTTACCTTCTAATTTATAATATTAGCAAGGATTATCTTTTTGTGAAAACAATTGTAAATTTATGTAAAATTTCCTACACACTTTTATTTGTCAACTTTTTCAGAAAGCTACCATCAAAACACGGCCTGATATCACACCGAAAACAGGCCATCGGTCACACGTCACACCGTATCGTATCACATCCAATACAAAGAGCGAGCCACACAAACAGACTGTCAATCAAAATCGGTTCATTTAAAGGTGTTGTCCCATACGACCTATTTACGTCGAGAGAACACGTGTGTGACATCGATCGCGTTGCTGGCCAATGGATTATTTACCTGACCCGAAAGTATTGGTGGACATTTTACACAAAACTATGTAGCTCCTAACTAAATAACGCTTAGGTTGTGGTTTCAATTCCCTCCTAGGACTCCTTCATGCTGGAATCTTGATGAACGAATTTCATTAAGATTCCATCAGCCATTTAGCGATGACAAAGTAACATGCAGACAGACAGAAAGGAATGTTTTCGTATTTATATATTAGTATGGATTCTTACAGTGATCTGATTTCCATAGTACAAGTTTCGCTTAGTTTGGGACATGATGCTATTACATAAATTGCTCAGCAAAGTTATTATTGAGTATGTCGACACAATAAAATGTTTTCTTTTATGACTATGTTCATTTGTGCTGTAAACCTCTGATGGTCACTGTAACATTGAGAACAAAGTGCATTACTCCATTACAGTAAAGGCTACAGCACACTATACCGTCGGCATGACCTAGCCGCGGGGTCGGTATTCATTTATGTATGCATCTGGCCAATAGGATTATAACGTAAATAGCACGATAGCAATGCGACAGCAGATCTGACATGTAGAAAATATTAATTACGGAAAGCCAGCCGGCACCTAGTGCTCGCCTGCTTTTACTTACAGTCAAAAATTCCTTTATGTTGCTTGCGACAGCTAGCAATAGGCGCGACTTGAGCGATCAATGCTCACAGACACACTTTTTTTACACCAATCTGTATATATAAAAGGCTTTGTGTGTATGTATGTATTTTTAGACCTGTAGACTCGGAAACGGCTGGACCGATTTAGATGATTTTTTTTAGGAAATTTTCAGTCCTGTGAAGTTTGGTAGCGATCGGATCAAGAACTTTTTTTTTGCATCAATCAAATTTGGTACGGATATAGATTGTATTTCAGGAACAGACATAGGCTACTTTTTATGTACGTGAATATATTATACATATAATAAAAGCGATATTTCGCTTGTAGGGTGACAGGTAAGTAATAGACATCGACTGACTCCCGTCTTCTTCTTATCGTGTCTTCGAAGCAGTGATGAAAAAAGACGATGAAAGCGCCTCATAGGCTCCTAACGTACATTATGTGATTGGCTTCCGCGATTAGTTTTTTTACGACATGCGCGGCGACTGATTTCGGATATGTTGCAATTGCTGTCGCTTCTTTTATGTAATAAACCTCTCGTTCCGGCTTAACAAATGCCGGTGGTTTAGTGTGTTGTAGCCTTAACAGTAGTTACCGTTCTAGTAATGGATTGCATTTTGTATGCTAATCGTCGTGTCCCGGGTCCGCGATGGTAAGCTATCGATCATTACCTCGGCTTGCATGTCGGGTAAATTATAAATGAGGGCACTTTAATACTGAAACTACTTTAAGTATTATGAGAGGCTTCTGTATGTGGCTTTACTTAGCACTTTAGTTAAAAACAATGTCTATGACTGCTAAAATGTAACAGGTCCAATGTTCAAAGATAACGCTAGCTACCTACTTATTTATTTATCTATGATTTTTAACCAAAAAAGTACAAAATCGAAAATCCTGTATACGAAAGTATGTGAGGATGTTTGGATATGAATATATAAACACTTAATCCTGCAATAATGGCTAAACTGATTTTGATGAAACTTAGTATAGATACAGATTTAGATCTGGAATAACATATAGGTTACTTTTTATCTATGTGCCACGGGGCAAAGCCGCAGGCAGCACCTAGTACTTTATGTTAATCATTTGGCAAGCGCAGCCGCGCGCGTGCCAGTAGCTTGATCTTATCGCTAGCTGTGCCACCCGGGCGTCTCATTTGTCAACTCGCAATGCAAAATGACCTTTAGCGGATTGCTTTTAGATCGAATTTAACGATATACGTGAATTACGTATATCTAATGATCTGTTATAACCGTGACAGCTTACCATGTATGGTGGGTGACCGATCATGACTTTCCTATTTTTGACTCCCAAAGTTAAACTTTCCTATTTTTGACCCCCTAAAGGGTGTTATAATGTTTAATCTGTGTTAGTTAGGATTAATATGTACGTGTGTCTGTCCATGGCACCGTAGCTCCCAAACAGATGAACAGATCGTGATCTAATTATTTCTTACCGACTTAAAAAAAAGAAATTCTCTATTCAGTTTTCACTTGCAAGTCTCATCCCGACAACGCTGATAACATTTGACCATCAGGGCGGGTGGTATCTCATGGCCGTTGAGCATCCCTTGACCATCCCTTTTGTTCATCTCTCCCGTTATCAAATCCTGCCAGGAATTTACTAATTCATAAACGAATTAATAAAATAAGAATTTTAACTTTCGTGAGTTGCTGATACGTTTGAATAAACACCGCTCGCGTTCACGGTTCGCTCATGGGTCAGTGCGAACCGTAAACGCGAGCGGCAACTCAAAGACCGCGGATCAAAATCATCTTGGTAAAGATTCTCTAGATTAGTCTAGACTAATCTCAACAGAGTCGGTATCTCCATCTACAAAATAATATGTGAGTAAACCCCGTGTTTATCAAAATGTATGTGTTATAATTACGTTTTAAAAACTAAAATAAATGTAGGTAAGAAAAAAATGTTTTATTTAAAAAAAAGCGTGGGGTGCATGGTGGCAATAGTTATAAATATTTCATTGACAGATATGAGAAGAAGGATTATCATTTCGATAATATCTTAAAAAGCACCCCACGCTTTTTTTTAAATAAAACATTTTTTTCTTACTACATTAAAATTTATTTTCTATTTTTTAGTTTGGTTTTATATAAAGCGTGTTTTTTAGATTTTTTAAACTATTATTTATTTTCTACTTTTTAGTTTTAGGGTAATCGGATATATAATTTTTTTTTTTTTTTCGAATTATTGCATTGTCATCGGTCTTTGACAGGTGTGCAAAATTTTAATGAAATCTGGCCGTTTAAAGTGGGTCAAAATCGCGTCCTAAGGAGTCGGTTACAAACATACAAATATACATACAAGTGAAGCTAATATAAAGCGTATAAAAAGAAACAGACTTCATTGAATGTAATTTGAGCCTGTAATACATTTTTAGTGGAAAGTAAATGTATTTTGTATATATAATAATATGGGTAGGCCAAATAAACGCAGTGCACCAATGAGACAGCGAGGTATCGAAGTACATGAAAACATCAGCGATGTATACAATTTTTAGATTTGCGTTAATTTTTCAGCTCGACCGATTTTGATTAAATTTATATGGACCACCTGTGAAGTATACCCTTTCAAACAAACAACGATTTTTCAAATCGGTTCAGCCGTTTTCGAGTAATCGGATTCCGACGAGTTGAGAACCTCCTCCTTTTGATAAAGTTGGTTAAAAACAAAGATGGATTCCCAAAAGACAATAACAAATTAATGTAGCATTTAAGCCCTTCGACGCAGGTCGTTAATATTCGCGAATAAATCATTTTTGACTGATTATAAACGCGTTTGCAATTGTAATGGACAATTTAAAAACAATTTAGCCAAATTCTAACGAGCCCTTTGTTTTGAACTCGAAGCATTTATTTATGACGCGTTTTATAAATCGTTATCGTAAGACGCCTCCCTGATCAAATTATTTAGGCACTCAAATCGCAATTTTTTTATCAGAAAACAGTCGTCCAAGTTAATGATATACCAATTTTTGGAAGATCCATAAATCCTTATCATTATTAATTGATAAGGACGAATCTTGGATGTATTCATTACTCCGAACGAAATGAACCGACTAGGGTGAAACTTGGTATTGAGGCTTTAGACGATTAGACGATTGTAGAGAAGAAAGGTTGCCTTGATTTTATATTTTACATACAACTACTTATATATTTTTTTATTGTATAATGAAGAATAAGACCAGACTTCATAATAATAACCGTGACTGTAACCTTTTCTAAGGGTGGTTATATATAACAGCATTAATGAGGGTGCTAAAAAGGTTAGCAGCAGCTCAATCGACCCACGCATAAAATAATATTGACTTAGATGGTAATGTAAACAAAATGCAATTTTTGCATGCTTCTATGTAAATCCAATGTTTGCGAAGAGGAAAATGAACGGGAACCGACTATCTCAAAAAGAATTGTTAATTTTGAATTAATTTTGATGTTTTTCCATAAGTATCATATTCTAACAAGAAAGTATTTTGCATGTAATATAAAAAATATGTTTACGAATGTAACAATGTATATCAATAAATAATGCCTAACAGAGCTTGTGTTATGGGTACCACACGACTGATATACCCTTTTTTGTAAATTAATACTTATTATGTACTAGCTGTACCCGGCATGCGTTGCAATGCCACAAATTTTCTCACCGTTTAAACCTTCCCTGGACTACGACAAACATTTCAACCCCAAAATCAGCTAAATCAGTTCAGCCGTTCTCGAGTTTTAGCGAGACTAACGAACAGCAATTGATTTTTATTATATAGATAGAATACCTTACTTCGGCCTACGTCAAATACTTGCAGATCATACAAACATTTGTCCTGCGGCGGGAATCCTATATGATATATTATATTTTCAGATATGTATCATCCTGGCCTGTCAGCTCTGTTGGTAGTAGCTCTACCTTCTGCGCTGTAGGATGAGAATTCAATTCCCTCCCAGGATAAACGTTTGTGTAGTGAACATAAATAAATATATAATAATTAATATTGGTGGACAATGCACACAACAACGCATAATGTGTTTGTTCTGTGTCTGGGTGTTATAAAGTATCATACGTATTTAAAAATATCTAGATAATTATATTAGTTATCTGGTCCCATAATACAAGCTATGCTTAGTAGATGGTGTTATGTGCATTGTCCACTAATATTAATTATTACATATTTATTTATTATTATAATTCTTTATTATCCTTAGTCCTTGGCTCCTTTGAGGGCTCGTCCATATTTAAAAAAAAATCGGGCTGCACTCCGGGAGTGCCGACAGAAGTGAAAACTTATTTTGGCGCTTTAGAGTTTAGTAATAAATCACTTCAAAATCAGTAATTATGGCAACTGCCGATCAAATATGAACGAACACAGATAATGCAATATTTTTTGTTCAGAATGTAGATAATATATCAAAGAACCTGACTCAGTAAACTTCTCCATACAAAAGTAGAATGTAAACATGTGAATTAAGGTTTATAATCAAATGGGGCGAGCGCGGCAGCCGGCTGCGTCTCGCCCCAGACGGTAACGGTGTCGCGAATCCAGAGGTTTTACCTCATCTAAAAATATGCGTCCTGCGCTAAAAGAAGTTTTCACTTCAAAATTTTTTTTTTTATTAAATATAACACATACCCAGTGACAATTAATTAAATATATTAAAACTTAAGGAAAGAAATAAATAAAGTTTGTATAGATGTAGTCCTTATACGCATATAGGCTACGTTTTACGTGTGCCTGCGTGCGAAGCGGAGTGCAGAAGCTAGTAAGTACATACTTGTGATTTCCGATCAGCATTTTCCGGCAAAATGCTACATTTCCGCAAGCGCTTACAAAAGTGCAAGGCGTTGCAACGTCGCTGTCTCAGTTTATATAATTCAGTTTACACGAATAAACGAGACGACGTGTAAATCTTTATTGCAACATTTGCACCTCTATTGGAGTATTCTTTAAGATATAGCAATAAATAATTTAAAAGCTTTTAAACCAGAATTGTAAACTACTACAATTATAAATATGCTCCAACTCGTACAAAACAGGGATAAGACCAAACGAGGTTCTTTTTGCATGCTTCTTGAACTGGAGTTAGGTAAGAGAGAACGGCATCTAGATTCTCTTAGTATCTAAGAAGACAATTCAAAATGTTCCATGTGATTTATTTAACAGAAAAAAAATTCGCCAATTGTTATATTTCGAATCTAAATAGACCACCAATACACTGTATCCTAATTGCTTTCGTATTGGCATATTTTGAGGTTAAAAAAAAATATATTATAAATTCTGTAGCCTACCATAACATACTCAGGTAATTTTATATTTCAAGTGTGTTAAAAAATAAATATTTTTATTTATAATTTGGAAGTGGAAGACCTTGGCTCATTTATACACAAATTGGGGATATGTTGGAGAAAAGCCATAGTATCCTAAACTGACGTTTATGTATGAGGAATTACATTCTTCTTCTTATCGTACCACTAGTTATTACGAACCAGTGTGGTGACAGGATGACTTTTTTCGTGCACTTGGCACATGTCTTTGAAATTTTTATGTTGTACCATATTCCGGTTTTCATACGATGTTTTCCAAATGAAGCAATAAAAGTATGTCAAGATCGTAGCAAGTGAACATTCGTAGTCTCTGCCTACCCTGTTGGGAAATAGGCTTGATTTTATGTATGTATATAAAATTATATGTAGTACTAACTGCCCGTACCTGTCCAGTTTCCTTCACTTATAGTCCAGGATCCATGGACCGGAATAACGTACCACGCAATTTGTAGGACAATATTGACTGTTAAAATATATAAATATTATATTTAAAAAAAACAGCTGGTTAGTAATCATTTATGATGACCTCGTTATCGATACATGTTGAAAGAAGGGGACTCTTTGATCAAACCATAGATTTTGTAGGACAAATATTTTTTTGAATAATTTTGATAATAATATCTTGAGATTTACCAAAAAAAATTTTTCTTAGGAATAAATATTTAATAATCATAAAATCGACATATCCTTGCTTCCTCTGTTAGCTACCACAATCGAGAGTTTCGTACAGGAAATTGTTGGGCGTCTCATCAAAATGAAGCTAATCACGGAAAATTAGCTAGATAGTAATCAAAAGTAAAAATGGACCATGGATCCTGGACTATTAATATAATCGATCAGTGAAATAATTAGTATTCTTAGTAAAAAGTAGTAACCAGTAGATCCAAAGATTACCTCCTTTAACCAAACAAATAAAATATTACAAACTGGAACGCTTTATAAAATTAGTGCCGTAAAGGTTGAGCCTTTAGTAAGTTGGACGACGCACGTCTTGATATCTAAATTCCCTTAATGCCTGAAAACCAAGGTCTTCAACCAATGTGTTCTGTCCATACTTACATATGGATTCGAGACATGGTCGCTCACAAAGGAATACATGCATAAGATCACAAGCAAAACAGGCAATGGTGAGCGCCATGCTTGGAATATCACTTTTGGATCACATACCCAATGTCAAAATGCGACATTGGTAATGTGACGATGTTAGCACCAAAGTCGTGAATTGAAGTGATTGAAATGGGTGGGACACTTGAATGGATGGATAACGGGAGATGGACACAGGCGGTAACGGAGAGGTGGCCATGGGATGCTCAACGGCCAAAAGACCGGCCGGCCCGATGATGGTCAAATGATATAGTCAACGTTATTGGGAACCACTGGATGAGACTTGTTAGACCGGAAAGGGTAAGACGAAGTAAGACGAAGCCCTCAGTGGGTGCAATCGGGCTAAATTATGATGATAATTATAGGTTGTGCATGAATAAATAAATAAAACTGGGCATTTCACAAAAAACTTTTGCCCCAAATTGTTTTTGTAAATACATACATATTATATAAAAAATCACTCAGATCCGAGACAACATAGTTGCAGATTATACAAACGCTAGTCCCGCGGCGCGGAATCGTACCCGCAACCTTTTGCATAATTAAGTGTGATAATGATATATCCTCATATTATAAATTCAAAAGTGTTTCTGTCGGTCTGTTTGTCTGCTAAACGGATCTTAATGAAATTCGAAAATAGATTGTATCTTGGGGCATACGTTACTTATTATGTAGGTACCATTCGTGCACAGCCGCGGGTAGCTAGTAAAATAATAAAACGACACCCTTTTATCACAAACCGAATTCCAAAATATTTCCTGGATCCTAGTTTTAAAACTGACATCTCTACTAAGCAATAAGCCGACGGACGCCGGCAGCACGTTTGCACAAGTAATGCTTGTGTCAACAATGGCCTTCGCCATGGAATTATCAGAGACAAAAAGATGTTTCACTCAACCATTATTCGTCTGTTCTCTTATTTCATTTCTATTCTTGAATCTCGTACTTAATCGAATCCCTAAATCCCAATCTGACTGTCATACCATCTCAGTTGGTAGTTAATCTGCCGCTGTAGGTTGGGGGTTCGATTCCCTCCTAGGACAAACATTTATGTGATGAACATAGGTGTTTGTTCTGTGTCTGGGTGATATATAGTATAATAAGTATCATACATGTGGATTTGATCTAGAGCGAATCGCGAGCGCTAGCGTGAGTAAGCGAACTGCAGATCAAACTCACCCTGATGAGGATTCCCTAGATGAATCGATACTGTCGGTGCCTCCATCGAGAAAATAATACGCGAGTTAAAGCCTGTATTCCTCAAATGAATCATAAGTATGTAGGAATTTAAAGATATATATAATTCTTTCAGAGAGACTTTGACAGAGTCTCGCGACTTTCAATATCATAAGTATGAATTTAAAAATATATAAGTACTAGCTGCTGCCCGCGGCTTCGCACGCGTGGTACCTTAATAAAAAGTAGACTATGTCCTTCTCCAAGGTCCCATCTATCTCTATACCAAAATTCATGAAAATCGGTTCAGCGGTTTAGGCGTGAAAACGTAACAAACAGACCGACAGAGAGTTTGGGATTTATAATTATTGTAATAGGTATCAAAATATCACTACTTAGTAACTAGTAACGCCATCTGTAATCTGTTGTGTAAAAACTTTTCTTATGTAAAATATAGTCTGTTGCAAACTGCTAACGTGTCTTTATAGGTTATGGGCAAATTTACCGTTTTATCAGTTTTTTTATAGTATAAAATAGATAAATTGTTACGTTGTTTCGCGGAAACATGACTACGAACTATATTGCGAGTGTGCCAAAGCTAAAAGGCAGAGAGAATTACGATGAGTGGTGTTTCGCGGCCGAAAACTTGTTGGTACTAGAAGGGATGGAAAAGTACATCAAACCTAGTGCAGACTTCGAAGTTAAGCCAGTGGACGACTCCAAAACGAAGGCAAAGCTAATTTTGACCATCGATCCAGCATTGTACGTGCATATAAGGAATACCAGGAGCTCGGCAGAATTATGGACAAAATTGAAAGCCATGTTCGATGACTCCGGTTTCTCAAGAAAAATAACCTTACTTCGACATTTGATTTCGATAAGACTTGAAAACTGTGATTCGATGACTACCTATGTCACACAAATGATCGAAACGGCTCAAAGGTTAAATGGCACTGGATTTACAATAACAGATGAATGGGTCGGATCATTATTATTAGCAGGTTTGACCGATCGCTATTCTCCAATGATAATGGCAATAGAACATTCTGGCATTTCGATAAGTGCGGATACTATAAAGTCGAAGTTACTCGACATGGAAGTAACCAGTGATTTTGAAGGTGCAGCTGGCGGTACGGCGGCATTTGCAGCGAGAAATAAATATAATTCTGGCAGCAGCGGTAAACCAAAGAAATATGGCGGCAACCCAATGTCGAACAAAAAGACCGCGGCAGATACACCAGCAAAAACAATCACTTGTTTCAAATGTAAAGAGGATGGACATTATCGAAATCAGTGCCCAATGTTGAAGAAAAACACAAATAAATGCGTGTTTAACGTTGTTTTCCTAAACGGAAAGTATAACAAAAACGAATGGTACGTTGACTCCGGCGCAAGTGCACACATAACAGCAAATAAAGATTGGGTAAAGAACATGAACACAACTCCATGTATACCAGAAATTGTTGTAGCAAATGAATCAAAAGTGCCAGTTGTTTGTTCCGGAGAAGTTGACATTATTTCTGAACTTGGATGCAATATAACAGTGAAAGATGTGTTGTGTGTGCCTAGCCTGACAACCAACCTATTGTCGGTTAGTGAGCTCATTCAGAATGGCAATCATGTGATATTTACAAAGAAAAACTGTTATATTAGAGACAAGAACAATGTTTTGGTGGCGACAGCTGATTTATCTGATGGTGTTTATAAGTTGAGATTACAATCACAAAGTTGTATGTTGGCTACTACAGCTAGTGCAAAGTTATGGCACAGAAGACTGGCACATATAAACAGCCAAGACATGCACAGAATGAGAAATGGTATTGTTGATGGTTTGTCTTATGATAACTCACTTGACATAACCAAATCACAATGTACTACTTGTTGTGAGGGAAAACAAATGAGATTACCATTTTCTCATGTGGGTGAGCGGAGTACAGAAACTTTACACAGAATCCACACAGATATTTGCGGCCCAATGGAAACAAGTTCTTTGAGTGGTGCTCGCTATTTCCTGTTATTTGTTGATGATTATAGTCGCATGACTTTTATTTATTTTCTGAAGCAAAAGAATGAAGCTTTGAACAGATTTAAAGAGTTCAAATCATTGGTTGAGAATCAACAGAGTAAGAAAATAAAGGTGATCAGGTCAGACAATGGACTAGAATTTTGTAACAAGGAATTTGAAGGCTATTTGAAGCAAGCTGGAATTATACACCAGAAAACAAATTGTTATACACCTGAGCAAAATGGACTTTGTGAAAGGAGTAATCGTACAGTTGTTGAGAAAGCCAAATGTTTACTATATGATGCAAATTTAGATAAGAAATTTTGGGCGGAAGCAGCCAATACTGCTGTGTACTTGAAAAATAGATCGATTGCATCAGGATTGGATAAAACACCTTATGAGTTATGGTATGGATCAAAACCAGACTTAAGTCACCTACGTTTGTTTGGAAGCAAAATTATGGTGCATGTACCCAAACAGAAACGTTTGAAATGGGACAAGAAAGCTACACAACATATTCTAGTTGGATATGGTGATGGTGTTAAAGGTTATCGTGTGTACAATCCTTCTAAGAACACTGTAATGATCAGTAGAGATATAATAGTGATGGAAGATGTAACACCTATCAAGGAAGTCAGTGAAGAGTCAGCTATTTGGATATCCAATGAAGAAAATCCTACCGACAATTTAGTGGAGGAAAGTAAAGATAAAGTGGGGGAGAGCAGAGATTCAGTGGGGGATCTGTCTAATAATGTTTCAGAAACAGATTTTTTAGATTGCTCTTCAGGTTCCTCATTACATACTGATGACAATGAAACACTGACTGAAATAAACACTGAAGATGTTCCAGAACAAGCAGTATCAATACCTGAGCAAGTGCCAGATGTGCCAAGTAAGCGTCAGAGAAAGAAGACTGAGCGCTATGGTATTAGCAACATATGTGTTTCCAGTACTGTTCCAGCATCGGAGGAGATTGTATTCTCAGAGGCTCTTGAAGGGCCTGATCGGGAGCAGTGGAAGCAGGCAATGGATGATGAATTACAGTCATTTGAGGACAGTGATGCGTGGCAGCTTGTGGACCATCCAGGTGATGTGACAATAGTGAAGTGTAGGTGGGTGCTAAATAAAAAGTATGATTTTGAAAACAATGTAAGGTATAGGGCTCGATTAGTGGCAAAAGGTTTCTCGCAGAAACCAGGTGTTGATTATACAGATACTTTTTCACCGGTAGTGCGGCATTCTACTCTAAGATTGTTGTTTGCACTTAGTGTTCAAATGAAAATGAGTATAACACATCTAGATGTAACCACTGCTTTCCTTAATGGTTTTTTGAAAGAAAATATTTATATGTCATTACCTGAAGGTTTTGTAAACAAAAGTGGGGGAAAGGTCTTAAAATTAAATAAAGCCATTTATGGGTTAAAACAGTCTTCCCTGGCATGGTATGAAAGAGTTAAAGAAGTTTTGAATAGATTAGATTTCAAAAATAGTCAATATGAACCATGTTTGTTTACAAAAATAACTGGTAAAATTAAAGTGATAGTGGCCCTGTATGTGGATGATTTTTTGATTTTTTCAAACAATGATTTTGAAACAAATAAATTAAAAAGTGTATTAGGTTCAGAATTTAAGTTAAAAGACTTGGGACCTGTAAGACAATATTTAGGCATGAGAATAAATTTAGATAAAAATAAAAATGTTATTACTGTAGATCAACAACAATATATTGAACAGTTAGTTTCTAAATTTCAAATGTCTGATTGTAAGACACAAAGTACTCCGATTGAGCCTAAATTGAATTTAGATAAGTCATCTGATAAATGTTTACCTGATGTTCCTTATCAAAAACTTATTGGAAGTCTGATGTATCTGGCAGTATTAACAAGACCAGATATTGCTTACTGTGTTAGCTATCTCAGTCAATTTAATAGTTGTTATAGTCACATACATTGGAATTATTGTAAACGTGTATTAAGATATTTACTGCATACTAAAAGTTATTGTTTAAAATATACCAATAATAACAATAGTAATTTACAAGGTTTTGTAGACAGTGATTGGGCAAGTGATGCTCTAGATAGAAAATCCTATACTGGATTTTGCTTTATGTTGTCAGGGTCTGCCATTTCCTGGCAAAGTAGGAAGCAGAAAACGGTTTCATTATCCAGTACTGAGGCGGAATACACTGCTCTTTCTGAAGCTTCAAGAGAAGCTATTTATCTAAGAAATTTAATGCATGAAATTACTGATGTATTTAATGTAATTGATTTGTATTGTGATAACCAAAGTGCATTGAAGTTAGCCTCGAGTAGTCAGAGTCATAATAGATCCAAGCATATAGATGTGCGTTGTCATTTTATTAGAGATGTTGTAAAGAACAACTTTGTAAAAGTTAAGTACATTCCTACTGAAGAAATGCCTGCAGATATTTTAACAAAAGGTCTTTGTCATCTGAAACATTATAAGTTTATGAATTTACTTGGCATTGTTTCTGTGTAATCATGTGTACTTAGATTATTTTGATAAGTGGGGGTATTGTAATAGGTATCAAAATATCACTACTTAGTAACTAGTAACGCCATCTGTAATCTGTTGTGTAAAAACTTTTCTTATGTAAAATATAGTCTGTTGCAAACTGCTAACGTGTCTTTATAATAATATTAGTTAGATTGTATCAGTCAATCTGGTTACCATATTATGCAAAGTTTTAATGTAGATGTTGAATGAGGTGTTATTTGCATTGTCCACCAAAATATATTTTTTGAAGTGAAAACTTCTTTAAGCGCGGTACGCATATTTTTAGATGAGGTAAAACCTCTGGATTCGCGACACCGTTACCGTCTGGGGCGAGACGCAGCCGGCTGCCGCGCTCGCCCCATTTGATTATAAACCTTAATTCACATGTTTACAGTCTACTTTTGTATGGAGAAGTTTACTGAGTTTGGTTCTTTGATATAGACGCAGCCAGCTGCCGCCCTCGCCCCATTTGATTATAAACCTTAATTCACATGTTTACAGTCTACTTTTGTATGGAGAAGTTTACTGAGTTAGGTTCTTTGATATATTATCTACATTCTGAACAAAAAAAATTGCATCATCTGTGTTCGTTGAGTATTTGATCGGCAGTCGCCATAATTACTGATTTTGAAGTGATTTATTACTAAACTCTAACGCGCAAAGTAGGTTACTAATAAGTTTTCACTTCTGTCGGCACTCCCGGAGTGCAACCCGATTTTTTTTTAATCTCTGACAACCACAAAATGAAATGATAAACAAAATATGGGATCAGATGGTTGCGTTTCATTGCGCTGTTCTTGCTAAATGGGTTCTACAACAGTCTGGTTAATTTATAGACAGAACAATAGCAACGCTTAATAATGATTCCAATTAGACGATATTCGAGAACTTTAATACCGAATTCAATGGCATTGTAGAGCTCGATCTATTTCGACTACTCCTTACGACATACTCAACGATCTTAATAAGTAGAATTCTAAAGAGATATCTGCCGAGAGATGCCGAGCCGAGTTCTGAAGATTATGGCCGTGAGCAAATAGACAATAGCAATCAGATAATTGGTTATTGTGAGACATATACATATTTCGTTAATATCCTTCAAAGACTTTTTAACTGGAATGTCAGCTCAGTTGGTAGTAGGTTTACCTTCTGTAGGAGGATACAGGGAGTATTCCCTCCCAGGATAAACATTTGTGTGATGAGCATAGATGTTTGTTCTGTGTCTGGATGTTATAAAGTATCATAGGAAGTTACTATGAGTCTGCTATGTTTAGTTTAGGGCTAAGTGGTGTTGTGCATATATATAATATAAGTATGGATTTTTTAAGGCTTCAAGTAGCGAAGTCGCGATATCGAGTCAAAAACAATAGTAAAAACATTTTAGTGGTTTTCAAAAAGTTCCAATTAAAGTTGAGTGACACAGGCCCATTCGAAGGGAGGAATCTTTTTTAGCGGGTTTTATCGTGGAAATAGGACAAACAGGAATTCTGCAGGCGACGGCCGAAGGACGTATTGAGTAGGTGTTAGTGGGACAAAGCGCTAGGGAGGGAGGTGCATTTGTTCCGAGGAGCCAGTGTGGATGATAGATTGTAATGGCTTTGTGAATGTTACAGAGGGCTTAGGGATTGTTTGTTTGTTTTGAAAAACGGAGGAGTCCAGCTGCGAGTGCGGGTTCAAAAATGAATTTGTGGAAATTTAACACAGCAATGGTGGCAATTCGGTTGGTTCATTTCTAAAATTAGGAATTGTCTAAAATATATTTAGTTAGTCATAACATTTTAAAACCTATTCGGTTGGTACCATCTATCTAAATTAGGAACGCTTAATTAAGTTAGATAAAGTTAAATTAGGATAAATTGGTAGCAGCAGAATACCAAAGGATAATTTGACAGTTAAAACCCTAATTTTAGCTAAAATTAGTTAGGTTGGTGTGCCAACAGAATTGAGGCCACTATTTAGCCCCAAACTAAGCACAGCTTGTACCATAGAACCAGGGATTATGGAATTATGATATTATAATCTTTCAGTTGTTAATATTATACTAAGTCTCATCCAAATCTGCTCAGCCGTTTGAATGTGAAGTACTAATACCTGGAACTAGTATTTTAAGCCTGAACGAGGTGATTCCGACCATGTTAATAAACAGATTGTCTGATTTCATGTTGTACAGAATAAAGCGATAAAAATTGGCCTTAATGTGACTATTTCATTTAAATCATTCGGCTGTTTCCAAAACGAACTTTAACTATAAATTAGCTCGGTCGAGCACTCGCATACTTCGAGTGCATCAGATGCGATGCGGCGACCGCAGCAGATCCTTCCAGTCCCGTAAGCCCGGTATTTGAGAACTGAACTGAGTTTGGCTCCTGCTGGTTTGAATAAGGGTACGTATCCACCTAAGGGATGATCAATAAATAACGTCACACATTAGATTTTTTATTTATTTAACCCTTTCCTTACAGTAACATAATAATGGCGTGTCATTTGTACAATAATAATAATACTCTTTTTCTAACTTAGCTTTCTTCCTACTCACGTTTGCAAATCACAAAATGACCAACTCCTGTACCTAGGTATTTATTTATAAGGTAGAAATAGGTGGCATTGAAAACACATAAAAAAACTACACATAAGTAATTAAAACAATAGATACTTATAAAAACATAAAATGTAAATAAAAACTTATTAATCTATAACTATAAAAGAGCTTAACCTGACTGACTGACTGATTCATTATCGCCGAGCCGAAACCGCTGAAGCTAGAAAGCTAAAATTTGGAAGGTAGCTTCCTTTTACAGCAAAGGCATCCACTAAGGCGAGATTTCATTCATATAAATTCATCCCCTAAGAGGGTGTAAAGGGGTGAAAACGAATGTATGAAACTTTTTATCGCGTGATGCGATTTGCTTGAAACTTGATATGAATAAATAAAATGCAAAATAAATGGACACGTGTTTCAGGATTTTTCAAAATAACCCTCATAAATGAGTAAAATGTGGAGTGAATGTTTGTATGGAAACTTTTTAATGGGTGGTCAGGTGATTGGTTTGAAACTTATCAATAAAATTTGGCTTCAATTCCTTTCAGGGCCAGATGACGCTGTGTGAAATATCCGGGATTATTTATTATATTTTATTTATTTATTATTTCAAAAAAAAAATTGCGGACGAAGTCGCGAGCAACAGCTAGTGTTATATAATTAAATTTTAATCACAACTAAAGTTACAGTTCGTCCACGGTAGTTCAGTTTCAAGCCATGACATTTCTACATGTCGCGCTTTATACAACAATCTTGTATGTCTTGACAAGTCTGGTTTTTGGGATAAACCTAGGTTTGACCACGATCTCGCCTGATGGTAAGCGACGACATTGCTGACGATGGGGCACTTTTCCTTATTACGAGTATTGTAATTATGCATATACATTTTTATGTATAAATAATCATTTTTGTAAATGTACTTCGCGAATATAATTATTTGAGATGAACATAGGTGTTTGTATAAATATTAGTATACAATGCTCACATCAGCATGTAGCCCCAAACTAAGCATATCTTGTACCGAGTTGACTAGATGACTGATATAATCTACACTAATATTATAAATGTGAATTTGTTACGTTTTCACGCCTAAACAGCTGAACCGATTTTGATGAATTTTGATATAGAGATAGATGGGACCTTGGAGAAGGACATAGACTACTTTTATGTAGGTACCACGCGTACAAAAACACGGGCAGCAGCTAATACTTATATGTTTTTAAATACATACTTATGATATTGAAAGTCTCGAGTCGCGGATGGACAAGAATAGAATAGGCTCGCGCTGGATGGCTAACTAACTTGGATAAAACCCAGTACGTCTTAAGGTAACGTCTGAGGATGATGAAGAGGTATCCTTTCCCAACTTTTGTAAAGGGTTATTTATGAGGTCTTTACAGTTATGTAATAGTTATAAAGCGTTTAAACTAGGTGAATAGGTTGCGAAATAAATTCACGTAAAACAAATAACTAGCAGCGGCAACACTGTAATTTATATTACCTTCATAATTCCTATACAGCCTCATACCAGGGCCGGAGTCAGGGTAAAACTAAAAACTTAAAATCCACCATCAAACAATTATAAATTGCTTGCGTTTGTAATCTTCAGGAGCGATAGAAAGAACAAGTTATTTAAATACGTGATCGCTAGGATCAGCCTTCTAGAAAGCATCTCGGTGTTATGTTTAATTCGCAAATGCGCCTTCTCAGGACAGACTGTTCAGTAAAAAAGCTTAAATGGTGTTAATATCTATTGGAGCAGCGGGCCAAGGTCAGATTGAGACGCAGAAGATTGTGAGTTCGATTCCCGCCACGGGACCAATGTTTGTATGATCTGCAAGTATTTTTCTCCGGTGTTTCTATGTATCATAAGTATGTATTTACAAAAATATATTTATATAAGAAGTATATCAGTCATGTGGTACCCATACCCATAACACATTCTCTGCTTATTTTGGGGCCAGATGATGTTGAGTGAAATGTTCGGTATTATTAATTTATTTTTATTTATTAACATGTTTCGGAGAAGAACAGTCTATACTTATCTTGCATTTAAAAATGCAATTGACTACGGATGTGGAGTCTTTAAATTAAATAAAAAAGGACATTGCACACCATCTCATCCAAATCTATGCATAATTTGTAAACTTTTTTAAATTTTTCGTTTATCTTATTACGATCCTGAATGGCCTTCATACTGTGGAATTTATTACGGACGAATTAATTTGGCGGGCCGTGGGGCGGTAATCCGGCCGCATCTGAGACTCTTACGTATACGTAATATCGATAACGAAAACATTACTGCCTTTACTGCCAAGACCTAGGAAAGTTATAACTATAGCACACAGTACAAGGGTACAGTCCAGGATCGAAGTGAATACGTACGAACAAAGAGAGTACAGTTAGCAGTGGGTAAAATCGGGCAGTGGATGATGCACGATTATGTGTGATGATTATAATGATGATGATGATGATGTATGCATGCGAAGAAGGAGCCAATGTTTTTTTTTATCTTTTATTTGACAAAGGGTTTGGTGACTATGTCTGCCCTGCTTAAGCTTACATATTAAATAGCCAGCGAGCCATAGAGCGCAGTATTCTAGGAGTCAAACTCACTAGCCACTTCCAAAATAGTACACTGCGTTCCAAAACTCAAATCGGAAGGAAAGGGAAATTGAAGTGGGATTGGGCAGGCCACGTCTTCCGCATGTCGGATGCGTTCAAGGCTAAACCACCACCACAGGCCACTACAGAGTGGGAAAAACAACCTCGCGACAAAAAAAGACCGCGGGGTTGTTTGAAGATGGAGGGACGAGTTAGACGCCCATCTTAAGGATTGTCCCACAGTAGACAGGAACGATTGGAGAAAAGTAAAGGAGGCCTTTGCCCTGTAGTGGGACGACACGGGCTCTTAATAATAACAATAATAACTATATTAAAAACTTTTGAAAAGAGGAGCCTTGGCCGCTTCAGACAACGGGGCAGCCAAAACACTCTGAAATGCGTCTACATCCAGCATATACAATCTCTTTAGACATATATGATCGTAGAGATTGGCTCCAGATACATTCCACCAACCAATGATAAAAATCTTCTAAAACTCCGCAAGTAGAACAGTTCCCAACTGTTCTACTACTAAATAAGTAATTTTCATAAGGTGTTTGAACTTCGCTAGTGAAGATGCAAATGCTAATATGGATGAGTGGAGTGACGCGAATGGATAATATATAAAACTAGCGACCCGCCCCGGCTTCGCACGGGTGCATGCTGATGCTAAATATACTACATTTATATACAACGTTATCAAAGAGAATAACATAACCTAAGAGATAGACATATACCATCGCGGAATTTTTTGTAGACCTTTTTAAGGTGTACAATACTGTAGTACATTATTTTGATCTATCTCGTAGGGTTCAGCCAACGTTTGCAATGTAAGCTCAAAAAAAGTGTTTATTTTCGACATCACATTAGAAACCTCTAAAATGATCGGTGTTTCTCTACTATATTATCTATGTATTATACATATAAACCTTTCTCTTGAATCACTCTATATATTAAAATAAGCCGCATCAAAATCCATTGCGTAGTTTTAAAGATCTAAGCATACAAATGGACAGACAGACAGCGGGAAGCGACTTTGTTTTATACTATGTAATGATGAGTATATCAGAGGAAGTTTTAAAGTGGCGTCAGTGACAGAAAAGTTGAGGAGGAATAGGTTAGCACGGTATAGGCACGGTATGAGGAGGGATGGAAGTCACGTGACGAGAAGAGATTATTCATTCATTACCTATGAATGTGAATTGACCTTTACTTATGTACAGGTAGGCCAAATAAAAGATAATATAGGATATAATTGTGTGAAAGAAGATATAGGTATGAAAGGAGTGAGTACAGATATAATATAATATAATAATAATAATATAATAATACCGGACATTTCACACAGCATCATCTGGCCCCAAAGTAAGCAGAGCTTGTGTTATGGGTACCACATGACTGATATACTACTTATATACTTTTTTTTTTTTTTTTTTAAATACATATTATACATAGAAACACCCAGACCCGAGACAAATACTTGCAGATCATACAAACATTTGTCCCGCGGTGGGAATCGAACCCGCAACCTTTTGCGTCTCAGCCGGACCTAAGCCCACTGCGCCACAGAGGTCGTCAAAATGGATATAACGGCTGATAGAGGAAAATGGAAGAAACATGTTGTGTCGACCTTACTTAGCGTGGGAAAAGGGCAGGAAGAAGAAGAAGGATGATGATGATGAAACAAAGTTGTGTGATAGCTCGTTCAGGCAGTAATACTCACACCTATTTCGCCACCAGGAGTTTGAAATCAAACGTAATTAAGCGCAGTAGCGGAAAAAAAACCGCATTGAAAAACACACTACAAAATATCGGGGTTTGCAACCACGCGTTTTCAAACCGCAATGCGTGCGTTGTGTAGGTTCGGAGGTGTCGGTGCCGGTGTTTATTACAGAAACACGATTCTTTCATTTACTCGTATCTGTCTTAGTGTGATGGATGCTGTGGGATAAGTACATAGGTATTACATTAAAATGTATTAAATTAACCAAAAAATGTATGCTTCTTTGAAAGATTTCACGAACATAACTCTGAAAAGACTCATTCAGAGTTCAAATTATTCATCACTTTTGCAAGACTACGAAGTCGACTGACACACGCAGTCGACTTAAAATTCTTCAAAATTTTAATTTTAATTTTATTTATTTGTGATTTGAGCAAAATTAATCCTTATATTAGATACTTTATATGAAAAGCCACCATTTGATATAAAACTAGCTGACCCGTTCCCAATTTCGTCCGCGCGTTTTAAAAAGAAAAAAAATGTAATCTACACCATTCTCGCATTAACTTGAACACATACAAAAAATTTCATCAAACTATGTCCATCCGTTTAGGAGGAGTTTCATTACCAACACACGCACAGAAGATTTATACATATAAAGATATCAAATGACGAAAGACGACATACGACTTTGTGGAGACACTGTTATGTCACATGCCATTAGCGAAGAAGAAAAAATAAATCTGGAAACTAAATAAAAAAAAACAAATTAAATTTCCCATCTGTCTCAAATTAAATTAAATTTCCCATCTGTCTCAAATTAAATTAAATTTCCCATCTGTCTCAAATCAGAGCAAGGAGTTTTAAATCAAAACAGTTTAAAAATCTAGTAACACGTGCCGTCAACCAACTAGTGTTTTCATTTATGTTTCGCTGTGTTATCGCTAGATGGCGCTACTGGTAGTGTAGTAGGATTTGACAACGACAGCTGATCGCTACCAGTCTATTGTACTACAGCCAACGTTACGTACAATTGAGTACTTATACGATTCTATGTTTGTCATTTCATGAAGTAACATAGCTCTGCTAATTTAATATTTTATACTCGTTATATTGCATGTTCTATTCAGTAATCTTAGCGGAGTTTTAATGAATAAATTGTGACTACAGGACTGGTATGGACAATAAAATTGTATGTATGTGTATAATAAATAAATAAATAAATAAATAATCCCGGACATTTCACACAGCATCATCTGTCCCCAAAGTAAGCAGAGCTTGTGTTATGGTTACCACATGACTGATATACTACTTATACAGGTACTTTTTTTTGTAAATACATACATATTATACATAGAAACACCCAGACCCGAGACAAATACTTGCAGATCATACAAACATTGGCCCCACGCCGGGAATCGAACCCGCAACCTTCTGCGTCTCAGCCGGACCTTAGCCCACTGTGCTACAGAGGTCGTCAATTATTGAGTATTGTGGTGCAATGTGATTAGAACGACGAGGAATCCCAAAAAATTTTTTATTATTATGTCACATGACATAAACATAGAAGAAGAAGTAGAAGAGTACTTATACACGTGTACGACGTAAGTCCAAGATAATAGTTAGAACCTGTTCGTAACATACTTATCGAGCTTTATGTAATTATGTATGTAATAACGTATGAGTTTGATATCATTTCGCTATTTGTGATGGAATTTTCTACTACATGTACAGTTAACGTTAACTAAATTTGATGGTTTATTTACGGAAATATACCAATACAATAGTACTAATACAATCATATACAATCCGGTCATACTGCAAAAGTGTCTATGTCTGTCTGTCTGTTCGTTTGTTACCTTTTAACGGCTAAACGGCTGAACGGAAATTGTTATAATGGTACGGGGATAGATTATATCTTTGGGGCGGGCATAGGCTTAAAACTACATCTTATGTAGGTACCACGCGTGTGAAGCCGCGAGAAGATGCAGTTCACCAACAGAAAAGTCCGCAAGATTTTTTATTTAATATATATTTTTTTTTATTTATATACCGCATTTTAAACCGTCTTTAAAAAAGAAGAAGGTTCTCAATTCGGTTTTATTTTTATAGGCTCAAATTTCATTCAACGAAGTCGGTTTTGTTTTCAATTTTTAAAACGTAATAATGTTCAAACAAGTCAATAAAAACACATCATGACATTCGTATAATGTTAATCCTAATCCAAATAAATGTAAAATACCTACTGGTAAATGAAAATTCTAGATTGTACCCCTGAGAAGCGCCCCGGCTTCTAGTATAAGATGAAAGTGTTATCAAAGTACCGATTCATGATTATTAATGTTACCTATTAATTAAATTATCCCGGCTTCCGTACGGTGCTTTATATCACCGTTTGATACACTTATGTAACCTTATACAAAGACAAAGGCATCGGTCGACTATGAACCCATGAACTCATGAACCCGCACTGATGGCCACAAACTCATATTTATTAATACCTTACGAGAGCCGATCGCTCATTACCTTTTTAAATTTCATAATATAAGCGAGACAGAACTCCTTATCAAAAACGTAGGTATTACTGTGATATGGAGCACTGTGTTTATTTCAGAAAATATTGAAATGTCCTCCATATATATTTATATCTGCCCGCAGCATCGCACACGTGTATATAAGAAGATACCTATTGTCTTTCCGAGTCAAGACACAATCTAGACGACCTCTGTGGCGCGATGCCAATGTCCTTCTCCAAGACCCCATCTATCTCTATACCAAAATTCATCAAAAACGGTTTAGCGGTTTAGGCGTGACAACGTTACAAGACAGACTTTACTTTCGAATTACTTTCGGATTTATAATATAAATTTACAATTATATTAACTATATAATATAATTTACAATTAAAGTTTAATTTATGAAAATTTATTTAAAGATATGTACAGAATAATATACAATAATATAAAATACACGTGAAACAGTTGAGTTTAATATTAGTTCGATAAATAAATATTGGAAAGTTGATCCGCGAGTCCTATCGCTCCCAAATGGGCCAGTGTTTTCATCGACAAGATAATACGTGACGTGAAGTGAAGTAACACGTGTTACTTCACTTCAAAGTCTTTGAGGTTTAAAAAGGTTATTGACCGAGAGTGTGGTACTTCTGGCGCGAAATACAGCCTACCCGTATCCTGAATCACCGCCCAGCGTGCCTCTATAATAGAGCGGCAATAATTTTTAATGGGCGTCACAAACTTGTCCAAACTTTTAGACGCCTGTTGCCAAAAACGGAGGCTATCCTCTTCACTTAAGCACATTATTAGCATATAATCTGCGACCCTGCAGTACTTACGGTAAAGTACTGGTCTCTTAGCATTCGGAAACCGCCACTTGGCGGTCGGAACTGAATTTTTTAGTTCATTTGAATGCGCCATAAATCACAACGCGATATCATTGCGTTTTGTTATTTCTATATATATCTAGCGATACTTAATTTAATTAACTAATTGCGTGACTAAAGAGCTGGCTCCTATCTGGCTCAGCGTATTAGCATTGCCATTCAACGTGGCAATGCCGCCAGTGTCTTGGGAACGCTGGCCCTGGCAGTGATCTGGATCATTAGAGCTATCTATAGATCGTTTAAAACGGTTAATATTATTTTGTACATTTGTGTAATTTTTGTAAATAAGTTTACCAATTAAGAGATTTATAATACTAATAGGATTTGAGGATGTGGATCCAAGTTGATAACAATCGTAAGTGTAAAAAGTAAATGCTCAGAAGTAAAATGGTTGTTAAATGATTACAGCATCATCTTATTGTCAACTGTTATCATGTAAAATTTTAAAATTGACAATTGGAAATTGGTATTAGAAACAACTATACGAAATCCGGAATAAAATTATTGCAGATGCAAAAATTTGGTCTACAACGGAAATCTTGCTCCTCAGCCCGCACTCTTCGTCTACAGAAATCATCAGTATTAAAGACAAATAAGACCGTTATAAGCCAGCCACCGGTTCTCAGCAGCCAGGTCTTTACGCCGCAACTTAGCAACCTTTTACCCAAATTGGTTCGGCCGCTCTGGGCCCTGGCATCAAACCAAGTGTACTAACAATGCTCGTTGTAGATAGCCCAGCTACTGTCAGTTTTAACGGATTTCATACAGTTACATTGTAAAACTTCGCTCATTTGCTGCAACACTCATGCCAGAGTACTGAAATCTTTTGAATTTGTAAGAGTGTCGGAAACATTCGTTTCAGTATTCAGGCGTCAGTCATTATTGGTTATGTCGCTTCTTAGTACAAGATTTTCTTAGATTAATTTACATTTACGGATAATTTGGCGCAGTGGGCCGAGGTCCGGCTGAGACGCAGATGGTTGCGGGTTCAATTTCCGCCGTGGGACAAATGTTTATGTGATCTGTAATATATCAGTCATAACACATAACACAAGCTCTACTTACTTTGGTGCCAGATGATGATGTGTGAAATGTCCGGCATTATTATTTTATTTATTGTAGTTTTAGCGACTATCAGACAGCGTGCTTATATCATCACCTCACTTCTCTCGAAAACCGTAGGACTCTAACTGATAAGTCATTTCTGCATGGTGTATGCAATAACTATATCGACTGCTCGGAGTGTTGCGCTTTTGTGTTCCAACCATTAGAACTAGACACACTAACCTGTTTGCTGTTTTGCCTACACGCACAAATTACGCCCAAAACTCACTTGTTAGTCGACTACATAAAAACTACAACAAACAATTTAAACAAATTGATATTTTCTATTGTAGCAAGCAGGTGTTCAAACGTAAAATTCTCAGAATTCTTTGTGAAAATGTATAAGTTTGTGTCAGTTTTATTTGTAATTATCATATTATGCATACCACGTAATCTATTTCGCTCTCTCTCACACACACACGCATACACATACACACACACATACATATACACACACACACACACAAACATTTTTACACAACTCTCATACACTCACATAATAATAATGTATAATTGTTAATAGGTATTTTCTAATAACTAATAACATGTTTGGTTAGTGACTGTCTTCTAAATTATAGGTGATAAACATAAAATGTAAATCCGTTATTGGCTTTAGGATAAAGTTAGATTAAGTAATATTGTTTATTAAGAGCTGTGGAATTTGTTTAATAAATAAAATAAAATAAAAAATTATATTAAATTATTTATTTATAACCAGTTCTAAAATGTATTATTTGTAACTGGCATTTTCGAATTTGGTCTGCACGTGGACGGCATCCAACCCGCACAAAGGCCGAGCGGGTTGCTTGTAAATTGATGATAATAATAAATCGCATGTTTATTAAACTCATTTAATTAGAATAATGAGTCTAGACAGGCCAATCCAACAATGGAATGATTGCATTGTAGTCGTATCGGCTTTCAATGGACGGCTACAGAATGCTGGATGTAATAGGGACGGGAACTTTGGCGACAATTTATGTCCAACATTTACGAAATTGGCTTTTTAAAAGATAAATACTTACACGTCACACAAATGGCTGCATTGGAATGTATATTTCATAATTTATAAACTGGTCTCACATCATTATTATAAATTTACAAAACAGTAACTGAAAATTTGAATCATCATTTAACGACATGGTTTTTTTTTTTGTTGTAGGTATATTTCAAAGCAAGAATGGAGAACGGAAGATACAGGCGGTAACGGAGTGGCCAAAGGATTCTCAATGACCAAGAGGCAGACTACGCCCGATGGTTAAATGATATAGTCAGCGTTGCGGGAACCACTGGATGAGACTTGCTAGGGACCGGCAAGAGTGGTTTAATAAAGACCTATCGGTGCCAGCTGTGGGTGCAATCGGACTGAAAGATGATGATCATTTATTTGTACCACTATAACGCTGTTTTCAAAGTTTTGATATACATTCCAATGCCGCCGACTGTACTTACGTCTTTTTAATCATTCCCTATTTATTTTTAACACGCATAGGCATGTAATCCACGCGGTTCTATAGTATTAAAATGTATGTTTTTCCGCTAGTGCATCCCTGATTCCATGACAATAATCAAAAGTGCGGTTAGGATTCGCGCGAATTAAATCGCTTGTGTTCTAGGCCTTACTACCGAGACCGATAGCTAAACTTTTATCCACACAAGCGTCCAGTCCAGGAACATATTTCATGATCACATTGACAATACCCATTAGGGAACTATTGCAACAGTACCAAGACAAGTGTACTCCGCACTCCGCAAGTACGAAGTTAAAAACAAAGCGCCTGTGCGAGTTGAATTGTGCACTCTGTTGCATTGTTATAAGAGTCGCTATTTATATAAATGGAGTTTACCTTCTCTACTTGTACTTGTTATGATCATAGTGCCGAACTGGTCAAAATCGTAGGACTGTACTAAAATTAAACACTTTTTAGCTAGATTTCGACATAAAAACAGCGAGACGCATTAAGCAATTACCGTGAGTCGAGTGCACTCGTGACGTCACAGTGGCGTACGTGACTAACTGTTAATACACAGGGTTGTCAGAGACTATCCGATTAGACGTCTATCTCATATTAGGGTATTAGTTAATGTGGCGTTACAATATTGTCATTAGGTCAGAGGTTCTATAAAACACGGTTTATCCGTGTTTTATACCGAGCAAAGCTCGGTCATTTTTCACCACGTTTTCTAAAAATGAAACCTAACTAGATCGATTTATCAACCCCAAAACCTGCATAGTAAACTTCATGAAAATCGTAGGAGCCGTTTCCGAGATTCTTGTATACATATATATTATACATATGTATACAAGAATTACTCGTTTAAAGGTGTTATAGATATATTTAAAAACATATAAGTAATCTATCACTTATCTGATCCTCATAGTACAAGCTATACTTAGCTTGGAGCTAGATGATGCTGCGTGCATTGTCAAATTTTTATTTTGTTGATTTTCATATTTGCATTTAAAATAATAGTAGGATAGTTCTTCTCGTGTCACTAGTTATTTCGAACAAGTGTGGTGAAAGGATTAAAGTGCGCTTCAAAGGCTTCTTTCGTGCATGTCTTAAAACTTTTTAAATTCTACGAGATGCAGGTTTCCTCAGGATGTTTTCCGTCACCATTTAAGAGTACTGGTATAGCGCACATACATTTATACAGTAGGATAGTGTAACAACTGTAGTGGGGAAGCCCTACCCGGCCTCGCCACGACGCAGACTGCATCACGCCAAGGCTGAACAGCGAACACGTGGACGCAGTACCTGTCTTTTTTATTGCAATTAGTGATAGGACCTACCGAGGTCCTATTAGTAAGGTCACGCAACATCAGTACGTACTAAGTACAAAAATGTCCACAGGATTGAAAAAAGTATTTCCAATAAACAAGTTTTTTAAGGTATTTTAAGGTACACATGTGGTACCTTACCTTAATAATATAAACAACAATCTCTTGGTAGCTGCTGCTCACGTGGTACTTTAACTATTCAATCAGGACATATCTACCTACATGCATTTAATTTGTTTAATAATTACAAACTTTAGGTGACTTCTTCGCGGTTCTGCGTTCCTAGTACATATTCCTATAAGTCGTTCGTCAACTTTGAAAATTTCGTACCACAAGGTGAAAGTTGACGTAACGCAAATATATTATCATTTTCTTTGTCTAACTCGTAATACTTTTTTTTGTAATTAATTTATTCGTCAATGGACACTCAACTAAAAAGGCGAACGATCATTCTACACCCAATAATTGTAAGTCTTTATTCACTTGAATTGATTATTGTTTTAGGAATATGTACTAGGAACTCAGAACTACCAACGGGTCACCCTTAGTTGTTAAGGTTGGATTAACTCTTGTATACTTACTACGTCGTTTTAGCAAGCCACGGACAGAGCCCGAGCAAGTAGGTAGGTAGGTAGGTAGGTAGGTAAGTAGGAAGGTAGGTACATAAACATGAGACTACGTGATTAAGTTCATGTAGGGCGTAGATACATTAATAAACAGTGACTTTCACGAAAAGAAAGTTTCGGTCAGATAGCACAATTAAAATTAGCCAAATATTTATTGTTTGTTGGAAGGTTAACACCTGTTATGATACTATTGGAACTCGCACGGATTATATTTTCTAACTCGGATTAATATGTCCGTACTTCAGCATAATGTATATCTAAATACTTACATACAAGGGGTCTTTTAATCAGATTTTAGCAAATTTTAGTTTTTTTTTTTAAATTTTATACTTTAAGGACAGACCATTTAGCTCACTTTAGATGTCATGTAGGCCATGTATGTCAATTACAACTGCAATTTACTTACTGGTTACAAATCAAAAATAAACGAATTACAAGGAAGATTAAAATTATCAGTAAAAACATGTAATGAAAACACATTCGTTCCGATGAAACACATTGAACACACGATGTAAAAATAAACAATTAAGAAATGAAAAAACTGACGATCGAGACGCGTTCGAGAAACGATCGTAGTTTCGTAGTAATGGCAGTCAATGTCAATGTCAAGATCACCGCGCGAGTAGACAGCTGTTTGCGTCACCAGATGACATTTATGTGACCGAATTTGTCTGTTTATTGTAATATCACGTAATCGACGGATAAGACACGTTGTTGTGTCAATTTGCGTTTCTGTGTCACACCTGTAGGATGACCTTACCGACGTAGTATAACCCCTGTCGAACACTATATATATTTGCCGTAAGATTAGATGGAAATTAAATTTCCGTATTTTATTGAGAAATAGATCGGATTTCGGATGAAAATTTCATTAAATTTTTTCAACATTATATTTTAACGTTATCTAGGAATAACATTTGACAACTTCTGTGGCGCAGTAGGCTAATGCCCGCCTGAAACACAAAAGGTTGCTGCTTCGATCCCCGCCGCACGACAAATGTTCTACTACTATTTTTTATACGGCATAAGCTAGAATTTTAGATATACCTAGGTAAAGAATACTGTACCTACAGTATTCTATAGCCTCTTGTTTGATTATTTCATCTAGGATGAGGACGAGTTTCTTGTCAATTCTTCTCGGGTTTGGTTTAGGAGGAATTGGCACCTTAGTTCACTTAGTATGTAAGACATTAATAATTTTTAGGCTTATGTTAAATAAAAACATTATATGAGTTTGAGTCTGAATCAAAATTCTATCACATAAAATTCTAGCCTTTTGCAACTTCACGCGAACATTGCCGAACCCACTAAAAAGTAAAAATACAAAAAAATACCCTGTATAAAACTGGTTTCAGCGGCTATAAACTTTCATGTTTCTCGTCAACACCAATAATATTTTTACAGGGAACGAGCGAACTACGAATGAAACTTCATTAGAGCCTAACGAGTGGCATTCAGGCGAGGCCGGTGACATTCAGTCCGCTCCAATAACGTCCTTCAAAATCTGAAGCCGAAATAACTGAAAAAATGACGACCATTCGTTAGGCGAAAGATTTCGTATAACAATAGATTAGTCTGAAAAGGTAGTTCTACGGTGTTATTCATTGCAAATTGTGATTTAATTACAAGTAAGTATGTACCTTAGTACCTTAACATAACATAGCTATTAGCTAGAAATTTGGATGCAATATTTTAATCTACTACTGACGTATCAATCATTGCAAATAAAATTTATCTGTCAATGTCAATAATGAAAAAAACAGCTGTTCGTTGTCATAATGCCGACATGGTGGTTATACGTCACGTGACTGATCTGTTTGTTAGATAGATGTGTGTCTAAAAAATGTATTCTACAGCTGTTTGCATATGATATTAGCGACGGGCCCGGCTTCGTGCAAGTGCAATTTAAATCAGACAAAACCCGGTAATAAATAATAATATACGTCGACAGTCACACAACACCAAAAATAAGCATAATCTTAGATTGCACTATGGGAACCCGATGCCTGATAGAATACTTATTAAGTAAAGAAGGTGTCAATAAAGTTAAGCAAGACAGGACTATAGTCATGGTACAGAGACTACTGCTTCGATTCACGAGCAAGGAATATTAGACGATCTGAAAATATTGTTAGTAAGATACTAATGATATAGAAGAATAGATCATTCTAGATCCTCTATAAGAAAGGATCCTCTTTCTTGACTCAGTCAAGAAAGAGTCCAGAGGTGGTGTTCACGCCTGCAGAATTATAAAATTTATGGTTATGACCCTTCTTTTTTTATTTGCGTTTCAATGATACAATAAAATTAATGTTGAATTAAAAATAATCCATCGTCCGTGGCATCAATTAGGTCACCCCGTGTGTAGTTGTTAGGGTACAAGGGGTAGATGTGATATCGTTTGGATGGGAGCTCCGCAGTCGCATTGGACACAAGAAGAGTCACGATAGCCCCATTTGCACATGCTTTCTCTACACCGGCTGACTTGGATCCGGAATCGGTTTATGGACTTCCAAACTGACCATGGAAGATCACGTCCGGGGGCAGGTGTTCCTGCGACCTAGTCGGGTGGTGGTGTATGGTTCTTCTTCCAAATCGTGATCTTAAGAGTGGCTGGGTGTTCTTCGGCTGCTGTAGTTATGCTTTAGCTGCTTTATTTTCCAAACAACTAGATCTGTCCACAATGTTATCTTGAAGGAAACGATGCGTATTTGTAGACCCTCAGGACAAAGTAAAGTTAAATAATAATGTGTTTGTTTACACAGTTATGTAATCGTCCAGCAGTATAACTAACCTACGACAAATCACGTGTAGGTACCGGTTGCAACACGTAGCAACACGAATGCACTTGTTTAGTACAGTCAAAGAATGAAATACAACTGCTTTGCTGTTCGGAGACTCTCATCACTAATGCTTCTTTGTATCAACCGCAGAGGCTAACTCTGGATAGAGTTCGTAGGTCGCCTACAGACTCCCGTCATGACCTCAAAACGTTTAAAGAACCGAGACTCAGCTTAAAGTGTTTTCAGAAACATGAAAGCGGTCAAAAGAAAAAGCCACTGCAGGTGGCATCTTGGTGCTGACTGCTCGTAGCTTAACTTCGTTGTACACAATTTGAAGTATTACATACATCGATATGAAATATTATATACTAGAAACTTTATTCTATTGCTGACTGTACATATTGAATCACCTCGTAACATGTGTTATCAGCTGATAACTATAATCGGTGAAAGTTGATAAAACGGTATTCCAGATATAAAGATTATAGAAGGGATGATTATACGATTACAATCGATAAGTGCACTTGACTTGGACCAAACCGTCGTGGTGTATCCTGGCAGTAGGTAACATAGATACCTAACTAGCGTCTGCCAGCGGTTTTAGCGAAGCTACTCTTGTTTATCTTTACCGTTCGTAAAGCTACTTCTTGCTTGAATTATTAGGATGTATGATACTCAACCTACCACGCACGCCAATATGTGAAAATTTGGAACAGCTCACCAATAAATATCATCACCTTCCTGCGCACATTATCCTATGAAGTGAGGTCGGGACTACAGGTTCTTCGTCTCCACTCCCCTTATCATATGGTATCTCCTTTCTTACACATAATATCTTCTTAAACACAGTTCATTCATCTTTTCTAAGACCTACTGCTAACCTTAACCATCTATATTTAAATCCAACCTTCTTGATATGGGACAATTTGTAAGACTCCGGATGGTGTACACAGGCTAATGATAATGATGAAACAATTTCAAGAATTTTAAAGAGTATTCCTGTTCCATCTAATTCAAGTCACTTGGATCCTATCCATCATTAGAGCGATAAAACTGCAATAAAGATTCCAGAGCAGCAACAAGGTCAGCTCTATGATATCATCTCTAATGCATACAGTACGGCCAATAACTATAAGACATGTTTCCGACTACGATTTTAATCGCACGTTATACGGATCAAAGGTCTTATTGCTATTTGGATAAGTCTTCTATATGCAAAGGTCCGATAGTAGCATAGCAACAGTTAGTTAATTAATATTTAGGAAAAAAGACGGTCGATTCCAATTTTCAAATAAAGAAATCAATGCTTCTATTGAATGCTTTTAATTCACGTATTACACCAGGATATATTTATTGTTGGTGTATTTTCAAATAGGAGTGTGGAAGCTAATCCTGTTGCAAAATATTTGTTAGATTGTTAAACGCTATCAGGCTATTATGTATTTATGTGTTATATATGGAGCCCATAAAATTACAGGAGGTGCTAGCCAAGCTAGTCTGTTGATGAGTATAGCAGTGCTCTATTTGATCAAACATTTGAAATCAGTGCAGTTGCTAAGTGAAGCCGTACGCAGTGCGCGGGGTGGCGTGACGATAACGTCACGCGGCCTTGCCGTCTCGCTCACTGCACCGCCACCTGTCTTGCAACTAATACTGATCTGGTCATGCTTTATGGCTAGATTTTTACTTATCTATAATAGATGCGAGTATGGTAAGCATTTCGTGCTATACGAAATTTTAGGACTATATCATGAATATGTAGAGTTGCCGAAACATTATACCAGCCGATCTAAAATTCTGATACTATCAAAATATTAATATCAATAGCTTTCAGTAAATATTGATCAATTCGTATTACGGAAGGTTGATGTTGATTGTAGCACTGCTTTCATAAGAATAGAAACCGAACGTCGTTTTGTCAAACTGGTTCCAGTTACAATCTAACTAATGACTTAAATAATGTACTCGTATATTGCCAATCGAATCTGATAGACATTGATTGTATCAAGAAATCATTGTTGTACTGGTCAGATACTCCACACCTTAAAATGCTGTGGTTATTCAAGACCACACTGTCATCTCATGGTGTCAATAGTTATTTCGAACCGGAGTCGTGAAGGGATGAAAGTACGGCTCAGTGGCTCCTTTCGTGCACTTAGCACATGTCTGCAAACTTTTTAGCTTCTACATCATGCTGGATTCCTCACGATGTTTTCCTTCACCGTTTGAGAGTACTGGTATAGCGCACATACATTTTTCGATCAGAAAACACGCAACTGGATTTTAACCCATGACCTTAGAATCGGAAAGTGGGGACATTATCACAAGACAGCCAGTGCTGTCACTACCACTAAACCAGTGTTAGTGTGAGACCAAGACTTTACGCATCTTCTTGGCAAAGATGAACCAACGATTACAGATTTATCATTCGTCCACCGATTTCCGCTGGTACCAATAATTGTGGATGTATCTAGAAGCATGATACTATGCAAACATTCGTTCCCAAATTGTCTTACAATTTGGGAACGAAGCCGAAGCATCATGCCGCTCTCCTGGGTAATCGAAGACGGAGTCAAAACAGAAAAATCATGATTTTAGTAAACAAAAAATTAATACTTACGTACCTACTTAAGACTGGGTAAATAGGGAAGAACATGCCGAATACAATTTCCTTACAATCATGCTGATTGATAACGTCGGGGTAATTGAATCAGGTAAATTGACGAGCAATCACCGGATCAATACACCTTCACGGCGATTTGCATGGGCGTATCGGGTTCCGCCCAGTGGTGGCCATTTTTATCGATGGTGTTTATAAGTGACTTGTCGATTAGGATTAGGAAGGTAAATAAATCATAAAAATCGTATCGATGTTTGACCTTCGATAGTGTTCTTAGAACAAGAAATCTGTATTGGTGTATTGTTTCAATTTTTTTTATGTTTGGTCCCTCGGAACAATAGTTCGGAGACATGTCCCAAGTGCACAAAAGAAGCCTCTGAGGCGCACTTTAGCCCTTTCGCCACACTGGTTCGAAATAACTAGAGACACAATAAGTAGACCTCAGAACTTCGTTATCCGCCAATTTAGAAAATGTTTTTATGGGCTAAAATTGTATTCAATGAAGTCGGATTTCTTTATAGATTTTTTGACAGAGTATTATTATATTAAGCTTAGATTCAAAGAAACATTCGTACGATAACTTCGTTCCGTTCGTTTCAAAACACAGTGAGTTTTAATCGTAATCTCAGCCTTAGCCTCTTAACTTTAATTTACTTTTAAATACTAACAATTTAAAGGCAAAGAACCTTACAATAATATCTACTTACTAATTATAGCATACTCGTAGGTGGTTACTATCGAGTGAACACGAGACAGGCAGTTCTTATACGCAATATACAATGTTATATATAGTTGCAAGTGCGACAAATCTAGACAGCTTGGCGACCGCGGGGCGTCCTCGCAATAAACTACTTCATTTGTACGATTCTGAGCTCATTATGGACTCTGGTGCTTTAGTGGACTACCACTCCTACAGTAGCAGTCCGTTTTGCACCAATTTCTTTCTCTGACCAAAAAATGTATTTGCGCAACATCAGTACTCTCAAATGGCGATAGAAATCACGTGAGGAATTGTATAACCTTAAAAGTTCGATGATTACGTGCACGGAGCCTTTGCACACTTAAATCCTTTTACCACACTAGATCGAAATAACTAGGGGGTGGTGCCCAATTGTAGAAACAACCTACGTAAGTTTGACCCCATGTTACTTGCTATCTATTTACTTAATATCCTGTTCAAAAACAGTGTAGATATATTTCAAAACCTGCCGAAAGTCGTGGAAATGGCACAGCTCGTGATAGTAACGAAATCTATTTCAGATTAATAGTTTATTACTTGTATTTACCTTAAATAAGTAAGGTGAATCTAGCATCGCCTTAGGGTTAAAAAAAGAAACCTGTTATGATGTTACGATTAATAAATAAATGAATAAAGAAACTAGTGACACGATAAATAGAAGATCTCAGACATTTCACACAGCATCATCCGGCCCCAAAGTAAGCAGAGCTTGTGTTATGGGTACCACATGACTGATATACTTTTTTTTTGTAAATACATACATATTATACATAGAAACACCCAGACCCGAGACATATACTTGCAGATCACACAAACATTTGTTCCGCGGCGGGATTCGAACCCGCAACCTTCTGCGTCTCAGCCGAACCTTAGCCCACTGCGCCACAGAGGTCGTCAAAGGTCATCATTATTAGTAGGATTATGTGAAAATATATCTGAGTTTATAATTTAGTCGATCTTCATTCCTCCTTCAACCTCAAATAAGGTATGCAAAGTTATTGTTTGCTACCAGATGCAAATATACCTTGATTAAGTTATTAGTCGGGCATTGGTCTTTAGTCATATCTTTAATATACCTCTTAATTTGAGTCAAATCCAATACCTTAATAATAATTGCCGGACATTTCACACAGCATCATCTGGCCCCAAAGTAAGCAGGGCTTGTGTTATCCTTGCTATTGTTACGGATGAAAGTGTTGTAGGTAACGAGCTCGCAAGACATTTTCAACTAGAAACTATTAAATCCAGAGCCTTTCGGGAAATACCATAAAGTTCCAACGGGTAAGCTAAAGGTTATATAAACCTGTTAAAACACATATTAACTCAAGAATGTTGCCAATTCGATACCAGCCGTGACCACGTCGCAATACTTGCAAGTCAGGGGAATTGCTGGCAACAAAGGCATAGTGGTAACTTCACTTGTCACACGCTGCGCGAACTTGGCGTTGTCCTGATACTTCCTTATGCCAATGGTTCCGAGGAAATTATTCAAACGGAACTGAAATTAGCTTCAAATGCTTTTTAATAACCATTTAACAGTTTTGTAAGCATCGAGATAACATAACTAGAGGAGCAAGCAACGACTTTTTAGTTTTGACGATGTAGCTCTAAAACCATAGACATTGAAGTAAAAGGAAACTTATCTCTTTTACTCTTATGAATTACTTCGAAAGTGACATTGATTTATAGAGATAGTAAGATTTAGTTGTCAGCTTGGTGATGCCAACACTTTAGAAAACTATTATGAAACCAAAAAAACTGTGCAGTAAGTGAATGTGTAGCTAATTAAAAGCTGGAAATAACTGAGTTCAAATGGCGGGTAGGACACAGAATGTAGAAATTATTAAGCTCTTTTAAGGGCGTGTTACACCTACTCACTTACAATTAATTGTTAATTGAGTAGGCAAAAAAACCTATAATAAATAATAGAAAACAAAATTTTGCAACCTTGCATGGAAAATTTACGATATTCAATATTTTCGAGTTTCTTGATATGAGAAATTTTGAAGAAGTGTTACAGCTTTCTAATTTTAATAGTTTTTAAGTGGTTGCCAATCCAGTGAACTCATAATATTAAAAACGCCCGTTAGTTTGAAAAATAAAAACTCCCATAAATTATGTATAATATGCAAACTTTTTTGTTGGCAACTCTGAATGAAAACCAATTTAAAATTCATTTTCTCGTGTTCCAAAGAATGATACATTGTTACTCTAGGGCTGAAAGTAACTTATTTAGTCCCAAGACCGCTCGGGTGCCAATAGTTTGAGGGACTAAATAAGTCTTTCACCCGGGGTAAACACTGTGATTTTCATTACAAATACAAGGAAAATTAAGTTTATGGTAAAATTAGAGCAATTAGTTATAGTTAATAAAAGGTTTTTTCCGGGTATGTTGATATTTGATATTTTCTGGGAAAGTTTCAGCAGTATCAAGGGCTTCTTGGGTGTATGTTGGGACATCGATATTTGGCTATTTTCTTCAGCTGTTATAGCAATGTTTTTGGATTGCTCCGAAGAATCTTTGAAGAGCTTGTTTGTAGCGAGTCAGTGGAATGCAGATTTATCATTTTTGTTGACAGCTGTTAGTTGAAAACGTTTCTCTTTAGGGCTGATTAGTACTACTTTCAACCCGCTCCTCAGGCAACATCAAGCCTACTTTCTGACTATAAGTAATGAAAAATAACTAAGATTTCTTGAGAAAAGTAACTCCGCTTGCTTTTTTATGATTGCGTGCGCGAATGTTTCCCTACATTTTATTGAAACTGAACTGAACATTTTGTACGACGTCAAAATTGTGACTGATTTAATAATAGAAGCGAGTAGGTTTTTTGACCTCGTTAGGTGTACCTTGCCGCGATCTACTGCAGATCTTCTAACATAAATCTATGTTTGTAAGTTGATTAACGTAGTTGATAGCGTTTGATAAGTGACCTAGACGAGTGTGGCTCAGACTTAATCATATATAACAGACGTCTTTGTCTTGTCCTAACGACTATTATAACCAAAGAGCATATTCTTGATATCGACAAACGATATATCGGGACAATAGTCGTGGAAACACTTAGTTACATCGTTTCGACTCAAACGATAGAACGACCACATCAAATGATACGACGATTAGAATTTGACAACGAAACAACTGTCAATTCGACTAAACTCGATATTTCAACGATATTATCGTTCCGATGTATCGAATTTGGATTAAGGAGTAGATGCTTGGGATAGTGCCCTCTTCATGAGACTGGGTGATATTTATAATATAGATTTATTTAAAAATAAAGAAACAAGCATATAAGTACGAGTAGCATATCAGTCATGTGGTACCCATTACTCAAATACTCGCAAAATAACACAGAAATTTAGGAATAAATAAAGTTAGGAATAAATAAATAAATAATACCGGAAATTTCATACAGCATCATCTGGCTCCAAAGTAAGCAGAGCTTGTGTTATGGGTACCACATAACTGATATACTATATTTATACTTTTGTTTTCTAAATACATAGAAACACCCAGACCCGAGACAAATACTTGCAGATCATACAAACATTTGTCCCGAAGCGGAAATCGAACCCGCAACCTTCTGCGTCTCACCCGGCCCTTGGCCAACTGTGCCACAGAGGAATATAAGAGCATAAAATAATAAAAACAAGTCAGTCAACCGAACATGTCGAAAAGAAGAAACTTTGATCTTTTGCGTAGCCATTACCTCCACCACGATGTACAGCAAACATATACACACACAGATATCTTTCATTTTTATATCATACCAGGAGTACACCCACGCATAACATTCCCTCCCCATTTGTACCCCTCTCCACCCTTTGTAGCGACTCGACTTGCCTCAATTATTTCTGCCCGCTCATCTGATACTGATTCGTTCTTTAATTCGTTATTAAGTTACAATTTCGGTGGCTGTAAATATTAATAATTCATCTCTATTGATTCATTATTAAAATTCATTGGTTTTGTATATAACTAGCGACCCGCCCCGGCTTCGCACGGGTGCAATGCCGATACTTAATATATTACAGTATGTTTTGCACGAACGTTTGCAATTTAAGCGTAAAAAATGTGTTTATTTACGACATTCCATTACAAACCTCTAAAGTTATCAGTGTTTCTCCACTACATTATGCATGTATTTTACATATAAACCTTCCACCCTTATTACTTTTTGAACCACCCTATCTATTAAAAAAACCGCATCAAAATCCGTTGCGTAGTTTTAAAGATCTAACATACATAGGGACAGACAGACAGCGGGAAGCGACATTGTTTTATACTATGTATGTAGTGATTAGAATAAATATTTACTTATTTATTTTATAAGTAGATACAAACAATTAACTAACTAACCTAGTTATTCTGTATTGACGACCTCTGTGGCGCAGTGGGTCATGGCAGCGATGCAGAACGTTGCTGGTTCGATTCCTGCCGCGGTATGTATTTGTATTAACAGCAAGTATTTTATGTTAAAAAAAAATAAAAAAATGAGTTATGTTGTTTCAAGCGAAGAGTTTGTAATATTACATTGGATTGCAGATTTTAAAGGCGATATATCAACATTTTTACACATATCGGTAAAACTATCCAATACTATTTTTCTAACTTTCGAGATCAGAAAACAAATTGTTTTTAACCGACTTTATCAAAAAGGAGGAGGTTCTCAATTCGTCGTAATCTTTTTTTTTTGAAGTATGTTCACTGATTACTCAAAAACGGATGGACCGATTTGGAAAATTCTATTTTTGTTTGAAAGGGTGGTGGTCCCGTATAAATTTTATCAAAATCGGTCGAGCTGAAAATTCAACGAAAATCTAAAAATTGTATACATCGATGATGTTTTCATGTACTTCGATACTCCGCTGTCTCATTGGAACGGTGCGTTTATTTGGCCTACCCATATTATATATATACAAAATACATCCACTTTCCACTAAAAATGTATTATAGGCTCAAATTTCATTCAATGAAGTCGGTTTCTTTTTAGTTTTTAAAACGTAATTATAGTAAGAGTATTTAAGCATCCAGTCAGCCAGTGACAACAAATATTGCAACATGACCGAAGAACGTCGTCGATAACGTCGAGAATAAATTAAATAAATAATCCTGGACATTTCACACAGTAAATTATTTATTTTTAATACATTTTTTGTAAATACATACAGATTTATACATAGAAACACCCAAACCCGAGACAAATACTTGCAGATGATACAAACATTTTTCACGCGGCGGTAATCGAAAAGCGCCCTTAGCCCTCTGCGCCACAGAGGTCGTAACATTAAAAGGTACTTAATCCTTACTATCCTTACTAATATCCTTACTTATATTATAAATGCGAAAGTAACTCTGCTGTCTGTCTGTCTGTCTGTCTGTCTGTCTGTCTGTCTACTACTGAATTGATTTAAATGAAATTTGGTACACAGATAGTCTAAGGACTGAGAAAGGACATAGGCTACTTTTTAATTAGAAAAAGGGTTGTAAAGGGTTGAAAAGGGGGATGAAAGGTTGTATGAAAGTATTGTCATTTTCAGAACCAGAAGCATAACATTTTAGGTTGCTGATCCCTATAAATGTGAAGGTAACTCTGTCTGTCTGTCTGTTACGATTTCACGTCTAAACAGCTGAACCGATTTTGATGAGTGTTGGTATTGAGATAGATCGGACTTTAGAGAAAGACATAGGCTACTTTTTATGTAGATACCATGCGTGCGAAGCCGCGGGCAGCTAGTACACCATAAATACCCGTAAACTATTAACATAACCAACCAATACTTCAGTTCAATTTGTATTTTGTGCATAACATTGTATGATGTTACATAATGTTGAATTGCAAGCAATTTTCGGCTAGACCAGATACGAAGCTTGCGATTTATTGATTTTGTAGGTGTCGTAAAATTGTTACTTTGATGGACGATTGCATCGCATGCTTTTAAAAATGAACAATTTACGATTTCAAATGATTAAAAGTAATATTTGTTTGTTGTTAACACCTCGTTTTTGTATATAAAATAGTTTTTTGTAATAGTTGATGTATTATTCTGTAAATATATTATTCTAACAATAATAAACCTAGCTGAATATAAGTACCTATTTAGAATGAGTAATTCGGCTTCTTCATTTTGGAGGCGTAAGGTACGCCTCCAAAACGACCTGCCAGGCTAACGTGGTAGTCGCACAGTTGATATGTAAAAACGGTTACCGAAAAATATAAATATATATTTTATAATTACAATTCTCTCAAAGGCTCGTAGTTAGAAAAACTACGTTTTTTATTTATTTTTTATACAACATAGCTGGCAAACAAACTATACGCGCTTGTTTCAACGGCTAAAATATTTCGTGAAACTCACAAACGCTTGTCGTACCCAAACTTTGTTTTATAAATTAAAACGAATATTAAAATTGCAATCCACATTTCATGTTTTAATCAACTATTTGCACGTAATGCTTAAAGTTTGGAACTGTAGCAAACGTTGTTCCGAAATGTTGTTCGACAAGTTTTTTAATGTTTTCCGATAGTCTCCAAACATGTTATTAATGTTTTAGGACATTTTCAGCACACAATACACGTACCTATCCGAAAATATTTTGTTCAATCAACAAAAGAAAGAGAAATTAAATTACCTGGTATAGTTGTGCCTGGTTACCTGGTTAGTTCCGCTGCATATACAGTTCGTGCGATACGGTGGCTTACTGATGAAGCTACAGCAGCTAGACTAGTTTATTTCAGTTACTTCCATAGTGTTATGTCATTTTATCAAATAAGGGCAATACGTGCCATTTATAAAATGAAACCACGAGAATCTTTGAGAGAAATATTCAAAGAAATTAATATTTTCACAATAGCATCACAATATCTATATGACAATTTTGTTATATACACATACAAATAGAGATGGGTTTCAGCAAAACCTTCATAGAATCAACACTAGAAATAGACACAAATTATACATCCTTAGGTTTCGACTAGAAAAAGTAAATAAGTCCTGTATGGGGAACACGGTGCGCTTCTATAGCTTACTTCTAATAAGCTTCCTGAAAATGCTACTAAACTACCTATTAAGAAATTTCATGTATACATAAAAGGTAGTCTTTTGAAGAAAGCTTATTATAATATAAATGACTATATTATTGATAAGAATGCCTCATGTCGCTCTGCCGTCAGACAATTAACCGACACACTTGAAATGTATAAACTCTCTTCTTGTATTAGTATTTCGTAATTAAAGTAGTTATAAGATGGATCATGTAAAAAAGCGCTAGGACCAAGACTAGTTTCTTGCCAGTTCTTCTCGGGCTTGGGTTAGGATGAATAGGCACCTAAATTCACCTAGTATGTAAGACGTTTCAAAGTGATCCTTGTGATTGTATTGAATAAAGTATCTTTTGACCTTGACTTTGACTATAAATTTACGAAAAGCGTGTAAGCTGTAAACATTGACTGGCCTGTCAACTTAGTTGGTAGTACCTCTTTGCAGCGCCTTCTGCGCTGTGGGTCGAGGGTTCCATTCCTTCCCAGGATAAACATTTATGTGATGAACATAGGTGTTCGTTTTGTGTCTGGGTGTTATAAAGTATCATAAGTATGTATTTACAAATATAAAAGTATTTTATCAGTCATCTAGTCACCATAATACAAGATATGCTTAGTTTGGGGCTAGATGGTGTTGTGTGCATTGTCCACCAATATTTATTTATTATTTATTATAGGTAGGTAAAGGTACGGAATATTTTAACAAAATCCATAATAATATATTGATTTTTGCTCAAACAACGATTCAACACACAATAAAAATATAAAAATTATGACATTCAAAACATCTGGCCCCAAAGTAAGCGGAGCTTGTGTTATGGGAACCACATGACTGATATACTACTTATACATTTTTTAAGTACATTTTTTGTAATTACATATATATTATACATAGAAACAGCCAGACCCGAGGCAAATACTTGCAGCAAATCATATAAACATTTGTCCCGCGATGGGAATCGAACCCTCAATCTTCTGCGTCTCAGTCAGGC